>OW240912.1:314919138-315258474 GCA_933207985.1 Pelobates cultripes | reverse complement strand
GTATCAGTGTGACAGAAAAAACAACAGAGTGTTAAATCCACACCTCGATATGTAACTGTACAAAATTAATAACTTATCGTAATAGTGTAACAGCTTCCTCTCAGGATGTTCCAGACTTTATCCAGTACAAATAGTGTTACGGCTCTCCCGGCATAAAGGGGTTAAACCGCCGTTTAGTAGAGTTTCCCTTTTGTGGAGGTACATGTACAGCTACTGTAGAACCCCAAACTCCTGAACTGGAACCAGGGAATGCTCCAAACTCCCGAACAGTATACCCAGTAGTACTCCAAACTCCTGAACGGTAATCTCACGAATAGCTGCTAACAGACGAACACACACAGCATCCAAGCGGCTTACATTCCCAGCAATCAGTCTCTAACCGCATACAGTAAATTCCCCATAATCACGAGACCAAGTTCTGTATTGAGGGTAAAACAGGATTCTGGTTTATTGAGGGCTACCTGCCAGGTATTTATGCAGGTCTCCCACCTGGTGGACACTCCCCTAGGGGACCAGATGGAAGACTGTAACACGGACAGACATGTATCACATTCAGACACACAGAAGTAAAACATCCCCACAATGCATCCTAATTTCCCTTCCTCTATCCTGGAGATAATTGGGAAGTAATCCAATTATCTCCCAGGACAGAGGCAAATCGCCATTATACACGTAGGGACACAGAGACAGTAAAATACATTAAAACATATAACATTACATTTATTACACCAAATACATACATGTCACATATCCCCAGATAGCTTAGATCTGAGCGCACAACTAGTGAATAGCGCTCAGATCACACACATACAGTTCAATTGTCATGGAGCCTTTAATTACACGAATAGGCTCCATGGCATAGCTGTGGGTTAAAACATTCACTTAAGTAAAGTCCTGATCAATCTAGCGTTCATTTAAACAATCGAAATAGAAGCAGTGAAGGCTGGAGGCTTAGTGGTGCCTGCACATAAAAGTATCCGCTTTTAGTGCACTGATTCTGGGCTGAGCACCACTGGCTGTCCGGGGAGCTCCATAACACCGCCACCGGGTGGCTATGTGTAACCGCGACCACCCAGTAACAGTCAATTAAGCTGCGGTTAACCGCAGCTACTGGGTGGTCAATTGACGGCACACGCTAGCTGCAGGGAGATCAATTGGAAGCACATGCCAGCTTCCCGGTGGTTGCGCTTTCGTGCGGCTTTTGGTAGTTTAACAGGGGAACACATAGGGACTGTACAGTCAGGGAAATAAACCGAACAAACAGACGAATGGAGGGAAAATAATTGTAATCAATATACAGACAGTTTTGTTACAAATCGAATGTATATACAAATGGCAGAGGAGTATAGCGGATATTCTACAGAAATTTTTTTATTAGTGTGTCTGTGCAACTGTATGTGTGTCAGTGTTTGCATCTGTGTGTCAGTGTTTGTATGTGTCAGTACATGTCACAGCACACAGGGAGGATTTGACGTGTCCTACTCACTGTCCAGATGCCACATGTCTCTTGGCGTTCCAGGAGTGAGAGACACACTCAACCTACCTCCCGGTCGCTGGCTGTTTCCACCGCTCCGCGGTAGCGCACAGTGAGCCCTAGGGTTGCGGCATATGGGGGAAGGGACACAGACTCTGCCTGTCCTTCGGTGTATCTCTTCTCCGGCTGACGGACCAAGTAATATATGTGCCATGTTCCCCATACTGACAGAACTCTGGTTTACATGGAAGCAGTGTGGGGATCAATGGCTTTCAGCTACAAATGGACATAGTGACCCGTCCACATAGGGAGGTGTGGACACCCAGTTACAGAGGGGCTCTCCACTTATATAGGCTCCTGAACCCTTCCTCATGGGAGGGTTTCCATTTCCTTATTTAAGCACCACCCCAGTGTTTGTGCTCAGTTGTTTTGTTGTTCCCTTGAAGTACAGAGCCAGATACTGACTAAGTGAGTTGATTTTCCTCACCTGTGGAATTCCCTTGAATCAACTATTGTCTGCCTGAAACCTGCCTTCAGCCTTGATTAACCCCTGCAACGCTGATTTAAGCTTGGTTAACTCCTGCAACGCTGTCCCAGCTTTGATTTACTTCCTGCAATTCAACTACAGCTTCAATCAAGTTTTTCTTCATTTTCCAAGTGCTGGAACTCTGGTAAAAGGAGTTTATTTTCCTTAAAGACTTTTATTTTATTTGTGATGGAATTGCTTTTTTTTTTTTACTGTTTATACATGCATTGGGACTTGCATCATATTCCATTTTTCTTTTTTTTTTACCAAAAATAAAAACCTTTTAATGCAGTGACTGTGCCCATATAAATCTCTGCATACCGAGCCCAAACTCGTGACCGTAAATGTATCTGTGTCAGTGTTTTTTGTTTGTGTATTTGCATGTGTATCAGTGTGTCTGTGCAACTGAATGTGTATTAGTGTTTGTAACTGTCTGTATTTGTATGTGACAGTATTTGTCTGTGTGTCTATGTACCTGCATGTGTGTCAGTGTCTCATTGTTTGAATCTGTGTGTATGTATATCTCTATATATGTCAGTGTGTATCAATGTGTCTGTGCAACTGTATGTGTGCCAGTGTTTGTATCAGTGTTTGTACCAGTATTTATATTTGTGTCTGTGTTATTTTGTGTCTGTATGTATGTCAGTGCATCTGCATGTTTGTCAATGTCTGTATCTGTATGTGGTGTCAGTGTGTATCTCCACTTTGATAAGCAGGCTAAGCCTGGAAAAAGCTGGGGAACTCTTACGCTACTCGAGGTGATTTGGATTGGAATTCAACTGCAGCTTGTAAACTCCCTAACTACAATAGTGAAGAAATGGAGAATCTTTAAAGTATCAATACTGTAGCTTTAAGAAAAGAGAGAATCGCTGGTAACTTGATTCAACCGAAGTTTTAATAAGTGTTAAACTTAAATGAATTGCATTTAGGCAATAACCCAATAAGAAGAAGTGCAAGTAATCAACAACACAAAGTTCATTATTAAGTATTTCTTCAGAGATGCATTACGTAACATTCTTTGGTTAATTAGAATAATCTTCCATAGAAACATTAAGCAAGTAGCTGAGAATATTTGCAAAGCAAGAACAGTTCATAGTGAATAAGCATGATGGGAGTTGTCCTCCATATAATTAGTAGCTTGAAGCAATGAGTGTATTTGCAAAGCAAGAAATAGTTCATAGTGAATAAGCAGTGTTTGTATGTGTCAGTACATGTCACAGCACACAGGGAGGATTTGACGTGTCCTACTCACTGTCCAGATGCCACGTGTCTCTTGGCGTGTCCTCCATATAATTAGTAGCTTGAAGCAATGAGTGTATTTGCAAAGCAAGAAACAGTTCATAGTGAATAAACATGATGGGAGTTGTCCTCCATATAATTAGTAGCTTGAAGCGGTGAAGATTTAGTAAGCAAGCATTAGTTCATTATTAAATGATATTGTAGACAAATAGCTGAAAGATATACTTAAGGTTAATGTGGCCCAGTCTCCCTAAATACCGTCAGAGCTGTGTCAGAGGGGGGCGTGGTCTGGCTCCGCCCAGGGGAGTGCCGAACTCAGGAACCTGCAGCAGAGGAGAAGCAGGGAGAGCCTGAGGCAGAGGAAAAGCAGGGGAGCCTGGGGCTGAGAAAAAGATATGAGGCAAAGAAAAACATATACATGTGAAATAACAGTAACTATATTCATAACAAGCATTTTGCTAATATGAGGGGTACGGTTTATGAATATGGCCTGCCAAGGGATACTCAAGGAAAAAAGACTGAGGACCACTGCTCTAGATCAACTCTTACATATCGGTTTCCTACTTTATTTCACTTATTATAATACTATTGACCAGAAACTATTTTAAAGAGGGACAGCCCAATTTCTTCCAATTTTAGGGGGTGTTTTGTGAGTCAATGCAGACAAAGGCACTTTGCTAAATGCGCAGCTATCACAGTTATTGCTGATGAAATTGCTTCATCTTTACATTTTTCTATGGAAACATCCATTAATGCCTGTATGTTTTCCGCTGAATGACTTTCATTATTCACTGGTTTTATCTCTGTCACCTATAGTATTGAAGTGGAAAGATGAGCTTTCTCATATTTCTGTGATTTTGTAATTGTGTCATAACGACAGTTTGCATTTTATTTTATACAATAAAACATTTTCATCTGAATAAATGTAAATAGAGATCGTTAAAAAGAAAATGTTTAGTGTAAAAGGTGTAAGAAGGATTTTGGTATATGCATACACACATTTTCTCTCAAATGATGGTTACATTCAATCATAATTTTGTTTAATTTTTAATATATTCTAAAATTGGTCACAGAGTGACAGATTTCTCCAAAGTAAATGACACCAGTATTAACAAAAATGTCCTTTCGAAAAAAACATCACATTTACAGTGGTGGAAAAACAGAAATGAAACAGAATGGCTTTCTACCTGAAAAAGTGGTGGAAAGCTTGTGTCACAGAAAAAAAAAAGTATATATTAAAAATTGATATTTTGGGTGCTAATGAAGCAATAAATTACATAAAACAATAAGGAAAACATTTTGTTTTATATATTGCACCAAATATATACTAAACATTCAATGTAAAAGTATTGGCAACACTTTGATAAAGCTCCCCAATGTTTCTGTGACAAAACACTTTTCCAAATAAATAATGTGTAAGCATGATAATTGTTTCCTATATACTGTACTGAATATTATGCTAAAGTGATACTTGTAGAATATTGCATATTCTATGTTTCTATTGATTATATATATATGGATGTGTGGATTGACATAAGTAACAGATGGTATCAATAAGTCACAAGGCTTTCTTTGTCCGAGAGCTCTGGAATGTGGATGTGGGGTTTTGTCCTTATATGGCTAGAGTTAAATGCTGACGTTAGTATTAGCACATCTTTATAGTAACAGAGGGACACGAGGTCGCTCTCAGTCTTGGCTTGGCTCTTGGCTCTGTACAACGATGTAACTCTCCCATCAGAAGTCCAGCAATTACCATCTGCTGTTGAATGTCTACTATCCTGTAACATCCTTTATTATGTTTTATTATGTATCCGTAACAAAGAATAAACCTGAAGAAACCGTAAGTCAGATTGCGTATTACTACTTTTCAATAATATAGACATATATTATTGTGGCGAGCATTTGGCCGAAGACTATATATACAAAAGACGTATATATATCAATCAACTGAAGACAAGAAGAAATTAAGAGGATTCTACATTAACACCATTCAATCAACTGGATTTTACAATGCTCCAAGGTCAATAACAAACCCGAGTTCTTTGCATTCGTTATACTTCAAGGATACCTCTGTTCTTCTCTCCCAGCATATCTTTATAGTACTGTGGCTGCTTTCAACTCAGCCTGGGATATGCATAGCTACTTGGAAATAGTAGGCTTCCTGACTGTCTGAAACACTTTCTGGTCTGAGCAGAAACAACATACAGAAGTTACATACTGTTACAAACACACTCAGGCTCAGAGAGTTATAATAATGCTAAAAGTGATAAAAGCCACCCTCCTTTTTGCTTACAATTTTGCAACAGGAAAGTGAAATTTCAGGGGACCATGCTGGCCAGGTACAGGGCTAGATGCAGGGCTAGGGGTGCATATACAGTACATCACGTTCTCCCAATAATGCTATGCATGAGTCTGCAAGACTACTATTTAGTTTATTTATTATTGCCATTTATATAGCACCAACAAATTTCGTAGCGCTTTACAATATTATTAGAGGGGGAGATTTAACAATAAATGAGACAATTACAAAAACTTACAGGAACAATATGCTAAAGAGGACCCTGCTCAAATAAGCTTGCAGTCTAGAGGAGGTGGGTCATAAAACACAGTAGAGAAGGATATAGCAATCAAGGTGGGAGTGAGGCACTAGATACTAGGTTAGTAGTAGTAGATATCTGAAGCAAAATCAGACAAGCCAGTGAGGAGAGGAGCAAAATGGCAACCCCCCACAAAGTGCCACCTGGGTAATTAATCCCATTTGGACATCTAATCTCCCCAGACCGCCTGCTTGGGTCCAGCACTTACATGCCATGCAAAGGTACATGTACTAAAACTTGCCTTCTCTCTGATATAGAAAATTCATAAATAAACACATCGAAACTATGTAAATAAAAAGATAATTGGAAAATTCTCCAACTAGGTTGTGGAGTCTTATCAATGCTTATGATCCCACTCATGGGAGGAATGGCAAGAGGTGCCTAATCTATGTATAATCCATGCTCTTTATGAATAAGACCTTCCATGCTATTGTTTGCCTCCCAGGCCAAAAGTTGCCTTACCCTGATCCCTGCTCAACAGGGGTTTGTGGGGAATGTAGTAGAGTTCCCAACAGCAGTTATAACTATCAAATGGTTATGTGCTCTATTTTATTGAGCAGCTTAATGTGCATGCACTAAGAGCCAATGAGGAAATATGAAGATTTGAATTGTGTTTGAACTCACACTGTACAAGGTAGTAGATGAGGAAGTTTAGCTTCCTCTTTTTAATGCCATGGAGAAAAGGTAGCCTTTATTTTGCTAACAGCCTGCAGTTATTAATTTTCATGCCTTAACAAATTAGCATTTGCATAGGCTTTGTTTTTATCTTTGTTAACTTATTTTTACTATTGAAACAAAGGATATATGAACTCTGAGGACAGTCCAGAACCAAAAAGCCAGTAAGTTCTCTCTGGATGAGAGGCATCTCAAAATAGTTTTTCTCACTTGTGCCAACACAGAGAGAACATATTCTGAAGCAAATCAGACTAATCCCACCCACAAGAAGAACCAAAATGCCAGCAAGTTCTCTCTAGACGAGAGACACAGCAATGTCAGACGATCTTTTCAACCTTCTTTGGGACTTGTCAGTGAGATGTAGCTGATCCCCCTCTAAGCACAGTGAACATTTTTATTTTTACTAGTTAAACCTATTATATTAAAAAATAAATTGTTTTCCTATGTACTTATTTTAAAGTCCTTGAGCAAAAAGGTCTAAAAATAAAAAAGCTGAAATTATAAGCAACGTTGTGTAAGGAGACAGTGCCTGAGACAGGGGGTTTCATTGAGTCATAATCTATGCTATAAACACATATGACATGGTACTCAGAGTGTCCCTTGAAATCTAGCTCTGGAAAACTGAAATCCAAATAAAGAAACTTTTACTTTAATGTAAAATTCTTTTTATTCATACATTTATGAAATCCTTTAAAACCAAAATACAACATTGTGACAGACAGTAAAGAGGTTTTACATGTTTCACGCATACAAGAGCTTAATTAACCCCTTAACGCCGTTACAGCGTTCTATGCCGTTCCACATTAAGTGGGTTTTTAAGCCGTTGTGGCAGCATAGAATGCTGTAATGGCTTGAAGCCCCTGGAGGTCCGGCGTACTTCCATCCCCCGCGATCCTCTTCTGGAGGGCTGCCTGACAGCCCAGGCAGCCCTCCCCCTGCAAATGAGGCTCCCGGGGGCCATGTGATCACTCTCAAAGAGCGATCACATGGCCCCCTATAGCTGGCTGTGGATCTGCCAGCAGGGGGACTGTCTAAAATGTCAGACAGTCCCCCTGCTGGTGGGAAGTGTAAAAAATTAATTAAATATGTGTAAAATTAATTTAAAGTATTTTATATATATAATATATGTATATCTATTATATATATAATATATATATACATATTATATATATGTAATGTCATACAAAGTGTATTTTAATATTAATATAAGTACATATATTAGTATTAAAATACACTTAGAATGACGTATAATTACAATAATAAATAAATAAAATAATCAAATAAATAAATAAAATATTGAAACAAAATTTTATATAAATTACATATTCATATGTAATTTCATTCTAACTGTATTTTGTTATTAATATATATATATTGGCAACAAAATACACTTAGAATGACATTCTATATATATCTATTTATATATAAAATACAAATAACCGCAAATATATATATATAGATATATACATATAATTACATAAAAGATTACATTAGTATACACGTAGAAATTAAATACCTATAAATGCATATATATTAAAATTCTATGCGTATATTTAAGTAATCTTTTAACATAATTATGTGAATTGATTAATTAAAATTTGATTGACATGCCTGACAACACAGGGAGAAAGTGCAGAGAATTTAATTCACAAGCACTATATTTGACCCTTTAACTCTCCAAGACACCATAAAACCTGTACATAGGGGGTACTGTTTTACTCGGGAGACTTCGCTGAACTCAAATATTAGTGTTTCAAAATGATAAATTGTATTACAACGATGATATTTTAAGTAAAAGTGAAGTTTTTTGCATTTTTTACAAACGAACTGCACTTTTATGGACTATATTATTGTTGTAATATGTTTTACTGTTTTAAAACACTAATATTTGTGTTTAGTGAAGTCTCCCGAGAATAACAGTACCCCCCATGTACAGGTTTTATGGTGTTTTGGAAAGTTAGAGAGTCACATATAAGGCTTGCATTTCATTTTTTTGACATTGAAATTTGCCAGATTGGTTATGTTGCCTTTGAGAGCGTATGGTAGCCCAGGAATGAGAATTACCCCCATGATGGCATACCATTTGCAAAAGTAGACAACCCAAGGTATTGCAAGTGGGGTATGTCCAGTCTTTCTTAGTAGCCACTTAGTCACAAACACTGGCCAAATATTAGTTTTTTTGCTTTTTTCACACAAAAACAAATATGAACGCTAACTTTGGCCAGTGTTTGTGACTAAGTGGCTACTAAAAAAGACTAAACATACCCCACTTTCAATACCTTGGGTTGTCTACTTTTTCAAATGGTATGCCATTATGGGGGTAATTCTCATTCCTGGGCTACCACACCGTCTCAAAGGTAACATTACTAATCTGGCAAATTTCAATTTGAAAATAGAACGTTCTATATTTGACTCTGTAGCTTTCCAAAACACCATAAAATCTGTTAATGGGGGATACTGTTGTACTCGTGAGACATCGCTGATTACACATATGTGCATTTTCTTGCAGTAAAACCTAACGGTATTATGACATAAACAGCTAAAAGGTCAGACAAAAATTCAAATTTAAACTTATCTTATTTTCTCACATTTTTTTAAATTTTATTCATAATAAATTATGTTCTATATATGATTAGTTAATGATAAATTAAAGCCCTGTTTGTCCTGAACAAAATTATATATAATAAGTGTGGGTACACAATGCAGTAAAGCTACCACCCACACTCAAAACTTCATGAAAGTGAATAAAGACTGACTACAACTGACTGTCTGCATTCATCTCTTCTCTGTGTAGCATTCTGATATCATATAATCACATGTTCTGTGTCAAAGAAGCAGAGAACCAGCGTCTAGACAGCAACTGAAGGATCAAGGGACAGCCACCCTCCCTCACACAAAGAAAATGGAGGGTGGCTGAAGGAAGATAATGCCTGCAGGAAGACAGAGAGCTACGGGAAGAAATAACAGCCACTCTCCCTACCAGAGAGCAAGTTAATAAACAGGGGCATGATGGGGGCTGCAAGGATAGATGCCAATCACTCTCCCAGAGTGCCAGGCAAATGGAGAGTGGCTGAAGGGGAGATTTTAGTGATAGAAGCCAGTCTTCCTCCCAGCATGCTGAGGGCAAACGTGTTTTCGGTGGGCCAAGTCATGTGCTTTGGCCCTTAAACGTGATCAAGCCACTTTGATATTGGCAGCACTGAAGAAAGTGACCTACTTCCTGATATAACAGAGCAATGCAGGAGGGTTGCAAAGAGGAGGGGAAAGAGTGAGAGAGCCTCTGACTCCCAAGGAGCCTCAGCCGGGTGACTAGACTCCAGGAATCCACCTGTAACGGACCGTTTTGCACAAAAGGGGTAAAAACCTTTTATGCGATCGGCCCCCTTTCCAGAGATGCAGGCACAGCTACTGCAGAACACCAAACACACAAACCGCCAATAAGTGAATGCTCCAAACTCCCGGACGGCATCCAATATAGCACTCCAAATACACGAACAGGAACCATACAAATTGCTGCTACCAGACGAATAGGAAAAGCATCCAAGCGGCTTACACTCCTAGCAATCAGTCTCTATCAGCATTCAGTAAATCCCCCCAAAGACGAGACAAGGCTCCGTGTTGAGGGTCAAGCAGTGGTCTGTTTAATGAGGGCTACCTGCCCAGTATTTATGCAGGTCTCCCACCTGGTGGACACTCCCCTAGGGGACCAAATGGGAGACTGTGACAAGGGACAGACAAGCAGACAAATAGGACACACAGTCACAGTATATTCCCACAATGCATCCTGGCTTTCTCCCCTCTGCCCTGGGAGATAATTGAGAAGTAATTCAATTATCTCCCAAGAAAAAGGCAAATCTCCATTATGCACGTGTGGATACTAAAACAAGCATTACTGTTAAAATTCACCAGGTAAGACACATTACATTAAAACTATACATTTAACATATCCCCAGATAGCTCAGGTCTGAGCGCACATTATTAAGTGAATGGCGCTCAGAGCACACGAATACAGTTTAATCGCCATGGAGCCAAAGTCTTTACAGTCAGTTTCATACGAATGGGCTCCATGGGATTCCTATCTGGGGTATAAAACATTCAACAAAACTACCGAACACCGGGCCATTCGTGCACTTCCACCGAACAAGAAGGGAGGTCGGTGGCTTCAGCGGTGTTCGTGCAAAACTGTGTCCAATTTTAGTTCCATGAAAATAGAGACGAACACCGCTGAGCATTCGTATGTTTAAAATGGCTGCGACCTCGTGTTCGGGATACGAATGGCGGCCACCCAGCATTCGTCAATTAAGCTGCGGTTAACCGCAGCTTCAGGGAAGTTAATTGTCGGCACTCTCCAGCTCCCAGGTGGTCTATTCATTCGTGCGGTTGTTCGGTAGATTGAATCTACCAAACAACCCGCAGAAAAGCACGAATACAGCTTTTCTGCAGGCGAAACAAAGTCTTTTAACAGAGGGCCATAGTCCAGAGGCAGCAGGCGAGCAACCAGGCTTCTCCAATGCAATGTGGCGAGATTGGTCTCGTCACACCACCCTTCTGCAGATAGTTACCAGGAGGGTGGCTTAAAATGTGTACATTTTGCATGCATGCCTGTATGTGTGTCTATGTATCTATGTGTGTCTGTGTATCTTTCTGTGTATGTATATCTATCTGTGTGTTTATATCTATCTATCTATGTGTCTGTATGTGTGTCTGTCTGTCTGTGTGTCTGTGTATCTATCCATGTGTCTGTATTCTGTATCTGTGTGTCTGTGTGTTTATCTCTGTGTCATTGTATCTATCTATGTGTCTATCTGTGTATCTGTGTGTCTATATGTGTATCTTTATTTCAGTGTGTACCCTTGTGTATCTATATGTGCCTGTATCTGTGTCAGTATTTGTATGATGGAAAGAATTGGAATTGGGGGGAACACCCAGAACATGCATTTCCAAACATATACGAAATACAGTTAAAGGAACATTGCACACAAACAAACAGCTTGACATTTAACAAGGCTACTTAAAATGTTACCAGTGGGGTACCTCAGGGATCTGTACTCGGACTGATTCTCTTCAATATTTTTATTAGTAATATTGCAGAAGGTCTTGATGGTAAGGTATGTCTTTTTGCTGATGATACAAAAATATGTAACAGAGTTGATGTTCCAGGAGGGATAAGACATATGGCAAATTATTTAGGTAAACTAGAAACATGGTCAGAGCTATGGCGACTGACATTTAATGTGGATAAGTGCAAGATAATGCATCTTGGAATTAAAAAAGTATAAAATATTTGATAGAGTTCTAACCTCAATATATGAGGAAAGGGATTTAGAGGTAATAATTTCAGATCATTTAAAGGTAGGCAGGCAGTGTAATAGATCAGCTGGCAACGCTAGCAGAATGTTTGGTTGTATAGGGAGAGGTATTAGCAGTAGAAAGAGGGAAGTGCTCATACCATTGTACAGAACACTGGTGAGACCTAACTTGGAGTATTGTACGTAGTACTGGAGACCGTATCTCCAGAAAAATATTGATACTTTGAAGATAGTTCAGAGAAGAGCTACTAAACTGGGTCATGGATTTTAGGATAAAACTCACAAGGAAAAGTTAAAGGATGTTAACATGTAAAGCTTGAAGGAAAGACGAGACAGGGGTGATATGATTTAAATACATAAAGGGAATCAACACAATAAAGGAGGAGACTATATTTAAATGAAGAAAAACTACCACAACTCGAGGACAAAGTCTTAAATTAGAGGGTCTAAGGTTTAAAAATAATATCAGGAAGTATTACTTTAGTGAGAGGGCAGTGGATGCCTTCCAGCTGAAGTGGTAGAAGTTAACTCAGTGAAGGAATTTAGGCATGAGTGGGATAGGCATAAGGCTATCCTAGTTAAAAAATAAGGCCAGGGACCTAATGAGAGTATTTAGAATATTGGGCAGACTAGATGGGCCGAATAGTTCTTATCTGCGTCACATTTTATGTTGCTTAGTGGGAATTGTACAATAGACAGGGATCTACTTTTTTTCCTTCCTTGAGATAGAGGGGACCCAAAAAGATTCTTGCACCAGAGCCCTATCTACTTCAGTTCTGCCATTGCTCCCTCAAATTAACTTCATCTCTGGGATGGAGGGTGGCTGCTTTTATCACTAAAATCTCTCCAGAGCAGAGCAGTAAGCAGCCATCCAAATCTCATCAAATGAGCATTTCACCAAAGAAACTGTCCCGACTACACCACCAGGGCAACTGTTTGTGTGTGAATGACAGTGCGTGTTTCTGTCAGCATTTATATGTGTGTAAGTGTCTGACAATGTATGTGTGTTTTTGACAGTGAGTGTCTTTTGGTGTGTGTATATGTCTCTGACAATGTGTATCAGTGTGGGTCTGAGAACGTGTATCTATGCATGGAACTGAATATCCATGTGCTAGTCTTTCTGGCAGCTGTATCGCTGAGCGTGTCGAGAATATTTGAGTGTATATGTGTGTGTTTACCAGGGTGTATATATATAAATATATATGTTCATTTATCTGTGTTTATATATGGTTGCAATCTGGGCCAGATAAACCATAAGGTGGCCTGGGGTGCACAATTTTCAAGGTGACTGACAGGAAAGAATTGCACAGCACATTTCATTTGGGGTAAATCTAAAAAGAGCTTGCAAAACATGCAATTCTATTGTATGCTGCCTTTTCAAACCCTCCCCTTCTAATCCCACCCAGACTTTCTATAACCGTCCAATCACAGACTTTCCAATGCAGCTAAATGAATAGTTTATGCAAGGCAGATGCTCTGGGCAATTGCTGCCTCTGAAGTTCAGCTCCACTGAGCAGAACAAACCAGGAAGTAACAGCACCAGTTGTCATATTCCGGCTCCCAGCCTCACTCTGCTGTGCGAGGGTGCTGAGCAGATAGCTCAGGGGAAGTGCTCCCTCGCCAGCCGCCCGCCAGCGCCGCCCGCCCAGCAGCCACTAGGCCCCCAGGGAGAGAGGGATCCCCCCCCCAGCATTTCCAAAGGTAAGGAGGCTGGGGGGGGGTTAAATAAATAAAAAAATATGTTAATGTGAGTGAGTGTGTGTGTATGTCTGTTAGTGTGTGAGTGTGTGTGTCTGTTAGTGTGTGTGTCTGTGTGTGAGTGTGTTTCTGTTAGTGTGTGAGTGTGTCTGTTAGTGTGTGTGTGTGTGTTAGTGTGTGTCTGTTAGTGTGTGTGTATGTCTGTTAGTGTGTGTGTGTCTGTTAGTGTGTGTGTGTGTATCTGTTAGTGTGTGAGTGTGTGTGTGTGTCTGTTAGTGAGAGTGTGTGTGTGTCTGTTAGTGAGAGTGTGTGTGTGTGTCTGTTAGTGTGTGAGTTTGTGTTTGTTAGTGTGTGTTCGCTGAGTGTGTGTGTGTCTGTTAGTGAGTGTGTGTGTGTCTGTTAGTTTGTGAGTTTGTGTGAGTTTGTGTCTGTTAGTGTGTGTTCGCGGTGTGTGTGTGTGTGTCTGTTAATGAGTGAGTGTGTCTGTTAATGAGTGAGTGTGTCTGTTAGTGAGTGTGTGTGTGTCTGTTAGTGTATGTGTGTGTGTCAGTATTTGTGTGTGTGTCTGTTAGTGAGTGAGTGTGTGTTAGTGAGTGTGTGTCTGTGTCTGTTAGTGTGTGAGTGAGTGTGTCTGTTAGTGTGTGAGTGAGTGTGTCTGTTAGTGAGTGTGAGTGTGTCTGTTAGTGTGTGTGTGTTTCTGTTAGCTAGTGTATGCGTATCTGTCAGTGAATGTGTGTGTGTATTTTAGAAGGTTGGGTGGGGGTGGAACGGGGGGGATGGGGCGCCTGAGTTTTGTCCTGCCTAGGGCAGCACAAAACCAGGATACACCACTGGTCTAGAGTGTCCCTTTAACATGAGAGGGAAATTTCCCACTCATGTTGAAGCTCCATCACACTGTGGTAGATGTTTGCAAAGCCAGTGCTGATCCCTGCTGTCTTTTTAGTCCTTGGTGGTCTCCTCATCCCTGATGCAGGGTCAGAATCAAAGCAGCTAAGGGGGACCACTCAGTTATTGTGATTAAAATAGATTTCAAGGGTTGTATGCTGTGCTTATTTTGAGTACTTCAAAACGCTCATCTGTTCATCTGGGCCCATTAGTTGTGCTCATCTGTACATCTGGGGCCCTCTGGTATCAAAACAATCTAGAACTCCCTGTTTGAAGATGGCAGAAATTTTAGAATTGCTGCAGTTGAGCGTGAACACTCACTTAAATGGATTTAAAGAGAATTGTGCAGCGCTCACTTTGAGCACTGCACATATCTATTCTGTCAGTCTGGGTCCAATAACTATGGCCCAAGTGACAGAGGGGACCATGATGTATCTAATGATACCTGTGACTCCTTGATACCAGAAGAGATTTAACCCTGCTGACACTTTTAATGCATGACTGTCCTAAAGCCCTGAACTGCATGAACTTCAAGTGATAATTAAGGAGTTAAGTTGACTGAAAATACATTTAAAAGCATCAGTGGCCTTCCTTTTCAAAGAAAAAACTGTGACCTTCCTTCACATTTTAAAGAAAAAGAAAACATTCCCCAAGCAACAGCAGGAGTTATTTAATTGAAGGGGAAAAAAAACTGAAATGGTAGAATGAAAAGTAATTTGAAAAAAAAAGTGCTTCTCTTCTTGTACTCCATTTTTTTCAATGCCTTTTATTGTTTTGGTTTTGTCCTGTCTGGCTGAGTCTTACAGTGTGACTATGTCTGCTACCTCTTCAGATGCAGTTGGGAAAAGCTGAAAGGACACTGTATTTTTTATTTTTGTTATTTCACTGAAGGAGTTGGAACAAAAAAAAGAATTTCATTGTGTATATTTCAGCTTTGTTTTCAGAATTTGGTTCTGAATTTTTCACAATTTACTATTTAGTGAATAAACAATAACATATTTCATACATGAGATTGTTTACTGCTGCCAATAACGTTTTCTGAGTATTCATTTATGCCAAACATACCTGCCTGCTTACTGAGAAAAAGCAATTAGGGAAGCTGGACGGAGTAAATGTAGAACATGTGTTTTATATTCATTGCTCTACAGGAGGTTACTGTATGCATGAGGGAACATTAGAAAATAAGGAAACATTTGAAACTGAATCCAAATATACACAAGCAATGGATATGTTCTTATTATATGAGAAAAAATTTATAGGTTTGCCATGGAAAGATAAATCAAATCAATCGTTATGGCTGTTAACTACACTTGCATCTTGTGATAATTTGCTAGGGTACATTTCCAGTTCAATTACAATACAGAGCAAGCAATACATTAATGTAAACATAGCTTACATATATGGATTAATTTATTGAGCATTATGGGAAAAAAATGGTGTTTCCGAAATATTAAACATTTTGATATTTCCCAGTTAGCATAACTCAGCAGTGGCATCCATTTTAAACACTCTTTGTGCAAAACTAAAAGGCCCTATAGAAAATATACAACCAGAAACAGCAATTTTGATTTACATGTTGCCATTGTGAGATAAGCTGGGAAAATAATAATGCTTTCCAGTGTAAATGTCACAGCATTTACATTCAAAAGGTCTGACCACACTTAAATATACACTACCTAGGGATATAAACCATTTTAGTACCAGAGGGTCCCCATGCTCCAAATAGCCAAATATCCCTTATGTCATTAATCATTAATTATCCCAATTCTAATATAGTTTATGTCAGTTTATAATAACCCCAAAAATACAAAGATATTTTTTATTCTATCCTATTTCGTTGGCCGTTAAAATAACTGTATCAAAATGAAAAAACAGATTTTAAAAGACAGGTTAGGTCCATGGGTTTGGGAGGACTATGGTTAAAACAGATAAATCCATACCATTTGCGTTCGGTTGATTCATCTGCTGCAGTTAGTAACATCTGTTATCTCTTTACTTCTGTTTAGAATAATATAAATTACTTGCCACTACAGGTGAAGGTCACACATTCACAGTCAAGATAAGGTACTTACAAGAATGTCATGGAATAGCTATTATTATTCATTTCAATTAAAACATATTCATACACATTTTATAGAATATGGGTTGAGAAGTGTACGCTTTTGAAAATTTTCAGTTAAAGATATTACATTTAAAATGAAATGGGAAGTTTACAAAAAATGCTTTTGTTCTAGCTGTAATTTTTTGTAATTAGCATTTCTTTTGAAGATTTTGTCATATAGTAAAATTAAAGAATTGTTAAGGATACGAAGAAAATATACACTGATACATATTAAACCTCAATTAAGGCTAGCTGGAATCAAATTGCAGTGATAAAAACGAATAGTGCATGAATGCATTACCATACCATGCAATAAGGGAGTACAACGTATACCTTGGCTTAAATTCTGAGTACCCTAAGCAGAATTTAAGAGTAAGAGAAGCTAGAGGAAAGAAAAGATAGCATAGATTAGGAAAAGGGCAAATATAAGAGTGAAAAGAAGAGAGAAAGAGATGGTCCATGGGGCCATTATGAAGAACTCAAGAAATGGTGTGTTGGTAGGCACCTTATGGTCACCAGACTTTCTAGAAATGCGGAAGAGTATATGGCAATCTGTGTGCTATTTCCTTAAACTGTTGAGTATTCCGTAGGGAGAGCAATATTGGCTGTGATTTTAAATGTTTTGCCACATTGGGTCTGGCAGCCATAAGAATATACAACATACACTAGCTACAAAAATTAAAGTGTATCAAATTTGTCATTAAAAGTGCTTATTTTATACATATTTATGTCTCTAACCAGTAAGATTAATGTGTTTGTTTTAAATAGTAAACATTTGTTTTAACTGTTTTTTTCTGTATATTTTTTAAATTTTAATATTGTAGATTAGCATTAAAAACTGTTTCATATGCAAGATATGGAGTCATATGGTTCAGTTAGAGCACACATGCTGCAGACATTTTAACAAGGGTACTCAGTAAGACATAGAATGACACAGTCACTTTTTCATTTATAAATATTATCTATACATTTAACTATTCAAATTAGTAGCATCTCTACAGATTACCCGATGTAAAAATACAGTGAATACAGGAAGCACAAGGCCCCAGCACTGTCTAATGGAGCCATATGGAGGGGAATGCCAGATGAGTAATATCATTAACCCATTAGATGAATTTCACACCCCACAAAATATAAACCTGGGACAGTATAAAGTCACTATGTGTCACTCTCTGTATTTCCCTCCCTCTATGTGGAAATTAAGGAGATTGACATTTAAATGGCAATAATGTATGCTCGACTGTTTATGTGTCGACTGTTTTTGAGAAAATGTGTGAATGTGCATCTATGAGTGTCTCTGTGTGGAGCATCTCGCTGTATGTGTGTGTTGTGTCTGTCTATGCAAGTGTCTCAGTGTATGGTTTAGAAGCCTAAATAAAGAATAAACAAGCTTTGAAAGCACTTTTAGTGGAATTATGTACATGAGCATGTAGCTGCTTTATCTGATGCAAAAAGAACAGATTGTTATGATTTGATTGTGTTCATAACTATAAACGAATAGACTCCGTTCATATATTAGAACAAAACTAGGACAAGAGCAGTGGGACATGGCCTTATGTGCAGCACAGAGACTCACCACTGGTCTTGAATCTAATTAAAAAATGACATACTGCTTATATAAACAAATAGGATAGTTGCATCATGTCTGTCTTTCTGTTGTAAGACATGGAATCATGACCCTACTTCCAACTACTCTGGGAATTTCCACATTCTTTCTGAACAGAGTGATAGGCAGTCCTCTCTCCCAAGATGATTTCTGAAAGGGCCATAACATTATCTCTCTGTTTTAATACATATCTTTTTCACTGACCCTGTTTTATAACAGTTGAAACTGCTCTTCTCGCAGACTTTTTTAGATACAGAACATTATTTATTCTTTTTATATAATATTAGCATTTATATAGTGCCAGCATATTCAGATAAGGCATCATTGATGTTTATCTCATATGTGGCGTAACTAGATATTCATTTTACTATCTCCTTGCGTATATGCTTCTCTCACACTTTGTATTTTGCGTGGTTTGGTCCATGGCTAAAGTAATTAAACAAGATTCAAAACATAATAAAATGCAATAACAAACTAACAGGAAATTGGGCAATGTAGTTTTTTCTTAATATATCAGTTATGATAAATAAAATAATGAGCTTCATTCATTCCATTATTTCATTTTCTTTTATATTTATATTTAATTTAAGGAACACTCCAAGCATTATAACTACTAACATAGTTAGTGGGATGACATGTCCCTTATAGAGATTAATAAGCTTAAGGAAATGATAAATGCAAAGATAAACCTTGTTTCAGTTTAGATGATAAAAAATACTACCAGATCAAGTGCAACTACTATCTCATTTAACATTAAACTGTATTTCGTCTGGATACAAAGTGGAGAAGATACGTTAGCAAACTTGGTACATCCTATAGGAGACAAATAAATTTATTTCATATTTAAGTATCCTTAAGCTCTAATGCCTATCAATAAGGATAGTGCATGTAGTTTCAAACAATTACCTGTAAAATAAACAAACAGAGGCAGACTGACAACTAATGGGGCCCCCAGGCAATAGGGGATTATGGAACCCCATTGTGCACCAAAGTAAGCTATACCTATATATAAGCCTATAAGTTCAAACCTCCCAAATTATGCTCAGCTAAGTCTTCTGAGTAAAAAGACACCCCCAATGAATGTCTTTGGCACTATTTCGTGAAGCTACAGTGCCATATAGGAGACCAAGTCATATCCGTTTTTACCAAACTTTGAATTTTGACGCTGGGCCTATGTGCAATTTCCAAGCATCTTCGCAGGTTTTAAATTCAAACTACCCCACAAAGGCCTACCATTTCTTAAAGTAGACACCCCAGGGTGTTTCAAAAGGTATAGTTTGAACCTTAGCGTGGGATCATTTTTCCGCTAGCTTGTACCAGATGTAGTGGTAATAAGCGTTTTTTCTGCCTTTTTGACATACAAAGTGAGTTTGCACAGTATATTTTGCAAACCTTATGTGTGCTACGACTGTATAATACTTCATGTGTTACTCAGCTATGTCGGCTGAGTACAGCAATACCCCCGTATGTACCTTTGCCAGGTATATGTGTATGTTGAAGGGGCGCATTTGAGACGCAGCCATTCAGTTTTTTTCTAACTTTGAAGTTTTACGCTGTGTCCATGTTCCAATTTGGAGTAGTTTAGACGGTTGGTTATTGAAATTTCCCCACAAACACATACTATTTATTAAAGAATACACTCTGGGGTAATTCAAAAGGCATATTTTGAACCTTGGCGTGGGGTAATTTTTTCTCTAGTTTGTTCCAGGTGTAGTGGTAATGAGCGTTTTTAAAAGGTATTTTTTTACTTTTTTTACTTTTTTACTTTTAAAATCTAGTTTTTAAACTTTTGTTTTGCTTATTAATTTTTTTTTAAAACTTTCCTAAACTTTCTTAAAACATTTTTACAGATTTAACATTTTTCTAAGCTTGTTTTTTTTACCGTTAACCCCTAACTAGCAGCACTAACAGTAAATTCCCCATTTTCCCATAACTCCCACCCACCCCAGGTAAAATATATAGTTATAAAATATTTAAATTAATTAAATAAATTGAACCCCTGAGGGTTAAAAAATAAATAAAAGTTAATCCTCAGGGGTTAAAAAAAAATTAGATCACAGTATAATACTGTGATCTGTATTTGATCGCTGTAGGCAGTGATCAACTGGCAGGGAAGGGGTTAATTTTTATTTGGACTAGGTAAAGGGGGGTGTATTTTTTATTTTTTACTTAAACGTTATTAAAACTTTTTTTGAGCTTAATTTTTAACTTTTTAAAGTTTATTTTAAAACTTTTTTTAACGTTAACCACTAGTTAGCCTAACGCCAAATCCCCCAATTCCCCACTAACTTCCACCCACCCCAGCTAGCTAAATATATAATTTTAAAATATTTTAATTAAATAAATTAAACCCTTGAGGGTTAAAAAAAAATCAGATCATTGTAAAATGTAATCCCTGCCAATTAATCACTGTAGTCAGTGATCAATTGGCAGGGAAGGGGTTAATTTTTTATTAAAATGGGTAAAGGGGGGTGGGACTTTAAATTAACTTTATTTTTTTTTCCTACAGGGGGCAGGATGAGCACTGTTCCGGCTCCCTGCACTTCACTTTGAACCAGGAAGTGCAGAGAGCTGGTAGGTAAGTATACAGAGCACATGTGCTCGCTCTGACTTGCGGTCAGAGCGAGCACCTGTGCTGGGCAGCCTGGCCGGCTGCTCCCGGTATGCCTCTAATACAGAGGCAGACCGGAGCACCATTAACCCCGTGATCCCCGCGATCGCCGCAATATCGGCGATCCGGGGTTAATTTTACCGCGTGACGGACGAGGTCCGTCACTCGTCACTAAGGGTCTCCCCTCTGTGACGGACCTCATTCGTCAACCATCCTTAAGGGGTTAAGGGGTTAATAGACTTTTATGACTGATCACCTCATAATTGACCATAATGTGTGTCATTCATTTTGAATTTTAGTTGACAAATGTAGGTATTTCTGGCTGCCAGATAATTTATTTGCATGAAAAATAGATTTTGCTTTATATTGACCAAAAAAGTCTTTGTTTCTGTTAAAAAAAGACATAAAGCACAGATAATTTAAAAATAAATTGGGTTAAAAAAAATCTATGCACTTTTTATAGCATATTATCATGAACAAGTATTATATCTTTTCAAGTCCAGTAACCTATGGAATGGAAGGAAATTCACAAACACTTCAGTGATTCCTGATATAATTCAGGCTGGTATCTTAAACATTCATTTTTATTCATGAAACCATGTTTAATATGCAGAATACACACACACATACACATTTATATATACCTATTGCATAATCTCGGAGCAGTATCTTTCAAGTTACCCATCCTTTCATTTTCTGTATTATTGATATTTCCTGAATAAAAAATGCATCTATTCTTGTTTTATAAGGAGCTTTTTAAAATTAATTTAATTGCACTATATTTTTCTATTTGTTCAATATGGTGTGTGCATTATTTGTTAACCTTTGGTAAATAATAATAATAATAATAATAATAATAATAATAATAATAATAATAACAAAGTATTTAACCAAGAAAGTTACATTCAGATTACTCTGGTTTTCAAATGCATCCTGGGGATATTACCTTCATGATCAATCAAATATTATTTGTAAAAACCTGTACTAAGGAGTAACTTTACAATGTATGTCCTCAATATAGTATTTATGGATATGCTTTTCAAATGATTTAATATTTTTGGATACACTTTTAGAATGAATTTTCAAAATATTAAATATAAAAAATATAAAAAATGTAAAAATGATATCAATATATCAAAAATCTTATCTTAATAAAAAGATTATAAAAATTTTCAAAATCTTATGCTGATTAAACAATTAAAATAAAATTTTCAGTACTCTTGTGCATGGAAAAAATTCAGTTCATCTGAATCAATTAATCCAAATTATAATCCAAATATGAAAAAAATGAAATACAAATATTATGGGGTCAATATGTCCCCCATTTTATGTAATAAAGGTATTAAACCTTTTAAGCGAGGTATAACATGGCAGTGCCATGTCTGCTAAAAAGTATAGCAGCCACTGGTTGCACACTGTAATTAAAAACTGACAAATTGACAACTCTTGCTGTCCAGTCACTAAGAAAGCATCCATCCCATGAAGATAGGGCATGTAAAATAGCACAGGCCACCATGTCCCAATTGTGAGAGTGAAGGCTTAAAATTAAATAATGGAAAATGGAAATGTTACTGTCCACTCCCTTCCCCTATCCCTAACCAGTTGGTGGGGACTCTAGTAATAAAACCTGTGAGGGCTTGCTATAGTCCCCTCAACCCCTACCCATGGTAAAAATTGGCAAAAATACCTACACTGAGGTAGTCTTTTTATCTTATCCTTAGTTCAGTATCTTGAGTAACTCTTAAGCTGGATATCTAGTAGTGTTTCCTTTTCTATTATTCTATAGGACTATAGATACACCTACCTCCTTAGGGTGTAGTGAGGTAGTCTTAGGGGATTTTGTATCTCACCTTTAACTTTTAAGTTAGACATTTAGAAGGCTTTCCCCACTTTTATTTTTTGAGTGCTACTTCAAGGATTCCGTAGGTAGAGGTTTAGGTTATATACACCTGTTACACTCTTCCTTCTCTTTGTTCATGATTTGTTTACTTTGCTGCTTTTAAAGTTGTCACTTGAGTATCACATACCCTATATGTTTTCACATAATCACTTTAAAATCCTAACCAGGGCCGGATTAACATAGGGGCTGATGGAGCTGCAGCTCCAGGCCCAGGCCCAGGCCCATGGAAGAGGCCCATTTAAAAAAATAAAATAATAATTACTTTTTTTTTTTACACACACTACTGTTAGGTTTGCCACCTGACTGGTGTTTTACCAGCACAGTCGGTATTTGAGGCTGCCTGGCTGTGCCGTTATTGCAGTAATACCGGCAATACAAATGCAGGTATTTTTCTCAGTATAAACGGAGATTACTCTGCAATACCAGCACTAACCAGTAGGGGTCACTGTGTGTGGAGAGAGGCAGGGATAGGAAGTTACAGCATATCACTCCCTGCCTCTCTCTACTCACTGATCCGCAGGGGAGCAGCTACACAGCACAGAGAGGCCAGACAGCAGCTTCCAGCCTACAGAAACAGCCTACAGCTCAGGTAAGTGAAGGATGGGGAGAAAGGCAGGGAAACATGGGGACACTGAGACACTAGGGGACACATGGGGACACTGAAAAACTAGGGGACGCTGTGAGACATGGGGACACTGAGACACTAGAGGACACATGGGGACAGTGAAAAACTAGGGGACACTGTGAGATATGGGGATTCTGAGACACATGGGGACATTGGGAGACACACAGACACATGGGACACAGTGTCCCCATGACTCCAAGCCAGTGTCCCTATTGTCTCAGTGTCCAGTAGTCTCCCAGTGTCCCCTAGTCTCTTAGTGTCTATGTCCCCATATCTCTCAGTGTCCCTAGTGTCTCAGTGTCCCCATGTCTCCCAGTGTCCCCAAATGTCTGTGTCCCCATGTCTCCCAGTGTCCACATGTCTCCCAGCTAGTGTCTCTAGTGTCTGTGTCCCCATGTCTCCCAGTGTCTGTGTCCTATGTCTCTCAGTGTCCCTAGTGTCCCCAAATGTCCCCATGTCTCCCAGTGTGCCCAAGTGTCTCCATGCCTGTGTCTCCATGCCTCCTAGCCAGTGTTCCTAGTGTCTCAGTGTCCCTAGTGTGAGCCGCTGAGCAGGTAAGCTCAGTTCGTTGGCGCAGTTGCACTGGTCCAGTGCGACTGCACCTCGCGGCAAGCCGGGGCCGTGACATTTCTGTAATTAGGCCCCATCATAATTGTCAGCACCAGGCCCACTGGGCTCTTAATCTGGCCCTGATCATAACACATATTTTAGTATTCACCAATGAGATTACTATCAATTAATATTTTTTTTTGTTGTCTTGGTTTTTTTAATATTTTTTTATTATCCTGCCTTCACTCTCCCTTGTTCCTGTTTGTTAGGATCGATTGGTTTTTCTGTAAAGTTTCTTTGGGTTGATGCTCTTGTTCTGGGATTGGAGACTTGTGAGAGCATCCACAACCAATCTCCCTTATAGAAAGAAGTGATGCTGTTTTTAGTATTTTTCTTTATGTGTTGCTCTATGAGATATGTAATTAAGTACCTGGAAGCAATTCAGTTCATCATACAAGATGAATGAATATGATGCCAAAGCTGATTGCATCCACAAAACATTGTAATTTACAACCACCCATATACTGTCATAAAATTCACAATACATTCATAAAGTTAAAGCAGGGCTAGTTAAGAAGGGGAGATGAGAAAAGATGGGAGCTTTGTTTAGTGCTGCCTGTCTGATATGCAAAGAAGAGAAGGACCTATTGAAGGGTCAGTTAGACAAACTGGGAAAAGACTAATCTGCCATCAGCCCTGAGTTCATCTACCAAGAACAAGCTCAGTCTCTCCTTCCACACACAAAAAAAAAAAAATAATCTGCCACTTCACTGATTTTAAGGCCACAAATGTGCAATAATGTCAACTCTTTACAGGCAACAATAGAACAAATGAGGGAAGGTACTAAATATTGCTTAATTAATTCATTATTTAATAGAAAGAAAAAACATGCGATGCACTTGGACATTTACACATTAAAAGTGATAAATGCATAAACTTGGTATATCATGCCAATAAGGAGTGTTTGTGTAGTGGATACAGTGTGTAGAGGATGTAGTGTTCTTGTGCATAGGGGACGTAGTGTGTGTACATATTGGGTAGTGTGTGAAGGAGATGTGTGCTTTTGCTGGTAATGCAGTATGTGTGTGTAGAGGATGTAGTGTGTAAGGAGTGTTTTGTGTGTCCTGCTGATGCACTGTGTCTATGCTGGGGATGTTGTTTGAGATAAGGGATGCAATGTGTGTGGGTAATGTACTGTGTGTGGGCTGGTGATGAAGTGGGTATCTAGAGAAAGTAGTGTGTGAGTGTGCCCCTTGGTTTTGGGATTTTGTGACTGTTGTGTTTCAGTCAGGTTGTTAATAAAGAATACAAAGAAAAAAGCAACAAATCTCTGATATTCCCTTAAAAATATTGCAACCAAAGTGCTTGCAAATATGAGCGGAGTGAAAGTTTGGGCAAGTTTTGAATAATAATGAGCATCTTATGTGCTGTTTTGTATGGACAGTATTTATGTTCTGTCATTTGGAATTTGTAGGTTGATTGATGATAAGTCTGTGTTTCTGTAGTTTGGGTGTTTGTAAAGGGGTGGATTCCATCACCACCCCCTAAGAATGTAACACATAAGTGGGCCTATGCTTATTTGCAAACCATAGCAAACACCTAACTAATTAATTCAAATGGCTTACCAATTTTACCAAAAGTTCATGCAATCAATCAGATTAACACATTAATTGTTCACTGAGGTGTTGGAGATTGGAGTTTAAATAACCAAAGGGGTGTGTACTTCCATGCCGTCTTAAAGGGCCAGTAATAAACTAATACAATTCCTGACACTTACCTATAAAAGTAAAAAGAAACATCTTGAGTTTAAGAATCAAATATAACTCTACAGAATATCAACAAATACACTTTGTAGCAGCACTTAGAAGCAGCTGCCAAGCTATAGTGTGTTTTTGTTGGGGATGCAGTGTTTGAAGCGCTGCTGAATTAGTTGGCGCTGTATAGATGCCAATAATAATAATTATGTTTTCTGATGATGCAGCGTGTGTTGGAGATGTAGAATGAGATAGGTAATGTAGTGTGTTTAGGTTTGTGGTATGCTGGTGATGCTGTGTGTCTATGGGAGACTTTTGTATGCAGTGCACGTGTGCAGTGGATGTAGTTTGTATATGTGTGTGAGTGCCATGTGTCTATTTGTGTGCTGAAGAATGCAGTGTGCTGTGTTTGTGCTAGGGATGAAGTTTGTCTCTGTGTGTCCGAATGAAGTGTGTCTGTGTGAGTGCTGGGGATTAAGTGTGTGTCTGCGTGTGTGCTTGGGATGAAAACTGTTTGTCCCTGTGTGCTGGGAATGCATATGTTTCTATATGCTGGGGATGCAGTGTGTGTCTGTATGTATACTGAGGATGAAGTGTATGCTGGGCATGCAGTGTGTGTCTATGTATGTGCTGAGGATGTAGTGTGTGTAAATGTGTGTGCTGGGGATGTAGTGCATGTCTTTGCGTGCTGGGGATGCAGTGTGTATCTGTGTATGCTGAGGTTACAGTTTGTGTCTATGTGTGTTCTGAGGTTGCAGTGTGCCTCTGTGTATCCTGAGGATGGAGTGAGTGTCTGTGTGTGTGCTGGGGATGCAGTGTGTGCCTGTGTAAGCTGAGTATGTAGTGTGTGTTCTGGGGATGAAGTGTGTGTCTGTGTGCTGGGGATGCAGTGTGTGTCTGTGTGTGTTGGGGCTGTGTGTGTGCCTGTGTGTGTGTTGGAGATCGGCTTAATATGTGCAGCACACTGTGTGTGCACTGCAGCCAATCATGACACTTTCTCTTGTATCCACGGCACAGCTGCCTGACTCTTCTGTATGATGGCACCTGAATAAGTGAGCTCAGTGTCCTGCCACCTGTGTTGCTCTGTCGGTGGTCAGCATGCAGATAGTCGGACAGGAGGATTCTGACACTTCAACCTGGGAGCCAGTTGAGCCCACCCCACAGCAACAGGAGCAGCCTTCCTGCAAAATATGAAAGTAAACTTAGCACTGAAGTTCTGGCACATGTGGCTTGTAATGTCAGAGCACTGGAACTTTAGTGCTTAATGTCTCCATAAGCCTCCTACTCCTTATTTCACAGACATTTTAGAATTTTGGGGCAGCCTAACAGACGGCCCCAGTGGTTGATCGGGGAAAATGAAGGCTTTACCCCAACTGGTTATTATCCTATTAGATAATACTATAAGTCAGAGTGCAGGCTGATGTTAAGGCCACATTGGGACCTATTGGTTCTATGGACGGGCCAGCCCTGTATAGCTAGATCTCATTTCATTAGGCGTGTTTTAAAGAGTTTTTAGGAATACCACTCAAGATTAACTGTGACTGAAAGCAAGGGCTCAAAATTAGACTAGCTTTCAGGTTTAGCAGTTATTTGAAAGATACATAACAAGAGTGAACTATCTTGTATGTAAAATTATGAGTGAAAATCTTCATGTGGATTTGACTGGCCCATTAAAATATGTTCTGTGAAGAAAGCCTATTAAGATGATCATTTAACACCTGTATGAGTGATTTTTGATTGCAATAGCCATAATCACACATTCGTTTGATCAGCACAGAACTTATGTAGATTATAATGTATATGATAGGATTGAGTGTGATCAGCATGTAGAACACTGTGATCAAGATGAATTTTGCAGAAAAATTTTACATTCTTAAAGAGACATCCATGATTCAACTGAAAAGAAGACACCATCATCTGCACACATATGGAACTGTAGATAGATTAGTAGGCATAATAAAAACAATGATGTAAACAAACGTAGGTTAAAAATATTTTAACTCCCTATTTCCTCTAATATTACTTTATTTTGTCAATGACACTTTAGAATTCATAAATGTATAGACTAACACAGTGGTTCCTAAAGGTTTTAGTTTCAAGACGTCTTTAATATTTCAATATTTTTCCAAGGCATCCAAAGTTACAATTTCTAGGTTGTATATCTTTACAGTGCTGCAGCATTTACTGTCATGTCTGGTATAATTATATTGCTAAGTGATGCAGAAAATTCCTTAATTTCTCTTGTTTCAACTCATTGGGTCCAGGCCTGTAGCATTGGTGGCTATGTTAGAAGGAAGGAATAAGGGACTTGAAAATTGGTCATTGAGAATCTATTTTGTAAGTTACTTTTTCTAATATTAAAATATTGATGCTGTTGGGGGCAGAGCAGATGCCGACCATAATGGCAGTTTGAAATCCGAGCAGGCAGATGGCAATAAAGCAGTTTTCTCTATTGCAACGTGACAAACTCCAGGGGAAAACAAGGTGCAATGATGTCTCACCACAAAGGGAAGAAATGAAGAGACATAATCTCCATTTTCACTGCAAAATCCCAGACCAAGCTGCAGGATCATACCTAGAGCATTTGGCACCCAGGGCGGATCCTAAATTTGGCACCTCCCCCCAACTTTAACATGTAAAAAAACCAAAAAAACGCAAAATGTTTTTTATGTATTTAGCACTGAGCAGTGTTTGTGTATGTGTGCATTTTATAATGTATTTAGTACTGAGAAGTGTTTGAATGTAAGCATGTTTTTATATAGAGAATGTGAGTGAATGTAGGAGTGTGCTTGCATGTAGTGTTTGGCATTTGAATGCAGGTGTGTATTTGTGTTTAGTGTGTTTTTTTTAATACAGTGGTGTGTTTATATCTAATGGTGGTGTTTTAATACATAGGTGTGTTTGTAGTGTTGAGGTTTGAATACAGGGGTGTATTTGTGTGCAGTGTTTGCAAGATGATAAGATGTATGCACACACACACATATACACACACGGATACACTTGCATATACATATAGCTGCACACTATAAACAGACACATAGGTGCACACATGCACAATCACACACAGATACTGACACACACTGACACACATTAAGCTACACAGATGCAAATACTGACACAGATACACACATACAGATAGGCAGGCAACAGGTGCACAGTGTGTGTGTGTTTTGTATAGTGGATGCACTGTGTGTAGTGGATGCAGTGTCTGTGTGTAGTGCATGTAGTGAGTGTGTTTGTGTAGTGCATGTAGTGAGTGTGTTTGTGTAGTGCACGTGTTTGTGTGGTGCATGTGTTTGTTGTGTGGGATAAGTACCGGAGGAGAGAGAGTTAGCAGTGTTTTAGCAGTGGGTGGTGCAGAGCTAGTCCAAGGATTTTTGTCTACACAGTCAAAGACACAGTTTGTTAGTTTGTCTAATACCATTTTACCACCTTTTCTTTTCTCTTTTGCATAGTATATCCCATGTTGATCTTTCTGTTAATGCTATTGTGTCTTTGTCTCGATTTTGTCGTCTCTTAGCCCCATTGTGTCACACACTGACTCACTCAGTGCCTAATACACACACACACATTTACTGGCTCATACACACACTGACTCTTACACGCACACGCACATTCACTGGCTCATACACACAGGCACATTCATTGGCTCATACACACAGACTGCCTCTTACACACACAAACACACACATACTGCCTCTTATACAATTAGGCTCTTACACAGTCATACACATTTACTGCCTCATACACACTTATTGGCTCTTACAAAAACACACACATTTACTGGCTCTGCAAGAAACATGGCCATCCCTAACACATAAAAACTGAGTGAAAATCTCAATCCTCGTTTTCTCAACTGTCTAAACCCTTCATTTCCACTCTGTCCCTGTTTGTTTCATATCTTTTTGTTTATTCCTATTTTTTTCTATTGTTCATTTTTCAATGGGGCTGGAGTCTGCAGCCTGCTGCTAACTGTCAGTAATGCCAAGGGCCCTGAGGGGAAAGTCTGATGTCAGAGACCATGGGCAGCAGCTGTACAGACACCTGTACATTTCTGGAGTCTCTGTCTCATTACTCTCAGGCAGATTAAATCCTTGCCTGAATTAATGAGACTGAGACTCCATAATTTACTGTCTCTATAAATTTAAATAATAGGAAGCCCCAACTTGCACACTCCCCTCACCCTTCAACACTAGAGCCCACAGCACCCATCAGATCAACACACCACACGAGATCAGATTAGTAATATAGACTTACTGGGGTGGCGTGGCATGTCCTCCTTACCAACAAACACGCAGAGCTGGAGGCGGAGATGTTATTATCACATGGGAACAGCAGGCAGGAGCGGAAGCAGGTCTGTGCAGGAAGAGGCACAGTCCTGCGAGCGCTCCTGAAAGCTGTGTTTAAAGTGATACAGCTTTGGTATTTGCCAGTTTGGTGAACTTGTAAAATTTTAGCAACAAGTTTGCGCGAACCGTTGCGAACCGGCTGAATCCCACCACTGTATATACACTACATAGGAACTGTGTCCAATTGCTCTGCAAGAGGGAAATGCTCACAAAGGTCAATATAGTGTGTACAATATACCAAAAAAAAGAACTCTATATAGTTTTATTGCATCCTACTCACATTTTAATGAGCCTGCACAAGACTGGCTCAAGTATATAAGCTCAGGTAAGATGTAATGGCTTCTAGGAATGGTTTTCACCAGTATGTCCATCCCAGCAGTCATATAATGGAGATAACAAACAGCAAGTTAGGATAAAATGTATCAATAGATACTAAAAATATTTCACAATCCTTACATATAAAAACACAACAAGCATCTCAGTCCTTCATTCATAAGGTTCAGCACAACGCATTTCAGCAGGATGCCTTCATCAAGTAGCTGTCACGATTCGGGAACCTAACACGCTAACAGGTCACAGGAAGGAAGGGTGCTATACCGGTCCTTAGAATGGCCGGGTTAAGCACACTAAGAATAGTCAGGAGACAAGCCAAGTAAAGGGAGCCAGAAAACACGAGAACGAGAAACAAGCCAAAGGAATGGAGAATACAGGAAAGTCGGAATAACGAGCCAAATAAACGGTAACCAGAGAGCAACACGAGCAAACTGCAATACAGGTAACACAAGACCACAACAGGGCACTGAGAGACAGGAAAGGTAAGTATATAACAGCTGTGCTTAATTCTGATTGGATAACTTCCAATCAGAATTAATAATCACACGTGGGAGATATCTATACCTCCCACTGTGATTAGGGTACTGTGGCATTAACGCCGGGTCACGTGAGTGACCCTGGCGTTTACACAAATGCGAGGACTCCCAGCGTGCAGCGTTACACATGCTGCCGATGGGAGGTGAGAAGGAGGACGCGAGCGGACGCCGCTCGCCGACAGAGAGGACGCCACTCGCCGACAGGTAGGGGAAGGGGAGACCGCAGGTGGCGTTGGACTGAGGGTGAGTGCTGCAAGTGGAGCCCTGACAGTAGCCTAACATAAAATAACCTGGCTAGGCCGCATAGCGGCATTAAAGATGATGCAACTCCCAAAACTCCAATTCATTTTCCGATCTCTAGCAAACGAACTTCCCGCATTATTCATACCCACCAACTACACATAGATCATTTCATGAATGGGAGGCATAAGGCCTGGATCCCTCAAAAAACACTGTGGCTATGAAAACTATAGATGGTGCTCTGGGTAGCACCGACCTACATCTGTATTATTACCCTATATTGCTCAACCAGGCAATTACAACCAATGATCCCACAACACCACCTGAATGGGTCAATTTGGAATCACACTAGATCTTAGCTGAGGGAGCCAATCCTTACTGTGGCTGCATAGAGGACTGATGCATTTATATCAAGTGTGGCAGGGTTCAGACCTTCTCACAACAACAAACTGACCATACGCTCCTTCCCTCTCTAATTTTAGCTTACCTCCAAATGCGATCCCTCCTACTTAGGCTTTGACAGTCATGCGTGCCTTCTCCTTTTCTTTAGTCTTTAGAGTTGTTAGTAAAATGAAGATGTGTGTTAACCTAATTTCCAAAAAGAAGGGAATATCAGTTTACTTCAACGCAATACTATTTGATACGAAGTCTCCTTTACTAAAGTGGAAGAGAGATCTAGGCCTTACCATCCCTTGTAAACAATGGGAAAAGGCATTTACAATACACAGGAAATACACCCGCTGCATATCTAATTCAGTGCTTATTATAAAGATCTTGACCAGATGGTTTTAGACTGGCCCACAAGTTTAGCCACTCCTCAGACAAGTGTTGGAGATGTGTAACAGAAAGGGAAACTATAGTGCATATTTGGTGGGAATGCTTGGTGAAACGGCAGTTCTGGACCAATATTGCTGACATTGTCTCTGCAGAGGCGGGCCATCGGGTTCTAGCATCAGCTGCATTCTTCTTATTGTTTATGTTGCTGGACACTATCGCCAAACAACAGAGCCTGTTAGCCTTCCACATCCTCATAGCAGCGAACCTCTCAATTGTCTGGGAATGGTAGTCTTCAGCTTCAGGGTGCAGATAATGCACTGGGGAGTCACCTATTGTTCATATGGTTCATAATGTTCTTCTCCCCCCATACCATATACAGTTTATTATACAGGTGATGCCAACAAGCTTAACAAGCTTAACAAGCAACAAAAAAACAAACAAAAACTAACTAATAGCTAAGCTGTTTGGCACATCAACAAATACTGTTGAAAGAACTGGAGGGTCAACATGACCTTGTGCTTAGGGTCATTGTTATGCTGGAAAGTCCAAGAGCGTCCCATCCGCGATTATCTGCCAATATTTTCTGATAACATACTGCATTCATCTTGCCATCAATTCCCATAAGATTCCCTGTGCCTTTAGAGCTCACACCCACCCCAAAACATTAGTGAGCCATCACCATGCTTCACAGTGGGGATGGTATTCTTTTCACTATAGGCCTTGTTGACCTCTCTCCAAACATAGCTCTTATGGTTGTGACCATAATGCTCTAATTTGGTCTCATCACTCCAAATTACAGTGTGCCAGTAGCTGTGAGGCATGTCACAGTGTTATTGGGCATATTGTAACTGCACTTTTTTGTGGCATTGGTGCAATAAAGACTTTCTGGCAACTTGAACATGCAGCTCATTTTTGTTCAAGTACCGTCATATTGTGCTCCTTGAAACTTCTCCTGAAGTTACCTGTGGGTTTTTCTCTATAGCCCAAACAATTCTTCTGGCAGTTGTGGCTGAAATCTTTCTTGGTCTACCTGACCTTGGCTTGGTATCAAGAGATCCCTGAATTTTCCACTTCTTAATAAGTGATTTACAGAACTGACTGGCATTTTCAAAGCTTAGGATATCTTTTTATATTCTTTTCCATCTTTATAAAATTCCATTACCTTGTTATGCAGGTTTCTTTTCAGCTCCCCATGGCTCGGTATCTAACCTTCTCAGTGCATTCAAGTGAGAGCTAACAAATTCATTGACTATTTATACACAAGCACTAATTGCAACTTAAAAAGCCACAGGTGTTGGAAATTAACAGTTAATTGCCATTTAAACCTGTGTGTGTCACCTTGTGTGTCTGTAACAAGGCCAAACATTCAAGGGTATGTAAACTTTTGATCAGGGCCATTTGGATGATTTATGTTATCATTATATTTAAAAAGGAGCCAAACAACTATGTGATAATAAATGGCTTCATATGATCACTATCCTTCAATAAAATATATATTTTTTGCAAATAAATGCCAAAATTTCACAATTTCTGCCAGGGCATGCAAACCTTTGAGTACAACTGTACATATACTTCACTGTCTTTGAAGAGCATGGATCCCATTGTTATAGTAGGACAGTTATGTGCTGTTTCATTTGGAGCTCCCCCTCTATGCATCCAGGTTGGTTGGCTGTTGTATCACACCTAACATTATTTTCATTTAAAACATTTTTCCAATATGTATATATTGTGACAGAGTCTCAAGAATTTGTGACTACCTCTACTATGGATAAGGGGTGCCACATCAGAGTAAATTACTTTTTACGTATAGTGATTGAGGCTGATGACATGGAGGCTTACCTGACAACATTTGAAAGGATTGCTACCCGAGAAGGCTGGCCTCCAGATCAGTGGGCAGGATTTTAAGCAACTTGCCTGAGTGGAGAATCCCAAAAAGCATATGATGATTTGCCTCTCAGCCAAGAATAAGACTACGACTGATTGAAAGCAGAAATACTAACATGGCTTGAAGTTACACCTGCAGTGCAAGCTCAAAGATATAATGCGTGGGTTTATGATACAGAGAAATCTACTAGGTCACAAATCTATGACCTCTTGAGACTTGCCCAGAAGTGATTACAGCCAAAATTCAACTCTGCTTCAGTAATAATTGAAAAGGTTGTTATGGATGTCAGGTGTCTGCTGATAGCTTTACGGAAATGGATCAGTCAAGCAGATCCAAAGGACCTAGAAGAAATGATGAACTTGACAGAGAGATACCGGTTTGCTAATGAAACTCTGAGTTAAGAGCCTTAGCTCAACCCCAAATTCCAAAATAACCAGAAACCTGGAAAGAACTCTGCAGGGTTTAAGGAAACAGATGAGAGAAAAGATGCTGTGCAGACCCAAAGACAGACTGACTATATAGATAATTGGATCCCCAGGTTCCCAACCAGGCAACAAGGCCAGACTGAGAAACAGATAAAGTTCTATAGATGTCAGGAGATTGGACATATTGCATGTAACTGTCTACAGACTGATGAACCTTTGGAATGGAATTTGGGGATGAGGAGAAACATAGTGCACTGTTGGTATACACAAAAATGTCTGCTCTGACAAGTACTGTTGGTATTAATCATGGCAAATCTGTAAATATGGACGGGGAGGAGTGTGCAAGCACCCTTAGAATCTGGGTGTGAGGTTTCATTGGTTAATAGATCTTTACTTCAGAGTGAGCAAGCAGATAGAAATCACATGTTGGATATTGTATGTATACATGGTGACACCCACACGTATCCCAGAGCTGAGGTGGAATTTGTCACCAGTGTAGGGGGGATAAAGCATAGAGTTGGGGTGATACCATCATTGCATTATGATGCAGTATTGGGGCGTGATTTTCCCCTCTTTTAAAATATATGGGAAGATACTACAATAACACAGGTTACGCATACATAGGTAGAGTTAAAAATACAAGAAAAAGAGCGCAACCATGATAAAAATGCAAGTAATTCTGCATAAACAATAGGTACAAAGCTGCTCTACACATTGAAGCTATTTCCCAAAATCTTCATAACAAATGCAACTGAAAAAAGAGTGCCAGCGCTTAGTTTATAGTTCCCAACAGTAAATACATATGGGTATTGATTGGTGATAATATCAAATTCCTTTCATGTAGAGTTCAAAAAGGACTTTCCACCTCCACAGCGGTAGGTTAATTGAGTGTCAGATGGTATATATTTGTTTTGTGTAATATCAAGTGTATATAATACTTTGTATCCAATGGACTTTAAAATGTTCCATGTACCTTAAAGGATACAGAGAAACAAAATATAGTTTAGCACAGTTTTATTCAACAAAAAACAAATCCCCAACCCCTTATGAGAAACTGTTACATGGTAAAATAGTATGTGGTTATATGTTTCCAATCACGTCAAAAATCAGTGATATGCAGACAAGCAAAATGTTCATAAAACACTGTTAACACTCTGTCAGAGCAGCCGGACCCGTCAATAATTCTGGATGCCAAAGCCGCAGTATGTGGATGCCGAAGCGGAGGAACGCCATCATGCAATACTGTGAGGATAGTCTGGAATCACTGATGTGCATGCAGGCCAGTCTCCGCTCTACGCGTTTTGCCCAAGCTCAGTGGGCTTTTAAAAGAAAAGGAGGTAGCCACACTATTGGTCAGTTATATACCCGAGATTGTCCATTTTGGATTGGTACTTTCTTAAAGATGTATTAACTGGTATGGCATAACTTTTCACGTGTCTTTCACTACTAGTACTATATCATGTACTCAATCCTAATTTCATAACCATACAATAATTCAGGTTTACAATAGCAAAATCAAATAAACCTTAGTGTCAACAATTATTGATAAAATATTAATATTAAATCTATATGTGTCTACCAGCAACATTATTTAATGTGTATAGAAACATATAGATAAGATATTTCAACAAACAGTTTTGTTCAAAGATAATGATCAAAGCATTTAAAATTCATTTAAATAAATTTTTTGTCTAATAAACTATACACTATATTTTGTTTCTCTGTGTCCTTTAAGGTACATGAAATGTTTTAAAGTCCATTGGATACAAGGTATTATATATACTTGATATTACAAAGAACAAACATATACCATCTGACACTCAATTAACCAACCACTGTGGAGCTGGAAAATCCTTTTTGAACTCTGCACAAGAGGAATTTGATATTATCACCAATACCCATATGTATTGAGTGTTGGGAATTATTAACTAAATACAGAGGTAGAGGCAGAAACTGTGGGGGTAGAAAACGTTTTCCCTTTTTATAATGTTGATTTTGAGCAGTATAGTGAAAACGAACCCGCTGTAGTATGTTTGGGTGATGAAGAGGAACACAATGAAAGTAATTCCTCCCAAGCAAAAAATCTAAGTGAAGAGGTGGAGTTCCATCATCTAGGTATCAGTTTAGGAAGTTTTCAGGCTGCCGATTGGGAGGATACAAGCCTTTATAGCTGCCCATAACAATATTCAAATAGTGGCAGGTACGCCTGCTAACCCGGAAACCCAATTGTCCCTACTCTATTTTGCAGAAAGAAATAATTTATTTTACCAAGTAGAGAAGAGGGGGATTGAAGAGGTTGAGCAATTACTGAAACCTCAATCCCACAGAAATCTGGTATTAAAACTTGCTCACAGCCATGTATGAGTGGAGTATCTTGGGATTGAAAAAACTAGGGAGAGAGTACAAGGAAGGTTTTACTGGCCAGGAATCTACTTTGCTATAGAGAGATGTTGCAAGTCGTACCCAGAATGCCAAAGACAGGCTCCATTTCAAGCCTTCTGTAATCCTTTTGTTCTTCTTCCCATCATAAAAATCCCTTTTGAATTGTGATGGACCTGGTTGGTCCTTTACTAAACTCCACTAGTGGCCACCTATATATATATTGGTAGTAATAAATTATGCTACCCGCTATAATGAAGCGATCCCTTTAAGAAATACCTCAGCCAAAACCATTGCTATGAGTTGATGTTTATGTTCAGCCTGGTTGGAATACTTAGAGAACTACTTACAGACAAAGGTACCCCTCTTATGTCACAAGTGATGAAAGAGCTATGTAACTTGCTGAAGATTAAAGAATTGAAAACTTCAGATTATCACACACAAACTGATGGGTTAGTGGAAAGATTTAATAAAACCTTAAAAGCAATGCTCCGTAATGTAATTGATAAAGATGGTAAGAATTGGGTTTGTTTGTTCCCATATCTAATGTTGTCTATCATAGAAGTCTCCCAAGCTTCCATAGGGTTCTCACCCTTTGAAATGCTGTATGGCAGACATCCTAGAGGTCTCCTTGATGTTGCGAAGGAGACATGGAAGCAGCAACACACTCCTAGAAGTGTTATTGAACATGTGGCACAAATGCAGGATCGCATTGATGCCATAATGCCAATTGTCAGAAATAATATGGCGAGAGCACAGGGGGCCCAGAAAGTTAGTTATAACAGGAATGCTAGATTTAGGTTCTTTCAATCCGGAGACAGGGTTATGGTACTAATCCCCACAGTAAAAGGTAAATTCCTTGCAATCTGGCATGGGTCAAACGTGATCTTTGAACGGGTCAATGAGGTCAATTTTATGGTGAGACAACCTGGTAGAAGAAAGCCTGAACAATTATATCATATAAATTTACCTGGACAGACAGAGAAGTCTTGATGGCCATGACAAACAAAGTTCCTCAGACCAAAGTGGAGAAAGTTCCAGAGATCAAAACTGCTAACACTCTAGAACCCCATCAGCAATATTACATAGTTACATAGCTGAAAACTTGTGTCCATCAAGTTTAGCCTTCCTATGTTCCAATGTTTTTGCTGTTGATCCAAAAGAAGGAAAAAAACCTGGTCTGAAGTGCTTCTAATTTGGCAACAAACTAGGAAAAAAATTATTCTTGCCCCCACAATAGCAGTCAGATGTCTCCATGGATCAAGCAGCTATAATTACCCCACTAATTAGAAATTATATCCCTGTATGTCATGTTTTTGCAAGTATTTATCCAATTGCAGTTTAAACATCTGTAATGACTCTGACAAAACCACCTCTTCAGGCAGAGAATTCCATATCCTTATTGCTCTTACTGTAAAAAAACCTTTTCTTTGCCTTAGATGAAATCTCCTTTCTTCCAGCCTAAATGTGTGACCTTGTGTCCTATGTATAGCCCTGTTTATGAATAGATTTCCAGATAAAGGTTTGTACTGGCCCCCAATATATTTGTATAATGTTATCATATCCCCTCTCAGGTGCCATTTTTCCAAACTAAACAGATTTAATTTTTTTAACCTTTCTTCATAACTAAAATGCTCCATTTCTTTTATCAATCTTGTAGCTCGTTTCTGCACTTTTTCTAGTGCTATAATATCTTTCTTTCGAATAGGTGCCCAAAATTGCACAGCATATTCAAGGTGTGGTCTTACCAACGATTTATAAAGAGGCAAAATTAAATTTTCATCCCGACAATTTATGCCCCTATTTATACATGACAAAACCTTACTGGCCTTTGCAACTGTAAATTGACATTGCATATTGCTCCCTAATTTGTTGTCTATAACAATTCTCAAATCCTTCTCATGTGTGGTTATCCCTAGTTCACTACCATTTAGGGTGTAAATTGCTTGTGCATTCTTAACCCCAAAGTGCATAACTTTGCATTTCTCTACGTTAAATTTCATCTGCCATTTTAGTGCCCAGTCCCCCAATCTATCCAAATCCATCTGCAGCAAGGCAATATCCTGCTCTTATTTTATTACTTTACAAAGTTTTGTGTCATCTGCAAACACTGATACATGGCTTTAAATGCCTATTTCAAGATCATTTATAAATATCTTAAATAGAAGCGGTCCCAAAACAGAACCCTGAGGGACACCACTTACCACTTTTGTCCAGCCTGAAAATTTACCATTAATGACAACTCGTTGTACTCTATCCTTAAAGGACCACTATAGTGCCAGGAAAACATACTCGTTTTCCTTGCACTATAGTGCCCTGAGGGTGCACCCACCCTCAGAGTCCCCCTCCCGCTGGGCTCTAGGGGGAGGAAGGGGTTAAACTTACCTCTTTCTCCAGCGTTGGGCGGGGAGCTCTCCTCCTCCTCTCCGCCTCTTCTCCTCCTCTTCGGCTGAATGTGCATGCGTGGCAGGAGCCGCGCGCGCATTCAGCCAGTCCGTAGGAAAGCATTTACAATGCTTTCCTATGGACGCTGGCGTCTTCTCACTGTGAAAATCACAGTGAGAAGCGCGGAAGCCCTCTAGCGGCTGTCAATGAGACAACCACTAGAGGCTGGATTAACCCTAATATAAACATAGCAGTTTCTCTGAAACTGCTATGTTTATAGAAAAAAAGGGTTAAACCTAGCTGAAGTGATCTGGGTGCCTATAATGGTCCTTTAAGCCAATGTTCTACCCAAGAACAAGAATATTCATCTAGACCAATTTATTTTAGTTTGAAGACTTACTTATTGTGAGGAACCGTATAAAATGCCTTGGCAAAATCCAAGTAGATCACATCCATTACAACACCCTGATCTATACTTCTACTTACTTCTTCATAGAATGCAATTAGGTTAGTTTGACATGACCTATGTTTCATAAAACCATGCTGATTATTGCTAATAACAAAGTTCTTCCCAATGAATTCCTGAATATTATCCCTTAATAGCCCTTCAAATATTTTTCCAGTTACAGAGGTTAAGCTCACAGGTCTATACTTTCCAGGCAAGGATTTTGAACCCTTTTTAAATATAGGAACAACATCTGCCTTCCTCCAATCCTCCAGTACAATACCTGAAACAAAAGAATCTTGAAAAATTTAATTAAATACAGAGGTTCACTTATTTCCCCACTTAGCTCCTTATGTAATGGTGGGTGAATACTGTAAGCTTTATTTACATTAATTTTCTTTAATAGTTGTAGCACCTTGTCTTGAGTTATCCAATCACAAGTTATCTGCAAGTTTTTTGCAGCAATCATTTGCATATCTCTTGCCATAGGATCCTCATTAATATATACTGAAGAAAAATTGTAAAAATGTCTGCTTTTTCCTGGTCTTCATTAGCTAATAAACCTGTAGTGGGACCTGTTCCTAGTATCCTGTTCCCAGGTTCAGACAATACTCAGCCCTAGAGGCTCTCTGTCCTTACCAGGACTTTTCCCCTATTTTCTTCTCCATGCAAGCTGGAACAGCAGATGCAGGGGTTAAAATCTTCTGAATTCCCTGTAAGCTGAAATAGCAGACACAGGGGTAAAAATCTTCCTCCCCTCCAGTAAAAGGACGACACACAGTTTGGAGGTTTAACCCCTTAAGGACCAAACTTCTGGAGTAAAAGGGAATCATGACATATCACACATGTCATGTATCCTTAAGGGGTTGAGTCCAGGCTGAGTCACACTCTTTAAAGATTACAGCTTCCTTTGAGCACAGACCTCCGCAGGGGGTCTTCATTCCACACAATGCACTTACCTTAGGAGGGGGCTGGGTTACAGATAGCCATCTCCCGCCTTAGGAGATACAAAGCAGTACACAGGGATACACTTTACATCATATTACATTCGGGGGGTTACACTTTAAGTGGCTGGTTTTGCCACAGATAGGAATAGCAATGCAGTAATATCAAGATACATACAAGGACATTCTGTAAGTGGCTAGGTTTGCCACAAAATCCAACTCTCTTTCCAGTGTACCTACACTTTAATTTTTTGTTTTTTTACAATTGATGTACTTGAAAAAAATTTGGGGTTGGTTTTGCATTATTTGGCTATCAATTTCTAATTTTAGCCACTTTAATTGCCTTTTTGCGAGCATTATTGGCTTCCTTATATCTTATATAGGATGCCTCTGATTTGTCTGATTGAAATGCTTTAAATGCCCTTTTCTTATTTTTAATCTCTTATGAGTTCCAAGAGTTTGTTGCTAGAAATCAGGATGTGTTCACTCCAGTACCAGGAAAGACTTATGTTATTAAACATGACATAATTGCGGAACCTGGAAAAAGGGTTGATACCCTACAGAATCCCAGAGGACAGTAAAGAAGCCATTAGTGCAGAGGTCTGAAAAGATGCTTGATCTAGGAGTAATCAAGGAGTCAAAAAGTGAATGGAGTAATCCTATAGTGTTGGTACCAAGCCAAACAGAGAAAATAGGATTCTGTTATGATTTTCCAAAAATTAAATGAGATATCTAAATTTGATGTTTATCCCATGCCTAGGGTCGATGACCTAATAGAGAGATTAGGATAATCAAGACATCTGACTACATTAGATTTCACCAAAGGTTATTGGCAAGTTCCCTAAACAGAGAGGGCCAAGGAAAATACAGCTATTTCTACACCCGAAGGTTTATTTCACTATAAAGTATTACCCTTTGGGTTGCATGGTGCTCCTGCCACCTTCCAAAGAATGATGGATAGAATCCTTATACCACATAGTGAATATGCAGCTGCTTACTTTGACGATGTGGTTAAACACAGCACAGATTGGGAAACTTGTTCAGGTGGAGATAAAGTCAATCCGAGATGCAGGTCTAACTACCAATCCAGCCAAATGTACTATAAGTATTTGGGCTACACTATTGGGAGACTTCTCCTTAAGCCACAGAAAAGTAGGGTAGACGCTATTTGGGATTGGCCATGTCCTGTGACAAAAAACAAGTCAAGGCATTTTTAGGCTTAGTGGGCTACTACCGTAAATTCATACCTAACTTTGCTACTATCACAAACCCTTTGACAAAGCTAACAAAGGCAATTGGCCCCTTTATGATAAAATGGACTCCCGAAGTATAGGAGGCATTTAATGCCCTAAAGGAGGTTTTATGTTCTGGCCCAATTTTGGTTGCCTCAGATTTTACAAAGGAATGTGTGGTACAGACAGATGCATCTGATGTGGGCCTGGGAGCGGTTCTTTCTCAAGTACACATGGGAGAAGAACATCCTGTTATGTACCTGAGCAAAAAGATAAATCCCCATGAACAGAGATACTCAGTGGTTGAGAAATAGTGCCTGGCCATAAAGTGGACACTAGAAACCCTAAAGTATTATCTGTCAGGGAGAAGGTCCAAACTTGTTACAGATCATGTGCCATTGACTTAGATGAAACAAAACAAGGAAACAAATTCCAGAGTAAGCAGGTGGTTCCTTAGTCTTCAGCCATAGAACGTCTCTATGGAGCATATTGTTTAGCGCTGTCTAATCCACTTATCACTATTACCACTATGGAGCATAGAGCTGGTAAAGACCAGGGGAATGCAGATGGTCTATCCAGAGTCCATTGTTGTGGACAAAGGTCGCTACAACCGATGCTTTGTGAAGATATTTATGGGGTGATAAATATTAAAAAGGATATTTTCATAAAAATTATCAAAAATGTATTTAATATTTTTATTATAGCAAAAATTGATATCTTAGCACTGTTTCCCCAATTAATTATTTAAAGCTGAGAATTACCCACTATTTTAATTCTCTTAGATCCTAGAGGAAGTTTCACTAGAAGATTTGACTCCACATATTAATAACAAATTAATTATAAAAATATAATTTATTGTGACAATAATAATAAAATAATATATGTAACATGTGTGACAATCAGTGAATATTAGGGTATAACATCAGTATACAATATGGCAGTGGTTTAATACAATATAGACAGGTAAAAGCAAGTTATATGCAACAGTTGTATGCAGTTTACAACAAGATTTAAAATGGGACAATTTACTTTGAAATCAACATAACACAGAACACAGCAGCACAGCGTGAAGCAATAAAACTTTGTCTGACAGTTAAATAACACTGAATTAACTCTTTCACTGCTAACTACAATCCCCATAGGCAAGATATCCTATTATATTGTGATTTTAAAACCACAATAATTCTCATACCAGATAACTCGCCATTCCTATATCCATCCAATAAGAATAATTCTAATCACGTTTACGTTTGCAGAATTTTAACTTTCCTAATCAAGATTCATTATCCTTAATTTCAGAACAATCAATACCTCTGGATAAAAATGTGGTATGCTAACATTTGGCAAATTTACCATTAATATATCGTTATCTTTATTTCACCTACAGGAATGGAATTTTTATAATTATATATTCCTTAGCTAATTATGAATTCTACTAATTGAAATCTGACCAAGATTTATCCAGATCTATATTCCTGCTATTAGCAAAAATTTATTAATTTAATTTACTTAAATTAAATAAAACAAGCATAATTACCAGATAGATTGTACATTTTCTATTAGATGTGTAGATATGTCCCAGGAATTTTGAATGCAAGTATGATGTATAGAGAATTGTATGAAAATTGAAAAAGTTCTTCAGAATTCAGAATTTTAAAGAATTTCAAAGTTAAGTGTTAGTTGAAAAATATAAAGAATTAGTGTGTCCAGCTTTGGCTCCAGATGTCAGATCTTGGCTGTTAGATGTGAGTCCATTGTCAGAGTGAGAGTGTTTAGACAGTATGAGTCTGAGTGTTTGAGAGTTTGAGAGTGGGAGTCTTGAGTCCAGTCAAAGAGTCAGATTATCCCTCTCTTCCCTTTGTCCTTATTTTTTAAAGGAGAAATTCCCTGTACGTCACTAGTTAATAGTAACCAATAGCAAACTGTGGGCGTGTCTTCCCTACAGACTATCATCTAGATTTTGGTCAGTAGGTGGCTCAATTACATCACCGAAAATTCTTGTCAGGGGGTCCATTTACCTTTTTGTATAAAGGGTTAACTGAATTTTGTGATGCGTTTGTCGTCATCTGGTTATCTTTTTATGGTACTATTCGTCAAAGAAGCTGTCATCTTCAAAGGTTTTCTTTGGTTTAACCCAGACTTGGTGTCTATCGCATACCTTTAAATTTAGATTTCTGACACCTCTTAAACTCTTCTTCACCTCTCCTTACAATTGTCAGGTATACCTAACATTCATGCTGCCGCCGGAACCCACTTCCGGGTTCACGGCGCTTAGCTCCGCCCTTTTTTCTGACGCGGTCTTTCCACGATACTTAGGAAGACCGCGCCAGATTCAAAGGGCTGGATTATTCACTCAGGTGCGGCAGTAAGATCAGCTGCCCCACTCGATGCTACCGGCTCCTCTCTCAGACCGGCTCCTCTCTCAGACCTCGGGTTGTAAACGGATTTCTACCTTCTCATCCCTCAGACCTCGGCTTGTAAACGGATTTCTACCTTCTCATCCCTCAGACCTCGGCTTGTAAACGGATTTCTACCTTCTCATCCCTCAGACCTCGGCTTGTAAACGGATTTCTACCTTCTCATCTCTCAGACCTCGGGTTGTAAACGGATTTCTACCTTCTCATCCCCCAGACCTCGGCTTGTAAACGGATTTCTACCTTCTCCTCTCTCAGACCTCGGCTTGGACAAACGGACTTCCTTTCTCTCACTACTAAACTGCAGTTTGTTAAAAGAGACTCCTTCCTTTTCCTCCATTGGGTGAATTAACCCTTCCAGTGCCAGAGTGCTTCTAAGTTAAGTAAATCTCTTGTCAAGGAAAGCAAGTCATATCAATTATTATAGTATTAAATTTCTCTAAACTCTCTGTTGACAAATAAGCATTGCATTTTTTCCTTGCATGTGTATTTAAAGATACAGTCTACCTTGTTCACTTCAATAAAATAAAGGAGGTGAAACTTATTGTTTCTGCAGTTGAGTTCCAATTAAAGAGACATTACACAAAAGCATCACAACAATGCAACTTTGTAATATTCCGTTAGTTTGTTTTTTAAGAAGGTAAAATTAATTACTTAGTGTTATCTGTCATTTGGTGATCCTGTCTGGTTTTCTTCATATAATATCCCTGAATATTCTATATTATTAACTTACTATTTATATATGATTAATATAATATAGTAAGTTATATGTGGACATTCTGTGTGTGTGTATATATATATATATATATATATATATATGTATATATATATATATATATATATATATATATATATATATATATATATATATATATATATATACATATATATATATATATATATATATATATATATACATTTGTCTCTGGGTTGGTGCATTCAACCGTCCCTGCTGTAGACATCTCAGATTTTATCTCTGCCAAATGTTTACATAAGACGCATTCCTTAGCTCAGACGTGAATGAATAGAGTTACAGAGAGAAGTAAAAATGTGTCTGTCTTAGCATTCTGTTACAAAATGGAGTCACCTCTGTTCTGATGGTGACTTACAGTATACACTTTTAACTTCTATCTTAACACAAAATGTCTGCCAGTATAAATATACTGACAGGGTCTAAGCTGATGGGAAGGATATATATAATGATCCTGATAAAAGTCCCATGAGCGTACTGAAATGTTGATCCTAGACCTTATGTTTTAATTCTTGCTCAATAAAGAAGATTTTTAATTGAAGACCGTGCGTGCTGCCATCATTGCTATTTACTATATATATATATAGTATAGTGTATATATATATATAGTGTGACAGAGTTTATGGGAGGGTAGTAGAAGGATGGTATTTGGGACCAAGGACCCAGATACTGTACACCTTTACCTGCCCTAATTAGCAACTGCTAAGGCTTTAATTAACAGGCCTCGGGGCAGAAAGGGAGGAGATACAATTTGACCTGCTCATAGCAGGGCTGTGCAGAGCAGCACATGTATTAAAGTACTAAAGGTTTGTGAAACCAATGTTTAGTTTGTTGATTTTGTTAGATTATTACCCTGTATTAATACGGGACATTATTTATGTTTAGTAAGTGCTCAAATTTGAGCCAGGATTTTGTTTGTAGATTTTCTTTTCTGTTTTGCTAGATTTATGAACAAACTGATTGCTGCTTGAATTTTGTGAAAAATTTAAATAAACAACATCTTTTTGCATAAGAGACTGGTGTCCTTTACCTGTTACCCTAGAGAACCGTGTTGCTTTTCCCATGAAAGGTCACAATATATATTGGAAAAATGTATTAAATATATATATATATATATATATATATACAATAAGAACTAAACATTGCTCATTATATTGCAAATATGTATATGTATATGTATATATTAAACAATTTCTCTTAACTCATTTACACAAATAAAATTAATAATTGATCAATATATATAAATTAATTGACAATTTCATTTTATATACTATAAATCCAAATAAAATAATTTAAAATATTATTAGTCACTGATAGAAATGTCTACAATTTATTTTATTTCCACAATACAAATATTTATTAAACATGTTAATATTACAAATAGCAGCATATTATAAAAAAAGCAGCATATATAAATATAATGTAAAAAAGTCAATAAAGGTTTTATTAAAAAATGACATACTTCAAACTCTAAATTTGGAGTGGAGTGACTATAATTTAAATACCTCTCTCATTTCTTGTAGGGATATTTTCTTTAGAGCATCTCCATCTCTCAAATATTTTTTTTATTTTGTGGATACCTATAAATGTTAGCTTACTTGGGTAATTTTGATATTTTTGAAAAGAAATATAGAGATAATAGATATTCTTTAAAACCTTTTTTTATTTTTTATGTGCTTCTCCAAATGAGTCAGAAGCTGCCTAGTGTTACATCCTACATATTGTAAGTTGCAGGGACAGGTTATCATGTAAACAACATTACTAGTATAACATGTAATTAGTCATGGTTTCTGATAAATCGTTCATATTTGTTGACCTTCAAATTCTTTCATACTTTGTTCTTAACTACTGTTCCTCTGCACGCAAGACCGTATTAGCATTGGTAAATACACACTAGTTTATTAAAAATACTATTACATTTAAATTTATTAAAAGTTTTTGACACAATATCTTTTAATATTGGGTACACCACTATAAACAATATTAGGTTGCATTAGAATAGTGTGCTGCAGAAGAGAATCTTCAGCTAGAACAAACCAATACTTTTCAATTATATTTCATACTTTATGACTTTTTCATGAATAATTGAAAATTACATTTATCTTGTTATCTTCTTCATGTATTTTTATCCATCTTTTTTGTAATAAATCTTTCCTTTTAATTTTGAACCTTTTTAAAAGCTTGATCAAAAGTTCTCATCATACTTTTTTTTCTTTAGACTTGTTTATAATCTGCTGTGCTTGTTCTGTACAATCCTTCTTTTTTTTTACAATCTTTATTTACGATATTGATTTTTGTACAGATATAAAGGATAAAGAGTACCAAACAAGTAAAGGAGAAACAATAATTCAAAAGCTTGTTGTGCTATTAAATACATGTAACATTTGGCAGCTAGTATGTAATAGTTGTAGGGGTGATAGTGAGCTCTAGTGAGATTGGGTAAAACATGTCAGTCGACTCTACCATTTCATGTCAGTCACCTGGACCAAATATGCCTCTCGTACCCATTGATCAACCATGATTCGAGAGAACTGGTGTTGGAAGAGCTGGCATGAATAGGAAGATGGGAGAGGTGGGAGAGTATGTAAGAGGGAGGGAAGCAGAGGAGCAAAGTAGATGGTAGAAGTTGGGGAAGGGAGAGAGTGAGAGGAAAGATGAGAGAGAGAGAGAGAGAGAGGAGAGAGAGAGAGAGAGAGAGAAAAAAGGGGGGTGAGAGTAGTGCGCCATCCCGAGATCCCCCGGCCCACCACTTTGGGAGGGAGTGCCCCCCACGTACTTACTCAACCTGATGAGGCATTAGGTCACTGGCTTGTATGTCTTGTTGGGGGACATGGAGGTAATTTAATTTAGTTCCGCACCATTTCTGTCACCAGGATGCATCTATGGACTAGCTTTGCTAAGTCGGTTGTCGAGATAGGAAGTCTATCTATGGAGTCCACCATTGCAGGCAGGGTTCCCAACTACCCTTTTGGGAGGCCGTGATCTCTTCAACTTTTGCCATCCTCTGTTGGAGGGTGAGCACATCAGCAGATTGCAATCTAGTTGGGATTAACAGTTTGGCAGCATTTAAGATATGTTTGGTTAGCGACTTCGTATACCTTGAAAGAGACATTGTAATGTGGTGAAGGAGCATCTGGAGAGGCTGGAGTGGGAGGTCAGTATCCAGTATGTCTTTAATCGCTGTGTGTACAGTAGCCCAGAAGGGGGTTAGTTTTCTACATGACCACCAAATGTGGAGATCAGAGCCTACATCTTCCCCACATCTCCAGCAGGTCTCAGAAACTTCAGGAAGCATATGGTGTAATCTCTCTGGCGTTCTTTGTAGTTAAGTTCTTGTTGTTTGGAACACATAGAGCTCTGGTGTGTCAATATGTGGATTTTCGTCCACTAAGGGTCTGAAAGCATGACGCCGGTCTTTCTCCCAGCGCAAGGTTTGTTTCAAGGGTTCGGACGGGTAAGATGATTGAAGCAGCGTGTATAAAACTCAGATACCCTTATGTAGGTGTACCCGTGCCCTGCACAATTCATCAAACTCCATTAGATTCCTGTGAAACAGGTGTTGCCCATATTAGGGAGTGTAGTATGATTTAACTTGGAAGTAGAGAAAGCTGTACAAACCTGTTGGAGTCCTGTTTGGCAATAAATCCGGGAGCGGCATGTCCCAAAACTGGCGCATTTAGGTCCAATCAGATTTACCAAAGGCATTGATGTCTCCAGGTGTGAGGCCACCAGCTACTTCAGGGTTATGTATAATCAGGGTTACTGGTCCTGGTGTTGTGGATAGCATAAGCTTTGTCCTAACCATGTTCCACACTTTCAAGGTCGCCCCTATGAGTGGGTGGTTCTGGGTCTCTTCACCTCTCAGAGGGCCATGCAGCCATACCGCAGCTGCAAGCTTCCATTCATCCCTCAATCCTTCTATTCCCTACAATTCCTCTTGATTTTCAGTAATTTTCCTTTTGGGTTTATTTTAAGCCACGGGCCATAGTCACAACTATAAAACAAACAGTATAACTATTTGCATCCAACTTTAAAAAAAAAAAAAAGAAGAAGAACTGGTGCAAATGGTCTTATCTTTAATAAAAATATTAAGATCAAAAAATTAACATGTGTCACTATGGTCCGTGGCGTATAAATATCCCAAAAGGAGAATTCCTGAGAATCAAGCGGAAGAATTTTCTCAGTAATTCTCCTTTTGGAATATTTTTAAACTATTGGGGCTTTTTGGGTCATTTTCTTATATCCAACTACTACAAATATCTGAATATAGGAAGACAATTTATTAAATTAAGCCACATCCCTGTAATATTTAGCTGCTAAACCCAGAGCCAACATGTATGTATTGGGAATTGTGAGTGCATTATTATACATATTTAATAAGGCATTAAATAATATCGGATAACCTGCAATATAACATACTTTTTATTTTTCAGATTTATATGATAACTGTTTACACAACAGATCTTGGTCATCTTACGCATAAGTATTAATATTTTTTTTGCATGTTTGCACATTTTAAATGCAGCACATTGTGTAGTTTATTGTTGGGAACAAATTCATTTTCTATGTTTATATTCATTAAAAAAATGAATCATATTTCTGAAACATTTACTTGTAATAGAAATATATTTTTTTCTTATTTTTATCTTAACACTAAAATATGCATTCTTAACATCCTTATAAGTTAGATTCAGACTTAAAAAAAAATCATAATTAGCACATCTCAGGTTCTGTTTCAAAAAGTTTTTAACCCTTTCAGATCATCATACCCTGGTATACTACTAATTGGGTGGTGTATTGGGCATCTCTCCAGCGTTCTATAGAGAGGAATGACATGAATAATCCCTGAAAGAGTCGAAATCACCCAATTGCATATTTCAGTTGGAGAGGAACAATGCTGCAGGTGTTTTCCTGTTTATAGAATCCATTGCCCTGGACCTTTCACCAATTACATTACCGACATAATACGAAAGGCACAAGATGTGTCTATGTGGCTTTTCTGTGGTACCACTGTGCCTAGGTTATGACAACAAAGAGGGAAATATGAAGGGTTTCCCTTGATTATTAGGAGGTACAAAGGAACCCTGGCACTGTTGTTCATGATTTGAGTTATAGGGATAGACAGGAGTCTGATTTCGGGTTTAGCATATTATTTGACTATTTGTTTTGCCTCCAGCTATAAGGAGCAAGCTTAGAAATTAATGTATGAGTCACAATTTAATAGTATGCTTCTTATTGGAAATATACATGAAAACACTTTGTATAGATAATGGTTTCTCTACATTGTATGTTGTATCCACAATGTTTTTTATTTGCATTTTTTTAGTGTGTTTTCAAAGGCAATTAAATACTATTAGCTGAAATGTATATTTATATTATTTTATATAATATGATTATGTAATGACAACATTATTTTATTAAAATTAATATATGTTGTATATTATTAAAATTTTATTACAAATTAAATAAAAAATATTCTTAGCACAGGAGTAAAATACAGGTTCTGTTCTGCAGAGGAGTTCGTGTTTTTGAGAGTTATGTTTATATTAAAAATACATAAATGATTAAACCTATTTCTACCAAAAATAAGTTTATTTTGCAAGTAGTACGAAAAAAACAAGAGAAACGAAAATTGTACAAATAAAAGAAGAATATTTTCTAAAGCTGTGAATGATAACGTAGTACTATCAATATCATCTCATGTTTAGATATATTATATATCCATGGCAACTATTCTCTGATGGATGAACCAGACAATAAACTCTGAGTGTGAAAAAAGTCTGACACTTAAATTGTTCAAATTACATAGTATACATTCTAGCAGATTACAGAGTCTGGAACTAAAAGTGAGCTTGTAACAAAGAAGCAAACAAAAAACCACACACACACACACACACACACACACAAAAAAAAAAGTTGAGGATTTTAAAGTTAATCTATCACAAACGCATGCCTTGGGATATGCACCTTTAGACTTGACTTGTGCTATACAGTCAGAGTCTGATTTGTCTACTCAGTTAAAATCGGAGTGAAGTATCTATAAATTGTAACAGCTGATTTAAAGAGATAATCAATAACCTTTTAATGACTAGACAGTGCTGCTATCACAATTTGGTTCCTATGCAATCCTAGAGAATGTATTGCTTATTAAGCATCAGCCAATCTATACAGCCCTGTTCTTAAATATATATTTTATTTTGAAAAATGATTCTTAAAAGCCAGATCTTGTGAGAAACAGAATATAAGGATTATGAATATTGTCAGATGCTTTTCTCAGTTAGCACAAATTACGACTTAGCAGTTCTTTCAGGCTTGACAATATCAAGAACTAAGATTCTTGATTGTCATGAAAAAATATATAGTCATTGGCATATAGTGGTTTAAACTGCAGTCCAGACTGTATTGTTGTCAAGAGATATCAACCCAAGAGAGTATGTGAGAGGGTGTCAGACACTCACATGGCTATAGTATTAGATCTAAAATAGTTTTCTACAAGCTTATTTACATTCACAAATTGAATTCAAAGGTTTACTCACCGGGATATAGCTAACATGAAGGATGTACCGAGCGCTTTTTATTGCAGCAGGCACAAATATAACCATGCGATATTTTAATTTAAGTTCAAGCAATTTTATTTGATTGGTTGGATGTATTTTAAATAGAATGCAAGTAATGTGTAACATGCTTTCAGCAAGGGATCTGATCCTTTCTCAAATACTCATTATAATGTAGCAAAAGCAACAAAATGAAAGCTGGTCCTTAAATGGCTACTGGAAACTCAAGCAGTATCAAAACATTTGGTGAAAAGACTTAATATACACATTTAAAAAAAATATATGTGCAATATAGTTAACTTAATAGAGGACATCAATTTTCAGTTACTCAATAATTTTTAAATTGTAGTAAATTTCAATCAAAACAGAATATGAATGCAAAAATTACTGGAATTATCATCAAGCTTAATGTAATCCAATTTTACATTTTGCCATTTGTATTTCATTTTACTACAATATCAAGTTTATTGAATAACCCTATTTAGAGGGACACTATAGTCACCAGAACAAGTACAGCTTATTGTAGTTATTCTGGTGAATATAGTAAGTCCCTGCAGGATTTTTGCAGTAAACTGCACAGCACTATGCAGCACTGACATTCAGTGTCTCCACCCTCTGCATGGAGATGCTGAACTTTCCTTATAGAGATGCATTGATTCAGCCCCATGCGACACCCCTTTGCAATCTCAGCTAATTCAATGCTTTCCTGTTGGAAAGCATTGTGATTGGCTCAGATCATCACTTCTGATGATGCCAGTCAAGGAGGCAGATGAGGAGCAGAACTAGCAGCAGCAAACTGGAATAAAGGTAAGGCTTTACTATATTTAGGAAGAGCAAGGTGGGCAGCGGGGCTAAATAGGGATGTTAACACTATAGGGTCAGGAATACAGGACTGTGTTCCTGACCCTTTAAGGTTCCTTTAGAGTGGCATTGTCATGGCCGCATCCGTTTTTTTTTTTACCACCCTCCCGAATAGACTACATCTAAATGCCTCCCTGGTTACTCCCAAAAGCCCCTAAGCCTCCCATATTAACTTTTTATTTATAACTTTATTTTGTGCCCGGACTCAGGTCCTAAAAGCGGTCATTTTTGTGTGGGCAGATGAAGGCCCTGTGGGATCCGTCATCTGCCAACACTAGATAGTGCTATTAAATTCCCGCACATGCCAGGTATACACTTGGGCATTCGCTATTGTTCGAAATTCAGACGGGAATTTCATCTAATCATTCATTTGTCAGAAAGACGAATGAATGACTAGAAATTTCACATGAACATACATACACTGAATGTTGGTGTTTGTTTGTTCATTCGTTCTGTTTATTAAAAGGAGGAAGCTCCCTCCTTGTAATATATAAAAATAGAAGTGTGAGGAAGCGGTGCTCACTGCCACTTCTTAAGCCCCTCATGTCCTCCCTCACTCTATGGGGGTCAATATGACCCCCATATTAACATAAGAGAGATTGAAATCTCCCAAATGCCCCTACTCATAGTAGGGGCATGTGTACTAAACAGTGAGCAGCCTGTGGCTGATCACTGTTGTAAGGAAAAAAAATGTCCCATGGTGGAGTTCAACAAATGTCCCATGGTGGAGCATCTATTAACTAACAAAGGGGAATAGTGTCCCCCCTGAGCCCCCAACCCCTGCCCCACGAATAAGCTATGCAACTAAACGGGGACATAGGGTCCCCTCCGGCCCCCACCGATGAGTGGCGGGTGGGGGTCCTAAAAGACAATGGGGGGAACCTATTGTCCCCCCTGACCCCACTTATGAGCAGGGGGTAGGAGCCCTAAATGATAATAGGGGGGGATATTATGCCCTCTTGGCCCCCACCCATGATCGGTTCGTGGGGCTCCTAAATGACAATGGGGAGAACCTATAGTCCCCCTCAGCCCCCACCTATGAGCGATGGGTGGGGGCCCTAAAAGACAATGGGGGAACTTTTTGTACCCCCCTGGCCCCCACCCATTAGCTGCAGGTGAGGCCCTAAATGACAATGGGGGAGGACCTATTGTCCCCCTACCCCGCCCCCACCCATGAGCGGCGCGGGGGCTAAAAAGATAATGGATGGGAATCTATTGTGTGTTTCCCAGCCCCTACTCATGAGCAGCGGGTGGGGGCCCTAAATGACAATAGAGGGGCCTATTGTCCTTCCCCTGGCCACCACAATGGGTGATGGGTGGGAGCTAAATGTAAAAATACCTCCCTCCCAGGTGACTAGGGGTCCCCAAGCCCCTAGTCACCCCCACACCCAAAAAAATTAAACAAAGCCCTACCTAACCACTCACCCTAAAAATAGTAAGGGGGAAACAATAAAACTAAATACCTGTAAATAAATCCAAAAAAATACTTACCATTTGATGTCTTGTCTTTCTGAAAACCTTCTTTTTTCCTCACCAAAAAGGGCCAAATAAAAATCCATTATTCCCGTCAAAGTCATAAAAATAAAAAAAAATAAAAAAGCGCAAACAAAATAAAAATATATGGGGGAAAAAAATCTGTGCTCTGATAAATAAATAGTGAGACTTACAGGTAATCAATCAGGTAAGGCTCACTATTTACCTATCAGAGCACTTTTATTGCTTGACTTAAAGCAACCAATCAGAGCGCACTGAGTTAATTGCATGGCGTGGGAAGGCTTTTTGTAAGCGTTGCCTCGCTGGGTGAAGATTATTTTTTTTTTTGCGTTGGGATTTTTTTTTTGTCCCCCCTATCGTCATTTAGGGCCCCCACCCACTGCTCATGGGTGGGGGCCAGGGTGGAGAACAATAGCACCCCCCACATTGTCATTTATGGTCCCCACCCACTATGGGTGGTTGCTGGGGGGAAGGACAATAGGTCCCCCCATTGTCGTTTAGTGCCCCCACCCACCGCTCATGGGTGGGGGCCAAGGGGGACCCTATGTCCTTCGTTTAGTTGAATAGCCCCCACTTATGGGACATGAGTGGGCACTCGGGGGGAAACTATGTCCCTTCTGCTAGTTAATAGATGCCACACGATGGGGCCATTTGTTGGAAGGGTTGTCGTGTTTACCCTTTGATTATCACGTGGCTTTAGGTATAACATTGGTAAACGTAACGGCACCCCGGCATAAAAGGGGTTAAAAGCCGTTTAGGAGATATTCCCTTCCAGATATACAGACAGCTACTGTAGACACCAATCCACCGAACTGGAGAAGCATATGAATGCCGTAAACAACTGAAAAGGAACAATACGAATGCTGTAAACAGCCGAATAGGAAAAACCATATGAATAGGTTTACACTCCTAGCAGTCAAACTGGAACAGCATACAATAAATCCCAATAAATCCCCCCAAGAACGAGACAAGGCTCCGTTTTGAGGGTCAAGCAGGGACAGACAGAGCTGTGGGTGTATTGCTCTTATATACACATTCTTACACGTTAGTAACACCCACAGGGTTTTGGAAAACAACCAATCAACACGTACAATACGCTCAGACACTCCCACACAAAATCCTCCCCTCTACCTGTGATCCTGTGATACAATTATCTTACACAACGGGTAATGTAATTATCACAGGCAGAGAAATACAGTTTTTCCACATTATTCATAATTTTAAAAGTATGCATCACATTCACATAAAACTTACATTTTCAGCATACTCCAAATACAAACATACGTCAAAATCATACAAATTGGTCCAGTGGTTCTAAAGATAGATCGTAGTCCTTTGTGACCAAATGAAGCATGACATTTCTGGCCAAAACCAGTTCCACAGAGTCTTCTATCCTGGAAATAATTGGGAAGTAATCAAAATGGCAGCAAAAGACAATAAAATACATAAAAATATATAACTGTGCAGCCATTGCATAAAACAGGTACATTCAACATATCCCCAGATAGCTCAGATCTGAGTGCACATTATTACTGAATGGTGCTCAGATCACACACATACAGTTCAATTGCCATGGAGTTCAATATACCAAGTATTTCCCATAGTCTTTCATTATACGAATGGGCTCCATGGCATAGCTATCTTGGGTATCACTATTCAAATAGGGCAAGTACCGAATGACCCGGCTTTCGTGTCTTTGCAGGGGGAAATCAAGCCTTTCAACATGGGGCCATAGTCTAAAGGCAGCAGGCGGGCAACCGGACTCCTCCAATGCACAGTGGCGAGATTGGTCTCGTCACAGTAAACAACAAAATGGCAATAGTTTAAACACAATACGACGGCTGCAGCAGCAACTGTCAAGACATAACAAAATGTATAATAGGTAAACAATCTCACAGACACAGAAAGCTCACAGCACAGCGAGAAGCCATAAAATCTTGTCTATCCTGATTAACTATCCCACTGCTGGTTACAATCTTCCTAGGCATATAATATCCTAATATATTGCTATTTTCCAGAGCAATGTTCATACTAGATCATTAACCATTCTTGGAACCATACAATAAGAATAATCTACCAGATTTTATATTAGCCGAATTTTAATTTCCCTACATAAGATACAATATCTTATTTCAGAGCAAAACAATACATCTGGATAAAAACATCGGTAAGCTAACTGACAAATTTATCATTAATATATCGTTATCGTTTATTCCACCTGCAGTAATGGAATTTTGACAACCATATACTCTTTAGTTAACTAAGATTTATAATAATTGAAATCTGACCGAGATTTATCCAGACATATATTCCTGCTATTAGTAAATTTTTAATTACCAATTATGTTGTAGATGGTCTTATCAGATGATCAGATAGTCCCAGGAAATTGTTTCTTAAGTTGTTTCAAGAGTTTGAATGTGTTCAAAGAGTATAAGTCTTTGAATGTCAGATTTGAGTGTCAGTCCCAGAGTGTCTCTTCAATGTGTGTGCTAAATCTCTCTCCTGAATCTCTCTTCCCTTTGTTCTTACTTTTTAAAGGGCCAAACTTTCTGCATGTTATTAGTTGATCGGACCAATAGGGAACTGGAGGTGTGTCTACCTAATCTAGTATTATTTTGTTTTTGGTCAATAGATGGAGCAATTATATCACCAAAACTTATTTTCCTGGAAAGAGTTAACTCAAAATGATGATGATTTTGATGTAATTTTGGCTTATCTATATGTCTGCTGTAACTCAAATTTGCTGCCAGCTTCAAAGGATTTCCCTAGTCTTCGTGGCGGCGATTTAGATCATAATTTAAAATTGACACCTCCTAACCATAATTTCACCCTGTTTCTTACAATGGGACCTTGTAAGATTTAGAAAGTAAATCAATTACTAAGTGCTATCTATAACTGTTACTAGTGTCTGGCTTTCTTGTGTGAAGTTGTGTGTAAGATTATTCTATTCCACTAACATGTATTAAATAATATGATGTTTCTTCATGAATATTTATCCATGAATGGTCTATATTATTTAATGTAATTCTAATTATATGTATTTAATATAATAGTAAATAAGTGTATAGTGGGTAGATGTGTATATAAAATTATGTATACATCTGTCTCTCTGGGTTGTATTTCACCCTCATCCTTGCTGGGAGACTTCATTCCTTATCACTTACTTTGTTTACATAACGCATTCCTTAGCTCAGGCTTGAATGGCTGGAGTTACAGAAAGCAAGAAATGATGTGTCTTTCTTAGCTTGAAGATACCAAAATTGAGTCAGCTTTGTTTTAAGTGTGACTGGCAGTAGACACTTTTAATTTCTTTTTTAGCACAAAATGTCTGCCGATATAAATATACTGACAACTTCCACGTCCTCACCCAGTGGCATTAACTGATTAATAAAACTAATTACGTTTTATGAAGCACTCCCCCAAAACAATACACATATTCCGTGTTTGGATAAATTTGGCATTGCATGGTATTAAAAGAGTGTATCAATATGGGGACATTATAGTATAGTGATGCCATAATATCACTTAAAAACCATGTGGTGAAACCAACCTCGCCACTGGGCATTGGAGAAGCCTGTTTGCCCGCCTCCTGCCTGCTGACTATGGCCCCTGGGAGATTTGGCCCTTTAAATACAGTATTTGGGAATATTGTATTTTATTATGCTGCTGCTGGCCCTGTAAGAACCATCTGGGGACATACTGTGGAGTTACTGGGTGGCCACCATTTCATGTATCAGAGGCACATGGTGAGAACAATGGATGAAGCACATGGTGAGAACAATGGATGGCGGCCATTTCAACTCACAGACACTGTTTGGACTTTTCTACACAGTGCCATCTCACCAGTATTTGGTGCACGAAGACATTGTTCAGTAGTTTTAAACTATACAACAGGGGACACATTATACAGTAATTATTTTTCATATAGCCTGTATATGTTCTGCGGAATCTGCATTAAACTGCATCTTCCAAACTACTGAACGGATCTGGGTGAATTTTGGATATGTGGTTCACCCAAATCCCCCGGTTCCGAGGATATACATTATTATTATATATTTTATGGGGTTATTGCATGTTTTGGGGTCCCTGTGATATGTTTTATAATACTGTATTTCTCTGCCTGTGATAATTAGATTAACCCTTGTGTTCAATAATCATATCACAGGCAGAGGGGTGGATTTTGTGTGGGAGTGTCTGTGTGTATTGTACGGATTGATTGGTTGTATTTCAAAACCCTGTGGGCAGTACTATGTTTGTGGATTGTGAATAAAAGAGGCTGGATGTGCCAGCACAGTCAGTTCTGCTTGACCTCAAAATGAAGTGTCGTCTCGTTATTGAGGGAATTGGATTGTATGCTGATTGCCAGGAGTGTAAGCTGATTGTATGGTTTTCCTGTTCAGCTGCTTACAGCTTTCATATGCTTGAGAGCATTCGTATGCTTCTCCAGTTCGGTGGTTGTGGTGTCTGCTGCAGTGCTTGGAGTCCTCAGGAAGTGCTAGGAGCATCCTTCAACGGAGGTACCCAGTCGGGGTGCCAGGTGATCCGTTACAAACCATTCCTTTTCCAGCCCTTTTCAGGAGTTTTTTAGAGCCATTTTTGTGACCAAAATTTCGGGTCCCCATTAACTTCAATGGGGTTCGGGTTCAGGGTCAAGTTCGGGGTCAAGTTCGGGGTCAAGTTCAAGCCCGAACCCAGACTTTTTTCAAAGTTTGTGCGAACCCGCCAGACTCGAACATCCAGGTGTCCGCTCAACTCTACTTAAAGGTAGGAAGACAATGCAATAAAGCAGCTGGAAATGCTAGCAGAATGCTTGGTTGCATAGGGAGAGGTATTACCAGTAGAAAGAGAGAAGTGCTCATGCCATTGTACAGAACACTGGTGAGACCTCACTTGGAGAATTGTACGCAGTACTGGAGACTGTATCTACAGAAGGATATTGATACTCTAGAAAGCATTCAGAGAAGGGCTACTAAGCTGGTTCATGGATTGCAGGATAAAACTTACCAGGAAAGGTTAAATGAACTTAACATGTATAGCTTGGAGGAAAGAACCCTTTAAATACATAAGGGAATCAACACAGTAAAGGAGGAGAATATATGTAACCCCTTAAGGAAGGCAGGTGTGCTATGCTGTCCTTAGCACATCCCGCCTTCCTATGTACTTACCTGGTCGCCAGCGATCCCACACTGGCAATCGTGGTATGGGGACTCACCTGGGAGCCCAGGGATACGGTCTCAAAGGCAACGTAACCAATCTGGCAAATTTCAGTGCGGAAAAACTGAAAAATTTAACGTGCTATATTTGACCATGTAACTTCCCACAACACCATAAAACCTGTACATAGAGGGTACTGTTGTACACGTGAGACATTGCGGAATACAAATATGTGTATTTCATTACAGTAAAAGCAAACAGTATTATAAAATTCACAGTTAGAATGTCATGTAGAACTAAACATTGTTTTTTAAATTCTTATTTTCTCCCTTTTTTATATTTTATTCATATTAAATTATGTTTCATACCTAAATATTTGATGTTAAATGAAAGCCCTTTTTCCCCTGAATAAAATGATATATAATAAGTGTGGGTGCACATTATATGAAAGAGGCGAATTACGCCTGAACAGACATAGCACAAATTTAAATTTTTGTTTTGATCATGACGTGTACATTTGGCTCAGTCCTTAAGGGGTTAAAAGAAGAAAAACTACCACAACAAGAGGACCAAGTCTTAAATTAGAGGGGCAAAGGTTTAAATATAATATCAGGAAGTATTACTTTACTAAGAGGGTAGTGGATGCATGGAATAACCTTCCAGCTGAAGTGGTAGAGGTTAACACAGTGAGAGAGTTTAAGCATGCATGGAATAGGCATAAGGCTATTCTAAACTTAAAATAAGGCCAGTTACTAATAAAAGTATTTCACATTATTGGGAAGACTAGATGGGTCGAATGGTTATTTTCTGCCGTCACATTCTATGTTTCTAGGTTTCTATGTCTTACCAGTGATTTATAAAGAGGCAAATTATATTTTCATCCTGAGAATTTATGCCCCTATTTATACATGACAAAACCTTACTGGCCTTAGCACCTGCAGATTGACATTGCATATTGCTGCCTAATTTGTTGTCTATAACAATTCCCAAATCATCTCCCTAATTCACTACCATTTAGGGTGTAAGTTGCATGTGCATTCTTGACCCGAAGTGCATAACTTCTGCCATTTTAGTGCCCAGTCCCCCAATCTATCCAAATCCCTCTGCAGCAAACCAATATCCTGCTTGCATTTATTACTTTACAAAGTTTTGTGTCATCTGCAAATACTGAAACATGGCTTTCAATGCTTATTTCAGGTTCATTTATAAATATGTTAAATAAAAGCGGTCCCAAAACAGAACCCTGAGGGACACCACTTACCACTTTTGTCCAGCCTGAAAATTTACCATTAATGACAACTCGTTGTACTCTATCCTTAAGCAAATGTTCTACACAAGAACAATAATATTTATCTAGACCAAATTCTTTTAGTTTGAAGACTAACCTGTTGTGAAGAACTGTATCAAATGCCTTGGCAAAATCCAAGTAGATCACATCCACTGTAACACTCTGATCTATACTTCTACTTACTTCTTCATAGAATGCAATTAGGTTAGTTTGACATGACCTATGTTTCATAAAACCATGTTGATTATTGCTAATAACAAAGCTTTTTCCCAATGAATTCCTGAATATTATCCGTTAATAGCCCTTCAAATATTTTCCTACTCACAGAATTTAAGCTCACAGGTCTATAATTTCCAGGCAAGGATTTTGAACCCCTTTTTAAATATAGGAACAACATCTGCCTTCCTCCAATCCTCCGGTACAATACCTGAAACAAAAGAATTTAGAAAAATTAAATACAGAGGTTCACTAATTTCCCCACTTAGCTCCTTAAGTACTCGTGGGTGAATACCGTCAGGCCCCGGAGCTTTATTTACAGTAATTTTCTTTAACTGCTGTATCACCTTGTCTCAAGTCATCCAATCACAAGTTACCTGCAAGTTTTTTTGCATTAATCATTTGCATATCTTTTGCCATAGGATCCTTATTAATTTACACTGAAGAAAAATAGTTATTTAAAAAAATCTGCCTTTTCCTGGTCTTCATTAGTTGTTTCCAGTGTACTTACACTTTCATTTTTTGTTATTTTTTTTAGAATTGATGTACTTGAAAAAAAATTGGGGTTGGTTTTGCTATTAATTTCTAATTTTCTAGTTTAGCCACTTTAATTGCCTTTTTGCAAGCATTATTGGCTTCCTTATATCTTATATAGGATGCCTCTGATTTGTCCGATTTAAATGCTTTAAATGCCCCTTTCTTATTTTTAATCTCTTGTTTTACTTCTCTACTAAGCCACATTGGTTTCAATTTGTTTCTTTCATATTTATTACCCAATGGTACATACTGAGAAATGTACCTTTCTAATATTTGTTTGAATTGTTTCCATTTATCCTCAGTGGTCTTTTCACTAAGGAGTTTATGCCAGTTGATATGTTGTAGAGCTGCCCTAATCTTATTGAAACTAGCTTTTTTTTAAATTATACATTTTAGTATACCCCACGTGCTTTTGCTTTTTTGCTTTTATTTGAAAAATTACCATATTATTATCATCACTATTTCCCAAATGCTCTCCTACTTGAATGTTGGTCAAAAGATCAACATTTTTTGTTATACCGAGATCCAGACAAGCATCCTTTCTAGTTGGTGCTTGTACCAGTTGTGACATGAAGGTGTCATTTAACACATTCAAAAACCTGATTCCCCTTGCTGAAACACTAGTCACTGTATCCCAATGTATGCCCAGGTAATTAAAATCTCCAATAATTAACATGTTACCCCGATTTGCAGCTTTCCCAATTTGCTCTAAAAGCTGTTCTTCCTCATTCATATTTACAGTAGGTGATTTATAACATATCCCAACTAATAATTGATTTCCATTCATTTGCCCCAAGCAGATATGTACCCATAAAGCTTCCACATTTTCCTCGTCACACTCCACATGCCTAAGATTTGACTTTAACTCATGGTTGACATACAAACATACTCCACACTCTTCTTGTTTTTCCTATCCTTCCTAAATAAAATGTAACCATTTGAGTTAACTGCCTAGTCATGTGTTTCATCCCACCATTTTTCTGTCATGAGTTCTGTGTTAAAGTTTATAGATGAGTTTACAGATAGTGAAAGCAATTCTATGCATGTTTGCATGGAAATCACTGGGTGAGAGAATCAGGAGAGGAGTTCTATATAATAAGGACAAAATTTCTATTTCTATTGCAGAATGGAAACTTTTGGTTTAGCTATATCTAAAGAATAAGCCAGACCATGGATGATTGGGAGTTAAAGGTAAGTGTCAAAAGATAAAAAAAAATAAAAAAAATTGATTGTAGTAAATTTAACTCTGTGATCTCTACTTTCAATGAGGTAAATTTTAAGTTGCGGAAAGAGAATATGAAGAATGAAAGATAGGATTGGGATCTACCATGCCACCTAATACCTTTCTTGCTCTCTCCCTCCTCTTTTCTTTTTCATTGTTTTTATTTCACTCTTCATTCTTGTGATATGCTGTTGTATGCTATGTCTAGTCTTGTGATTAAGTGGTCCTCTATGTTGTGCTTTATATGTTGAGTCTATATGATTTTTGTTTCTTTTTTTGTGTAAATAAACGTCTTCGAATAAACTTCTAAAAGCTGAAAACATTTTTCTTGGACTGTGCTTCTTATACTCTTTTATGTTTGATTTTATATTCTTACTACTATTAGACGCAACCTGTTTTTTCTTGTTGTATCCTTAAATGTTGCTATCATTTTTCTATATCTTTTGAAATCAGTCACTATGGATGTTTTTGTAACCATAGTGATCTTTCACTTTACACTCCAGCTTTCCTCTGACTCACTTGTATTATATGCGCTAGATATAATTCTGTTAGACTAATATTTAGGGTCCATTTACTTTATTTGCTTTTATAAGTTAAACATTTCTATTAGACATATTTACACCCAGATCATTTATAGAAACAAGCTGGATAAATGACCCATTTAAATCTACATATTAGATCTTCTTCATTATGGAATAATGTTAGATCTTCTACTAGAATTCAAGTGAATCCTGGCCATTTTAATAATATTACCAAGCAGTGCACACACATTTGCACAGTGGTTGGGTTTTGCCAAAATAATTAAGTATTATAAACAGATTTGAAATTGCACACATGAGTGAAAAGGCTGGTATTATGAGATTGTAATGCTATTATGTTTATATGAATTTTTATAAAAAATGATAAGAACTCATTCCTTCTATGTTTTTCTTCTGTTTATCCAGGGTGTTCGTTATAGATTAGAAAATGTGCTGCTCCCAACAAGCACATTAAATACTGGAATCATATGACACAGAATGGATTTTTAATAGCAGTTGCGGAATACAATTCATTTCAGGGTGATTGTACAATGATGAATCGAATAAAATAATGCAGAATAGAATGAGGCCGGATGAGATGAACTGAATTGGCTTGATGAGGAGGTGGTAAAGTAAGGCTGCAAGGTGATTGAACTATAAATGGTCAATGAAGGCAACACTGACACGTCTTTCAGGAGTATGTGAAAAATCAGACGATTGCTGATTAGATGTGATGAGGTTACCAACATCCCGTCTTCTCTTGAGTGTCATACGAAAAATTTAAATATGAGACACCCAAAACTGTTTAGTTTCCATTAATTTTCAAAGATGACGACAATTTATATTGAGAGGATAATTACAAGCATTTTGAAGTAGCTATTAGTGGAAAAACACAAGACAGATGAAACCGATAAAAGGACAAAGTACAAAATAAAAGGTTGAAATGTTGCAGTGTAAGCATGCAGAAGCCAAACACAGAGATATGGACACAAATCTTCAGGAAGTAAGAGGCCTTTATTCACATTACCGATCGGGTCTCAGATGAACTCCTGTTCCAACATTCTGAGGGGCATATACCTGTGGCTTAGGACTTTTGTTAACTGCATATCTCCTTTCATACAGTATAACCACTTCTATATTCCTCAGACCAATCAATGAGCAGAATATAGACTTGTACATCTAGTCAAACCACATGGCTCATCCAAGACAAAGGAAATAAGTGCAATTTCAGTTCCTGCATTCCTGCATATGCTCAGTACACTGATGACAGTATCCTAGCTACATGTAGCTAAATAACTGGAACAACATACACATATGCCACATGGAGATTTTGGCCTACTAAATTTTGACCATGCTGGAATCCCATCACAAAATCATTAGGGAAATGAGTATGGAAGTAAGGTTACAGAGTTAAGTTTGCCGGCATAGACATTCAGGAACATTTGTCAGTGGCCTTAATGTTAAATATTATACTGGTAGCCCCATTGGGGCCACAGCACCAGGCAGCACTGTGACAGGGGTACCTTTAAGAAATCTGGAGCAGGGCCCAGGCTGCCTATTTGCACATATGTATAGCAAGTACCGCTATACACATGTGCTGTTCTGGGCCCTCTGGTGTGTACAGTGAAGAGGGAGCCCTGAGAGTGATCTTACAATCCCCAGCAGCAGCAGGAACTCTTCTCTCTCTAGCCGCGAGAGCGTTACCATTGGTTGCCATGGTAATGCCCCAGCATGCATTGTGTGCTGCGCAGAGCATTGTCATGGCAACCCGTGGTAACGCTCTTGCAGCTTGCGAGAGAAGAGTACCTGCTGCTGCTGGGGATGTAAGATCACTCTCAGGGCTCCCTCTTCACTGTCCTTCAGCTCCACTGGACCACCAGGGAGTCATGTATCCCTCTCCCTGCCCACAGGTAAGAGGCAGGAATAAGTTAAAATTACAAAATTAAAAACTGCTCACCCACCACAAATGTACTTATCACCACAAACACATGACAACACACACTGCAGTCACATACACACCGACACTACATCCACTATACACACACTACATTCACCATATACACACACTGCATCCACCATATACACACACAACTACATCATATCTACTACACACACATACTGCATCCTCTATACACAAACTGCATCCACTATAAACACATGCTCTGCATCCACTATCCACACAAGGCATTAACCCTCCTACACACACTCTGCATACACTATACACACAAACACTGTGCATCGATTACACATGCATATACACTCTGCATATACTGCACACACTGCATAACATAATGGGTGTTGGTGTGGTTTTGTTGGAAGGGGGGGGCAGCATTTCATCCTTTGACCCAGACAGCACAATGCCTTGGACTGGCCCTGCTGGTAGAATTCATGTGAATTGGTATATTTGAACTGAAACTAAGAGAACAAATTATGACATTTGCTTTTATTTGGTCTAATGCTTCATATTTTCCAAATCATATGCCTTACCAAAAGATCTTATAATTGCTAGAATGAGGTACACATACAATTACATATTGATTAGTTTGTATAATTTAGCCTTTTCTCTGCTGAGTAGTGTAGTGAGCTATTTCTTCACGCCATAAACTTTGCTGATTGCTGTAAACTGTTAAGATTTTCTGGATACATAAAACAGTCAATTATCTTTTGAACAGTGCAATCACAGCCATGTTCATTTGCCATTTTCATGGCAACTTCTCTGTTTCATGTTGTATTATTCATTTATTATAGCTATTACAATCCTTTCAGAGGCCATCAGGCTCTCTTGAGGAATATTTATAGCCATTACATGGCTCTTATGTGCTGACCTGATGATAGTTAAAGCAGAAATCCTTTAAAATGGTACCTCTAAGCATAGATGTACAGGTAATAAAATTTCCCCAAGGAAAAAAGTAAATAAAAATAAATACTTTAATCTATGTAGCTACAATATTTTGTTGATCCTAAGATAAATGCGTAGAGACATATAATAAAATCCCAAATAAATGGAGACAAATATGCATTTATTTTGATAATATTTAGAGACATTCTCCTCTAATTTTAAGTCATAATAAATGGATTGACACAACTTTAGATAATTTAGGGTTGTAGCCCCAAATCTTTTCATTTTCCTTTTTTTCAGTTTTAGATTTCCCTGTATTTTCTCATTTTTTTATTATATCACCTTTTCTGGTTGGGTTGTTATATTTGGGAATGTTCAATGATGTTCACAGGAAGGGGAATGCTCCATAAAGTAATGGTGTGTTTATTAGCGCACTTTAATATAGTGCATATGGTGCAAACAAGAGCAAGCAAAAACAGTAGACGTGACATCTTTTTCTACCTCAGGTTACTATCGATTAATTAACCTGAGAAGCAATATGCATTAAGACACAGATTCTCCTAAACTATGAACTATAGATTTCACATTTTGATCCTTGCTACCAGTTGTTGTTAACTTCAGATAATTTTGAAGCATTAATACAATAATAACATTTTTATATATTTAACCCCTTAAGGACACATGACATGTGTGACATGTCATGATTTCCTTTTATTCCAGAAGTTTGGTCCTTAAGGGGTTAAAGGGATGTTACAGGCACCAAAACAACATTATCTTAATGAAGTAGGTTTAGTGTATAGATCGTACTATGACGTCTCACTACTCGGTTCTCTATATTCAACTTTCAATCAAACACAGGAGGCTCCTGCACGATTTAGAAATCTATTAACAGACCAAGAGATAAGAAATGCTAAACTAAACAGAATGCACAATAAAGAAAGTATAAACAATATATCTCACTTTAGAGGAACTAAAGTTTTTAGAAATATTGTGCAAGTCACATGCATGGTGGAGTGACTAGGGCTGTATACACAAAGTGATTCAACTTCTAGATGATAAAGAATTGAACAGTGACGACTGCAAGGCCATGATCTATACACCAAAACTGCCTCATTAAGCTATAGTTGTTTTCATGCCTATAGTGTCCCTTTAAGTTACTCATGGTTGAGCAAAAGTAAACTAGAAATTATAACAATATTCAATTGCTCGGTTTCTGGCTCTGCCCTTTAAGCCTCTATAGATCTTAAATGCTTACTCAAAAATCATATTCATTACCATTCTGTAGCACGTAATTTAAACTGCATACATTTATTGTAATTGCTACAATTGTGTTTTAGATTTTCAAAGTGTCATTTAATTATTTTTATTTAAAAAGCCTTAATATTTATTTATACTGAAAATTGTACAATAGTCTTTCTTTATTTATTTTTCTAGATATGTTTAAATTTTGTCATCATTATAATACAAAATACAACTGTATCTGGGCAGTATTTTGCATTATATTTTTTCAGATTTTTGAATAGTCAATTTAAATATCAGTACATAAGATGTTTTCAATTTATAATGAATTCCATGTGTAAACATAGATTGTCAGTTTGTCAAATGTTATTATGAAAAAAAATATATGTATAATTATTCATACACAGGCCTGAATTTCTATTTTTGGGTAATCCTTTCAAATTATTTAATATTTTTTGAAAAAAAATTTCAATGTATTTATCTATAGAAATCACAATTAAAGTCCACGTGAATGTTTGTACATAAATTCTTTAAAAAGTTTATCAAAGAATATCAAATCATTTGCAAAGCTTATCCAAAAATATTAACAGGGTTATTCACTAAAGTGTAAATTCAAAGAGAATGCAAAGTGAATTTAAAATTTAAGGCCAAAACTGCCAACTGGAAGTATAGCTGACTTAGAAAATGTTTCCATTTTGGCTATTTTTACCTTGAATATCAAATTTACTTGAGTAAAGTGGGAACACCTGAGGGAGTATGGGAGGACGACGTACTACAAAGGGTATCACAAAGGCATTTTTATGTTGGATTCACTCTGTTAACCTTTGTTATAGATCCAATATCGATCTTTGTTATTTTCAGGGGAACCCAAATTGTATCAAGTGCACTTGGAGAAGCGTGAATCAGACATCAATCGAGCTTGCTAGTGTTACACTATACATCAAGATACTGTCCACTTAGGCAGTTTGCTTGCTATAATTGCAGATTATACTAACTCAAGGTTTGCTATTCAACCCTTCTCATTCATAGCAAACCCTATAGGGAATGTGACAGTGTCTCTAGCTTTCTATACTACACAGAAGCTTCACTGCAAGTTTAATATACAGTCAACTTTCATGTAACTTCAGTTACAACTTTTACTGGTGGTTTGCGACTTTTTCACCACCCATGTGTATTTAATTGAGCTTGCTAGTGTTACACTGTACATTAGGACACTGTCTACTTAGGCAGTTTGTTTGCTTTTATTGCATATATTTACTAAGGATTTATACCCTTTACATTATAGGGTCTATCTTCCCCTTCTTTACTCCTCCACCTCTCCCCCCCCTTCTCCAGTTCTCAGTATATCATTATTTTTGCTAAGCACAGACGTGTGCTTCAACTGAGAACTATTAGATTTAGAGGTGCAACTTTAGGATTTTTTTATCCCTTGGTTACCATACCATGTTTTTCATTTAATTATTATTTACTTCAGGTGTTACTTTATTATTTCATTTTTTTGTGTGTTACACGTTGGGTGATTGCCAAGTTTTCTGGCAATTTTTAAATATTGATATTTGTTTCAATAAATTATTTTTTGTTTTTATTTCTCTCTAGCCTCATACTGGTATTATCATCTTCAGTACTTTAAATGTGCTCCCAATACCCCCACACCGGTATACTACGCTCCTACTTCCTTTTTTGAATCAGACACCAGACGCGTTTTGTTTATCAAAATAAGCCTCTGATGTTTATTTTAACAGTTTGTGCTTTTATACACTAAAAAGTAAGTGCTTACATATAAATACTCACAGAATTGTAGTAGTTAGGGAGTGAAATAACAGGGAAGGAGTACACATAAGAAATAGGGATGACCGTCATGTACCTATAACAGATAAGTTCCAGGAAAGAGAAGAAACAGACTGATTTAGGAGAGACAGCGCAGGTGGGGGCTATCTGCTCCCAGAACTAGATATATATGGTCTTAAGTGTTGTTTTGAGCATTAAGCATTTCCTAAGTCCAAGTAAGCCAATTTTAATATAGGCTATCTAATATGACACTTATAAGCTTGAACCTTGGAATCAAGGTTAAATCTTTCACACCTTGTAAATTAAAACCACAGTAAAATAGTAGTGAAATAACAAGAACTTACAATAAGCGCACTCAATGACAGCCACCTTAAAACAAAATACAACCATCTTATAACAAAATTATTATGGTACCAGGCGTTCTCTGACTTCTTCCTAGTTTAAGAAGTCGAACTGTTTAAGAACACCTTAGCATTTTACTTGGTGTCTGATCTCCAAAGCTAAGCCCTGCTATGTGTGGTCAGCTCATTGGCTGAGAGTGTAATCAGCTTGCACTCTCAGCCAATGAGCTAAGCCCTCACCTTCACATTAGCTCAGAGCTGGGAGCTTAATGGTTGCAGAGAAGGAGGTGACAGGTGTTATGTAAACCCTAGGTAAGTTGTCAAACCATTCTTTAACCACCATGACCATTTCTGCTTTATAAAGTTGTCATGGTGGTAGGAGTCTGGATGTGTAGTGTTTCAGATTGAACCAGCGTGCTGGGGCCTAGTTGCACTCTGTTTTGGGCTGTCTAATGTCAATTCCATGCCTATTTTACATCAGTCTCACACTGCACTCTGGCACCAGATGTAATGTGATTCTGCCTTTGCAAGCAGAGTCAAGCAGGCAGATCAAGGGGAGAGCCAGCAGCTGCATACTTGCACAAACGCAATATTTTACTACACTTAGGGGGCAAACGGAGCCCAGGGGGCTAGATGGTGGGTTTAACACTATATGGTCAGGAATATATGTTCATGATCCTATAGTGTTCATTTAAAGTAAATATTTTTCAAAATTAACTTCATAATTATATATTATCATTACCAGTATGATGTAATTTTCAATTTTATTTCTCCTAGAAAGAAATCAGTCTCCAAATTCCACAATGAAATAAAGGACAAAAGCCTTATTTTGACCTTACTAACAACTTCTGCACTTTTTTTCTATGATAAAGAAATTTGTTAGTAGTGATACAAATATATACTAACTCATTAAGAAGCATACATGAAGTAAGTACACTGACCTGCTTTGCTTGTCATTTGTATATATTTTTTTAAAAGGCAGACAGGCTTACATATAATAAATTAATCATGTTTAGAAGTGTTTCTCTTTTTGGCTCCCCATTTAGGCAAACATGTAAAGTGCAAGTATGTTTTTTTGCCACCAGGGAAACATCAATATGATTTACACTATAGTAAATTGTATATGATGCAATAGAACGCTCAACTAGAAGCAGTCCATTAGAACACATTATTCATTTATTTATTTATTTATAAAATATTTTACCAGGAAAGATACATTGAGATTTCTCTCATTTTCAAGTATGTCCTGAGTCCACAAATCATTAGATTGTTACATTAGGGTACAATAAAATACAAAACCAATATTAATACACAATAAATACAAAATTTAACATAGAACAGGTAGGAAATATCTAATCAACCATGACACGTGCATTCTGTTTTGAGGTATGTAGAGAGGGATCTCTTAGAGGATTTTAGGCTTAGGGAAGATTTTAAATTGTGCAGGAGGTCGTTCCACAATTGCGGTGCTCTGTAGGAGAATGAGGATCGGGCCACTTTCTTTTTGTATTGAGGTAGACTAAATAAATTGTTGGTACTGGATCGAAGGTTATATGAAGTGGGAACAGCTGGAGAAAGCATTTTGTTCAGGTAGGGTGGGAGTTTCCCAGAAAAGCTCTTAAACACAAGGCTGGAAAGATGAAGGGTGCGTCTGGATTCCAGCGACAGCCAGTTTAGTTCTTTTAGCACGTCACAATGTTGAGTCCTGTAATTACATTGTAGCACAAATTGGCAGAACAAGTTATGCAATGTGTTGAGTTTATTAATGTGGGATTGTGATGCAGATGCATATACTACATCCCCATAATCAATGATTGGTATCAGCATTTGCTGTACAATCTTTTCCTTTACTGTAGGGATTAGGCAGGATTTGTTTCTGTACAGGGCACCTAGTTTTGGATCAAGTTTAGATGCAAGCTTTTCTGTGTGCAGGCCAAAAGATAGATTGGGGTCTAACATCATACCCAAGTATTTGAAAGAGTGGACTGCGGTCGGTGTGCCATTTGAATTTGTTTTGATTCATAGGTGGGAATTGTGTAATTTGTGTAATTTAGGTACTGTTCCAAAGATCATTGTGACAGTTTTGTCAGTGTTCAGAAAGAGTTTGTTTTTTGCGATCCACTTTTCTACCTCAGTAAACTGGTCTTAGAGCACAGCCTCAAGCTGCGGTAGATTGGATTTGCTCGCATAGATTACTGTGTCATCTGCGTACATGTGCATATTTGAGGATTTGCAGACATTAGGCAGATCATTTATAAATAATGTAAATAGTAGGGGGCTGAGAATGGAACCTTGGGGAACACCACACGTGACTGGGAGAGAGAGGGAGTCGCTGTCAGAAATGACACATATTGCGAGCGACCCGATACATACGATCAAAACAAGGTTAGCGAACGATCACCAATACCTGAGTTTTTGAGTTTGTGCAGTAGAATGTCGTGGTCTACTGTGTCAAAGGCCTTAGCAAAATCAAGGAAAATAGCTCCAGTTAGGTCTCCTTGTTCCATGCCAGTTTGGATGTCATTGCAAACTTTTAAGAGGGCAGTTGTAGTGGAGTGATTCTGGCGAAAGCCTGATTGATCAGGGGTCAGATAGTTTGATTGTTGGTAGTACTCACATAGTTGTGTATGGACACATTTTTCAGCTGTGATCCAGTTCATATGTGTTCCTTTTATCCTCACCTTACGCAGTGGGGCATGCAAGTTCCAAATTTGTAGTTCAGACTGAAAGAATTCAACAGCACAGTCTAGAGTCTGGGATAATGTTTAATCTGTGCCATGGGAGGTTCTTGATGTCATTTAGAAAGGATTCAAGATTAAATTTTTTGAAGGACCTAGTTATTTTAACCTTGGGAGAGGATTTAATAGCCTTTATTTTGCGTACGCAGTACACTAAACAGTGATCACTGAAAGTGTTTGGGAGAACACCGGCCTCCTTGATTCTATCAGGAGAAGTAGAGTGAATTCAATCTAGCAGAGTATGGTTATGGCTTTTAATGTTTATGCGAGTTGGGGAGGAGATTAATGGCATTAGCTGCAAAGTCTAAAACAGCGTGCATGACCTATTATTTTTAGGATTCAGCCAATCAATATTAAAAGACCAACAGTTCATCTTTTTGGTTTTGAACTATGGTTTCACTAAGTAGATAGTCTATGTCAGAAAGGGAATGCACAGTTGAGCTAGGTGGGCAGTAGATTCCTGCAACAATGATTGATTTACTGCATGGGATCTCAATTGTGCCAGAAAGGAAATCAAAGGTGGCAGGAGGACTAAGGTTTTGTAAAGGGGTAAACTTTATGGAATTGTCAACATAAATAACAATGCCTCCTCCTCGCTTTGCTCTGTCATTTCTAAAACATGAATACCCCTGTATTGCAATGGCGGTGTCTGGTATTTTAGTCGTTAACCATGATTTTCTAATGGGAACACCAGGCTTGCAGTGCATCCAGTTTAGGGAGAGGCCCTTTTTAGTGGGTAGATTAGGACTAGAATTAGCTGGGGGACCAGGGTTAGACTCCACATCATTTGCAAGGGCAAGTAACATAAGGAATAGGAATTTGGACATCATTTTTTGTTTGGCCATATAGTGAATGGGGATACTTCATAATTTTGTGAGGTGGGGTAGGAGGGCTATTTTTTATATCTCTCCACCAGCACTCAGCAGATAAGTTACAGGACCAGAGCATGCCATGGTGTATGATAATTTGTGTTCCAATTTGAGGTGTGTGCCTATGCTGGTAGTGGTGTAAACAAAATTGGATTGAGAAAAGGGTTATTAAGAATAACAGTATGGTTATATTTGGATTCATGTTAGTAATATGAGGTGTGTAGTTGAAAATGAAACAGAAATCGCGAAAAACAAAAATTAAATAAAAGTATATAGTATTGGTGTGTGATATATCTATTTGTAGGGAGAGAGGGTATGTGTTCTATAGGGTTAAGAGATTGGAAGGGTGTGCTGATCAGTGTTTGCACCTGTCATTTCAGGAGATTGAAAGTTGTGTGGGAGACTATCTATAAATGAGGAAATAAGCATGGGGTGGGTGGGGAGGAAATCAGTCTTCCAGAAGGCTACCTGTTTCAAATGGCCATGGAACAGCTGATGGAGCTCTGAGTTCTATGCTGGACTGGGTATGTTTAAAAATCAGACTGTGGGAGAGAGATGTATATTAGGGTCAGATGGGCTAAGAGATGGGGGGGTGCATAGATGGACATTTGATTTAAGGAAAAACAAAAGCAAAGATTGAGAATTACAGAGATAAGACAGAGGTATTTAAGTAGGGAAATAAAACCACTAAACAAGGAACAGATGATGCTGAGTGGTAGAATATTAGTTTTGCAGTGGGTGAATACTATTTTTCTTTTTTTAAATTAGATTTATATGTTTTTTATTTTCAGTGTAAGTACTGTAAACACACACTCACAGTGCAGTTTGTGTTAGTTATATAAAATATTGTGTGCAAGTGCCTGAGTATAAACATTATGCATGGTGTATAGAATTAAGAAATAGTTAATCACATAGATACAATTTCAACTGCATGGTGCATGCAAGGTACTATCAAGTTTATTACTCCATATATTTTTAATCAGACACAAATTAGTTCATTTAGAAACAACATTGCTATGTAGAACAAACATCAATTGTAATGCAAGTCCATTATGACAACTAAATATTTTATAATTTTTTTTCAACTGCAGATTATTTATAAACTATAATGTACTGCATTAATACTAAAACTTCATAGAATGTGTTGTATTTGCACTTGGCAATAAATGTGCAAAATACTCAGTTTCAACAAACCAAAACAAAAAACAAAACAAAAAAGTGAAACAATATCATTTGACTAGGCTTAAATATGCACAGAAATACACATTTATATCTCATTGCACTCAGGTCTGTTTCTGCTGCTTCAATTTGTTGAGTAAGAGTGGCCACCCCCTCCCTTACCACTGCCCTGTTTGCTTGAAACATTCCCTGGTTTCTTAGGTCAGGGCCTTTATATCTGCCTTAGTGGAAGGAGTAGTGTCATCTGCTGTCGAGGTACCTGGTGCTGGCCTGTGTGGAAATGTGGAGAGGTTTCCTGGGAGGCTTTCCTCGTCTGAGGAAGCTGTATTGTAGCCCTTTTGCAGTGCCATTTTGGATTTCTCTGGCCCAGTGTGCTGGCGGAGCAGAGTCCCGATATCTCAGGATCCAGATCACCCCATTTGCTTCTTGGAGCTCTTCCCCATTGGTATCAGAGGCGTGAGTGCTCCAAGTTTGGGTTTAGGGTGGGATATACGGCATCAAATCTCGCTGTCTGCGGCTGAAGGAACCAGAACTCATGCAGCGTGCATCTGACTCCACCTTATTGCATTTCATATTAAATTTAGGTTGCCCTAATTCATTGTTTTTTTGTTTTTTTGCTGAGAATGCATAGTCTGTGATAGTTAACCGCTATGCAGAACTATGTATAATTGTCTGTTTTTTTGTTTTGTTTTTTGCTGAGAATGCATGGTCTGTGATAGTTAACCGCTACGCAGAACTATGTATAATTGTCCATTAAACTGAATTATGAGACTCTAAATTAATTGATAGCATCTATTTTTTTGTTTTTTATTTGATAACTTAAAATTGAAAATAATTTCTTGAACATGAAGGAAAGCACTCATAGGGCTTCAAAATAAACAAAGAACGATATGCTTAAGCAGACATAAATATAGACAAAACTTTCTGTACTTATCAGAACATTAGAATTGATAGAGGGCAATTGCCCAAAACGTTTTCAACTTATATTTTGTCCTTCCAACAAATGTGGAGTTTATATGTTTATATAATAATTTATAGAGTTTGGTAATTAACCACACCCGGGTGTGCACTTCAAATACCAGCTGCGCATTGCTCCATTTTCTTTGCTTTGATATACACTGGAGGAACTACAGTGGGAGTCTTTTTGCTGCACGGTTATACTGTTGTTACTACTTATTGAATCAGTGCAGGCAGATTTTCTGCCTCTTGCTCTTACTACATAGTGATCATTATAGTGTTCTCTGAATACTCCATTAGATTCCAATTTAGAGGTATTTTTTCTAGCTTTGTATACCGTTATACAGCATCTGGAGTCTATTATTGGTGCCAATTCCTCAGAACACAGCAGTGCCTTTCTAAGAGAGACTGATTCAGCTGGACTCAGACGGAGACTAGAGGCACTCTCCAGAAAGGAGGTGAACTACAAATTACATCAAACCACTTTGGTGGAATACCTACGAGCGAAACACATACCTAGAGGATTGAGAGTTCCTTTAATTCCCAGACTGTGTAAAGACCACGTAAACCACACTAAAAGATGGTACCAAATATTAAATAAATGTGCGCTGGACCTGATTACATCAACCATAGAGAGTCTACATGAAGAACTAGATAAGATCAAGATTCATAAAAACCAAATATCAACACAGTTGGCTACGCAAATCGAATCTGAACGATTACAGAAGGTAACACAAGAGATACTCTTGATTACCAGCATAATCTTGTATACTCATGGAAACAACAATCTCGACCCACAGCACAAAAATGACATGGACATTCTTTATCTCAGGAGACTTTTACTACAAATTCTGAATTGAATGCCTCCTCAATGGGTATCTCCACAAGCACCACTACATGTCCTTTTTAAGGGACACGTACCGCACAAGAAGGGGCAACAGGGGGCACTCCAGACACAAGAGACAACAATCGAACTTGTAGCGAGACATTTAAAATAGGCCACAGGGATAAGGGGTACTGAATCTTTCTAGCACTATGCTGACCACATTCCAAAAGACTGTACTTAGCAAAGGTTTACATTATGTACCATCATTTCAATCTGACATGTTTTCTAGCAAAATTGATTTACAAAAGTTTTTCAGACTAATTAACTTACATGTATTCTTTTCAAATCAACAATTCCAAGACCAGAGAGACAATACCCCTTCAAGAGATGATCCTTTGGCGGGTACACAATCCAGCTATGCAGCAAATCTTAAGGTCTGTAGAAAGGTCCCTAGCCATTCTGTACAAACCCTTTGTAATGTAGTTAGTATTCAAGTAGAAAAAACTACCCTGGTGCCATCAAAGTATCAAACACAATTTGACACTACAGGAAAGATAAGCCCTTAATCAGATTTCACAAAATTCTGAAATTGTAGTGAAACCCGCCGATAAGGGGGGCCTGATAGTCATTCAGAATAAAAAGGAATATCATGAGGAAGTAATGAGACAGCTATTGGAAAGGAACATTTATAGATTCCTCAAGAGTGACCCAACACCACACGTGACTAAAATCATTCAACTGTGAGAGGGCACTCAAAATAATGTGATCACTAAATATCGGTTTACCTTTTCTTAGTAATACATTTTTTAACGTCTAACCATCTTTGTGGACCAATTTTTACAACCTTCGGTTACTTTCGCAGGTCCTATATTCAAGATACTAAGGACTTTTTGGTAAATATTCGAAACATACAAGTAGACCCCTCTGACTTACTAGTGACACTTGATGTGTCCAGCCTGTATACATCTATTCCCCATCATGAAGGTTTGGCGATAGTACAGAAGAGACATTCTAGTGTACTTTTAAATGAGAAAATGTGCTCTTTTGTTAATACACTATTGGAAATTATTTTTATTTTTTTAAGTTAATTTAGATACATGTCAATTTTTTATGAACAAATAAAGCTGAATGTGATGGGTGCCAATATGACACCCTCAAATGCCAATCTCTTCATGACAGACTTTGAAGAAAATTTCATATACAAACACGAGCTCTTTCAGAGACATGCCACTAAATGGCTATGCTTCATAGACGATTGCTTTGACAGGGCTCTAATTCTGATCTTGAAGTGTTTCTGTTGTATCTAAATGAGTGCCATAGAGACATTAAATTTACAACAATTGTAAGTACTGAATTTTTTTAGATGTACAGGTCAGTAAAAAGGACGGTACCCTGGATACTGATCTGTACACTAAAACTGACTCAAACAGTTTGTTACATGTAAAGAGTTTCCATTCACCTAAACAAATCTCTTCAATTCCATATAGCCAGTTCATGCAAGTCCACCGTATTGTCAGCAATTACAGCGTAGTTGATACCCATTTCTCAGACCTCTCACAGAAATTTCCGAAGTAAGGATCAAGTACCCGTTTGTTATGGAAAGCTAATGGAAAAGCTAAAAACATCAATTAGGAGGAATTACTCACGACAACTAATAAACCTAAACCAGACAGAATACTGTTTGTAAGTACCCATTCACCACTTACACCACGATTCCAGAAAATGATACGCAAAAATTGGTTTATACTACAAACAGACAGACAGACAGGACACTTGTTTTAAAATCCACCACTGTTTGCAAATAAATGTGATCAGTCTATAAGAAATAAGGTAGTTAGAGCAGATACCCAGACTAATAACAGACAGACGGTCCTTTCAAAACCCGTACACAGGATTTATCTCTGCTTAAGCTGTAATCACAGCAACAGGATAATCAAGGGTTAATTTTGCACCCATCCCAGAACTGGCCAACAAATTAAATTGAAAGGTTTCTTTACATGTCAGACTGAATTTATGGTCTATTTCCTGAATTATCCCTGCGGCCTGGGGTACGTGGGTAAAACTATACATGCTTTAAAAGATCAGGTTTCCCAACATAAAACCACTATTTGAAGTGTTAAGTCAGATACTCCAGTCATATGGCACTTTAAGGAAAAAAGAAACAATGCTTCACAGATACGGTACCAGGTGCTCGAGAGGGAACTTTGATTAGAGGAGGGAACAGAGAGATGTTATTGTTACAGAAGAAAGGCCGCTGGATGCACCTGCTTGATACAGTGTCCCCTCATGGTCTCAATGAGAAACTTGAGTGGCACTGGTTCCTGTAGGTGCCTCCATCTGGTGCCCGCCAAGGGATGCATCTTGGATCTGGGTATGTATAGTGATGTCGCGAACACTAAATTTTCGGTTCGCAAACAGCGAAAGCGAACTTCTGCAAATGTTCGCGAACCGGCGAACCGGGCGAACCGCCATAGACTTCAATGGGCAGGCGAATTTCAAAACACACAGGGACTCTTTCTGGCCACAATAGTGATGGAAAAGTTGTTTCAAGGGGACTAACACCTGGACTGTGGCATGCCGGAGGGGGATCCATGGCAAAACTCCCATGGAAAATTACACAGTTGATGCAGAGACTGGTCTTAATCCATAAAGGGCATAAATCACCTAACATTACTAAATCACAATGGATATGGATTGACACCTGACATATGACATATTGACACCTTGACATATGGATTGACACCTGTCCTCAGAGACCCTGATACACACTGACACAGAGCAGAATAGGGACTGTTCCCCCTACATAGGGTCACTTGGCAGGCATGGATTGACACCTATCCTAAGGATCCCTGATACACACTGACACAGAGCAGAATAGGGACTGTTCCCCCTACATAGGGTCACTTGGCAGATATGGATTGACACCTATCCTAAGGATCCCTGATACACACTGACACAGAGCAGAATAGGGACTGTTCCCCCTACATAGGGTCACTTGGCAGATATGGATTGACACCTATCCTGAGGATCCCTGATACACACTGACACAGAGCAGAATAGGGAATGTTCCCCCTACATAGGGTCACTTGGCAGATATGGATTGACACCTATCCTAAGGATCCCTGATACACACTGACACAGAGCAGAATAGGGAATATTCACTAAATGCCAAACATTGTTATACAGGGGAATATTCAGTAAATAAGGATAAGGGGGACCTACTGTCCTCCCCCCCGGCCCCACCCCTGCACGGTGGGTGGGGGCCATAAATCTCAATGGGGGGGACCTACTGTCCTCCCGCCCGCCCCCACCCGTGAGCGGTGGGTGGGGGCCATAAAAATAATGAGGGGGGGACCTACTGTATGATGTTGTATTGATCAGGTAGTGTAAGGGTTACGCCCGCTTCACAGTGACAGACCAAACTCCCCATTTAACGCACCGCAAACAACCGCAAACAGTCCATTTGCACAACCGTAAACTCCCCATTTGCACAAGGTTGGATACCAAGCTAGCCTTGTCCTCACTGATGTCATTGAAGGTCTCTTCCTCCACCCAGCCACGTACAACACCAAGGGTCCCCGAAAGGTGACAACAAGCCCCCTGGGACGCCTGCTGTGTTTGGTCTTCCACCTCCTCAAAGCCACCTTCCTCCTCTGACTCCTCTTCTTCAGACTCCTCTCTCTGCGTTGCCTCTCTCTGTGTTATTATAAGGTGTGTTAAGTAGTATTATTCTTATCAGTTTAATCCCTGTTATGTGCCTTTTTTTTGGTTTGGTTTTTGAAACCACAGTGCAGCACCAGAGGCCCGAAAAATTAGGCATGTACACATGACTGAAAAATTAGGTATTGTTGCAGCCAGCAGCGGCCAGAAGAATTGTTGTTTGTTTCCCAGGCAGAAATTGCCCTAAAACAGTGTTCCCCAACCCCCGGGCCGTGGATCGGTACGTGGATCAAACGGTACCGGGCCGCCCGATGAACTTTAATTTCACTGTGGCGGCCGAGGCGCAGAGCATGGCGCCCTCCTGAGCCCGCCCATTGTGTGACAATAGCGAATGAAAATTCCCTATTGTTACACTGACCACTTCCTGGGTCCTCCCGCTTCCTGATTGGCCATAAGGCAAACCCCACGCCATTGGCCAAACTCAATCTGGGCCTTCAGGGGAAAATGACAACTGTTTTCAAGTTGTCAGACAAAGTAGCTGCATTTAAAGCCAAACTGGAGTTGTGGGGACGGCGCGTGAACAGAGGCATTTTGGACATGTTTCAGACATTAGCAGGGATTTTAGCCGAGACTGAGCTTGAACATTCATTCTGCCAGTTGGTGCACAATCACCTGTCTTTGCTTTTAAAAGAGTTTGAGCGCTACTTCCCAACCACAAAAGACCCACGAACTGGTAAGGAATGGATCCACAACCCATTTGCCAACAAATCAGGCGAATCTAGCATGTCTATGCAAAAAGAAGAACAACTGCTGGCGATTGCAAATGACGGTGGCCTTAAAACTATGTTCGAGACAAAAACTCTGCCGGTGTTCTGAATTAAAGTCATGGCGGAATACCCTGAGATTTCCACCACAGCACTTAAATCCCTATTGCCATTTCCGACAACCTATCTGTGTGAAGTGGGGTTTTCTGCAGTGACAGCAACCAAAACAAAACAGCGGAATAAACTGGACATAAGCAACACACTTCGGGTGTCATTGTCTCCTATTACCCCCAGATGGAACCGTCTCGTTGCGAAGAAACAAGCTCAGGGTTCTCATTGATTTGGCATTCTAGTGAGTTAAATAAAATAAATCACGCCTCAGACTCCACCAGCTTGTATGGTAAAAGCTGGCGGGCTAATAGTACAGACAAGCCAGCTGTCAGACGCCAGGCAAGGGGGTGACTTTCTGACATTGGCTTCTTACTCTCAAACATGTCCTTGACAGACACCTGACTGTGGGCAGATGAGCAGGAACTGCTCAAGGCGAGAGACGGAGTGGCGGATGGTTGAGAGGGGGCAAGGAGGACAGCAGTGGTTGACGTGGCTGAAGATGCTGGACCAGAAGGAGGATGGCGGCTTTGAGTTTGTGTGCTGCTTGTACTCATGTGTTGATCCCATAGGCGTTTGTGATGTGCGATCATGTGCCTACGCAAAGCAGTTGTACCTAGGTGGGTGTTGGACTTCCCACGACTCAGTTTCTTTTGGCACAGGTTGCAAATGGCATCGCTGTTGTCAGAGGCAGACACACAAAAAAAATGCCACACTGCTGAGCTCTGCAATGACGGCATTCTGGTGGTGGACACAGCATGCGTTGATTGGCGTGCTGTCGGGCTGACCCTGGGTGCCGATGCATGCTGTCTGACTGTGCCACTAGCTCCTTGCGACGACCTCCCCCTGCTTCCAACTCGTCTCCTCCTCCTCTCTGTCTCCCCATCTGAACTTTCGCCCTGTTCTTCTTCTTGCCGAGCGGGCACCCACGTGACATCCATGGACGCATCGTCATCATCAACCGCTTCACTTGTATCTGACAATTCAGCAAAGGAAGCAGCAGCGGGTACAACATCATCATCATCACACCGTACATGTGTAATGCTGCCTGACTGAGACATATCCCTGTTATCTACATCCTCTGTCAATAATGGTTGCGCATCACTCATTTCTTCAAACGGATGTGTAAATAACTCCTCTGACATACCAAGTGAAGCAGCTGTGGTGCTAGTGTTGGTGGTGGCGGCAGGCGGGTGAGTGGTATCTTGAGAGATGCCCGAAGCTAAGCTGGAGGAGGATGTTGCGTCAAGGTTCCGAGCGGAAGCTGTAGAAGATTGGGTGTCCTGTGTTAGCCAGTCAACTATGTCCTCAGAACTTTTCAAGTTCAGGGTACCTGGCCTCTGAAAACTGGGCATTATTCTAGGGCAAAAGGGAATCACAGCACCACGACCACGACGGCCCCTGCGGGTGGCCTGCCTCTGCCTGTCATTTTTTTTCGATTAGTGGTACTATGCGTGCAAGCTACTGTGACACCAGATATGGTACTGTGAACTGGCAGAGGTTGGCAGAGTACACGCTGTAGGCCTGACACACCCGCTTGAAGACAACTAACTGCTATTCAATCTATAACAGTGAAAAAAAGTTTGGGTTTTTAAATGCACGCTATTGTGACACCAGATATGAGTGGCACTTTGAACTGGCTGGCAGAGTACACGTTGTAGGCCTGACACACCCGCTTGAAGACAACTAACTGCTATTCAATCTATAACAGTGAAAAAAAAAATTTTGTTTTTAAATGCAAGCTATTGTAGCACCAGATATGAGTGGCACTGTGAACTGGCAGAGTACACGTTGTAGGCCTGACACACAGACGCTTGGCGACAACTAACTGCTATTCAATCTATAACAGTGAAAAAAGTTTTTGGGTTTTTAAATGCACGCTATTGTGACACCAGTGAGTGAGTGGTGGCACTGGGCAAGTGGGCACAGTATAATGTTTCGGGTGAGCCTGACACACCCGCTTGCAGACAACTAACTGCTATTCAATCTATTACAGTGAAAACATTTTTTTTTAAATGCAAGCTATTGTGACACCAGTGAGTGAGTGGTGGCACTGGGCAAGTGGGCACAGTATCCACTGTGAGCCTGACACACAGGCTGGCAGGCAGGCCACTGCAATTACATTACAGAAAAAAAAAAAGCAGACTGATGTTCTAGCCCTAAAAAGGGCTTTTTGGGGTGCTGTCCTTACAGCAGAGATCAGATGAGTCCTTCAGGACTGTAGTGGACACTGTATACACTAACCTAGCTATCCATTTCCCTATCAAATCAACAGCAGCTACACTTTCCCTTCTCTCACTAACATGGGCGTCCACAGAGGAGTAAGGGGGGGCACTTGCCCCCCCCCCCTGGATTTTTCAGCTTGTTCTGATATTTTTTGTGTGATTGAAAATGAACTGCAATACCGGCGCCGGCCAGTAGGTGGCGCTGTGTATGGAGAGAGACAGGGATAGGAAGCTGCATCTTATCCCTGCTTCTCTCTGCTGATTGAAACCGCAGGGGAGCAACACATGCAGCCAGAGACAGCCTACAGATCAGGGGACTGAGGGATGGGGGGCAGAGACAGCCTACAGATCAGGGGAGGGATGGGGAGAGAGGGCAGCAGACAACTACAGATTTGCTATTTTAGAGGGGGCAGCAGCCCATAGATTTTATAGATTTGCCCATAGATTTGGGGGGGCAGCAGCCCATAGATTTGGGGAGGGGGGCAGCAGCCTATAGATTTGGGGGCAGCAGCCCATAGATTTGGGGGGGCAGCAGCCTTTAGATTTGGGTGGGCAGCAGCCTTTAGATTTGGGGGGGCAGCAGCCCATAGATTTGGCGAGGGGGGCAGCAGCCTATAGATTTGGGGGCAGCAGCCCATAGATTTGGTGGGGCAGCAGCCCATAGATTTGGGGAGGGGGCAGCAGCCCATAGATTTTGGGCGGGGCAGCAACCTATAGATTTGGGGGGGCAGCAGCCTATAGATATATATAGAAATGAACAGGAAGGGTCAGCAAGGAGCTGGAAGGTAAAGCAGCACAAAGGTAAAGTAGAAGGAGCAGAAAGGGTCAGAAATGAGCTGGAAGGGGCAGAAGGAGCACAAACATAAAGTAGGAAAATAAGCAGGAAGGGCCTGCACGGAGCAGGAAGGAGCACAAAGGGACAGCAAGGAGCACAAAGGTAAAGGAGCAGAAAGAATCAGAAGGAGCACAAAGGTAAAGTAGGAGAAAGAGCAGAAAGGGACAGCAAGGAGCACAAAGGTAAAGTGCCTGGCAGGGAAACGCTGGACCTTCTCATCGCCAAAGGTAAAGAAATATCGGTGTTAATGTGTTCACTTTTATTTACTGAGTGTCAGGAAGCACAGAGTGCCGTTGGGTAGGGGTGTTGCTGATTGGCTAGAGCGGTCAGCTGGCACTCTAAGCCAGTCAGTAGCTCCCCATTCATAAAAAAGTAAAAATATTTTATGAACCGGGAACTAGCGATTGGCTTAGAGCGTCAACTGACCACTCTAGCCAATCAGCGGCACCCATGCCTGACGTCAATCTGCACTTCCTGACACTCTGTTTCAGAAGCCAAATACCACTGAGCGACCTGGAGCTGGAGGAAGCCTTTGGGGTTAAACCATTTGAGAGCGATTTAACCCCTTAAAGGAAAGCGAGCACCCAGGGGCTTCCTGGCATCATAGCATTTTCATTTAGGTGAAGTTGTTATGGTGACCAGAAATGTCCTTTAATTTGCTTAAAGGAACACTATAGTGTCAGGAATACAAACATATATTCCTGACACCATAGTTGTGAAAACGCTATTCACCCTGGCTTTATGTGATAATGGCTATGCCCCTTCCCTTTCATGACACTGTCAAAAAGGTACCAAGCATGGATGTCATTACAATTATGCCCCCCCCGGAAAAATTCCTGCGGACGCCCATGCTCAGCTTGAGAATGAATCTAAAATGGATGCTGTCCAGTAGGTGGGAGGGTGTGCTGCTAATTGGCTGGAATGTGTCTGCTGACTGTGAGGTACAGGGTCAAAGTTAACTCAATGATGACGAATAGGGGGCGGATCGAACCGCGCATATGTTTGCCCGCCGTGGCAAACGCGAACACGCTATGTTCGCCGGGAACTATTCGCCAGCGAACCATTCGGTACATCAATAGGTATGTACTATACTTTATATACTTACTCAAATATCTGCCACTCTCTTTTCCAGCGGTCTGTCAGTTTTGCTAGATTCCTTGCCATTGCCTTTGCTCCTTTCTTTATTTATATGTGTGATAAAGGCATTATAATGCCTATAATCGATTTTTGATGAATAAGATACACTGCCCATCTTTAATACAGATTGTCAAACTGACTGTTTTCATTAGAACAATCTTTTTGTTTACCCGTATACTAGCAACCGGACGTTATGACGTCACATGCTATGGACGCGACGTCTGACGTCATCACGCACGTTCTGATAAACCAGGAAGTTGATGGAGCACTCTGTAAGGGGGATGGTAGCTGGAAATAGTTCTGCAGCTGATTTTAATCCTTTTTGATATGGGGGGTGGCAGGCACTGTATTTATTGTGAGCACTTTTCATGTATATATGTGTGTTTGTATCCATGCTTTATCAAGGACATTAGCATTGATAAAGGGCAATCGCCCAAAACGTTTGCAACTTGTATTTTGTCCTTCGAATAAATATGGTAGCCCCCGGGTGTGCACTTGAAATACCAGCTGCGCATTACTCCATTTTTTTTCTTGCTTTGTACTTAACATCAGAAGGATTTTTTTTTTTAAATCTTTTTTTACTGGCCCCAAAAAAGACCAACTAATAATTCAAATTAACCGCCAAGACATCAACATACAAAAAAAGCAACAAAAATATGCCCTGCTATACCCTCTCTACAATACTTTGTGATTGCCTCTGCAGTACTATAGATCCTTAGGCAGTGAATTTCAAATTTAAGGCCAAAATAGGCATACTGGAAAACTTATCCTTGTCAGCTTTCTTCCAGTTTGGCTAATTTGGCCTTAAATTTAAAATTTACTTTAAGTTCACTTTGGATTCTCAACAATTTTCTCTTTAAAGAATAACACTGTCACCATGTTTAATTTGTGGGATCCATATCAAAAGACAAATTGAGTATACCCTGATTCCCTGCTCGACCTCATTTACATAGTAACACACTAAAAAAAATTAGCATAATATGAAAAAGGAAAGGTTCTTGCTTGGGATGCCAGGACTGTAGCTGTATGACTCAAGAACATAGGTACCTAACTTAACATAGGCACCCTTTGTCATGTTACTGCACTCTGATTATTGTCCTCCCTGGCAGTTACCCACTGTGCAGAGGAGTGGGCTGGAGGTTCTCATCCACTTCATGAAAACAGATTGGAAGGTTGTCTCCCTCTGTTTATAACATTAATTAGAGGCTAGAGACTGACCCCAGACAACAACTTACACAAAGGGAGACAATTACGTACAGGATTAGATCTACTATATGTAGACCATTTTCCTGAAATGTGTATATGTTTGTATCTTGCAGAAATGTGTGTATAGTTGTTAAACTCTTTGCTTGCTGTGTATATGTGTGTGTTTGCTCATTACTTGTATGTGTTTGTTAAACTCTTTACTTGATGTGTGTATGTTAACTCTTTACTTGAAATGTGTGTGTGTGTGTTAAAGGGACACTAAGCACCAACATGCCTTATCTCCTGCTATGTTTGTAACCTGTTAAAACTGGTAACACAATATAAAAAGTAAACACATGGTTCTGCAAGATCTGATCGAAAAGTTTTTTTTGTTTTTTTTACATGGAGGCTCTTTGAATCCCAGCCAGGGAAGATGGGGCTAGGGCAGTATAAACAGTAACAAATGTGGGTTAACTCCAAAATGGAAGATACTCGAGCAGTTAAATTGCAAGTTTAATAAACTACAGCTGGTTTAGTATTTAAACTCTTAACTTGCAATGTGTGTTTACTTGCTGTGTGTGCACAGTACATGAAGCTGTACATGAAGCTGTACATGAAGGTGTACAAAATGGCTGTCAGAAAGTGGAGGCAAGTGATTTTAATATAAATTAATTTTACAAAATTGTGTTCCATCACCTTTGTGTACTGTGCACACACAGCAAGAAAAGAGTTAAACACAAACATAAAAACTATATTAAGATATTAAAATATTTTAAATTGCAGAGTTCTTTTAAACAAAATAATTAAATTGAAAACATTATTCCATCACCATAGACAATAGTGGCATATATATAAAGTAAAAAAAATGTAGTTTAGCCATATTGCCATTTAGATAGAAAATATCTACACAATCTGAGGGAAACATGAAAATGCAGAATCGTATATATTGTAACTATATTTTTGCTCTCGCATTATTATAAATGCAATGTGACACAATTTCACAAATAAACTGATTTCTCTTCATCAAAGACTTCATCAATGGAGGAGGTTTTGTTGCCATTGGATGAATAGATGTTAATTAATGTATGGTTTATTTTGACAAGTTCTTCTGTGTCAATCACAATTCTGCCTTCTGTGGAGAGATTTACAGACTGTACATCTGTATCTATTTCAATTCTTTTGATCAGTGCATACGAGGCCTTTGACATTTCAGTTGTTAGAATTAATTTACCAGTCATCTATTGCACATGTAGATTTGTTTGCTATGCATTACAATCTTTCATAGTTGGTGAGACTTCATGTTGTATTCAAATCCATCTGTTTAGATAAATATTTACAAATGATTTAATGAATTCATATACATTAATTATTTTGAATGGAGATTACTTTCTAGTATTTACAATAAAACCAGCTTTATTAGCAAAAAACAAAACAAAACAGGTACATACATAAAAAAAGGTCAACTTTCCCTAGATAATTCAAAATTAGCCACTTCAAAGGGCAATAGGTTTTGCTGAGATAGTTAGCTTGCCCTTCCCAATGGAGGGAAGGAGACCAGGTATTCTCAATGGGGGTAAAAAGTCTTTGGCATGTATTTACATATGTACCCAGCCACATTTCAGTGATGCAGCGAGAGTAGCATCCAATTAAAATTGGGTAGGGTCCTAGACCTTATGCTAAACCCTCAATGTTTCAGGAGATGTACAATCTCTTGCCCTATAATGTATAACCTATAAGGGCTATAAGCAATTGTTAACACATTTTTATTATTAAATTCATTGATACCACACAGTAGCAATTAAAGGTACACTCGGGGCGCCATATAAGCTTAAACTCAATGAAGTTGTTATTGTGCCTGTAGGCCCTGGATGCCATCTTGCCGAAAGGAGTTAAGCCACTAAGGATTTAACCCCAAAGTGGTCCATATACAGCTATTCCTACAGGTCAGTGTCTCCTCTTCTGACCTTGACTTTAATGAGGAATCATTGGAAAAAGCACTGTAATCTGAGAGCATTAGCTGACAATCTAAGCTTATTACTGGCTTATCATTGGGCTTCTCATTGAGATAAATGCATGTGAAATATATTTACTTTTCTCATGCATTTTTCTGAATGGGCAGTCAGTGACAAACCGAGCATTTCAATGCTCTTAATCACCAGTGTTTGGTGCAAAGCTTCTGCTTTAAAGCTTGGGTTGGAGGAGGAGACACAGATGTCATACATCATTTGGGCCCATCATCCATGGTGATGCAGGCTTTCCTATCCTGTTGTGACCTGATGTTTGGCGCATGCAATGACCCACTAGGGGGTGTGCACCTTTGTTTTCTTTGGCCCCTTAAAGTGAAAGTAACATATTTTCCATCTGGGCAAACACTCCATTTATATCTGCTCACTTATTACAATATTTGGTTCCCTAGCCTATCAGCTCATAGTTACCCCTTTTTATACCTCCATTTGATATCAGTTCTTTGTTCTGTCATGGTCTTTGTACCCGAGAGTGCATTTTTTTTAGTGTAGACGATTCTGGTATCTGACTTTGGCTTTGCTGCTTGCCTATCCTTTCTTCTGGTATCTTTGACCCTTGGATTTGTTCTATGTTTATCCTTCCATCTGCAATCCTGACCTTGGCCTATGTGACTATTCTTTATTTCTTGCTGTACCTATATAGAGTGAGGGGAAAAAAAGTATTTGATCCCCTGCTGATTTTGAACATTTGCCCACTGACAAAGAAAAGATCAGTCTATAAGTTTAATGGTAGATGTATTTTAATAGAGAGAGATATAATAAAAAAAAATCCTGAAAAACTAATTTCATAAAAGTTATAAATTGATTTGCATGTCAATGAGTGAAACAAGTATTTGACCCCTTTAACTTAATACTTGGTGGCAAAACCCTTGTTAGCAATCACAGAGGTCAGATGTTTCTTGTAGTTGGCCACCAGGTTTGCACACATCTCAGGTGGGATTTTGTCCCACTCCTCTTTGCAGATCCTCTCCAAGTCTTTAAGGTTTCAAAGCTGACGTTTGGCAACTCGAACTTTCAGCTCCCTCCACGTATTTTTCATGAGATTAAGGTCTAGATATTGGCTGTTGTTACCCTCCCAAGCTGCTTCGTGATGGTCTTGTAGCCCATTCCAGCCTTGTGTAGGTCTACAATCTTGTCCCTGACATTCTTGGACAGCTTTTTGGTCTTGGCAATGGTGGAGAGTTTGGAATCTGATTGATTGCTTCTGTGGACAGGTGTCTTTTATACAGGTAATGAGCTGATATTAGGAGCATTCCCTTTAAGAGAATGTTCCTAATCTCAGCTCGTTACCTGGGAGTAAGAAATCTTGCTGATCAATAGGGGATTAAATACTTATTGCATTCATTGACATGCAAATTAATTTATAACTTTTTTGACATGCGTTTTTCTGGATTTTGTTATTCTGTCTCTCACTGTTAAAATACACATACTATTAAAATTATAGACTGATCATTTCTTTGCCAGTGGACAAACGTTCAAAATCAGCAGGGAATCAAATACTTTTTTCCCCTCACTGTATAAAACCCGGTAATACGTCATGGTTTGTGTATCAGTAAGAGCCCCTTAGTTTGCATGTTAGGGAGATTGACCATGATACCAGGGACCTGGAGGATGAACACTATTATGAGCACTTGGGCTTATACTGTTTATAAATGGTCTTAGCCATTATGGTAAGACAGTGCCGAGGACGTTCAGGCATTATAATGGCTTCAACAAAATAAATTTATTGTGATGCCTGGACTGTTCCTTTAATTGTTACATATTGATTTAAACAATCTGTTTAATGTGCCTGTTCCTATAATGGTTTAGAATTATGAATTGCACAGTTGGTGGCATTATCCATGCAGTTGTAAAACACTAGGAGTGAGTCTTGGTTTGTCTGCTTGCATTTAAGGGCATTCTAATCTCAATAAATAAATATCCCAGTCTCCCTGAGATTATTTGGAGTTATTAAAGTTATGTACATTACATTGCTAATAGCACGCTACCCTTACCATAAACCCAGCCTTAACACTAGTCCACACGCAAGAACTAACTCTAACACTATCCCTGACACCACCAAGGACATTAACTTCTACAAAAACTAAATCTATACAATGATATAGTGTTTGTTAACAGAATAAAAGTCATATTGTGGTTCTGGAGACCTTTAGAAACCATTCAGTCTTTTGTATTATTGTCCATATAGCCATCTCTTCGTGTACTGCAAAGATGGTGACTGGATGAGGAATAATACACAGATCACCTCCATGCAGTTGTGGGCCCATAATCTCGTGCAGCTCAATTTTGTCTGATATTAGTGAGACGTATTCTTGAGTAGAACCTGTCATCATATTTAATGTGCTGTGCTGTCTGAAATAACTGCCACATGCTGCAACTATAATGCTTAATTAGCTAAGGTAGCACTAGGACACATGTGTGCCAGTAAAGTTTTCCCATTTTGTTACACTTCCTTAACTCTAAGCCATAACCTCTACAATACTCTAACTCTTAACCCCTACACTACTTTAACATAATTAATTCCACGGTATACCTTAACAGTAACACTACCCATAATACAGTGTATTAGGGAAAATTAATGTAATCTCAGGGATTTGCACATGTATAAATTATTCAATCATCACTCCTGTGTTTTTTTAAAAGACCACTAAACCACACATGCCACTTCATTTTAAAATTATTATAAATAGATGTCAGCTATGTTTTTAATTTGTGCATTTTTTAAAATTAAGTTTTAATAAAAGTTACAAGCACAATATGATGAAAGTGCAATGCACAGATTAAGATTAAGCAAAAATATTAACATCCAGTGAAAAACACTGATATGGAATTTAAAGCAAGAGAATTCCAGAGCAAGGCTATAAAAAAAATCCCCAAAATAAGAACAAGAAAGAAAAACACACCTTAAGCCCCCCCAAAAAAAAACCTTAAGAATAAGACTAAGTAAATTAAATACTTTTTAAAAATCAATGTTTAAAGCAATAAGTCATATGACAAATGCACATATCAATTGAAAGCTACATTACAGAAGGTAATCAAAATAGTTAAGCCAGGGCTGCCAGATTTTGGCATATTGATGTCTAAAATGTATGTCACAATGGCCTGAGGAAGGATTTACTTAACTTAATTTTCTTTGCTCAGTTATATCATAATTGTATGTTTAATTGACTCAGGTTGGTGAAATTAATGAATGACGGTGTAAATATAACTCTTGCCTTGTTTCTTTGCATACACAGAGTCAACCTGGCTTGCCTTGCCGTGTCTAACGTGTCTTGCAGTCTCATTTTATATAGACCCATCCAGTTACTCTGTTGCTCAGTGGCTTCAGACTGTTCATCAGTGGCTACAGCGGAATTGAGTCCCTTTAAATTAAAGACATCAAAATGAGATGATATAATAAAAACCAAGAGAAGAGGGGGAAAAAAGCTCAACCCTGAGTTACATAACCCACTGCATGTGAGTGTGTAAAAAAAAAAATAGAAATGTAACTATATACATGGAAAACATGAAGAGAATTTTCTTTTGCAAAAATACATCAAACATTACACAAGGGACAGTGGTAATCTCTAAAAGGATTATAGAACCCTGGGGAGAGAAAACAAAAAAAAATTACTCAGGTGGTGTAAAATAGAGTGTTTAATGGCAGGGTTCAAACTTTCCTGCCATTTCGAGCAATGTTTACCTATTGATGAGTAAAAATGTAGTTACGTCCTGGTGTCTACAGAGTATAAGCAGATTGGATCTATGAGTCAGTTTGCAATTGCCAAAAAGACCTGAGCATCTATGACTATGTAATGATATTTTTCTGCAATTAAGATGACATTTTCAACTGCTATCAGGAGAGATCGAACCTCTCAATAATCCATGATCCAATGTCTATATAGCCATAAGTGTAGGGAGTCCATTGGTGAGTTAGAAGTTGGCACTATCTCAGACGTCTTGAGTGCGCCAGATGGATTCTGAAAATATGTTTCGGTGACGTTCTTTGAGGTGCATCTATAGAGGAAGATGGAGTAGTCATCGAAGCAGAACAGCTCTTTTTTGCTATTGTACACCAAATAGGGTAAGATGCATGGCAATTGCCTCTTTGCTGCAGGAGAACAGAGCTCATGAGTCCATATCTTTACTATAGCACCACCAAATTATGCTTGCTCTGCTTGGCTATTTTGGTGAAACTTCTCTACTATTTATACTTTTTATTCTTTTAGTGAATAACAATGTTGTTTGTCAAATAATTGTGTTCACGTAATAAAAAAAAATTCTTTGAAAAATTATCAGCATGAGTTGGAGATACTATTCAACATTTCTTTTTGGTTTTTCCTATTTCTTTAAAAGCACATTTTAAACTTGCTGGTATTTGAAATGTCTCACTTTTTCATCAAGATATTTTTATTGCTGATAATTACCTTCACTTTGCAAAGTTCAACTTCATCACTCAAATTTTATTCCAAATCAATTACTTCTAGATCTCAATATCACTCTGGGGAATTATTTCTTAAAACATGCTTTGTTTTAGTATAAGACTTTTGAGTTTAAGGTTTCTTTCTGCATTTATCTTCTGACATTTGAGAAATTCTACTAGCAGATAATGTTCAGCAATGAACAGAAATCTTAACAAAATATTGACTGGTAAAGTAACCTGTAACTCTACTTATGCAAGTATAAGAAATCAACCTAGAAAATGATACAATATTTAATGTTTTTTGTTTGTTTTTTTAATGAAAAAGTATTCATATTTTCAAAGTTAGTGAGACAAATGAACATAAAAAAAATAATTCAACTAGATCTGACCTTATCAAATGAATACAATTAGTCTGTGTTCAACATTTGCTATCTTAGAAACAAACATTTTAAAAGCTGATATTTAAGATATGTCAATGAGGCAAGAAGGCACATGCAGTAAAAAGTGCTACAGATGTTGTTAAACGAGCAATAGACTTCATGCAATCACCTTTTCCTTGTAAAGAAAGTTAATATCTACATTTATTTGGAAAAACAAAACTCGTTACAATTCGGACTAGATATAAAGCATGCGTTACAGATTTCAATACCCCTTTTCAGAAGATGACAATGGTAACCTCTTTGTCCATATACTATTAACAAGGAATGAGGGGTAACTATGCAGTTATACCTTGGATCCTGAAGTTATACCTATGTTTCTGCAAGTGTGGGTGCAGATATCACTACAGCTCTGGACAATTCAAAAAATCAACATTTCAGAAAGAGCAGTAGCATTTATTTATCTCTACATTAATGTTTTAAATTTCAAGTCCTGTGCTACTAGCCAGACCTTTAAGGTTACTCACCACCTCAAGTCTGCTGGGTGGATATCACATTCCCTCAGTTTAATTTTTCGAGGAAAAAAAAATTAAAAGCAAATAACTAGAGGTGAGAGGACATTTTGTACATTATTCACCTGATCTTGCTATGCACTAAAGTTGTCAGAATTAAATCCAGCCAATCATATAAGTTTTGTAAATTGTGAGACTCTACACCCAATTTGGGCATTATATTATATGTATAGTATTGTACTCACCTCTTAGGCTACTTTCCGTTGCTTTTCCTATTTGCAGCTATGTATTCTCTTATTTTCACCAAAAAAATTCTTATTGTATCTGGTTTTTTTTGGTTCACTAATTTATTGCTTCAAATGTATGAATGTATACATTTTCTTTGACAATTTTCCACCACTATCAGAGTGATGTTTTCTGAGAATTGTAAGCAGATTTAATGTTATTTGTATTTGTACATGTAATCAATGATAAAATCATCAGGAAGAATATTAAAAAGTGACAAAAAGACAGATAATTTTAGCTCATTACAGAAAAGAATGTATAAATAAATCCTCAATATATAAAAGTTGAGTAACAAAAAATGGTGACAGTAATGGAGATAATTTTTATACATGACCTCTAATGTATTTTTCTTTTCAGTAAAAATCATAACTACTCACCAAATCTATTAAGGACTTATTTAAAGAAACTCAGCCATTCCTGATGATGGGGAGTGGCAAAGAAATGAAGTAAGAGAATTGTAGAATAGTGTGTGTGTGTGTGTCAAACTATTTTGCATTTGTAGATGTGTAAGTTTGGTAGTGGACTTTGGGACATAATTTTTTTACAGTTTGCAACTGCTACATTGGGTTTGGGGAGATGTTATGTTTACAGACAACAACGCTGTTTTGGGCTAATCACTGAGTATCAGTTAGTGAGTCAACTTTTACATATAAAAACAAAACAGATTTAATTACTGAATGTGGGTTGACAAGTGTGTTAAACAACCAATGCCATGAATTTAGTTCAGCAGTTTTGGTCTTAAATTTGAAAATGACAGTGAATTCACATTAAATGTCTTCCAATTCACACTTCAGTGATAAACACTAAGTGTCATTGATTACTATATTCCCCTTCAGATTTGTAATACAAGATGTTGGAAATAATGGAAAATTATACATGATATTGGTAAAGTGAGTGTTCCTAATGCTGTGTCATGTTTGGACATTAATGTTGTAATCCACTAATGTCCCATAGTGAATAGGGCAAAACCACACATCTTTGTATAGAGTCATTTGAACTGCAAAATCAAGAATGATGATCTCAGGCAAGGAGATGGAGCCGGACAGGGTGCAGCAAGACTGGAATGGCATGGAAAAAAAAAGGGGAATAAAAACACCTTTTCCCATGCAATCAGATGGTGTCCTAAATAGTTAAATACTATAGTGCCAGCTTGTATTACTGACACTATAGAGTTCCATTAATATAGTATATAGGTTTGCGCAATTGTAATTATTTCAAATTATGATGTTCATTGCATATTTTGTAACATACTGCCTATCATGTTGAATTTGAATGATAACTTTAAATTGTGAGAATGTATCCACTGAAAATTTTATAGTAGTGCATTGAAAACCACATTGCAAAATTTAGGTACAAATAGCTGTTTTGGGAAATGTATTGTCACACCTTAAATTAGTCTTAATTTTTAGTTAATTTGCAAATTTACCATAATTTGGTGTTTGGATTTATGTGTTTGGCACTGGCAATGGCACTGTCCCTCCATTCAGTGTTATACAATTTGCTGGAGGTACGGAAGAGATTACACACTTCCTTCTAACCATTCCAATCCTGTAATTGTGGCTGTGATTGAGGCTTGAAGAAGACAATGCACACTATAAACCAATCACCACTGCCCATTCCTAGCCCATGCAGCACAAAGGAGAACAAAAAAGCTTAGTGCTGAATGTAAAGTTTGCAGGAGGGAACTCCAGACATTATAACCACTTCAATGAGATGAAGCAGTTACAGTACCTACAGTGTCCATTTAATGAAATGTTATCAATGCTGCTCATACCTGAAATCATAACTAGCTATTGTATTTCAAAGAATTTTGTCATGTCATGAATGCACGATTGTCCTGTTCATTAATTTTTTTCCAGAAATTGTAATTTTGTTTAAGACATCTGATGCTTGTCCATATGATGGTTGGGATTGCCCGAACATTGTTTATGGAAAGAAAATATGTGCTGCAATGCAACATTGGTATGCCAATTCTGAGTGTTGACTTAATTACATCATAATTACATTATTATATCTTTATTAAAAAAATAATGAAGAGAAATATATTTTTTTATGATGATTGATTGAGTTTTCTCTTGCAATTTAATTTTGATGAAAAATGTGGAACATCTACAGCAGAAGTCCTTTCATGATAAAAGGAAATTTAATTTTTCAAAATAGGAAAGGGAAAAAGTCAGTGGGCAACTGACTATCCACTCACCCCTTGGTCAGTGGCCATCCTGAAACAAAACAAAAGAAGGGCCTGTTAGTAGCAGGAGTAATTTCATTTGAAAAAGGGGATTGAAAATAAATAAAAGATTGGAATGCATGAGTAGGTCATCAATTGCCCATTCAGTTTTTCCTTTAATTTTTTTTTTAAATTCCTATCTCCGTTGATGAAGTTGGGAGAAGTTTATGTTAGGGCGTTGTTTTTTCCCACACTGAATGATATTCACTGATGCTACAGACTGGATGTGTGGAAATGCTTAAACTCAGGGAGGAAATTGTGAACATGTCGCTAATTGACCACACCCAGCCAATTTGTAGGTCCTTTAGTTTGGAAAGATTGGTGTTACAACTTTTGCAGACATAGTTAACATGCAAAGCTTAGCCAGGAAGAACAAGACCACTACAATGAAATGTGTTTTTAAAAAAAAGGGGAAGCAGCAGGTCTTATTTAATTTATAAAAAGCTAATTTTCAATAAATGGAAAAAAAGTCAATGGGCACTGGGCAGTTAATAACACTCTCACCCCTCACACCCTAGAGAAGAGCTAAGCTTTTCCACACATCCTGTCTGGGCCATGAGTAGCTGTTCTTTAGTGTGGGAAAAAACTGTGGCCTACCAGCTTCACCCATGTGTGTTTGTGTTACAAGCTAGTTACACTGCAAGACTCAGCCAGGTACAGCAGAGCCAAATGCAGCAGCAACAGGTGTAATGTAATTAGATTATTATTATTATATATATATATATATATATATATATATATATATATATAAATGTGTGTATATATATGTATATATATATATATATATTTTAAATCACTGTCAGATTTTAGAATACTTTAAAAAAAATTTAAACCACTTTTAAGGGAGAGGTGAGTGGCCAATGGGATCTAAGCTAGCAGATGATGATGCCTTATGTATTTAACAGAGAAGCAGGGCAACCTAAATTGGACAAATCAAACTTGTGAAAGGCTGTTTGCTCCATCAGTTGTGATGACATTTGTGTGTTTTAGGGATATAGAATATTCCCTGTAACAGAAAACACTTGCTCACTTTGGACAGTGGTCCTACTGGGCAACCAAACACAGAGTATGCCACAGACTAGAATGGTACATTGATTGGAATATGATCCTTCTGAAAGCGAATTGCAAGGAAATTAATAATCTTGGAGATGTGTTAATGCACCAAGGCTGTTCATGTTTGATTACTGACTTTTAAGTCCTTGAACAGCACCAAGAAAAAACATAATTGATTAGTAGGGGACAGTCACTAAATAAATTTTATTCATAGATCAGTGTGAAGTGCCCAATGGAAGCGGTATAATTGTGGTCTAGTAGGGGGAGCAGTAAAAAAAATGTACATTCATATATTATATACAATGGAACCAGACTTCACCAGATTTCTACAAATCTGGTGGCGGGACTTTGGTCAGTCGTTTTTGAAAAGTTAGAATATTTAATAAATAAACCTGTTCCCAAAGCCCCAGAAAGTTCCTTGCTTAATTTATGCAATAATAGATTGCAAAGCAGGGAAGCATTTGTGTTTATCCATTATATGACCGCAGTAAAAATAATTATTGCACAAAATTGGAAGACTTCTATATTCTTGAAATGGGACATGGTAAAAGCACAGGTCCGGTTCCAATTGAAGATAGATATATTACTATTCAGATCCCAAGAATCAGTGTAGTTGCGAATCATGGCTTCAAAAAATGGAATGCACCTAAACTGGCCCCTGACTACTTGAGTAAGATCAAGGAATATTTGGTTGCTTCTCTAGATTCTTGGATAGTGTTAGGGAGATCCAATGAAACCCCCTTCTTGAAGATGTGTCTACAAATTCAAATGTATCTATGTGGACTGTTTGCTTATATTTGTATGTCAGATATTTGACTCTTCATGGTGAGAGCTAGGTCTTTTTCTGTCTCATTATATTCTTTTTTGTACTTTTAATTATTATTTTTGTATGTTATAAGAAAAATTCAATAAAGATTTTAAAAGAAAAAAAAAGAAAGCTATATAGGAACTGAGTAATAAATCATGTTTTGAAGAAATGCAAAAAAAAACAAGAAATTAAATCCAATAGCGCAGTATTGCCATATTGCCTTTTGAGAATAAGTGATAATAAATAAAAAGTATAGCACTCACAAGAAATAAGCTATTATCTTAAGCTGAAAGTATCAAGCATAGGGTAAACCTCTTTAAAAAAAATGTGAGTATAAAGGAATAAGGCTTAAGTAAAAAGTCTAACAAAAATTACACATTTGTTGTATTCTGAGGTAAAAAAGCATTTGAAATATAATTTGAATTACATTTAATAATTCCAAGTTACTTTAGTGCCATTACCGATAAAATATAAATATATACATTGATAATATGAGATCAGGTTCAAACTTCAAGCATGTTGCTTCCAAATGGCAGTGGATTCCCAATTTTCCATGAATATATTAGCATAGCACCTGTTTCCCACAGTTGTCCTTTGTTTTTGCAAGTAAAATTAATCCATTAACCAGAACTAATTATTAGTTAAATTATATGTATGCCTTCCTTAATGTATTCTATTTGTTGAAATGGTATAATATAATCTGAAATAATATTTTCTTGTGCCAATATTTTTTCAGATGCTTGACAATTTTCATGATGTGGGATAATAGTGTATAACGATTACCCATTGCAAGTGAACAAGATGTAGTTTGGATCCCAGCTAATTTCATCCAGATTTTGAATTACAAACTTTAAGTATTTAATTTTTTTTAACAGGTTGCTGTTATAAAATATCAAGGTATTTGAATAAATGAGAGATAAAGGAATCAATAATGAAACAACGGGTCAACTAGGAGTGTTTTCTCATTTTTATGAATTTTAGGCAGGAAGTATATAACCAGGATTTTGGGATAGAATACATAAAGGTAACTAAATTCCTGTTTATTAAGGATATTGGACAATTTTTCTCCTTTTGAGACAGGTAGTTAGTAATTCTTCGACTTTTGTGGTTGGGTCATAGCTTGTTTTTATAGTTGTTTGAGGACTTACGCAATGTTAGTTTTTTTTTTAGGAAATATGATTAGGCCTCTGTACTTGTCAGCGGGTTTGAGAATGATATCAGCATCCTTTTGAAGTTGTTTTAAAGCTTCACTTTCTTTATTTGTTAGCTTCCGATAATCATATTTACTCCTCTTAATATTTTCCAGGTCTTTGATCACACATTTTTCAAAGACCAAGTGGGCCAGATTTTTAACCAAACAGATATATTTTTCTTTTCAATTAGCGTTTTACTATAGTAGAATTGTCTGATGATTGTGGAGTACTGTCAACTTTAGTGGTATTATTGTTGATAAAGGACCTTTTTAGAGTGACGTTTAAAAAAATTTATTGACATCTAAAAATGACATATAGAGCAAGGTTATGTATGAACTGTTTAAAGGGGTCACCTTTTATCATAAAAACAAAGCTCCCTTTACAAGAATTAACTGGTATGAGGAAAGTAATTTTGTTCGCCTGCTCTTTTAAACTTTTCCTGGAATGAAATCCAATAAAATGTTCAATAGTCAGGTGGCACATCCCTGGGAGGGTGAAAAATGGGGGCTGTAGTGTCCCTGTCACCAATTAGGACAATACCTAACATCTTCCCTGCTCTGTCTAAGTGTGATAGTAGTGTAGGAGATAACTCTGGGAGTAGGTCCTTGCACAAAATCAGATAGAGTACCAGTGGACGTGCTGCCTTCTTTAGTACTGTCTTTGTCTGTTTCTTTCTTCAGTGAAACAGACTTGTGGTGACTTTGCAAATATAGATACAGCATATCAATACTAGAGAGATGACCCATCTCTCCACTCGTAGACACTTCTGGGTTGTACAATATGCACTTTGAAAATTGACATATTTAGAGTAACTTGAAGTGATCCCAAATTTTGACTTGGCACAGTAAATTAGCCCCATGCAGCCTCATTCAAGTGTATTTGCATTGTTTGGAGAAAGGGGAAAAAAAAAAGGGTGGTTGCTTAACCCCTTAAGGACACATGACATGTGTGACGTCATGATTCCCTTTTATTCCAGAAGTTAAACAGGAGATTATCCAAGATGACAAGGCCTAAACCTAAATATTAAGAAAGCTAAATGATTGTAAAGTAATGCTTTTTCTCCCTGATCGCATGGTTGTTCGAACTTCCTTGGTTCGGTTCCCGAATGAGGACCACCCCAGCACCCCATTAGAACTTGGAACACCAATTATCAAGTGCAAAATCACAAATGAAACAATTAATAAATGCTCCCCTGGGTGGCTGCCATTTCCTGCAACCGAACACACATGGTCGACAGAAAAGATGGAGGCCATTTTGTCTCCCGAACGCAGGCAGCAGTACCTGGTCATAGAGTGCCTGGAACTCATTTCGGCTAGGCACTCTCGTGAACACTGGTGAAGATGGAACTGCTGCCTGTCCCAGCTCCCAACCACTTATACGAACGGCGTTCAGAAGATATAAACTGCCGAATGGTGGGAACATTCGCTACATGAAAGCAATTGGATATCTTGTGTGGTTTTCATACAGAAACTTCTGAACTGAGACCAGCTGTTGCCCTTGAACTATTTGGTCGTCTACTTCGTGGTCGGACGGTCAAAACTTTACCCCGGTGGTGATTCCATACCACCAAACCGATTTTAGTGCTTTTTGGATATGTTGGATGCTCATATCACGGATATCCAGGGATGTGACTCTTGAAGGGTTTCCTTGTATTTTAGGGGTTCTTTTGGGGTGTTGTAAGCTTGGTTATGTTTTTCTGTACCTGAGAGATAATTGAGTTACAGTTTCCTGGAGCTTACTGTGGGTCTGTCTGGAGACCCCATGCTGGAGGGCTGTATATAAATTGACGGTGCTTTCCTGTAATAAACAGATCTACTCCCAGCATTAAGTCTCGACTAATGTATGGGAGTAAAGCTATCCCAGCTATATGCCATTTCACTACTTGATAGAGCTACTTCACATTGGGAAAGGGAGTTTGTGGAGTTGATATACTGGTGGTCCGCCACAATGATAATCCCCAATAAAGGGAATCTAGCCAGAGAAACCCTCAATTTACAAATAGCATATGCTTAATTGCGTGATGCAAAGTGCTTGTTCTTCCTTGTGCTATAACAAACAATAACACCCAAATAAAATCACAAATACAATATTGCCAACTAATTTAAAATACATTCCAATATGAGATGGAAGCCCCCACACTACGTCAATTGTTTGTATTGAAAATATCTTTTATTGAAGCATCTCAACTAAATTATCTATTAGTTAATATGAATGTCATCAGCACATCTTAGTATCAAGGCAAAACATGTTCCATCTGCAAGTAAATGCAATATTACCAATCAATATTTTATCAATTAGTATATTGTCAATTACCTAAGTCCTCAAAGTTTTGATAAATAAGAAGTATATAGATATTAAATCTATATTAGATTGGAGCACTAGGTAGAAAGTGAACCATGCAGAAATGATAATGCTTAACCCTCAAGGTATGTAGGGGAAAAAAATGACATCAGACAAAAAATATGAAATAAAAACACAGAGAATATAGTGAAGATGGTATAACATGCTAATAGTTCAATATAATTGTGGTATATATCAACTAACATGGACTTGAGCCTGTATAGTAACTGGCTCAGTAGAAGGAACTTTTATGCTCCTAGGGCAGCATCATACCTCTGATATATATTATTTGAATATTCTCCAGACATGGAAAGGAATTGAAAAGATACAATAGTGCAGAGTTTTCAACAATAGTGACCTAATATATATATATATATATATATATATATATATAAGGATGTTAAGCTCACCTTGTTCAGAGCCTGCTAAGCCTGGCTCTGAGGTGGAAAAGCAAAGTGTCAAGTTATGGGGTGACACTACCCCTATTGAAATGCAGTAGTCACAAGGTCAGGTCTGAACACCAGATACATCCAACAATGATTTATTGAAAATAAAAATATATGTATAAAAACAAAAAAACAAGTTTAAAAACAAATGTTGGGAATAATCCAATAAGTATGGATCCTGTTGTCAAAACGCCTTTCGCTTAAAAAAAGGCTTCCTCAGTTGGCTGTTGCTTGTAGACTTCTGTGTTGTTTCTTATATGTTGGCGCCAGAATCGTTCTTCCAGTCAGATGGGGTATTCCCATCCAATAGGGAGGCTGAGTCTGTGATTAGGATTACACACTAAACAAGTGTGTTATGCGGCAGCTAGCTATAATGTACAAACTATTCCTACACGTCACCTCCTAGTCCTCCGGTCTCTGATATTCATCATCACATTGTGGGCGGAAGTGGTGCCACGATCCTTCGTGATACGTCACTTCTGCCCACAGCATAGGAATAGACCGCAGCGCCTGTATAGGAGCAGTGGGTGAAAGGGCTAAATATGCTGATGTAGAGAAGAAGATGGAAAAAACACAAAACACACAAAAAATAAAGAATAAAAATAGGATCAATATACAAGTATCACAATAGGAATCACACCATGGAACTTGCAAATTACAAAGCACAAAACCAATTCTAAAATTATGATAATGGCCCACAGGGACCTATTAATGAGTCAGTTATGCAAATAACCTGAAGGTTTAAAGTGTATGGAGAAGGAGGAAACAAGATAAATAGATGAGTAATGGCAAAATCTGTGGTGATAAAAAATACAACAACACAAATCCAAAACTATACTAAACAATTCATAGAAAATTTATAGAAAGTTGGTAAAATTAAAAAAAAAAATACATAATTCGAAATCGATGTTTAGGACTGCCGGTTGTAATGTGTGCAGTTCAAATATCTATTTAATTTCTGTATGGCCAAGAATTTGTATGATGTCTCCTCCTCTCCAGTTCCCCAAAACTCTCTGTATCCCCAAAAAGTTTAAACATTTGGGGTTCCCTCCGTGTTGTATTTTTAAAATGTTGGGATGCACTATAACATTCGAAACATTTATTAATATTGCGAACATGTTCCTCTATCCGTATATGTAGTTGTCGCTTAGTGCCCTCGGAAGGCGCTCCCAGTGTAAAAAAAAAACTTGTTAAGAACCATATAAAGAGTGGCCCCAAAGTGTCCTTTTTAAATCAACAAAAAGGTTTTTTTTGATGTGATACATGTTTGGCCTGTAGAAATACCCAGAATAAAAAGAGACATGTAAAACATTTCAAAAAATCCCACCATAGTAAAACATTTCCAATCAAGGACCTAATCACTTGCCATTCTGCCAATGTCATTTATTTACGTATATTTCTTTGTGGCTTGAAATATGTAGGTCGCACTAAGCGACAACTACATATACGGATAGAGGAACATGTTCGCAATATCAATAAATGTTTTGAAGGTCATAGTGTATCCCAACATTTTAAAATACAACACGGAGGGAACCCAAAGGTTTAAAATGTTTGGGGATACAGAGAGTTTTGAGGAACTGGAGAGGAGGAGACATCATACAAAGTCTTAGCCATTCGGAAATGAAATGGATATTTGACCTGCACACATTAAACATTTGCTTCATGGATGGTGAATTTACTATCATGTGGCTGAATACTACTAATAGTGGGGGTATTTCTGGTGGTTGTGGGGCTAGCAGCAGTATGATGACCGTGAGATGCCTTGGCACTACTACTGATAGTGGATTGGGAACCACAATGCCCTCCCTTCCTCAGTTTATTTTTGGAATTAGAATGTATCATTGATGTATATTTATTTGTTTTTAGTATTCAAATAAATTGGGATTGTAGTTGAATTGTATAAAGTAACATAAGTTTATTAAGCCCAAATAGATGTTTGCATTGTAAAATTAGTTGCTGTGCAATCGATTTACTAGTAATATACAGTATCTCGCAAAAGTGAGTACACCCCTCACATTTTTGTAAATATTTTATTATATCTTTTCATGTGACAACACTGAAAAAAAAGACACTCTACAATGCTACAATGTAAAGTAGTAAGTGTACAGCCTGTATAACAGTCCCCTCAAAATAACTCAACACACAGCCATTAAAGGGTCACAATAGGGTCAGGAACACAAACATGTATTCCTGACCCTATAGTGTTAAAACCACCATCTAGCCCCCCTGGGCCCCTCATGCCTCCATAAATATAGCAACATTTTACTGTATTCAAGCCTGAAGCTGTAATGCATGCTGTTTGACTCAGAAAAACAAGCAGTCTGCTGACATTATCTGAAGTGGTAGCCTGAACCAATCACAGTGCTTCCCCATAGGATTGGCTGAGACTGACAAAGAGGCAGATCAGGGGCAGAGCCAGCATGATTCAAACACAGCCCTGGCCAATCAGCATCTCCTCATAGAGATGCATTGAATCAATGCATCTCTATGAGGAAAGTTCACTGTCTGCATGCAGAGGGAGGAGATACTGAATGTTTGGATGCATTTTAGGCAGCCATGACCCAGGAAGGATCTCTAACAGCCATCTGAGGAGTGGTCAGTGAAGTTATCACTAGGCTGTAATGTAAACACTGCATTTTCTCTGAAAAGACACACCAGAACAAATTCAATAAGCTGTAGTTGTTCTGGTGACTATAGTGTCCCTTTAATGTTTAAACCGTTGGCAACAAAAGTGAGTACACCCTAAGTGGAAATGTCCAAATTTGCCCCAAAATGTCAATATTTTGTGTGGCCACCATTATGTTCACGTTATACGTGACATTCAAGCAATGTCAACAACATGAAGAAAGTTTGCAAAGAAAAACAGGCTAAAATTCTCCAAACCCTGTCTTCACAGCTGATAGATCCATGCCAAAAGTGATTTAAAACTAAAATATGGAGATTATTTTCCAAAGATCTGCAATTTAGGAGTCACATTTCCACTATTTGCTGCTTACAAATAATGAAGAGGAACAATCAGTTCAGGAAATCAGTCTAACAGGTCACAGGCAACATGTAGATGGTCAGAAAACTTTGTTTATGTTCTACTGTTAATTAAAACGTTCTATATATAAATCATGGAATATCCAAAACTGTTCAGTGTTTGTACACAAACCATTTGAAAAATATTGACAGGAATGTATGACATGAATTCCCTTGCAGGGAGAATATCAGCAAGCCTCTGGCATTTTATGACCTATCTCAGTCACTTCATTTAAGGTATCTTTGGAGATTGTGAACTAGCATCAGACCTCTTTGGAAAGACTTTTACTTAATCCACATCATACTCATCAGTTTCTCTCTGTTTAATTTTAAAACTGTTAGGCAGTAAGTATGCCTGACCTTTTTTGTATTAAATCTTAAACATATATTTATTCTTTTAAATTATGATATATCCTCAAAAGGTGTTGCTCACCAAACTACCCTGCTCTACCATGATACCATTCCTGTCCTCGGTTCTATAACTGGTTTGGTGATCATTGTTTCACTGGTCCTTCTGCTGTTGGTGCATTTACATTTTGGAAAACTTTTCCTATTGCATAAGTCTACTGGTCTCAGAACATATTTTAGTAACAAAACATTTTTTTTTTTTTATTATAACAGGAGTTCACATTTTACCAGGTTTTTCTGCATTGTAGATTTGCTGATGTAGAATGTCACAGTCACAGCTTGATCTCTCTGGCAAAATTTCCACAGCCTGCCTTGCCACATCCTTCCGTATAAGTCATTTTTTTATACCACTTTCATATATGTCCGATGGTAATGTGTCACTTTTGCAATAGATTAACAACATATAATGAGTAAGACATATGATTCAGAGAGTCCTGATTTAAGCATTAGTGATGACTTTGTCAGCTTGTTTTAGTATGGTTTCCATCAATTCTTTACACAATTTGATAAACATAAGGCAATTTGTATCCATTGAGTGCTGCAGAATATATTGCTACTTTATAAATAAGTATAATAGAATAGTTTTTTTTAGCACTGCTACCTATCTGTAATCCTCTATTTACCATCAGTCCAAAATAGCATACAATCCACCTAGTCTTAAAAAAACACTACAAGAGCCATACAGCATGCAGTAATGGTTATGGTGCTATGAGTGCCTTGGAACTCCCACTCCACTATTCGTTGTTAAACCCTTTTTAACGTATTACCTGGGGATCGTTAGGTGCCTCTCCCTAAAATGGTTTGACTACTTACAATGTGGGGATGCATGTGTACTCCAGTCACCACAACAACTAGAGCATGCTAAAATTGGTCTAATCTGAGGACCTCATGCTCAAATTGCAGAGGCTGCTTCAGAGCTCCCACCAATGTAAAGGGACTCCAAAGACACACAGACAATGGTATCTCAATTACGTTGTCTGTGTGCCGTGCCCCTGTTGTTTTAGTAATACATGCTGTTTTGTAGATACAACAATGTTTTGTTTTTTTGCAAAGCAAAGTATGCCTATAGTGGCTGCCTTCCTGACATCCACTAGAGCAGGATTGTTAACAACGAAAATCTCAGGATTAATCTCTGAAGTGTGGATTACTGAAACTCTGAAGTAAATTAAAAATTATTTTCAAACCCTAGACCAAATTGGAAAAAATCAACAGATCAGCTAGATTTTGCTTTGGCAGTTGTTGTTGCTGTTACTTAGGATACTTTAAGGATTTCTTTTTTTTTTTTTTTAAATTGAATTTAACTTTGTAATCAAGCATTCTTAATTACCATAGTATAGTGCAGCATTTTGCTCTTTGATTTGTTAATAAACTAATCTTAATAAACAAAATGTAGACCATGAACATCTTTCCCTTTTTCCTTCTATGGAATTTACGCTCTGGAGAAACTAAAACAGAAAAATCCTGGTTGTGAATAAGATAACTATGCTTTTTTACTTCTAGGTTACAGTATAATAATGTTGCCATATCCTTAATATCTTCTTAGCAATATATTAATAGTCATACTATATTGATAGTAGCATACCATGATATTTTATTTCACAAAAGATTTCAAATTTAGAATGAATGGTGGTAATTCTAATAATAATAGAGCTAAATATCGATGCTTTTTTTTGTTCATACTGTACCACAAAATAACACACAACCTGTTATGATATTTTACTGGAGCTACCAAAACCATCCACATTTTTATATAGATAGATATACATTGCTTGAGCTACAGTTTCATGTACATAAGAATAGGTTGCTATAGCAGCGGTAGACCAAGCAATAATGTAACATGGAAGACAATTTGCAATCTGATGTGACAATCTGAGATATGAAAACCAGATGATTCATTTTAGGATTCCTGATGGACAACTATGACGAGTTGTGAGGTGTGAAAGACATATGTTATCTGCAAAAAACATATTATATCAAATAGTATATTTTGGGAATAGATAACTGAGTTTAAATGCAGGACTGGCAAACTGAAATCATAAATATATACTAAGAAGACTTTTTATTCATAAGATATTAAGTATAATGCACAAAAAAAATTAAATGTACATATTTATTTGCATGGAAACAGAATTGAGTGAGAAAAGGGTATCTTGTCCTCAAGGATACTTAATCACCTATATAAATGAAAACTATTTTGATAGTAAACCATTTGTAGAATAGGTCAGTTTCTGATTATTGAAATGATTAAATTAATAAGCAAAGTGTTCACTATAAAGGCAATAACTACCTTTTACTTTACAGGTAATGGATTATATATCCAATTCTAATAAAAATAGAGAAGATTTAATAAAGAAGTGTAAATGATATATTGAAATGCATGATGAATAATATGTATTACCCACTCTAGGACATCACTATAACTGCGTACATTTAAATTAAAGTGTAGTCTGAAGATTGTTTTAAAATTAAAGTGCACATGTATAAAGAAGATTACTTTAAAATGAAGATTAAGTATGCTCCATATATATATATAAGAAGAATTTCTATGTATGCAGCAATTATCATAAGGAAAATCAGAATAATGCATAATTACTTATTTGTATTAATTATTTGTAATCTATATTTGAGTAGTACTTTAAGGATAAATTTCCCCAAACTATACATTTAACATTCAGATCACCATAGGTAATTTATTATGATTAATAGAAGATGCTGTGCCATAGACTGACTTATTTACATATCTTATGTAAATCAAATACCATAAAATAAAAAATAAAAAATTCTGTACAGTTTGAGACAATTTAATCATTAGTGAATATGGATAGATAGCAATTTGTTGATGTTTTCACACGCGCATGGATGTTTTAGCACACACACTCTAGCATGTAAGCTCATTGAGCAGGTCTCTCAACCCCTGTGTCCAACTGGTCTGGTTACAATTACGTGTCTGTTAGTCCACCTATTGTACAGCACTACAGCATTTGCTGGTGCTATATAAATAATAATAATAATTGGATATATAAAAAAAAAATATCTAGAAGATTTAATTTAATAAGTCAATACGTTTAGGTAACTATATGTATTTTATAATATAATCTAAAAAACAAAAACAAATGTTCTGTAACTGTATGTGTGTGGAGATTTTGTTACATGATAAAGATAGATTGGCATATGTGATAACAGGCTTGTCAAGACATCATCACATTCCAGTCATCACTTTTTTATACCAAGAGCAAGTTGTGTTAATGGAAAATATGTTGAATATAAAGCAAGACTTTGTTCTTTTAAGGTCTTTAATTCACTAAACAGTAAAACATAATTTACCAATGGTTAAGATGCTAAAATACATATAGTGATTGTCTTCCAAGCCAACAAATCATAGTGCTCTTATTGCATATTCAAGGAGGAAATGACCTATAGAAAGGCTTCTTTCTGCCTTAAATGCCCTATCCAGTTACAAATAGCAGGTGTGCCTAAACAGTTGGTTCCGGAATACATTTGTAATCAAAATTATTCAACCCCCATTGAAAATCAGGTTTATCGTCAAAATGCACAGACTTTCAGCTGTTTGCAATGAACAAATCAAACAAAAGCAACTGAAATAGCTCAACACAACAAATGCTTCAAGTGGTTTCCCCAAATCCAACTTAAAATGTAACTTATAATGACTTATCCAGTCTTAAAATCATTAAACCCCTTCTAGCAAGTATCTTAGGAGAGCATGAGAAGTGAAACAAAGTTGTGTCATCCAATCCCAAAATATTGGGTTAGGGACACAATGGTCAGTGAGATGGTACCAGATTCCCCGTGGGCCTGTACCCTAAAATACTGAAATGAGAGATAAAAAAAATACACCCTAGAATGGGGTATTATTAAACTGGTATATTAAAGAGTAGAGAAATAAAATAAATAAATAAATGAATATATGATTAACAGCTAAATGAATTTCCGCTGAACATCTGGTAGACCATAAAACTAATTGCCACAGATCGTATCAGATTGAGATGTATCCAATTGATAGAAAACTTTATTGGGTAAATGAGAAAGGGAAAATAAATGGATAAATGAAACTGGGGAACAAAAGTAGTTACTATGTATAGATATACCAGTTCCTATTCATATATTCAATCTTAGAAGGTAGCTGGGAATATGTAATGGATTGAAAAAGCACAAATTATAATTGCTGTTAAGATTAAATTACTGGATAGGCTGGTGAGGGGAAGGTTCACTAAACAGTGAACAGGTAGTGCTATCAGGCCCACTACAATAAAAATAGAGGGAAAAAAATGAAGCTATCTGGACGTGGGAAATATACTACAGCGCAGTAATATATGAGGTAGGCAGAGCAAGACATGGAGAATTTCCTATATCTCCTAGAAGACACCTTCATGGGTATTATTTGCTAAAATGTTTGTAAGCTCTTTCCCATAGCTCCTAAGTAGCTTGAGGATATTGCCTAAATCTCCTAAAAAACACCTTTGTGGGTGTTCTATACTAAACCCAGCCCAGGCTCAATAGATATATAAAGATCTACCTCGCGTAACAGAGAAAGCAAGACTTCTACTAAACACCAAATACGTGTATAGGTGCTCAGCAAGCATGAAATAAAAAATCAGACAGGTGTCCCGATGAGCGTTTCGGTGCAAACAGCTGCACCTTTGTCAGGGGACAACTCGGTCTCCGTGTGAACTGGGTTTTTATATACATACGGGCCAATCAACACTCTCTACGTGCCAGTCCACGTGATCTATCTTGATTCAAGATTTTGTTATGTCAGGTGTGGAGGAGGAAGGGGAACTGCCGGAGAGATAGGAGGTGTGTTTTAAAGCTATCACGCTGGGATCCTAGCTACATGTGTGAGTCCGTCCCTATCATTAGTGAATGTGGGCGTGTTATATATACGAGCTTTAGCATCCTCATGGATGCTAATGAGACTTATCATAGATCATATCATAGATGCTGATGAGAATTATTTCTAATGTGTGTTTACTATCTGTACGTAAATCATTAACAAAACAGTAAAGGTGGAGTATTTATGCCATTTAACTAATGCTTGTCTGCATTTTTCTGACGTGCGGAAAGTAAATTCTAACATCCCCTCTTTGCTTACTCAACAAATATCAGACATATACTCCATTCCAGGATCTAGTGTAGAGAGTGATTAGATCGGCTAGGAAAGTTTTTTTATTATGAAGGACCGTGATGATCATCAGTATTGCCATACCATTTTGGCAAGTATGGACATTGCTATGAGGACATTGATGACAAAAGTTCTCTCAATGTCCAAATAAGTATAGTATTGCCATCCATTTTTGCAAGTGTGGACATTGCTATAAGGACATTGATAATAAAAGTTCTCACAATGTCCAAATTAATATAGACATTGGTAACTTAACTTATGTTTTAATTTCCTATAATTTTTGGATGACTTATAGTGTATCATGCATCAATCATATAGGAAGGTGAATATATTGGGTCCTTATTAGTGTTTAGGTCCTTCAAAAAGGATCTTCAGTAGTGAATGACCATAAGTCCAATTGTTAGAGACTATTATGAAAATAATAGGTACAAAGTGGAAAATTATTTTCAGTGTTCAATTCAATGGAAGTATTCAATTGTTGTATTGTTGGTATTTCGATGTAATATAATTTTTTTAATTTTTTTCTTCAGAGATCATTAATAAATGGAGAATATGAGAATCATTTGTTTAATCCTTGGGGGATAACGTTTTCAAGCAGTAAATGAAAAAGCATTCTCTTCTCAGAAGTTTATATAGATTCCCTCTTCGTTGATACAATTTGACTAGTTTAATACCCATGAACTTTAGTGCTGTTGGATCACCATGGTGAGCATTCTTAACTTGCCTTGATATGGGGTTCTCTATATTTCTGGTGGTCTTTACTGAATTAATATGTTCCAGGATTTGTCTTTTAAATGATCGGAAGGTTTTACCCACATATAGCATGTTGCATTGGCATATAATCAAATATACCACACCTTTGGAGTTGCAGTTGAAGAAAAAGTATGGAGTAAACTTTTCAGTATGGATGCTATTTTCAAAGCATTTTGAGTTTTTGCTAATGAAGTTGCATGCTTTGTAGCGTGCGCATTTGTACGTCCCTATCAGTTTTTTAGACAACCAGTGTGTGGGAGATGATGTTCTTTGAAAATGACTGTGTACTAAGGTTTATTCCCTTTCTTGCTATAATGGATGTGCTAGGTAGATTTCTCTACTCTTTAATATACCAGTCTAATAATACCCCATTCTAGGGTATATTTTATTTACCTCTCATCTTAGGAGAGCACCCTTTTGCTGTTATGACCTGCTGGAAACCAGATGCACAGCCAGACACCAGCTTCTGGCTGCATTTCTGAGGAATCCTAGCACATTGCTCATGAGCAATGGCCTCAAGTTCAGTAATATTCTTGGGTTTGCATGCTGCAAACTATGAATTTCAAGTCTGGAGACTGTGATGGCCACTGTTTTCTCCTAGGGTTTTCTTATACTTTAATGAATCCATCTTGCCTTCCACATGCTGCAAGTTTCCAGGGCCAGAGGATGCAAGAGGATATAAAGCAGCCCCATAGTATCACCAAGTCACAGAGTCACCACCATGCTTAACTGTAGGCAGAGTGTTCTTTTCAGTGTATGCTTCATTCTTTTTCCTCCAAACATACTGCTAATCTGATTGGCCAAAGAGTTCCAGTTTTGTTTCATCGCTCCACAGAATAAAATCCCACACTTTGAACTGATATAAAACACTGCCTTACAGATATGGGCAATGATGAGAAAGCTCTGTAAAATTATATATCTACATCTTTTGTTTCCTTTTGAGCATAATTATCAAAAGGAGAGGTTTTAGGACATTTTTATTATTAGTCTAATAGCCACACCATTGGATAATTCATTATAAAAAACATCTTCATTGTGTAAATAACTAAAATAAATAAAGTGATTACACTTTTTTTTTTAAATGTATTGTTTATTTAGCTAAAGGTAGAATAATTAGTATAGTATGACTAGCATTTAATGCAAGGCATCCAGCAGAATGATTACATCCTAATTTAAAATTTGTCAAGTGAGATTTTAATAACATGTTGCAAAGTATGCTCTTTCTATAATCCTTAAAAAGTATATCAATGTGGAAAGGAAATATAAACTTGAAAATATGACAAAACAAAATGCTTTAAAGCTAAGCATTTGAGGGAAACTGGAAAATAGCTTAATGCAGTTCTGAACATATTAGTGGTGAGCAGCCACCATTTGCAGCTGCTGCTATTAATGGAACACTCCAGGCACCATAACCACAACTCACTGTAGTGTCTCTTGTGCCAGGAATGACCAAGTAACCCTCCCCATGGTAAGGAGTCAAACCAATTTTGAATGATTTGACATCTTACTGTGGTTTTCGGGAGTTCAGCTCCATGCCTCCAGTACCAACACTGGAGAGTCAAAAGTTCCTAAGTAGGACATTCAGTTAACTATCCTGAGCTAAGTTCTGCAGTTTATAGCTCCCTCACAGTAATTAGGATGGGAGGGGGGTACGTAGAATTTTTTATTCTTGTGGCGCAGGTCAGCTTGTGGGCCACCCCGGCAGGGTGACTTGTATTTTATATCTTTACAGATATACTCCTGAGTTAAAGGTGCTCTATATTAGGATGAAATAACACAAAAGTTATGTTTCAAAAGAGTGTGAGTATGAAGCTTTCTATATTCATATGAGACATAGCATGAAATAAAGCTTACGCTAAATGTATATGAAAAGAACATAGATAACCAAAGGGTTAAATAATCAAACTAACTAAAAAATATGTTATTACAAATATTGGCTGTAGTCATAGAAAAAATAATGAAATAACATAGATCGTAATGACTAGCTTACTGCATTTAAAAACAGTTCTCTGTAACCTATATATTTTGAATTTAAAAAACAGGCATACTGGACAGTTTATACAATAGTACAGAAGCATCTCTCCAGAGCTGCTGGCACTTAGAACTGACCTTTTGCAGAACAGGCAGTAGATGAATAAAATGCCTTAAGGCATTCTGAAAACTGGCAATATAAGCTTTGTTGAAAAAAGGATGGATTACAGATCACGGCCATATAATAGAACATATTCTTCATTATTAAGAAAGCTGAATTGTCCATTACTTTAATGGTGTGAGTAATACTGGGTATTGAGGTTGATTGCTTATTCATAGCATGCAATACTCTTGGGTTCACTTGTGAACTTTTGGGTTCTAACATTTGTTGGAGATCAATACTGCCACTGCAAGCTGGTTTTTTTTACCAGTACTTTCTAGAAAACATTTAAAAGATGAAGCAAACACATTTTTGATAATAACAAGCTAGGAGTTCAAGATCAGTGGTCATCAGAGAATATACACTGATCAGCAACAACATTAAAAGCAATGACAGGAAGTGAATAACATTGATTCCATCATTACAATTGTACATTTCAATGGGTGGAATATATTAGGCAGCAAATGAACAGTCAGTTCTTGAATTTCATGAATTGGGAGCAGGAAAAATGGGTAAGTGAAAAGATCTGAGTGATTTTGCCAAGTGCCAAATAATGATGGCTATACAACTTGGTCAGACAATCTCCAAAATTGCAAGTCTTATGGGATGTTACGGGTAAGTGGTGCAAGGAAAAACAATCGTGGTCTGGCGTCAGGGTCATGGAAGCCCATGATTCATTGATACATGTGGGGAATGAAGGCTAGCCCAGCTGGTACAATCACACAGAAGACCTACTGTAGCTTAAATTGCTAAAAACGTAATGATGGCCATGATAAAAAGGTGTACATTTTGCTGCATGTGGGGCTGCATAGCTTCAGACCTTCAGAGTGCCCAAGATGACCCCTATCCGCTGTCCAAAATGCTTTCAATGGTGATAAGTATCAGAACTGGACCATGGAGTAATGGAAGCAGGTTGCCTGGTCTGATCAGGTGGATGCAGCGGTTTCTTTCAACAGGATAATGCACTTTGCCACACTGCAAAAATTATTAATGAATGTTTTGTATAACAAGACAAAGAGCTCAAGGTGTTGCCTTGGCCTCCAAATTTCCCAGATCTCAATCAAATTGAGCATCTGTGGGATGAGCTGGGCAACAAATCTGATCCATGGAGGCCTCACCTCACAACTTGCAGGGCTTAACAGATCTGTTGCTAATGTCTTGATTCCAGATACCACAAGGCACATTCAGAGATCTTGTAGAGTCAATGCCTTGATGCATCATAGCCGTTTTGGCAGCACAAGATCTACACAATATTATTCAGGTGGTTTTAATATAGTAACTTTTTGACTTGTGCAATGCAGAAAAAGTTGCGCAGGTTGAATACATTTGTGTGAAAATAATGGCATGGACAGTCATGAGACTGCAAAATATATACATACTATTTATAAGTAATACTAAATATATATAATATTCCTTTTGATCCCTGCACATACTCTTTTAAATTATATAAATGCCGGGTGCATTTTAGCCAAAGTCAAATATCTCAGAAATAGTAAATGAAGGCTTGCACTCACGGTCTTTTTCTTGTATAAAAATGTTCTTCCTTTATTTCAAGTTTCTTAAAACATAGTCTCCAATAGAATCGACGTTTCAGCCATCACCCGTGGCTTTCATCAGGATCAATTCAGCAAAAAATACATTTACAGCATATTACATTTAGAGACTATATCATCACATAATACCCTTACATGCCATTAATATTTATATTTATATGGCTTTTTTATATATTTATTTACTAATATTTTTAGTTTATTATTACTCTACACTAAGTGTATTAAAGTGTTTATTATATTTTTTTCAAAACTTACCATAAACATTTATATGCACTAAAGTGCTGATCATATTAATTTCAGTGTAATAAAGTGATATCAATGCTTCTATTTACATTAAAGTGCCCCGTGTGATTTATATACATTAAAGTGCTATCTTTTTATTTAAAGTGTGGCTCATGTTAATTAAAGTGATACTGATGCAATTATTTACAATAAAGTGCTACTAATACACATATACATATATGATCATATTAATAAAAGTACAACTTATATATTAAAGTGATATTAATGCTATATATTACCGTAACGTGCTATTTATGTGCATTAAAGTGAACCAGTGTTTGATATGTACATTAAAGTGCTCCCAATATTTCTTAAAGTGATACTTGTGCTTTAATTTACACTAAAGTGCTAGTCATACATTGCTACCACTATAAATTAAGTGGGTATTTATGTGCATAAAAAACAGTTTTAGATTAAATATATTCATCTACTATTTGTATTGAATTTATAGGTGCCAATTAGATGTATTATCATTTATTTTTATTTTTATTGTCAATCTTCTAACTTTAATTGTTTAACTTTTAATTCTATAATTTCTCGTATCTCGTTATAACATATTCAGTACTACTACTTGTGCAAAAAATGAAGTCTCAATATGAAATAGTCTCTAATTCCAAGAGGTTATTCTTATTAAGGCAACTCATATAAAAGGGTAATAGGATATAATTTCACTAAGTCCACGGGGTGTAACTGTATCCAGCTCCTGTATCCAGCTCCTGTATCCAAAATGTCTCTCTTCTTAACAATGTATTTACTCTATTTCCTCCTCTTCTAGACAATGGTATATAGTCTATTGCTACAAACTTTAATGCCGCCAATGGGTGTTTATACTCTAAAAAGTGTTTTGCCACTGGTTTGTCCGTGTATCCATCCCTATAGGCTGTCCTGATATTCGATCTGTGCCCTCTGATACGTTCACATAACTGTGTCTCAGTTTTACCGATGTACACCAATCCACACGGGCATGATATTTTATATATGACGAACATTGTCTTACATGTGATTGTGTGTCGTATCTTGTAAGTTTTATTCTTATGTGGATGGTTGAAAGTTCGTGCTGGTACCATGTGGCCACATGTCTCACAACCTAGGCAATGAATACTCCCCCTTGTTTGTGCTTTCTGTGCACCATAGCTGTCCACCTGATCGGTTTTCACCAATATATGCTTTAGGTTTTTATTCCTCCTGAAACACACTCTTGGTGATTCTTTAAATTCTCTTGGTAGGGTATTGTCACTAGAGATGTCGCGAACTGTCCGCGAACTTCCCGCGAACGGTTCGCCGCGGTTCGCGGCAAACCGTTCGCGGTGAACTCTGGTCAGCTGACACATCCCTGCCAATCTCCGGCAGACCCTCCCTCCCAAACCCTCTCACCTCCTGGACAGCATCCATGTTGAAGCTCCAGGTTTCTCAAAAGTGATGGAGTGTCTTTGATACACGTAGGCAATTTTAAGACTGTATCTTTGAATTGAGCATCCAACCATTTTCCTATCGGTTGTAGGACTCCTCCTACCGCGGACACTATGGGTCTAACCGGTGGTTCCGTTTGACTTTTGTGTATTTTAGGTATTGTATATATGATAGGGGTCCTTGGATGTTGCTGTGTTAAGTACAAATATAGGTTTTGATCTATATAGTTGGCTCTCAATCCCATATCTAATATATCTTCAATTCTTGCCTGAATCGCTTCCGTAGGATCTCCCGCCAACTTTCTGTATGTATTTTGATCCTGTAGTTGGCTCTTAACCTCTGCTGCATATTTATCATAATCCATTATAACTATACCCCCACCCTTATCGGCAGGGCGTATTATTGCTATTGAAGGATCTCTTGCCAGGTTATTCAGTAGTTGACGTTGTTTCTTACTAAGATTATTGCGTGTATAACTTGGTCGTTGCATGACTTCCATTGATTCAGCCTGAACTGTTGATAAAAATGTTTTTATATTCGCTCTATTATTTGGTGGATCAAAATTAGACTTAGGTTTGAACCGTGTTAATATTTCCTTTCGGTCTTGTTGTTGCATCTGTGGTTTATTATAAAAGTCCTTCAGGCGCATGTTCCTACCAAAATTTAATAATTCCACATTCCAAGTGAGTATGTCAGGGTTGTTCTGAGGTACAAATGAAAGACCAAATTTGAGGATCTCCAATTCATCCTTTTGTAAGTTCCTCTGTGACAAATTAAACACTGGCACTATCTTCTCAGTGGTGGCCTCCCACGGGCTATGTATCTTCCCCTTATGTCCTCTCCGTGTTGTTCTATGTCGTTTGTGCCTCTGCCCCTGCTCCTCGTTGTGGTACCTGTTGCTGTTTTTTCTAAAAAAGTTGTCCTTTCTCTTTGTAATTCTGTGTCAGATGCTGACTCACCCGAAGTTACGTCAATAGTATGTAACTTAGGTTGCACAATTCTTTTCCGGAATCTTCTCGGTCTCTGTTGGTGTTCTCCACTTAACCATTTATAAACAGGATGTTCCATGTATTGATTAATATTTGTGCTTAATAGTAGCAATCTAATAAGATAGCTTTATAACATAATTGAAAAGTAAATGATAAATATAAATGGTATAGGTACCTTTAAGTACTATGGGTTGTATAGACATGGAAATAAGTTATGTGCTTATATGTAAGAAGTAATATGACATAAGTCTTTTTTAATTTGTAACATGTTTTTAATTTGGAGTCTGTAAGCCTGCTCGGGCGTAACTCTCCTCGGTGCACAAGCAGGTTTAGTTGATATGACGCTGGTAAACATTTCGGGTAACCCTAGCAACAGGCAGTGACGTCAACACTCCACTTCCGGGTTGCCATGTGGTTGCACATGCGCAGAAGGGATGGGGAGACGCCGGGGAAGCAGCGATACAGGTGGTGAGTGATAGTATGATTAAATAATTGGTTTGTTTGGCTATATAAATGTAATATGCTGTAAATATATTTTTTGCTGAATTGATCCTGATGAAAGCCATGGGTGATGGCTGAAACGTCGATTCTATTGGAGACTATGTTTTAAGAAACTTGAAATAAAGGAAGAAAATTTTTATACAAGAAAAAGACCGTTAGTGCAAGCCTTCATTTACTATTTCTATATATATAAATATATAAATATATATATATATATACACAAAGCAATTCCTGTTTATATTGTTAGAATTCTTGTTATATATTGTTCCCTGAAACTAATTCTAGTTAAAATTCCATCCAAACTATGACCAAATAGAATGGTATTTTTATACGATGATTTAGTATAACAGAATTCACTATTATATGCAACCATACATTACACAAGCATGTTTTGCACTTCTTTCTGTCCCAGCTGCCTCATTCCAGGGCCCTATTTTACCTTGCCCTGCAGAGAGTACCAGGAGGAAACACTTCCCTACTAAGTGTATTAATCTCATAAGGGCAAGCATTAGGTTGCTAGAGAAGGACCTGCCAAGAATAGGGTACATTAACATTGTGGCAGGCTTATGCAATGTATGATCATATACTGTAACTAAACGCCCATTATTTTTGCCTAAGTGAGGTGTATAAACATATGTACTAGAGACATTAATAATCTTTTTTTTTCCTTTTTTATTTTTGCAGTGCAGGCAGTTCTGTAGCCTACTATTGTGGCCATGTGAACATGTTGTCAGGGCGATCTCATGGCCTGGAGGGGTTGTCCGGCAGTCCCTCTGATGTGGATCACTGAAGTAGGTAAGGCTCAGGGGCTTCAAATCGTTAAGGTGTTTTAAAAGCACCTATTAAATGCCGGATGGCATAAAACGCTGTAACAGTGTGAAGGGGTTAACTTTTACAAAATTATATACAAATGACCCAATAACTTGGGTAGTTTATGTTCTGTCTTTGTCTGGACTGTCTAGTCTGCATAGATTAATTCCCAAAATGTAAAGGTGAGCTCATCCATGTTCCCATTGTCTATATCAAATAAGTACTGCATTTTTTTTACATTTTTGTTTACTGGGAAAATTGGCATTATGCATAAAACAACTCTTAATACATGTATGCCCCCTGATATGATTGCCATAAAGAACTTTCTTTTATGATGACATTTGCACAGTACAATAGAAACTATCTCTTGCTATAGTTATTACAGTTTCATATTTTTTTAAGAGGACCATGTTTCATGGTAAGGCTCAGTCATAATGGAGGAATTCGAATCATATTTTTATGTTGTAAAACAGTCAGTATTCAGTGTTATTTTAGGGTGATTTAGGCATTTAATTTGTATCAAGCAATTGTAATATTATCTCATTCTGAACTTGTCTATTTTTTATGATCTTTTGTCTTTTGGGTTTTATAATAATAGCATAATAAATGAAAGATGAAATATCATGAAAGCTATTAATAATAAAAATGTTATTTTTTTTATTTTCATACTTATGCTAAAATATTAAGCTGTTCCATATATAGTAGAGCATATTAATAAAATATGCAGAAATATATGTTAAAGTTCCTTAAGAAAGCTTATAATATGAAACTACAATAAATGTGCTGTTTGAGTATGCTGGGAATACAATGTTACCATTCACTTGCTCTCGTGGGTGTTTCTTAGCTGCAGGCTATTGTATAAAAGAAAGGTACTTCCCCAGCCTGTTGAAAGATTGTTCATCCAATTTTTATATGTTAAGGTCTTCCAAGGTAAAATTTTACACATATAAGACAGGTTGTAAGATCTTTTTGAAATCTACTATATTGATTTGTTGTGATTGTGTCTCTTTTGAAGCATATGAAGCATATATCTAGATTAATTTGTGATTGCATTTAATAAAATTCACATTTTTATATAACCTTATGTATAATGTGAATTTAGGTAACATTTATCAACTCATAATTGCATGTATACAGTATGTTGAGAATTACTGTTGGTAATGTAGACTATGTTTTTAGATGATAAAATAACATTATCATAAGATTTAAAGGATCACTATAGGGTCAGGAACACAAACATGTTAACACCACCATCTAGCCCCCCTGGGCCCCTCCATAAATATAGTAAAAATCTCAATCACAATACTTCCCTATAGGATTGGCTGAGACTGACAAAGAGGCAGATCAGGGGAGGAGCCAGCATGATTCAAACACAGCCCTGGCTAATCAGCATCTCCTCATAGAGATGAATTGAATCAATGAATCTCTATGAGGAAAGTTCAGTGTCTGCATGCGGAGGGTAGAGACACTGAATATTTTGATGCATTTTAGGCAGCCATGACCCAGGAAGGATCTCTAACAGCCATCTAAGGAGTGACCATTGAAGTTATCACTAGGCTGTAATGTAAACACTGCATTTTCTCTGAAAAGACCGTGTTTACAGCAAAAAGCCTGATGGTAATGATTCTACTCACCAGAACAAATTCAATAAGCTGTAGTTGTTCTGGTGATTATAGTGTTCCTTTAATCAAAATTGAATAATGAGTAAGCATTATAACTTACACTTAATGAATAAGTGTTAGAACTTACAAGTGTTAGCAAACTGACTTTGCATAGATGCATTGTAACTTAAAGGCAAAAAAATAAAATATTAAATTACATTTTAGCTTCACTTTTCATATTGATAATTTTACCTTGTACTGGTGGCTGACCTGCTTTCTTAAGAGTATTTTTCTACTATTTACTTTGACATTGATGGTCAGCCTCCAAATCTGGTCATTGATTAGTTTTGTTAATATTTTTAACCAATTAATTCAATTCTTGGGTTTGTTTTGGATATTGCATTTATCCTCTCGGAAAACTAGTGCACTTATTCATTACTGATTAGCTTCTACTTTTGATTTTTATTTATAGAGGGACAATATACTCCACAGAGCTATACAGTGAGTTAATGAAGCATATAGGCTAACTTGACAAAATGATGGGCAAAACAAAATATGTGGCATAAAGAATCAGTGGTAATGCTAAAAACTGCTCCACAAGCTAACAGTCTGAATTAAGTGGTATAATTACACAAAAGGTAAAAATGTAATGTATACAGAGGGGCAATGTTCTGTGTTCTAATAATATGAAGTATACACAAATAATATAACAACATAGATTGATCACTCACAGCATTAAAACCCCGGCCTAATATCAAGTAGGTCCGCATTGTGCTGCAAAAACTGCTCCGATGCATTGAGACATATACTCCAAGACACTGCTGTACGTGTCTTGTGATATCCGGAATCAAGACATTAACAGCAGATGCGAGTTGGATCAGATTAGTTGTTCCAGCACACCAGACAGATGTTCCCCAGGTCTCAATCGGATTGAGACCTGGGGAATTTGGAGGCCAAGGAACACCCTGAATTCTTTGTCATGTTTATTTAATAATTCCTTAATAATTTTTGCAGTATGGCTGGATGCATTATCCTGCTGAAAGAGGCCACTGCCATCACAGAACATCATTGCCATGAATGTTCTGCAATAATCTCTAGGTTAGTGGTTTGTGTCAATGTAAAATCGACATAAACCCAAGAGTACCCACAGTGCATTCTGCTTCCATCTGTTTCCCAGGCAAATGATGCACTTGCACCCAGCCATCAACCTGATCTAAACAAGATCAGGGAACTTTCTTCTATTGCTCTATGGTCCAGTTCTGATGCTCACATTCTCATTGAAGGCACTTTAAGCAGTGGGCAGGGGTCATCATGGACACTCTGACTGGTCTGTGGCTACACAGCCCCATATGCAGAGAACTATTTTCTGACATATTTTTATAGCCAGCATTATGTTTCTCAATGGTTTGAGCTACAGTAGCTTTTCTGTGTGATCAGACCAGATGAGCTAGCCTTTGCATCAGTGAGTCTTAAACCATGACCCTGACTGCAGTTTGATGGTTGTCCTTTCTTTTCACCAATTATGGTAGGTACTAACCACTACATACTGGGAACACACATAATACTTGCAGTTTTGGAGATGATCTGACTCAGTCGTCTAGCCACCACTATTTGCCCCTTGTCAAAGTCACTCAGATCTTTTTGCTTGCTGATTTTTCCTGCTCCCAGCAAATTAAATTTAAGAATTGACTGTTCACTTCTATCTATTTTATTCCACACCTTGACAGGTGCCATTATCATGATATAAGCAATGTTATTCATGTTTCAGTGATTTTTATATTGTGGCTGATCTGCGTGTACATTTAATATAAAGTAGAAGTTGTAGAGAGAGGAAGTGAATAGACTGCTGAGATGTTTCCCTAACATAAAGTATTTTATGGATTATTAAAGAAAACATAGGATGGTGAAAATAAAAATATAAATAAGAATGGGTGATATTAGTAAGGATAAAGGTTGGAGTGCATTGAGAACTGTGATTGGTTATAGTTAAAAATATTGGGGATCCAGACACCACCCCAGAATTATGCTCCTCTCTATACAGTACAGAGATATTCATCCAACACAGCTGAGCATAATGCATAGATGCTCCTACAATAATACAGGCTGGGCATTACAAAAAGATATATATAAAATACATAGAGCTGCATACAATATAGATATAACCTTACCACAAACAGAGCTGTGGAAAATTAGAGATATAATTCATAGAACTGGACACAACACAAAGATACCTATGCAATACACAAAGCTGGGTAGACTACAGAGATACACAAACAGGTAGAGGTGAATAAAATACAGAAAAATAACTTCAGAGCTGGGCATAATAAGAGATACCCTCACAGTACATGTCTCTGTATAATGATCCAGATATATATATATATATATATATATATATCTTCCTAGCCCTCTGTTCGCTTTCCCTCTCACTATCTCATCTTCAGTAATGTTCATGCTATGATACTTCTAGCTTTCTATTAAATATTGCTACTTTAATGAATTATTTTAGTTACTCCAAATCACATAGGAGCATTGGATTAGCTGAGATCATCCATTTATTTTCTCTGAAAAGGCCATGTTTACAACAAAATGCCTGCAAGGACTCACTATACTCACCAGAACAACTACATTATGTTGTAGTTTTTCTGGTGACAATAGTGTACCTTTAATTTAATGTATCTACTACAAATGTTGTATATCTTTTGTCCTGCCTTAAATGTTGAAATCAATATGTGGGAGAAACCCATTGGGAATTAAAACCACACATAAGGGATCGGTTATTGAATATAGAGAACCAAAGCTTCATATCACTAGTTGCTCAAGGAATGCAATGTTGGTGACAAGAGTAAAATGTTTGACCTTTCTTAGGGGGTAGTGATGTCCTGAAAAGGCTTTTTGGACATTTGAGATAAAAATACCATGGCCCCAGGGTCTGAATAAATATTGAGATATTAATTCAATTTCTTAGGCATAAATGAAATGAGCCGGTACAACGTTAGAGGTCCTAAACAAAATTTTCAATTTGGAAATTTTGCTTAGAAGAATCAACATTTGGCAATAAAAATCTAATATTGCTATGCCTGCTTGATTTATACTCTGCTACACCAGATATGTCATTTTGTGTCCCTTCAAATGTTGTTGAGGATTATAATCTGAGGATTGAGGATTATAGGAGTTGTAATATGGCATTATTTGAGCAGCACAGTAATATATGCCTACACTACACTTCTGCTTTAACCTTCTCACTCTATTATATTTAAATGTCATTAAAGCAAATTTAAAAATCTATTTACGATGTCTTAAAATACATTGCATGCTTCTTTTTTTGCAAAGGCATTAAACAAACTAAAATATATTTTGAAATATATCAAAATTATAATGATTTTTTGTTTTGACTCATGTGGGTGTTGACATTCAACTAAAGTGTCAATGCAAAATAATAACAATAACAAAATCAAAATATCTGTAACTTGGGAGAGAAACTGACCAACATAATTGGTTTTTAGAAATGTTTCCAAGGTGAGTCAAGGGTGCAGTGCATTCTAAAGTTAAAGAATAGCATACACAGTATTATTCACTGACTTAGACATTAGCCTATGCTCACTGCTCTTTGAGTCAATACAGGATAGTCTACTAGGTCTCTCTAATGGAAATAAGATATTGATTAAATACTAATGCTTACAAGTGTATGTCTTTCAACAGCCCATACACTAAATGCCCCTAAAGTAATAATAGCAAATGTCAAAAGAAGTTAAAAGCAGACTTGACAAATGAAACAAATCAATATTTGCAAAGAAGTATAAAGGGGCATGTCTAGCAAAGTAGAAGTGGGAAATTATAGTGAAACATCCACTCAATGAAATTTTACATGTTTGAAATCCAGTAGAGTTTTTACTTTTATTGCACTACATTACAGAACATAAACAAATAAATCTATGGGTATTCTTCACACACACACACACACAAATATATTGATTTGTGATTAGTTGAGAAGTGAATAGTAAACTAAATAGCAAAACTGGTTAAACGTTCCTGTTCAGGAGAGTTGCAGATTCAGTGCACTGGAAGTGAATAATACCGTATTGGGAAAGCAATGTTAATTACCAAGCATCTCAAGTGTGATGCAAACTGTATGTATTCTGTGTATTAAATGTACATCTTTCATGCAGTGTGGAAAAAAAAAATATTTTTGTTTGCATTTTGTCTGCTTTTTTGACTTCTGTACATTTTCTTCTATTTTTTTCAAAGTTGTTTTGGATTTTGAACTGCTGAATATTTTAAAGCATGTTTTTCAATCTGCAGAAGAAGAGGATAACATGGATAATAGTCGACAGACAGTACTCAACATGAAGGCACACTATAACCCACAGTGGACACCAATAGTGGATATCAAAAGATAATACAAAAAATACCCTTAGGGTGCACTGTAGATGGTAGGATGATTCTAATATCTTCTGAATATATATATATATATATATATATATATATATATATATAAATATACAATCCACGGAACATAAAAATAAAAGAGGACCACCAATAGAATAATATAATAATATGGGGATATGGGGAATATTGCACTTATAACTTCTAAAATTGATTACAGGCAGATATAAACTTTTAGTTGTAGAACCTTGTTTCTTCTCGTTTCCCAAGTAAATGCATATAAGGGAAAAAGAAAAACATACACATAGTGTGACACTTCAAAAACTAATTACATCTTTATTTAAATTGCACTTACAAGATTAAATGTAGTTAAACGTACATCAACATCTCACTTTCCCAATTGCAGGAAGTCAGTTTGGATTACAAGGGAACAGGGACAGAGATTGTGGTAAAATCCCACTGAATCACATATAATTAAACAATAAAAACACTGTATATGTCTCTCCGCCCTACATGTATCGGACTTTGTCAGAGACATTAAAGCAACTGTATGAAGGTCCTCAGTGCATCTTTATTTAGACATGTACTTTTGTGCCGATTCAAAATGCCATAAACCAGTTGGGTATGGTATCCTCTTGTATTACATCTGCTGCTCATTGTCTCGTATGTCCCGTCCATGTGTGTCACGCCTATGTATCAATTGCGGGTTCCGTGACACATTTCCGGTTTAGCCAGGAAAGATAAAAAGAAGTAAAAGAAATAAGAACAAATTTAAAATACAATGTTATTTCACATTTGTTCTTATTGCTTTTGTTTGTTAACTTTTATAATGATAAATACTGTCTGTTTATATCCCCGTGTTGCTTAATATGAGCATATCCCTATGATTTCATGGGAAAAGGAAATTCTTTGAATTCTTTAGTTTTACATATAAGGACATAACAATCATGTGTTCCTCAGCAGGTCTTAAAATTAGGTAAATAAAACAGATAGTTACCTAATATACACCATGTCATGATTTATTAAGCAAAAAAAAAAAAAAAAAACCTGCAGAAAAACTAAGGACACCCTTACTGCTTCCATATGAATTATGTGGCTAAGTAAGAGATAGGTGCTGTTATTCAAATGCACTTGATTATTTGATCATCAGTAAGTGTGACCAATTCTATAAAAGCCATTGTTTTAGCCGTTTGCTGGTCTGGAGCATTCAGGTGAGTGTTAATACAATGCCAAGGAGGAAAGACACTGGCAATACTTTATTATATAAGCTTTGTGTGAACGCCCGTCCTGAACGCGCTAGTTTGTATGAGCGCGCTACAAGCATGCGCATGTTATATAAACATATCACGCGCTGCACATGCTCAGTATATTGTTTACAAAAGGTGCGGCGCGTGATCAAACAGCCTACACCATTCAAAATTTAAAGTAAAATACTCACATCCCCTGATCAGAACAAATAAGAAAAAAAAGATTTAACCTTACTCAAAATCCATCACTATATGCAGAACTGAGTCATTACTTAACTAATTAAAGTCACACACACACATCATTCTCGTCAGAATCGTATCACAATCGGTCCTTAATGACTCGGTTCTGCATAGGTGACCATTAGAACTTTAGGCCTTGTACAAAACATCTTATAGGCCATATAACAATTCCATATAGAAAGTATGATGACCACACAAGCCATCACTAAAACAGGATGTACTAAAAATGTAAATGCCTGTTCCGCAGAGGGTGAGTATCCAGTAAATAAATCCCACCAATGGTGAGACGTAGCGGCAGCTATTGCGCTTCCTAAGTTAACTATTTTATCAGAAACTATGATGGTACTGAGCAAATGCTTTGCAAGACTTTTATTAAGATGTTTAATTTCTTTGTGTACCTGTTCTGAAGCATTCAATATCTTTAACAGTTTCGTTAAATTCAAATTCCAATTGTCAACCCCCAATGGTGGGGTGGACCATTTCACATTTACACGTATATCCAGATCCGGGGTTAAAACAAATGTTTAATTCTCCCAGATCAGGAGAGATACATTGTGTAGACATCCTGAAAATGGGGTAATCATCTTGGGTACTGCCAACTGATTAGTTGCCATGCAAACCACTTGAGGGGCTATTTCCACCATCCACCGGTAAGTGAAGGGTAAAATAGACCATTCACATACATTAACAGTATTTTGCAATAAACAGGGTTCATAAACAGCAGATTGTAATTTGCAGATTTTACCTTCCAGGGTGTCTTCACATAAATCTAAATTATGTGTGCGATTATTCGAATCACTATACAGTCCATTAAATTGTGGGACCCAAAAATGACCTGCTAATATCAATGGTGTTACTACATACCTACACATTATTTTTTTATTACTAATCCTATATGTAGTAAGTGTTCCTTTACATTCTATGTCATTACAAATCATTTTTGTAGCCTCAATACGCAACCAATCGATATTATTAATGGTTCGATTAAATAAATCTCGCCATACTGCCTCATTGCCTGTCATTAACCTTTCCTGCATATTGTTTTTCTGCTGTTGTTGATATATAGTCTGTAGCGTACATATTGTCCAATTTATAAAAACTGTCATATTCAAATCAAAATTAACGTTAAACTGAGTGATATCAGTAATCATACGGTTAATATCATTGTCAACCTTAACTTGTAATGTAAGCGGGGCCCATATAGTTGGCATCCATCTAGCATTCAATGTCAATGCATTGTTTATTTTGCCACCTGCATTATGCATTCTATTAGCAATTGCTTCAATATCAAAACCATTTAAAGTTCCGGTTAATGCACCATATCCTCCCAAAAGGGTATCATACCAAGCTCGTTTTTTCCTAGTGCTACAAATCTTAGTGGGGGGAAAGGTAACTTTAATTTGGACCATTGTCTTTTGTGCAGTCCTTGCAACAGGAATGGAAGTTGCAGGTAGTCTTTTAATATTTCCGGGGTCAACATGAGCTGATTCCATGTTCCATAAATGTATCCATTGTACAAAATGACTCCTATTGAAAATTTCTGTTGCATTGGCGCAAACAATCAAAGTGTAATTAGAGGGAATCATCCATACAAATCTCCCCTCAGCTGTAAGGTTTTGTTGGATATACATCAACTTCTGTGTAGAATTCCAAGTTCTCCATGTAGGCTCCCAGGACGCTGAATTCTTCTCCGGAAGTATATTGCAGGACATATTCACATGAGATTGAATAGTAATGTTAGTTTTACTAGTCACAAACACATATGTAGGTCGGTATAATGTTCCATCACTTCTTGGAGTGGGATTTCCTTCCCATATAGTGCCATTCACCGTCACGTTGGCCACTGCACATTTTTGATTGGCATTACAAATAAAATTATCTTGTTGTCGTATCCTGGTTGAGTTTTTCCAACTCCAGGTTACATTAGACGTTCCTTTATTTGTAACTTGTACTCCTGGGGTCCATGCAAGACCTCCTGACACCAACAATACGCTTCCAAGGATACCAAGGATCATACACATGAGAGGACTCTGTGAAAACAGTGATATCAGTTATTCTCGCAAATAACATTTCTCCTGGGGAACATATTCCCATTTCTCAACCCCTGGTCTCATGATCAACAAAGTCCTATCTTTTCCTACTGCTATCACTTCAGCAGGGAAGGCGGTCCTTGGACATTCTGGACCCAAATCTTAGCTCCAACATTGACAGTATTGGTTGATCCTTTGTCTCCCCGCACTGTCAATTCCGTAGGGGCTTCTCCTTCTCTCAGTTCCGATAAATAAATCGGGATTAAGAGCATTTGGGCGGCTCTTTCCCCTTTTGCTATTATTAAAGGGTTAGGGCCTAAATTTATCATTAAGATTTTAATCTCACCTTGATAGTCGGAGTCTATGACTCCTCCTATTACTACTGCCCCTTTTAAGGCAAAACTTGACCTTGTGGCCAACTGGCCATAATGTCCTTCCGGTATCTTACATCCTATGCCGGTAGGAATCATTTTAATTTGTCCTGGTGCAATTACTATTGCTTCTAAAGCATATAAATCTAATCCAGCAGCCGCTGGGGAACCTCGATATGGAGGTTGTGCATCTTGGTGCATCTTGGTGGATACCACTAAGTTCGGGGTTAACATCCTCATTAATGGGGTCAATGATTCTGTGATTGGCCTATTGTTAATTATCTGCAAGGCCTCTGAAAGATTATCACGCCATTGCCCATAACCATCACCCTCACTGCACAGTTTTTTCAACGTAGATTTTAGGATTCCATTCATCCTTTCTACAAGTCCTGCGGCCTGTGGATAATAAGGAATATGATATACCCATTCAATATTATTTTCTTGGGCATATGTTTTCACCTGGCTTCCTGTGAAGTGACTGCCATTATCTGATTGTATTTGTAATGGCATGCCATAGTATTGTATAATTACTTCTAAAGTTCTTAATGTGCTCCATTGAGTGGCACTTTTACATGGGAACCCTACCAATAGGCCCGAGTATGTGTCCACTTCCGTGCACACATACTTGCAACCTCTACTTTCTGGCAATGGTCCAATAAAATCCATCTGCCAGATCTGTGCAGGTAGCTGTCCTCTACCTATATGGCCCATTATAGTGTGTGGTACTTCCCTTTTCTGTGTATGTTGGCAAACCGGGCATTTAGCTATAATTTGTTTAATTATATCTATAGTTAAGGGAATACCTCTTTCATTAGCCCATCTGTGAGTGGCTTTCTCTCCCAGGTGTCCGCTTTTCTGGTGTGCCCAAATAGCTGTACCTTGAAGCCATGATTCCTTATCCTTATCACTAATTTGTTCCACCTGTGAGAGTGATATTGCTGCTGCAGCATCTGCTTGGGAATTAAATAAACGTTCCAATGAGTCAAGGGGAACATGTGCATCAACATGGAATACAGTAACCACAGTATTGACCAAAAAAGCATCTATATCTTGCCAAATCTCTTTTCCCCATAACTCTTTACCATGAATTTTCCAATCTTGTTTTTTCCACCCTGTAATCCAAGTGGCTAGCCCATTGGCTACTGACCATGAATCTGTATACAAGTGACATTCCCCACCCTGTTCCTGTTTTAAGGCTAAAAATACTGCATAGAGCTCAGCGTATTGGCTGCTCTTCCCTTCACCTTCAACTACCAAAGTTTTATCTAAAGCAGGGTTAAATGCCACACTTTTCCACTTCCTCCTGCCACTTACATACTTAGCGGATCCATCTGTAAACCACGTATGCTTCTTCTGCTCCTCAGTTAGTTTATCATAAGCCTGTCCCCATTGAACTGGGGATTCTTCCACTTGAGTGGGTGGCCGCCACCTGTTCATGGAGGGTAGCTACCCCTCCTTCTCCTTTTTTTGCTCTCTCAGATATATACCATTTCCATTTAATTACACTCTGTTCCTGCGCATGTCCTATCCTATTAGATTTGGGAGTAGATAATACCCATTGCATAATGGGTATTTGGGGCCTTAACAATACTTCATGCCCTAGAGTCAATTGTTCGGTATCCACTAGAGCCCAATAACAAGCCAATAATTGTTTTTCGAAGGGGGTATATTTATCTCCTGCACTGGGTAATTTACGATTCCAGAATCCCAGTGGGACTCTCTTCCCCCCCTTGTTTTTGCCATAATGACCAATTAGCATAGTCTTGTTGTACAGACACATGACGTTCTATACTCCCTTCCTGCACTGGCCATAAATCAACAGCCTGTTGTATGGCCTCTTTAACGGCTTCAAAGGCATTTTGTTGTTCCTCCCCCCCAATGAAACTCGTATTTCTTACGAGTAACCTTGTAGAGAGGTGCCAACAGTTGTCCAAGATGGGGAATATGCTGCCTCCAAAAACCAAACAGCCCTATATATGATTGTATTTGCTGTTTGTCAACAGGGGTGGCAAAATTTAATATTTTTTGCTGAGCCTTGGGCAAAATCTCTCGGTGTCCTTTATTCCATTGAATGCCCAAAAATGTTACCACTTGGCTCGGTCCTTGAACCTTGGCTTCATTAATCTCCCACCCTTTTGATCTCATATGTGTTATTGTTTGATTTAACATTTGACTTACTAACTCCTCATCTCCCCCCTGTATAAGAATATCGCCAATGTAATGAGTCACTTGCATTCCCTCCGGAATCTTTATCTCATCAATATGTTCGGCCACCGTCCGGTGACAGATTGTGGGACTATGTATCCACCCTTGAGGCAGTCTTGTGAATGTATATTGCCGACCTAGCCATGTAAATGCAAATTGATCTTGAGCTTTTTCTTCAATAGGTATAGTAAAGAATGCATTGGCTAGGTCTATTACTGCATACCATTGTCCCGAATTTGCCTGTATTTGTTCCACCAAAGTAATGGTATCTGGCACAGCTGCAGTCAATGGCGGAGTGTATTTATTTAATTCTCGATAATCTACTGTCATTCTCCAAGATCCATCACTCTTTTTCACAGGCCACACCGGATTATTCCAAGCTGTGGTCACTGGTTTCATCACACCTGCTTCAACATATTCTTTGATAGTTTCTCCTATTTCCTTATGCCCTCCAGGTATTCTATATTGTTTCATGGCTATCAATTTAGTAGCCGGTGGTATGTGTACAGGTGTCATTTTTACTCGTCCTACCACCACCGGTCGTAAATCAATAACATTTTTCCTTATGCCAAATGCAAACCTTCCTTCTTCTAAATGCAATGTCATACCTCTAAGTATGTCTATTCCTATAATATATTCAGGGATTGGGACTATCAATACTTGATATCTTTGCAGGGGTAGTCTACCTATTTTCATAGTCACCATGGTCTGTACCCCTATCAGTTACCTCCCAATCCTGCGATCTTTACCCTGGGACCTTTTAAATTTCTTAGGATTTCCGTAGATCAATGTAGCCTCCGCCCCCGTATCGACTAATGCTGGTACTCTTTGTACATTTCCTCCTTTCCAATGAATAGCTAATTCTACATAAGGGCGAGTGTCTCTCTTTATCCATATGGGGGCTTGGCTGGCTACCTATTCTGAATCCTCCCCCTCTGTTCCTATAGGAGGGGTTAAAGGTACTACATTTTGGACCTTGCTAGCTACCATTGCAGCTATTTCTTCCCAGGGGTATAACTTTTTAAAGTCATCCCATTTAGGCATCCCTTCTTCTCTCCCTTCTTTGGGGGTTTTCTTATCATTTTTCCTATCTCTGTCTACCTTTCTTGCAGATAACACTTTCTGTTTATACATTCTCCATAATACCTGCGTATCTTTTCCATCTATTTCTTCCTTCTTAATACCAGCTTTCAACAAAGCCTGAAACATTTCTTTCCTAGAGATTCTATTTTGAGAACCTTGTCCTCCTTGCCCTGACTGACCTTGATTCTGAGGGAGAGACTTCCGAGGGGTCTCGTTAGACCTCTTTCCCTCATTGTCAGGTTTATCCCATACCCCCATATCCTGCAGTTCTCTCATTCGATCCACCAAGTGGCTCAATGGTTGATCCATAAGGGACAACAGCAACGTCATCATTACTGCTTTATAAGCCGGGGGAGCTGTTTTTAATATTGTAGCTCTAATTCCTGCAGTTAACCTAGTATCCAAATAATTTCCCATTTCAGCTACAAAACCCAATGAAGACCTCATAGCTTCTTCTTTCACCTTCTCTATTCCATCTCTAAGGGTGTACCATGTTTTATCATTTCGGGGCATATCAGCCTCAGTGGGGTATTTTTCCATCATCCCCGAGGCTATTATCTGAAGCATATTAGCGGGTTCCTGACCCCGCCCATCAAAATAGTGTCTAAAAACTTTAGACACCATTGGATCTTTGGTAAGGGTCAAAAATCTTATTATATCAGTGGCATCTAAACTAATACCGTTTGCCCCGTGGTCAAACAATCTAACCATCCAGGCTAAATCGGATTCACCGTTTCTCTGACGGAATCTTTGCAAGATATCTTCTACCTCAGCCTGGGTAAAATCTTCCATTACTGCCTTTTCCCTTACACGCGGGACAGGCTCAGTTATAACCAAAGGTTCTCCATCTGGTCCTATCATTTGCTCTCCTCCCTCATCCAGAAGGGGAAGCATTTCTCCATTTCTTCCCCTAACCGGACGATGGTCGGGGCCATATTCCGTAGTTCTACGCCTCCTATTGACTGGCTGAGCTCTAATAGGAGCTTGTGGGGATAATTCTTCAACTTGATATTCATCATTATCCTCACTATCTGTTGAATCCCAAATATCCCCATCCCAGGTCTCAGGGTCCCATTCCACCGTAGCTACAGAAAGTGCACTAGCCACTTTTCCTTTGTTAACTTTCCCTTTTCTTTTTCTGTATTTCACCTGAGCTACCCTTATAGCAGCTTTCTCTGCTATTCTCTGATAATGATCCAATTTGTCTTGCAATAACTTTTGATGGCATTCTAAAATTAGTTTCTTACCATCTAATTCCAATAACTGTTGTTCTAATTTTCTATTTAATAATTTTTCCTTCTCCAATTTTTTATGTATTTGTCTGTAGGCAGAAGCCAAAATCCAGCTTCGTCTCCCGAGAGAAACATCATCACCAGTTTTAACGGGGACTCCCTCCAGAGTTCTTACTACATCCAGAGGTTCCACATCTTTAAGTTTATCGTCCCATGATTCAGCTAACCCATGTTCTCTTAACTCACTACCTAATATACAATAGGGAGGTTCGGTCCAGCCGGGGATCTCCGTAGGCACACAGGTTTTACTCTTAGATTTCTCTTTCCGTCCAAACATCTTTTACACAATTTTATTCAACGATATCTGGATTTATTAGAGAAATCCCATCCTCGTCGCCAATTTATGTATTACTAACAAAACAAAAACAAAACTGCTCTATACGCTCACTGTCATACAAAACAGGCTGGAATCAATTATAGTAATACAATTAATAATCGTTTATTATTTATACAACTTAGCAGCTGAATCGGAACAATAATCATAAAGAGTAAGCATCAATACATCACCGAATATTGTAGCATCACTCCGTGATTTGGGAACTCTCAAACAATCATTGGGGGAAGACCGGGAAAACACCAGTAAGACGTCTTCAATAAGCTCCGATCTTCCCCCGAGAAGTCCCCTAATTTATAAACTTGGAACATTAACCACACCCTATTGCGCAAGTGCAATTAATACTTTATTATATAAGCTTTGTGTGAACGCCCGTCCTGAACGCGCTAGTTCGTATGAGCGCGCTACAAGCATGCGCATGTTATATAAACATATCACGCGCTGCACATGCTCAGTATATTGTTTACAAAAGGTGCGGCGCGTGATCAAACAGCCTACACCATTCAAAATTTAAAGTAAAATACTCACATCCCCTGATCAGAACAAATAAGAAAAAAAAGGTTTAACCTTACTCAAAATCCATCACTATATGCAGAACTGAGTCATTACTTAACTAATTAAAGTCACACACACATCATTCTCGTCAGAATCATATCACACTCCAGAATCAGTGAATGAGCAAAACCCGACAGAACCCACCATAGGAGCATGACAAAAACGCACGTACCCCCTGGGGAGATGAATACCTGTCCTCAGGAATCATAAAGGGAATTCTAAGCAGAGCGGGCCTGCCGACAGTCGTACGCGCTACCTAATCTAATTAATATGGCCGTCCTCAGTAATAAAGTGACCGAACAATTCCCGAACCATGTAAAAGCGGTAGCAAAATTAGGAGATCCGTACCAGACCCAACTACGTCAGGGTCGCCATGCAGACCAAAGTCTCACAATCCCCCAGATCAAATGAGCAGGGGTCCTGGGAATCCAGGAACTAGGTACGACTCTGCTGAAGCGGAGATCATAATTCCAAAGTACCAGCAGACCGAGGCACCTGTAGAAAGGTCCTGAGACCAAACAAACGGAGCAGACTCGTCGGCATCTCTGTGTCGAACACTCCTGGAGGGAAGCGTCCATCGCTGAGCAAATGGGTCCGTCATCCAGCCGAATTGGTCGGGGCCTGATGGGTCCTCCTCAGTGGACTAAAGTCTTGACGCCGGGTCCTCCCAGAGAAACTATTCCATATGTCCGAGAACTCGTGCAGAGGAGAGTGTAGGAGGCATCCCCTTGCGTCCAATCCGCCCTCCAGGACTCTACTTCTTGAGATGTTTGCCAGTGCGGACTTAATAGTATAGGCACTGCAGTGGGCCGCACTCAGGATCTCCTGAATACTAGACAGGTGCTTAACCAGCAAAACCGCAGTGCCCCATCAGGGTCTAAGTCTGGATTTGCGGCTACTTAGTTTGGGAACCCGGCTAGGAATACCACTCGAATTATCCTGCAGGCTTCTCAAGCCAGCAGTCTACGGGCCCAGAAACGCACCGATGGTGCTAGGTGATCGGGCAGAGACCATTCCAAAGAAACCAGGTGAGCAATGGATCGAGGGTCAAACAGGGGCTCGTTTAAGGCAATCCCTGAGACAACCTCTTCTTCCACGACCGTCAAGGCCCCTGTAGTGGACTTTGTTCTACATCTCATGGTGCCACTAGGGGCCATCATCATAATCCACACCCCCATCATCCTCTCCTTCTGAGGGGAACCTGTCCGCTCGCCATTCAGCTAGGGCAGCCATGGTGGGGGGGATTATGGGGACCTTCACCCCTGCGCCATATAGGCAGTGTCGTCTGGCCGTCAAGGCCGATCGTATCAGGGTTAGACACTTCTCTGGAGTCTAATCTTTCCGGGTGTCTGGTTCCGGGCCTTCACCCTACCCGTAGTGCTTATGCGCCCTTGCCTGCTCTCCACTCAGAGAGTCTGAGTCCTTCAAGTCGTCTTCCTTTTTAAGAAGGTGATCACTGCCGCGTCCGGTGGTCATAGCCTCCCCCGCGCCATATAGGCAGGGGCATCTGGCTGCTTGCAGAGGGGCTAGCCGCTCCTCAGAGTGTTATCTTTCCGTGAGCCTGGTTCAGGGCATTCACCCTTCCAGTAGCACTCATGCGCACTTGCCTGCTATCCTCAAGAAGAGTCTGACTCATTCAAATCACTGGTTCAGGGCCTTCACACTTCCAGTAGCGCTTATGTGCCCTTGCCTGCTCTCCTCTAGGAGAGTCTGACTCATTCAAGTCACCTGCCATTTTAAAGGTGGGCCCTCTAGTGTTACGCTCCTGATAAGCTTAAGGGAGGACCCTGGCTGAAGCCTAATTCCACGGAGGTGGTCACTGCCATAGTAGTCATTGTCTGCGCTGTTAATCCGGATAAGGGTTCTTCTGTGCAACGGTCCGAGGCAGAGCGACCTCAAGGAGTATAGAGGACAAGTGTCACCGCCAGGGAGATAGGGGCAGCACCCCATATAGTGACCGAGGCAAGTTGGGCAGCGCATGCAATGCACAAGCATGAGTATGTGGCAGTAGGCTTGGCATGCAGACATTGGGGCACAGACAAAGCAGGCCAATCAATGGGGCACAGACAAGGCAGGCCAGTTAATGGGGCCCAGGCAAAGCAGGCCAATCAATAAGGCACAGACGAAGCCGGCCAAGTCCTGGGGCACAGACAAGTCAGGACCTTCAGAGATGTACAGGTGAGGAACTGTGCATTCCATTCTTCTGATAAAATGTACCTTTCACTCTTCAGATAAGATGTACAAAACACTTCTTTAGATTAATAGCACATAACACACTTCTGTGTAACTGTAATTAACACACTTCTGTGTAACTGTAATTAACACTCTTCTGTGTAACTGTACGTAACCTTCTTCTGTGTAACTGTAAATAACACTCTTCTGTGCAGCCGTACATAACATCCTTTTGTGTAAACATACAATATCTTCTTCTGTGTAACAGTACCTAACGCTCTTCTGTGTAACTGTACATAACACTCTTCCATGTAACTGTACATACATAACACTCTTCCATGTAACTGTACATACATAACACTCTTCCGTGTAACTGTACATACATAACACTCTTCTGTGTAACTGTACATAACCTTCTTCTGTGTAACAGTACCTAACGCTCTTCTGTGTAACTGTACATAACACTCTTCCGTGTAACTGTACGTACATAACACTCTTCTGTGTAACTGTACATAGCATTCTTCTGTGTAACTGCACATAGCATTCGGGTCGGGTGGGGGGTGGAAGCAGAGGTTCCAACACATGGGACTGCCGGAGTCTTGCTCCGGGGTCCCGGCGTTTGGCGTTTGGCAACAGAAAGCGGTTGGAGGAGCAGAAGCGTGGGTCGGGTGGGGGGTGGAAGCAGAGGATCTCACTTGGCGGACGGAGCCGGTGGGAGGGATCCAACACGTGGGACCGCCGGAGTCTTACTTCGGGGTCCCGGCGTTTGGCAACAGAAAACGGTCGGAGGACCACTTTCCGGTGGCTACAAATGGACGAAAAGTGAAGGGGGCAAAGCCACCTGGAAAAGGTAGAGGGAGGGAGGGAAAAAGGAAACCCCCCCAAACCCTAGAAAAAAAACGATCCCCAGACAGGTGGGCCCAAAACAGGAAAATGCATAAAAGTCATGAGAAAATACATCACTACAGCAAAAAAGTAGGGGCAGAAAAATACAATCTAAATAAATAAATCATAATGGCAGTAGGAAGGTGAACACATTCTAAACAAAAAAATCCCTGCAGCCATTAGAAGGTAGATGCAGAAAAGCAGAGTAAATAAATCAATCAATCACTACAGCACTAAGCAGGTAGGTGGAGAAAATACAATATAGCTAAATAAATCAATCACTAGAGCACTAAGAAGGTAGATGCAGAAAATACAGTATAGCTAAATAAATCATTCCCTACAGCACTAAGAAGGTAGATGCAAAAATACCCTCTAAACAAATAAATCAATACAGTAAAGTATGCTTGAACCTGAATGATAATTATATGTGTCTTTATAGTACTCAAATACATTTTATTTTACTCAAATACACCTTAATTGAAAACATGAAACTTGTTTTGTCAACTAGTCTAAATACAATATAGCTGACGTGTTAACAGCTGTGTTACTGTCTTCATATTACCACCACACATAGCTTAATGATTAGCATACTGTATGGTCACAGTAGACTGAGTGTTCTCCTCAAGTAAATACTGTTAGACCAGCACTTGTGCAATCACATTTATATTCCAAATTTATTTTCTTCAGTGGAGATAGAGATGACTTTTTTGGCATTGACCTATGTATTCATGATAATAAATTGTCTGTCAAGCTTTGACTTTCGAAACATACCACTAAGAGTCATAAAATGTAATTAAAAAAATACAATAATACAAAAACATTAGGATATTATAATGCCAAGAAGAATTAGCAAATTTGCTAAACATGACTATGTTACAAGATAACACAACTACCTTACATACTATGCTAACAGTCAGCAGTGATTGACTAAATACATTTTAAAAAGTTCAACACATGCATACACTACTGTAAGCCTGTTATTCAGCAAAATGTGATTTTTTTTTTTTCGGGATCAAAGTGAAATCAACATAAACCTAAAATTATTTTTCAAAATATCCAAACTGAAAAAAAAATTCTGCTTTGATTACAATAATGTAAAATTTAAATTCTGTTTCATTCTATTGAAAATCCCTAACAATAACATTTTAGCAAATAACCTTGTTGGTTGACACTACTATGTCTGATAAACCCTGTGGTCAAGTAATATCTATAAGCAATAAAAGGCACGAAGATCAACATTTTAGGCAAATTTTTAGGAAAATTATTTACAAATGCACAACCTGTCAGTATATTTGGCTTACTGGATCTAATTTTCTGCATTTGAGTAAAATAATGTTTTGTCTTTTTCTTGGTTATTAGAGCAACTATATATACCACACATGGTTAAATTCTTGTGGTCAGTAAACTCAAGATACCCTTTTCTCCTTCAAAATTATATTGTCTACTATCTGTGCTTTTTACCTATTTAGTTCCTACTTGGCATTAAAACACCATAAGATAATAGCATTGCTCACTGAAGCACATTCAAGTTTTTGCAAATTACTTGCTTCCAACTGGGTTCATTTTCTCCTTCAAGGATTGTTTCACAGGCTAAATGTTAGTAATGAATACATAAAAATACAACATTCTATATTCAATAAATCACTACATGCCAAAACAGATAGTAAGATTATATGCTGTATCCTATAACCAATCCTACATAGAAATACTAAAAACTCAAATAAAATATATATTTAACTCTTTACTGCTGAAAATATATTTTCTTTTTATTAGTATTTTGTATTATTATTATTCGTTAAATCCAAAGTATATTCATATAGGCAGTCGAAAAAAACATATGCTGCTCATAAAAATTAAATGAACTAACCAAACTCAGTGACACTTATCTCAAATTTAAAAACACATTTTTTCCTTAATTTATTTAATGAAAAACACATTTTACAATATACAGTATAAAAAATGTAAATATAGAAAACTAGGGCATCATTTTTATTTTAATTAGTATATCCTAATTGTTTGTTATGGAAATTCATCAAATGATAGATGAAAAGTTGTTGTTGTTTCCTTTTTTGAGAAAAACACATTTTTACCATAATTGAAAATGTGCTTCCTGTTCTAAATTAGGTTAGGGGGAAACCAGGGCAAATACTGTCCCCAAAGAGCCAATGGAATTTATGTCTGATTGGAAGCAAGGACAAGCTGAGAGTCAAACCCACTCTGTCCACAATTGCCTGCATCCAACGTGATAAAAAAAAAGTGCCAGGACCACCACTTGTTAAAGGGAAACTATAGTGCCAGGAAAACAAACTTTTTTTCCTGTTACTATAGCTTCCCCAGTCTACAAAAGAAATAGTAGATCCTGTAGTCTTCTTTGGGTACTTTAAAGGCTTGATGCGTTTCATCCTGTTGGACTCTCTCAAGAACTCTCTCCAAGATCTACTATTTTCTTTATAGCCTGGTCAGAACTACTGGTGTCCTGAGGTACAATTGGCAGCTGTACACTACATGCAGACTAAGCCCTTTGGTGGTTAAAACGCTTATTTGCACATTAAGGAGTATTTCTTATTGTGCCACTTATTTTGTAAATGTATTCTTAATTGTTTTTCTTTCAACCCTGTTGTCATTAAATACTACACTATAATTTATCTATTTTTTTTTTCTCTTTTCATGTTATCCCCCATCATCTGAGTGGTAACTATAAGCACACATTCGTGAAAGTGGTGCCCTACACTGTATATCTTTTTTAACTATACAGATCTTGTTTTTGTCAATTGTTTAGATTTGGGGAGTGATCCTTTTTGCTAGTGGCTTGCCTGCATGTCATTATTTGCACTTTAAACACTATGTTGTGCCTTTCTTATTTCCCCTAGCAAAATCACCACTACTATCTTGTTTTATGTCTATGGTTAAAGATTAGAGGAAATCTCTGTGGTGGATTAATTGCTGAAGGGAAGTTTTATTAATTTTATATTCGTCATTGTTTGCACATAGTTTTTGCAACTATTGATATATGTGTCATACCAGGTGCTGCATGCCAAAATGCATGTAGGTATTTATAAATAACCAATCCACAGACTAATTTTTAATTTTAATTTGGAAAAGGAATATATTGTGATTTATATTAAAGTTGGGAATATATATATATATAGACCTCAATACTTACATCTGGAAATTTAAAGCACAGGCATGTCCAATGTATAATAATAGTTCTGAAAGACTTGCTGATTAAGCCTTAGATTTATAAGTCATTCTTCTGTTGGTTGTCAAACTCTCAATTTATTTGAATATCCATTTTCTTTCTAGAACTTCGAGTCCATCTTTAGAATAAAATGCTAAGACATTTAATTAGGTGCTAAAATGGAGGCTGCCAGTTCTAGGATGGCCATAAATACAATATATGACTTTAGCTTCAGATCTGATAAAATACATGTTTGTACAATAGGGAATAGGATTTGTTGTGTGGCTACTGAAGTTGATATCAGGGAATATAAGGGCTCTGGGTGCAGGAGTGCATAGGGACTGTAGTGTGTGCAGGGGGGATAGGTCCTGCAGTGGGTGCAGAGGGGCATAGGGGTTGTGGAGGGAGAAGAGGATAGATGGGCTGTGATGGGAGGAGGGGCACTTGGGCTGTAGGAAGTGCAGGTGGGAAAATGGGCTGAGGTTGTAACAAGGGGGATATGGACTGTATTGGGTGCAAGGGTTGGATGGGCACTGTTGTAGGATTAGGTGCTGTAGTGGGTGCAGGGGGTTTGCATTTTTCACCCCCAATTTCTGTCTCTACATGAGCACCAGCAGCAAAAAAAGCTTGTCCTTATTTTCTAAGCCCATGAACACTCTGCAGGAGAGGACATAGCAGGAAGTGATGTCACTTCCTAGCTCCAGACTCAGCCTCTTCTCCTCATAGAATGCACAGCAGATGAGATAATGGAGAATACATGGCACAGGTAGAGCAATGTCACATCCTGTTCCTGGCTACGAATCATTTCTGGCAATGGCTTCTGGTATCCAGTACTCTTTTTACAATTCATGTTTTTTTTTTTTTTTTTTTCTGGTTCTCTTTTACATGTCTGGTTTTCTTTATGCTGGGTTTTCTGGGTTCATTCCTGTATTCCGTTCCTGCAATTCCCAGTCTCTTGGATTCCTTTAAATGTTTGTTTTTTGTTGCCACACCCGTTCCTTTCCCATTAATCCTTTTTGTTTCAGTCTGGTCCTGCTGACAGTGGTTTCATTATCTCTGCTCCTTTCTTTGCAGGTAAGTGCTGCATGTTTTTTTTTATTGTTTATTTAGGCATACATATCTAGGCAGTGGTTGGCTGCATACATCTTGGCCATTTATGTATGTCTATACATTATCTCCCATGTTTATTGCACATATTAGTAATTAGTTATGTCTCCTCTTGTTTTGCCTTGTAGTTCTTGTCTTGTTTTATTTTGCCTTGTATTCCCAGTTCATGTACAGTCCTGTCATGTCATGCCCTTTCCATGTCCTAATCATGTTTTCCTTATGTATTGTGTACATGTTCTGCTTTCTGTCCTTCTTCGGTTCTGGGTTCTTCTAGTCTTGTCTTGCTATCTTCTTTGGTGCCTGTTCTTGTCTTGCCTTTTTTCTAGTACTGGATACATATCTGCTGCAGAGCCTCCCTATTCAGATCCTAGGTGGTCTGCATATAGTCATCTGGGATCCGCAGAAGCTGCATCAGGGCCCTGGTATGTGGCCGCACAAAGCTGGTGCTCAACACCAGGGGGCATGCGCTTACCCTGCACCAGGCCCTGATAATCCATTTCCACACAGTGACACCTACTATCAAGACCAGGAATACTGGGTCTCAGTCACCGGACCGCCACCCCTAACAAGCAATATCACTGCCAGGTTTCACTCAGAAGGTTTGTGGGGTGGGGGGTGTCATTTACCACAACCCCTGCAACCTATCACTGGAATATGTGCATGCATTGGAATTTTGCCTTTCTGACTGTTAATCTGGGCCCTTTGGCTGCCACTGGCCCTTATTCATGACCGATGTGCCAAAGTGATTTGTCTGCTCCTGCCTGAATGCATGTCATCCATACCTAAAGATGTTTAGCACTGTACCTATTTAAGCACAGAACCAGTAAATTTCATGGTAAGAAATGGTACTGCAGGCAGATTGACAACACAGTTCTGGATTCATCCAACACATGACATAACATATATTTAAAAATACCAGGTTTACATCTATACATAAGAGATTTGCACAAAAGAGTTTGGGAACGCTATTTTTACTTGGTAGATTCTTGTTTGGGGACTCATTGGCGGATTAGAAGGATAGTAATCTTCCAGGAGATTTCATACCTTTTTTTTCTTAATGTTTCTGCATATCCCATTCCAAAACCCAGGTGCTGAAGGATTAGTGAAGAGATTCATCTAATAGGGTGATTATTTGTTTTATTTTTTGTTTTTATTTGAAAGGGTCTTCTATTAATTAGATATGCTTTATTCATGAATATTTTTTTTTTTATTCCTCATTATTATAACTATGTGAAATAACGGCTTGTCATAAACAATAGTGTAAATAATGTATTAAATATAAATACTTTTTATTAACCCTGCTTTATATATAATAATGCATCGCAAATCTATTTGGAACAAGTGTTATAGTGCATAAAATGACAATTGATATTTCCTACAATGCAAATATTTTAAACATTGTAGCATAGAACACTCTTTATACAGTGTATTATGTGCTTAGATTAACAACATTGCTTGTAAGAAAAAGATAAGTCTAAAGCATTGTTTCCTAATTTTATCTTAATTAGCCATTCATGTGGTTAAAATTGCTGACTAGAGTATGAAACAGAGTCTTGCATCTTAGTTTTATTATGCTTTTGTATTTTTAATGCAACATAAATAGCTCCTAATGCAGCTGTAATTGATATGTTGTATACTTTTTAGTGTGGTATTCTAAGCATTATTGTGAGGAAGTCATATAATATAAACCAATTAAAAAAGTTGACTTATTTTTTTTTTATTTTTTTTTATAAGTGGTCAATTTATATGAAATAATCAAGATTAAAAGCTCAGTATTATATTTTCATATTACTCTGGTCTAAAAGAAGAGAAAAGCATATTACTGGAGTCTAATCTGAAAATGTATAACCATTAAGAAATTATAATATATATATATATATATATATATATATATATTTCCTTATTAGCTTCCTTATTTTTTGTGATTTGCAAAAAACAAATAACAAAACTGTCCATTAGAATATCTGGGAATTCTAAAAGTACTGCACAAGTACTATATTATGACAAAAATAGTGTGCAAACACTGCATTTTTCAAATGCCATTAACAGAATAGTGAGAGTAAAATCCGACAACAAAACAATAACTTGTAATAATATTCAACATTTTGCTACTTTTTCCTCTACTCTTAAATTGTGCCAAGCTCCTCTCTATATGACACATTTCCCCATATATTTTTAATTACCAGAAAACAATTATTTAGTTCATTATTTCTCCCATTTTGCAGAACATTTCCTTTACTACCACATTGCCACATGCTGGCAGTTGCTCACTATATATTACTCCATATCCCAAAAATAATGATAATTCTTGTAGTCTTTTATCTTTCCCCTTTCCTTTGACCCATCCCCCGACAACTATCTATTTGCTCCTATATTTTTGACTAAGTATGGCTAGTGAGACATCATCCATAATAGTTACCTCCTTTAATGTCAAAGGTTAAGTATTATGCAGACACCCCCTCACTGACCTACCTCGCGCTCCCAAGTTGCAATCACCCACGCCGACCGCTCACGTTCATGTAAACAGTACCTCTGTTCACACGAATGCCACTTACCAGATACAGCACCTCTGTTCGTACGAACGCTACTCACCTATACTACAGACAGAACTCCATTCATACAGACGCTTGCTCCTGAACACAGCAAGAACAGAAGTCTGTTAGTGAGAATGCTGCTTCTTACACGTGCGACCACACAGAAGGAAGAACTTCAGGAGAATCAAAAGGCGTGCGCGCCAACACAGAGCCTTTTAAAGGTACAGGAGGTGGAGACTAGGGTGGAACCTCAATTAACAAGACCACCCACTTCCCCTATTTAAGTCGCACACATCTTTCGCTCAGTTGTACTGTGCTCCTGATTGTATATATACCTTCAGAGACTTATATCCTGATCCTGATCCTGTTCCTTATTTTGAGCCTTGCCTGTATGATCGCTTCTGAACCTGTGCTGCCTTTGGCTTCCCCAACTATTCTCTTTGTCTAATCTTTTGGCAAACTTGGTTATTTATTTGCCTTCAGCATCTATCTGTATCTTGGGCTCCATCCACTAAACTGAGTTACCAACACTCATAGATTTCAGAATATAGACAGAAAAAAAACAAATGGGATACGGCTGTTTAAATCTAAAAAAAGATCATGAAACACAAAGTAGTGTGATTCAGTTAAATAAAGTAATATGTGCAGTAAATGGATGCACTCACAGAATTGAAGTATTAGTTGTACTCAATTGGTGCCTCCCCCAATGATGGATCCCTTACCACGTTCCTTATATACCAGTTGAAAGCAAGACTCAAAATAAGGATTTTGAAAAAAGGAGCAGCTTTATTACAGATAAAAAGGTGAATTGACACCAATAGAATATTAGAAGATAAGCAATATGCATTTCATCCCATTCTATTGGGACTTCCTCAGGGACCTAAAACCAATATCAGTAACAATCATACGAAAAAAAAGCAGCCTATGAAAAACCACCCGAAGTCCATTTAAATAGTGCCAATTCCCAAGCTCTAATGGTGGTTTCATGGGCGTCTTCATTCGTCTGGGATCCAATCAGTCCGTTATTTTCATCCAGAGCAGCTGTGAGGCTTCGGTGATCTCCTGGTCAAATTGTTTTCTTTCTCGATCGTTGATCGTAGACCGGAAGCAGACGGAAAATTGGATACTTTTGTGTGTTCCATTGTGCATTTCACCGGGTGCATAATAGATGTAATATACTCCCTCTAGAGGTCTCCAGGGGGAGTTCCAAAACAATTAACACAAGGAAAGACAAAAAAAATCATACTGTATGTCTGCCAAAGAGAAGTGGTGTTATTTTCTTGCCAAACATCTCTCATTTAGAGGTAAAGTACCATAAAATGTCACACAGATAATTAACATTCTCATCTTATTCACTTTATGTTATATGCAGATTTAAAACACAAAGTTTAAAGTGACAAGTGCACAAATAAACATAATTATAAGTTAGGAATTTTTTTAACTTTAGTATGTTCTTGTTAAAAATAATAAATAAAAAAGATACAATTACTATACGTATGTCCGCACATACCTATCTAAAACAAAAAGTTAATATCTCGTTCAAAAGACGTCATGAGATATTGTAAAATACTAGTTGTAAAACAGAAAACAGAAGCGAGAAATTAATTGAAGTGGAAAGCAGAGACCACCATGAGTAATAAAGGTGGTTATGGTCATTTGGCATGAAACTCTAAACCAAGTTATGGAAAATGAAGTTATCGGAAGCAGACCAGGTCTATGTCCTTAATCAGTCCCTTAGGTTCTAATATTTGTAATCTGTGAATCCAGTAGGTTACACGTTTGGCGAGTTGTTTAACCCTATCCTCGCCCCTCCAGTAAGGTAAAACTCTTTCTATACCTGTACATTTAAACTCTTTGATAGAGAATTTTGGACATGAATTACAGTGAACCGGGACCAAATGTGTCATAAGGCCTTTTCTAATGTTGTTAAGGTGTTCCATAATGCGGACCTAAAGGACTCTTTTGGTGCGGCCAACACATAAATTCGTTCTAATCTTGAAGTCTTCATCCCCTTTCATACTTTTCAATTGCTTAATTACAGATGGTTGAGCTGGGTTATTCCTACAGCCTAGACAATTGCCACATTTGTAGAAACCCACAGTCTCCATGTTGTCATTTTGTGTTCTGATTTCTTTTAGCGTTGGAGCTAATATGGTCTTGAGATTCGATGCCCGTGAATAGATGACCCTAGGTTTTTCATCCAAAATAGTGCCTAATGTGTTATCTACCTTCAGAACTTTCCAATGTTTATTCAAAATGTTTTTAACTTTCCCTGCCTGAATGCTGGAGTTTTAGTATTCAATTTGAGTGGTTCTTTTCTACTCTCCAAAGTTTCTTCTGTTGGAAGGTTGAGAGCTCTTTCCATTGCATTAGTCAGCTTTTCTTCATTATATCCTTTCTTGAGAAATTGTGCTTTCATCTCCTCCATTTGGTTTTTGCATATGTCCAGTTCAGTACAGTTGCGCCTAATGCGCCTGAATTGTCCATATGGAATATTGTCAAGCCACGTCCTCTTGTGATGACTATATGAGGGGATAAAACTATTACAATCAACGGGTTTTTTGAACGTTTTAGTGTAGATCATCTCTTCTTTAATATATAGCTCCAAATCTAAAAATTCAACTGAAGTTTTGGAATGGGTAAAAGTAAATCTAAGATTATAGGGATTAAAATTTAAGTACTTCTTAAAATCTTCAAGTGAGGATAAATCCCCTTCCCAAATAAAAATACAGTCATCTATATAGCGCTGCCACAGGACCAGGTTTGCACTAAATGGGGAATTATTCCAAATAAATTCTTCTTCCCATTTTCCCATAAAAAGGTTTGCATAACTCGGTGCAAACCTGGTTCCCATGGTGTTGCCCTCTATCTGTAAATAAAACTTCTGTTGTGCCCAAAAGGAATTATGGCTTTGAATAAAAGCAATAGCCTGAACAAGGAAACTAATCTGATTGTTTTCTAATTCTGAATATTTCGCAAAAGAGTGTTGGCTTCACACCCTTGGAGATTAAGGTTCTATCAACCATCAAATGGAAAAAAGAATATTTTTTAGTCACTGCGGATGTGACGTCGTTATACACGGTGATTGAGCATCTCCACGGTGATTGAGCACATTTTCATCTGGCCGGTGAGAGAGAGATATTAACAACATTGGACCCTCAGACTGTAAACTTGGTATTATCTGCTTTTTTCACTTGGAATATTTATTTGTCTTTTATATCTATGTGTATGATTTTGACAGTGTATTTGTGCTAATAAAATCTTTTATAGTAAACACTCTGTCGGCTACACTATATAACTGACACAGCTTTTTGGATTTTTACCATAGTGGGACAATTTATTTTCTCAATTATTATATTTATCTTAATGTTTACCGGTTCATGTGTATTACAGAACCCCTACTAGACCAACATTTCAGCTATTTCCATTTTTCCTACCCCTCTATATGGGAGGAAATGGTATAATTAGCTGATACATTTTTATGTTACTTTGTGAATACATCCTGAAGCTACAATTGAAGCTCCATCTCCACAGAGTCCTGTAATCACTATTGTTAACTCAATAGGCACCCAGTACTTATATTTTCAACCGCAGGTGGCGGCTATTTCTACAGTGACACAGTGGTTATGGTAGTCATATCGGGCCTCATTATCTAACTTAAGTAGTTACTCATCATTGTTTATTGGTGTTTACCTATTAAGTTGTGTTTGATCTACTGTTGTCCAATAGTAAGTTGTGCCTCTCTAGTTTAGTGGTTAGACTAATCTCTTTCTCTAAAGCTTTCCTTCTGTATCCCTTTTCCGTAGGTTTGTTCTTAATGTGCTATGACTGGATCTCAAAATCTCGGAGCTGTGTACAATTACGTCTCAAGAGTGTAAATTGTTCCTTAGCTTTTTCCTTAAGCCACGGTTGTTAATGGCAACTTTTCTAATGAACACATCCGTTGCTGTCTGTTGGCTTGAAGAAACATTTAGTTTTGATCTGCCCATTTTCACAGAACAAAGTTAATCAAGAAAATTAATCTCGTCTTTGTTCCATGTGGGGGTAAATTTGAGATTGTATTGATTAGTTTAGAAAATAAACAACATTTTGAAAACAAAATGAAGACCCTTTCTAAATAATAACGTCATCTATATACCTCCGCCAGAGCAGAGTGCATCCATTTACCTAGCATATTACTTTATTTAACTGTATCACACTAGTTTGTGTTTTATGTTCTTCTTTTAGATTGCTGGATCCCATGCTGGATACTTCATCAGGTACTATTACGGGTCCCTTTTCTAAACTTAAGAAGTTACGCTCAGCATTACTTAACTTGCATCTGCAGGGCATGTGGCGCTTTAATCACCCTGCAGACAGAGATTATCCTACAACAGTGTGGGCAGCCCACAAAAGTATAATTAAATGGCCTGTTAACTAGTACTGCACTATATGTTAAAAAAATTGGTTTTAGTAACGAAATAGTGATGGCTAGGGAAAAGTAACTAAATGGTGATTCTATATGCAGATCAAATGAGACGTGAGTAATAAAAATTATGGATCTACAGTTGTAATCAAAATTATTCAACTCCCATTTTAAATCAGGTTCATGTTACAAAAAATACAGACTTTCAGCTGTTTACAATGAACAAGTCAAACAAAAGCAATTGAAACAGCTCAACACAACAAATGCTTCAAGTGGTTTTCAACTTTCAACTGAAAATGCAACTTATAATGACTTCTCCAGTCTCAATATTATTTAACCCCCTGAATAGAATCCCTCACAACAGCACAAATATGCAAAATGGGTGTTGTCTTGAGCACACGTGACACAACTAATCAAGGTCTTCATTAGTTGCACCAGGTGTGTTTGAACTGGAACACCTGAAATACGTGAACTGGCTAGGGGTTTGTAAAAAAAATAGGTATTTACTTGAAGAACAGAAAACAAAAATATCTTGACTATTCAATTATAAATATGCCAGATTGAGTAAATTTCTAATTAGTTTTTCCCTACAGTTAAAGGAAGCATATTTGTTGACCTTTCCTTTTTAATGTTTCATTATATATTATACCAGTATACAATCAGAACATCAAACTGAATTACATTGAACAATGCACTAATACTATTAACAAGTCATATTTTTATTGATATTTTGGATTATTCCTTTTGAAAAACATGTAACTTTTGTTTTTTTGGGGAAGGAAATCTCAGCCTGACACTATTTTATTTCATGGATTTCCTACATTATATATTTTGAATTATCCATCTATTTTGTTCAGTTTGTTACAATATGTAAAAGCATTGCATGCAAATAAAAATACATATGTAATTAGAAGTGGTATATTTAGTTTCAATAAGCTCCTAAATATAACTCTGCTTAAAGATGCTATGTTTTCTTATTAACGGATTAGTGAATCATCTCATATAAACTTTATATATTGATATACAGATTACATAATATAATACTTACTTATTAATGTTCTACACCGGTTCAACAAGATTTTTTAAACATAACATCACTAATCAAAGAAGAAAAAAAAAACATAGTATACATTACTGATTATAATCCCTTAGTATTACTTTGTCACTTATACGGGTGATGACTAGCTCCGTACATTGCCCACAAGTGAGGAAATCCAGAAATAGCTACATTGAGGCATACGGCAAATTTCGAGCATACCAAAGTCATAGGTATTATTTGGGCCTGCAAGGACATCCGGTATAGGCCAATAGCATCATTTACTGGGCTGCCACATGGACTTTGTGGTTTATTTGCTGCAGTGTCCATATGGTAAACAATGTGTTGGCCGCACCAAAAGAGTCCTTAAGGTCCGCATTATGGAACACCTTAACACCTTTATATAAACCCCTACATGCTGATTAACCCTTAATAGGGAACACATGGGATGGGTGGCAGCATTGTAACATAGCTGTGTGATACACCTAGGAGGGAGGATCCCTCTAGAGGTTTGCCTTGACGTGGCAGGTGGACATTCCCTCTCATGGTCATTGGAGTAACTAGGTAACCTCCATTTGTTTAAATGTACATGAGGATTTGGGAAGAGCGCAGGTAACTTTTTTTTCTTTAGGATTAGGTAGTGTTAGCTTGGGTTTGGGTTAACTAAGTCAACTGTGATTATCTAGTGTTAAGTTTAGTTAGGTATAATGTTAGCTAGGGCTATATATGGCTTGGGTAAGATATGGTTAGATTGGGTTAGACATGGCATCATAAAGCTTGATTCTCATCAGTATGGTGACACAGATGATGTCACTTCAACGAATAGCTTCTTTGGGAAGCAAGCAAAGAGGCGTGATAAATTTAGGGTGTTTTTTTTTCAAATTTGACCTCTGTAAGATCCCCAAATCTGGAAAAAGTATACATGTGGGATATTGCTGTACTCAAGTGATGCAGTGTCATGCAGATATAGGATATTTGAAATAGGTAGGTACTCAGGACTTGTTATCCATTATATTAATTAAATTTGGCAAACATAAGTAAAATGGTGAATACTTTATTTTTATACAGTTATTTTTAACATACATACTGCTTAATACATATAATATCATTGAATATATATATATATGTATATATATATATACACACAAAAACAGAAAAATAATCCCTTAGGTTTTCAAGAAAAGCCGCGGCTTTTCTTATTGCTGTTCACGTGTTTTTTTAGCAAAACTGTAAGTTTGTTCGTTTTGGTCTGCATTGGGCCACGCTATCACTGACATTCCATATGTGTTCAGCCCATATTTGGCCTTTCACTAACCAGGGGGGCATTAGCATTTCAGTCCGTATTCGTTCTTTATCCGGAATTTATGGGGAATTTCACTACAAACGCAAATACAGCTTATTTCAATCACAACATCACAGTGATAGCACAATTAGGTTCATGCATTCTGCTTACTGTATTTGAACATATTGTATTTTATAATATACACTTTAGTTAGTCACCCTAAGTTATTTGGTATATTACATACTATTATATATAAACTTTTCATATTTGCAGCTTTTGTTACGTATGTTCACCAGGCCTCAGTACCTATATGTATTTCTTTATGGTTGCCCTCTTGGTATTCAGGCACTCACTGGGCCTATAATGTTAATTATGTAATTATGTGGCTAAGTGTTGCTACTGACTGTCTAAATTCATGTCAGGTCCGAACTTGGTATGGTACTGCCTGTTAATAATCTGTCTTATTTCCCTGTCTGTCAATACTTACATTGTTTTAGCCCTTTCTGGGCTACGCACGGGCATAGTCAATCGTAGTTTTAAATTGTCGGTCATAATTATGTCTGTTCTATGGTTATATGGCTATATACATGGCCCTCATCTAAATATGTTATAGTCACACTTCAATCAAGACATGCCACGAACCAGGTCCGCCACTTGGGGACACTCCACTGCCCAAAAATGACACAAAAAAAACCTAAAAAAAAACTGCTTAGCAGATAGAATTTTTTTTATTGGGATTATATTTACAAGTGTGTCTTAACAAGCCCTACAGGGCCTCTAACACATGGTACTGCCATTCGATTCGACCATCACTAGCCTCATATTAATGCATGTTACTCTACATTATACTAGCATTTGCTGTTGCTTTCAAACCTATTGTGTCATACCAATTATGTATGCATAAGTGTTAATCATCCTCCTAAGCATTCCACAAGTATGCCTTATAAATGTATGTATTATATAAAAATATTACGTTCACCATTTCAAAAGCTAGACATTTTATAAATATATGTCTTATAAATTCTGTCTCCTCCTACGTTTAGTGTACGGCCATCACGGCCTCAAACCAATTCAGCACTATTGCATTCTCGTGGTCCAAACCTCATTCCTATTGTAAATTCTCTTTTATACCTTTTGTTCAACTGGCTCAGTAAGTATGTATTGTATAACTTTTAACATGTGTATCTCTTACTGTCTCTATGTTAACCATTTTACAAGCTAGATGCTTATTATTATTATTGTTATTAGTATTTGCACCAGAGGTTTCTTTACTGTCTCATTACTATCATATTTCCTTTAATCGCTACTTCTCCACAACTCTACAACCTATATTTTATCTACCAATCACCCCCTCCATTACTTTTATCACAGCCTCACGTGGCCACCCTGCACCTCAGGACTTACCCTGGGCCCCTTCTCGGACTCAGATACATTGTCCTTGGAAAAGGCCATGGGACTTTGCAACATCCGTTTCACGTGACCCTCAGTGGGCAACATACTATGTTCCTATTTCAGCCCTTCATTAGGTTTTTCATTTGTATACTACTACACCACACTACACAATATCGATAAATTAATCATACCTTTCTATATAACTTTCACTTGGTCATCCTCCTGGGGAACCTGTATTCTTCATCACATGTCTTGTCCCTACCCATGTCAAACACTGTGGTTCAGCAGTATCTATTAGGTGGGGTCATCATCACCTACATAGGACACAGCCTAAATATACTCACATGTTGCAAACGATTCAGTGTCATCAATACTGTCCAGATCTTGATTAATTAAATACCTTTAAACATGGTCCTTACTTGACCTTTACTACATTCGCTTCACAAGGCCCTCTATGTGCAACCCAATACAACACAATTTTGGGTTTGAAAGGAGGGGCCTGCTTTAAAAGGGTTATAAACTGCCTATCTTACTTATTACAATTATACGCTTAGTCGCGCTAGACCTACACCAACCCAACCTATATTTCCCTCTGTGAGCCTAAGGAATCCAGGAAACCTTACTCCTTCATCCAATAGGTTTTATCCTTACTCCACATATTAAGCTACTTCGGTCTAGCACGGTATTGACAACGTTACATACGGCAAGTCACCTACATCTAGACATAGAAACATAGAATGTGACGGCAGATAAGAACCATTCGGCCCATCTAGTCTGACCAATTTTCTAAATACTTTCATTAGTCCATTAGTCCATTAGTCCCTGGCTTTATCTTATAGTTAGGATAACCTTATGCCTATTCCACGAATGCTTAGACTCCTTTACTGTGTTAACCTCTACCACTTCAGCTGGAAGGCTATTCCATGCATCCACTACCCTCTCAGTAAAGTAATACTTCCTGATATAATTTTTAAACATTTGTCCCTCTAATTTAAGACTATGTCCTCTTGTTGTGGTAGTTTTTCTTCTTTTAAATATAATCTCCTCATTTACTGTGTTGATTCCCTTTATGTATTTAAATGTTTCTATCATATCCCCCCTGTCTCGTCTTTCCTCCAAGCTATACAAGTTAAGATTCTTTAACCTCTCCTGATAAGTTTTATCCCGCAATCCATGAACCAGTTTAGTAGCCCTTCTCTGAACTCACTCTAAGGTATCAATATCCTTCTGAAGATATGGTCTCCAGTACTGTGTACAATACTCCAAGTGAGGTCTCACCAGTGTTCTGTACAATGGCATCAGCACTTCCCTCTTTCTACTGCTCTTTCTACTCCCTATACAACCAAGAATTCTGCTAGCATTTCCTGCTGCTCTATTACATTGTCTGCCTACCTTTAAGTCATCATAAATAATCACCCCTAAATCCCTTTCCTCAGATGTTGAGGTTAGTACTGTATCAAATATTCTGTACTCTGCCCTTGGATTTTACGTCCAAGATGAATTATCTTACCACTTATCCACATTAAATGTCAGTTGCCACAATTCTGACCATTTTTCTAGTTTACCTAAATCATTTGCCATTTGGCTTATCCCTCCTGGAACATTAACCCTGTTACATATCTTAGTATCATCAGCAAAAAGACATACCTTACCATCAAGACCTTCTGCAATATCACTAATAAAAATATTAAAGAGAATGGGTCCAAGTACAGATCCCTGAGGTACCCCACTGGTGACAAGTCCAAGCTTCGAATATATTCCATTAACTACAACCCTCTGTTGCCTGTCACTCAGCCACTGCCTTAACCATTCAACAATATTGGAATCCAAACTTAAAGATTGCAGTTTATTGATAAGCCTTCTATGTGCAACAGTGTCAAAAGCCTTACTGAAATCTAGGTAAGCAATGTCTACTGCACCACCCTGATCTATAATTTTAGTTACCCAATCAAAAAAAATCAATAAGATTAGTTTGGCATGATCTCCCTGAAGTAAACCCATGTTGTCTCTGATCTTGAAATCCATGTGTTTTTAGATGTTTAACAATCCTATCCTTTAACATGGTTTCCATCACTTTCCCCACTACTGAAGTAAGGCTTACTGGCCTATAGTTGCCCGACTCCTCCCTATTACCTTTCTTGTGAATGGGCACAACATTTGCTAACTTCCAATCTTCTGGGACTACTCCTGTTAACAATGATTGGTTAAATAAATCTGTTAATGGTTTTGCTAGTACACCACTAAGCTCTTTTAATAGCTTTGGGTGTATTCCATCAGGTCCCATTGACTTATTTGTCTTTACTTTTGACAGTTGAAATAGAACCTCTTCCTCTGTAAACTCACGTGTAATAAATGACTCATTTATCCTTTTTCTCAACTGAGGTCCCTTTCCTTCATTTTCATCTGTAAATACAGAACAAAAATATTAATTGAGGCAGTCAGATAGACCTTTATCCTCTTCTACATACCTTCCTTCTTTTGTTTTTAATCTAACTAATCCTTGTTTTACTTTTCTTTTGTCATTTATGTATCTAAAAAAAAACGTGTCCCCCTTTTTTACTGACTGTGCTATTTTCTCTTGTGTGTGTGAATTGGAACCTCTTATAACTTGCTTAGCCTCTTTCTGCCTAATCTTATAGATCATTTTGTCTTCCTCACTCTGTTTTTTTTTATAAATACTAAATGCTAACTTTTTGTTTTTAACTATTTTGGCCACATCTGCGGAGCACCACAGTGGTTTCTTGAACTTTTTGCTTTTACTGACAAGCCTAATGCAATTTTCTGTTGACTTCAGTAGTGCAACTTTTAAATCATCCCATTTCTCTTCGACTTCATATAAATTGCTCCAGGCTGATAATGACTCCTCTACACATATTCTAATTTTAGAAAAGTCTGTTTTTCTAAAGTCTAAAACTTTTGTTTTTGTGTGGTGTGACTCAGTCACTGTTCTTATATTAAACCACACTGACTGATGATCACTAGATCCTAAACTTTCACCTACAGTAATATCTGATACCAAATCTCCATTTGTTAACACTAAATCTAGTATGGCCTCTTTACGAGTTGGCTCCACAATGACTTGTTTTAGAGACAATCCCAGTAGGGAGTTTAGAATATGTGTGCTCCTGGCACAAGCAACTATTTTTGTTTTCCAATTCACATCAGGAAAATTAAAGTCACCCATCAAGATAACTTCCCCCTTCATTGTCATTTTAGCTATTTCCTCAACTGGTAGATTATCTAACTCTTCAATTTGTCCTGGTGGCCTATAAATCACACCTACACGAGTTACTGTGTGATTACCAAATTCTAACGTAACCCAAACGGACTCTATATTCGCCACACTAACTTTTATTACGCTAGATTTTATGCTATCCTTCACATACAGGGCCACCCCTCCCCCTTTCTTGCCTTCCCTGTCTTTTCTATATACATTTAATAATCTATCATGTTGGTTATTTACCTCATTTTCCTTTGATCACAGGCTCAGATGGCGCTCCACTACATACAACGTTGCCACCCTGATATTCATGACCATTCTCCCTACCACTACATTCTGTCCAAACAACAAAGGCATCATTCTTGACCTCTACACGATACTTACAACCTTGATATGTTTATTTCACGTTTGTTCGTTCCATACATCTGTACCCCCCACACAGCCCTATTTTTTCAATTTTGCAGCTCAGGACTTATATTGGGCACTCTCAGCCTTTTGCTATGATACCTCTACACATGGCCGTCATTAGGCCTTTACACCAAAAGGTTACAAACGGCCATCCTTGGGCAAACCACTACGATCCAATTTCGGCCCCCCATTTGGGAATTTGCATACAACATTTTCCTGCTTATGAGGGGAAACAACAACCCTTTCATATCACATTCTACTTTTACACACTGCCTCGCTAGGCCCACCGAAGTCCTCCCTATATGGCCCCTCTCTTGGCACACTCACAAGAACCCAGAACCCCTCATTACACAATTATACGTATTCAGGCCTCTTCGATCTGTCTGTTTTACCTTCATCTAAGGTGCATACTAGATCTCATAATTCACTTCACACTAGTAAGCTAGAGATGTGATATACATGTTTTGGCATTTAATTACGCACAGTGGGAACTCATAGCTAGATTCAGTTCAATCAGGTATCTCTTTTCCTTACTAGGCATGTACTAATTATACATAAGTTCCCTTATTTTTCAAGATTCCCACCATTCTTACTTATCAACCTGTTGTTGACGTATTAATTGTTAACCACAACACAGGTACGTTATCTCAATTAGCACTTACACCCTCCTGGACATATTCCCATTGTGCCTCTAGGTTCCTCTCTACGATAATCTTTCTCAAGCTCAACCTCACTAGTTATTCAAGGTACATACATTCCAAAATTCACGTCACTTCTTTTGGTGGCCTTAGTTCCTCAGCCAAAATCACAGCTAGAGCCTATCTGAGCCACTTGGAATTTAGCAAGACCTCACCTTCCCCTTGTATAGCTAAACTCTTCGCCGTCTGGCACTTAGCAGGCTGCCAGTTGATACAGAGCTACACTCTCATCGACATGCCCATTACATTTACTCATTGTTTATTTATTGCCAAGTGCCCTGCCAGACCCTCCACCACAGCTAGTCTATTGTACTCTGGTCAATGTCAGGATACCACTAACACAGTTCCTTGTTATCTTGGACCATTCCTAATTGCTGCCGAACTCATGCTTAAAGACTTACTGTTCCCAGATATAGCACTGAAACCGAGCTGTACAGACTCATGATGCCCGTGCAAGTATCACAGACAACATGGCAGAGATGCATGTTATGATGGCATCCATCCTTTCATCATAATTATGTTCTATGGTAGTCTGGAGAATTAGAGTTCCTAGCCCTCACACGGAGTATCCCACTGTGTACCCCTTACTTTTATCCACTATGGGTGACATCAGAAGTTACAGTCCAGCACACACTCCTTCTACTCACGTTATTTCATCGACACATTTATTTCTCCCGTCATCAGGAAGTACATATTGGTAGGCAAAGACATCAAAGACATCGCAGATTGCCTCCCAAGACCTTGTAGATAACTATCTATTCCTTATTCCTTACTACACCTTGCCTGATATCACTAATTCCCTTCAAATTAGTTCCCTGCAACATGCCACAGTGGACATCCCTGTGGCATTTGCATGGTATTAAGTGGTTGGGGCATTTTATTTGCCACCCGTCTCATGCCTGGGGTCTATAGCAGCCCTAAATTATTCAATGTATTTGTGGTGATCCTCTCATGGCTGCTATTGACTGTCTGTGACTGTTATATAACGATACATTATCATGACACATTTCTGACTGTTGAAGGCCCATGGCCCTGTTTTATCCTGGTTATTCCACTGCACCTATTTCATCCTGGGTATAAGATAGGCCTATATCTGTTATATTATTAGGTGTACATCTTGACTTATTGTCAATACAGCCCTGCCCTCCGTGTGTCCAGCGTAACAGGAAAGATAGAGTTATTCATTGGCAAAGGTGCCTGTTCCCGTTTGTATCTCCAGTCTCTCCTTGGTTCTCTGTACTTTGCCATGTGCATTATACCACAAGGTAACCCCTTATTTCCTGACTTCTCAGCCTACTCCAGGTTTCATACTAACAGTAGCACCATGACAACACTTGTTTGAGCAGACTTGTTCATGTGGCTAACGTGCTACTCCACCGTAATGGGTAAGGCATGAACATTCCCCCACTGACAAATGACTCCCCTGTTATTTGAGACTGGGTTTGCAGCCATTATCAAGGAGAACTGGTTCGGTGACACATGGCCCGCAGAGACATGAAGCCGAATCTTTTAGTAACGTTCAGCTCTTGTTGTAGTATACTCCATCACATCCACTGCACGCTCCTGGGGTTCTCTTTGGGGGAGGAAGTCTGTCAATTACTACTCAAACACAGCAGTATGCAAAGTTACTTGGCTGGCAGCAACACAACAAATTTACCTTGTCTGCATACACATACCAGCCTATCACAACATAGCAGCTGAAGCCTTGTCTCAATCCCGTTTCAGGTTTTCCGCAAAATATTCCACGGCTGCTTAACCACATACTAAAACTCCTACATTCCAGGATCTCATTCTGGATTAGCTCATCTCATGGTCATTGTAGATTGCTGACACACGTGGCTCTCTCTGCTAATAACAACCATTTATATACCAGAACTCTGGCCATTTTAATAAGTTCACTTCAGAATATCAAATTGTCAATCTGTACTCTATTGATACCATGGTGACATTCACATCCTTTTGCCACCTCAACCTTAAATTAGCTTACAAACACTTAAACTTATCTCATATCCACCGGTAGTCAGATACCTACATACTGTCAACAATAAATGGTGCCAGGTTAACATACTAGACCAATTGTCTGACACTCACAAGAAGACACAGGCATAAGCTCTATTTTGAGGTTACACGGTAACCACTCACTGCATCAATTTCATCCTGTATGCCAGGACACAATTCAGAAAACTCTGATACGACCTTTCAAAATATTCAGTTCATTCTTTTAGAATAAGCACTGCTTCTGCAGCCTTTAGTAAACATCCCAGTGCACATCATAAATTGGGACATTGGATTTATCTGCAAACACCAGATATCCCTCAAACAGAGAGGGAACTGAGGCAGGCATTTAAAGTACTGGTTATGTAATGTCAACACGTATTAAGGATTAAACGGTTAACTTTTTGCCTCTTTTACAGGCCTACCCAAACGTTGGTTTCGGCATGACACAACCAACTTACCACCACTACTATAACTCTGCTTATTGTCCCCGACTACAAATGGAAAGACACCCTGGCCACATATAATGTTCATATTTCACACTCAAATCACACTTTCACTGATGATATCATCATTATTATACATTTTACTGCTCTAAAACACTCATATTTGTGTTCAGTGATGTCTCACAAATAAAACAGTACCCCATGTAAGGGTTTATGGGATTTTGGGAAATTACAAGGTCAAACATAGGGCTTGCAAATTATATTCTCTGGGATTTCTTCCTGGGTTGTTAGGCAGGTCCACAATATATAACTAATAATATATATTATAATTGTGTGTGTGTGTGTATATATATATATATATATATATATAAATACCAGTAGAGAACACTCAGGAGACTTTCAAGGTAAATTTCATCTGTTGCTTTATTGAGCAATTACAAATTTACACAACGTTCCAGTCGACGTTTCAGTCTGTAAAAGACTTTTTTCAAGACAATTGTGTATGTGAGATGGATACCTTATATACAAAAAATGCATTGATCCTATTTGGAGGTGAACAGGTGACAATGTAACAACGGATCAGAGTGATGTAATTAATGACGTAAACATGTTTAAATTACATAATAAATTAAGGTTAACCCTATGTGTACCTGGTATGTGAAACATACTCTCGTGTAGATAAGTCAGAGAGTAATAAAAGATAAATAACTATAAAAATAAAGTATATACAAATGTTTCAACCCTAACCAAGGGAACATAGATACATAGTACATATCGTCATTAGCTAAATATTAACTCAGTTATATAGCAAAATATTGTCAGTGTAATTTTGAAGCAATATGCGATATGGACTACTTCCATCATGGAGTTATGGCAAATAACTGTACTATATTAATGCATTCTGTAAAACATAGCTCAATCATATATTATCTTCTAGGTAAAAAACAATATAATGAGTTCTCATTTAAACCAGATGGTGATAATGTTTCCAACGTGTATATCCAGAAAGCCTCTCTTCTGACTAACAGGTTATCACAATCTCCTCCTCTGGGTGAGATGGGTATGTGATCTATTCCCATAAAGCGAAGTGAAATGCCGGGCGACTGGAGTGCTTGCAGTGCCGCTCAGTAGTGCTGACCGTATAGTAAACCTGTGACCCCGCATACGTTCCCTTAGGTAATTAGATGTCTTGCCCACATAAGTGAGACCACAGGGGCATATAATTCTATACACAACATGTGTGGTCCTGCACATAATCCGGTGTTTAATTGTGTACACCTTTCCAGATTTTGGGTGACGGAAGGTTTTACCCGGTATCATAGAATTGCACGCCAGACAGTTCAAACAGCGAAAACATCCTGCTGTTGTCACTTTCTGTAATGACTGTGTTGTGGACACTATATCTGCATGCATCAAATAGTCTCTCAAATTTTTCCCTTTTCTGTAACTCATAATGGGATGTTTTTTAAATACAGGAGGCAGTGATGAGTCATTGTAAAGAACGTGCCAATTTTTTTTAATGGTATCTCTGAGTTTTTGGGACTTTGGATGAAATGCTTGAGGGAAGATGAATCGATCACCGATGTCTTGATGAATCCTGTTTTCTGCAATTGATTCTATTGCCTTTGTGTATGCCACATTCAAAACTTTTTTTGAATATCCTCTTTGTTGGAATTTTTGGAACATGTCCTGAATCTGTATCTTCGCCCGGCTGTCATCTGAGTTATTGCGCAATACTCTTATGAATTGGGAGATAGGCAGTGACTCTTTTAGTTTTCTAGGATGGAAACTTGTAGAATGCAGAATAGTGTTCCTATCCGTTGATTTAGAAAACAGAGTATAGCCCAAGCGATTGCCTGAGATGAAAATTTGAAGATCCAGGAAATTGATATTAGTCATACTCGACTGGTAAGTGAATCTCACAGGTGTAGGAAGTGAATTCAATGTGTGCATCATGTTAACAAACCTTTCCTCTCCACCAGTCCATAGAAGAAGGACGTCATCTATAAAGCGGAGGTATTGTAATATATGTTCTCCATAAGGCCCAAGGATCTGTTGTTGCTCAAAAACAAACATGTATGCATTTGCATACATGGGGGCCATAGGAGCCCCCATTGAAGTTCCTGTCTGTTGTATATAGAATTTTGTTTCAAATCTAAAATAGTTCAAAGTGAGGCATAGCTTCAAACGTTCCAGTGTATACTCCAGAGGGGGATTCACCCACTCAGTAAAATTCGGTAGAACTTCCTTGATTGCTAGTATACCATCATTGTGTGGGATAATTGTGTATAAGCTAGACACATCAATCATTGCTAGTAAAATCCCCTCTGCCGGTACTGGGATATTGTTAAGACGTTCAATAACAGCTGCACTGTCTTTGACACAAGTAGGCAAAGATAACACTGGAGTTTTAAATATCTTGTCCAGCCATTTACCGATGGGCTCCAATAAACCACCAATTGCTGAGACTATAGGTCGTCTCGGGGGGTGAATGGGGTCCTTATGCACTTTTGGTAGTGTACAACATCGGGCACCTGGGGTGAGTTTCATGTAAGTACTCAAATTCTTGTTGTGTTATATAGTGGTTTTCTACCTCTCTCTGTAGTGTTGCAAAAATAGTTTTCCTACATTCCACGGTTGGATCTATTTCAGAGCATTTGTACACTTTATCATCTGAAAGTTGTCTTAGAATCTAATTTCTATAGTCTTGATATTGCATCAAGACAATAGCCCCACCTTTGTCCGCTGGACGAATAGTGATGGTAGTATCTGCAGCCAAGTTGTTAAGGGCATCCCTTTCAATTTTGGAAATATTGGCACCTTTTTTGGTCTTATTGAGGTAATGTCTGCTTTCAGATCTTAGGCTCTGTGAGAAGACCTTCAGGGAAGCGTTATTACTCGGTGGATCAAATTAACTATATCATTTCATAGTTTCTTGCTGTTCATTTACAACATTCTCTGGGTGAGATTTAAAGAAGTCAGCCAGTCTTGGTTTACGTTGGAATCTATATTGATCAACTTCCCATTCAAAGTCATTAATATCAGTGGTGGGAATAAATGACAGTCCCTTTGATAACAATGTGGTTTCAGGTATTGTTAATATTTTGCTTGATAAATTAATGATAGGGTTTTCAATTACCTGCGAGGAGGTCTCCCTCTGATGCCGGTACGTCTTCCCCTTCTGGCCTCGCCTGGCTGGTCTGTTTCGGGTAAATGTTGATTTGTGTTGCTTATATTTCTTTGATGTGTATTCGTCAATACAGGTTCCCTGGTAAGGCCCAAGCCTGGCTCTAAAAAAACTACATATATATATATATATATATATATTAATATCAAAATATGCTTAGAATGAAATTATAAATACATATAATTTGGTTTTTGCTTCCCAAGCCCTACCAAGCCTCAATAGCCAACCAGTAACAAACCTCATGCTAATGATTTTCATTAACAATGATACAGCTGTCGATGAGTGGTTCACTGGCTTTGCATCTTTTCCTAAGTTGTGTTTCAAAGCTGTTGTGTACAGCAAACACAGACTCAAAGGAAACCATGTTTAAAATGGAATGAAGCAAAACTTTGATTCTCTGTTAAACTAATTTGCATATGCCCACCCAGAATCCTTTGCGGTAGTAACATCACTGCAAATTTGTGATTTCTGTGGGAAAATAAAGACTGGTGTGCGGATTTTTTGTTTAATATGGTATTAACTATATATATATATATACAAAGTATATCCGGTGTCACTCCGTTGCCCGGGCACACGCCGATAGCGTTCGGCTATTGGTCGCCCATAGGACTGCTGATGGCATGTGGAGTACTTCGGAGGCTCCACAGATGTAACACGTGAGTCGGAACGTGTCTCCTTAGCAACCGGAGTATGCTGATCCCACTGTGCGAATCAGCACTTCCCGTCTACTTATGGCTAAACCTCTATACGGACACAAAATAAACCAAATAAGGTCTCAACAGAATCCTGTTATTTCGTAAAAGTCTATAAGCCACTATTCTAGATGCAAAAATTAAATTAAACGCACATCCTGCATATAATATGGATATTTTTCCCTTACATACATATAGAACCCACTGTCAAAAAACATCAGTTTAAATCAAGTAAGGTGAATGGAGTCCAAAATCTTCTTAAAGTGACACTAATAAAGTGAATGAGATTAAGAATCTTAAAGTGACGGTGCATAAATATTTTTCCATGTGTCAGAATCTTTAGGCTGTGCATCAAAAATAATGTACTCAATCAGGCTTTCAATGAGGCTAAAAAGAAGCATCAGGAAACCAGGGAGAATATAAGGATGAATAAAGCTTCATCTAGAAGTTGATGTGGATAAGTGCAAGATAATGCATCTTGGACGTAAAAACCCAAGGGCAGAGTACAGAATATTTGATAGAGTTCTAACCTCAACATATGAGGAAAGGGATTTAGGGGTGATTATTTCTGATGACTTAAAGGTAGGCAGACAATGTAATAGAGCAGCAGGAAATGCTAGCAGAATGCTTGGTTGTATAGGGAGAGGTATTAGCAGTAGAAAGAGGGAAGTGCTCATGCCATTGTACAGAACACTGGTGAGACCTCACTTGGAGTATTGTACACAGTACTGGAGACCGTATCTTCAGAAGGATATTGATACCTTAGAGAGGGTTCAGAGAAGGGCTACTAAACTGGTTCATGGATTGCGGGATAAAACTTACCAGGAAAGGTTAAGGATCTTAACATGTATAGCTTGGAGGAAAGACGAGACAGGGGGGATATGATAGAAACATTTAAATATATAAAGGGAATCAACACAGTAAAGGAGGAGACTATATATTTAAAAGAAGAAAAACTACCACAACAAGAGGACATAGTCTTAAATTAGAGGGACAAAGGTTTAAAAAATAATATCAGGAAGTATTACTTTACTGAGAGGGTAGTGGATGCATGGAATAGCCTTCCAGCTGAAGTGGTAGAGGTTAACACAGTAAAGGAGTTTAAGCATGCATGGGATAGGCATAAGGCTATCCTAACTATAAGATAAGGCTAGGGACTAATGAAAGTTTTTAGAAAATTGGGCAGACTAGATGGGCCGAATGGTTCTTATCTGCCGTCACATTCTATGTTTCTATGTTTCTATGTAGAATGATATTCCCCATGAAATTCCACACAGCCAACTCAGTCTTTAAGACATCAATTGATAGGAATTGCAATATCTTGAAGAAGGATGTCACTTTACGTCAAGGTGTGCAACAGAAATCTATGATTTGTTACAAATGGAATAAAAACCTCAGAGACTTATTGGTCCACAATGACCCACAATGACTAAGTGGGAACTTTAAAGCTTCAAAACTAGGACAACAATGACAAAAAAAATAAAAAAAAACAACAAATGGGTTAACATCATATCACTACACTTCTCTCTTTAACAGAAGCTGCCCCAAGCCATGGAAATTGCACAGAAACATAATCAACACATTGCTATGGGCAAGCCTTTGACCTAAACTCTGCCTAAGCTTCTGGTCACCCATCTGTCTCTATTTGCAATATGAAAAATAAATGTGTCACTGCATATAATATTTTACTGTTATGTATAACAATAAAACAAAAATGATAGCCTATTGTTTGGTGTCAAATTCTAGTTTTTAGTAATATTTCAAGTTTAAATATTGTTATTTCCAATCTTTATATAGTGATGTATTGCATTTTATTATTTGTATTATTAGAACTTAAATCCAATTTCAGTATTTTGTTATAAGGAAGTAGATTTTGGCTGGCTAATAGTTGACGTTCAGGCATTATATCTTCTTGAATAACCCTCAAGAAGCAACTAAAAGAGCATGGAGTAGAATATACTTGGTGGGGGCCATTGGGGCATCTCTTTAGTGACAAACTAAAGCAGAGTATCTTAGTTGTGTCCCCAATATCTGGTGTTGGTAAATCTGATGATAATTCTGTTTCACATTTTTTTATTATTATTATGCAAATCGTCATACAGCAATGTATATTATTATCATACAAATCACCATACATTCAAGGTATGCAGGGGTGCATATAATTGTATTATTGTACAAAACTTCATACAGCACCCACCATCCAGGTATCCAGCCCCCCCCCTCCCCAGCCATGTAAGTTTATTATTATTATTATATAAATCATCATACAGCACCCACCATCCAGGTATACAGCCTGGGGGCACTGTATGATGATTTGTATAACAATAATACATTTATATGGCTGGGTTTCTGTATACCTGGATTGGGGGGAGGGGGGGGAGGAGGCTGGGGGAGATGCTGTGTAATGATTTATAAAATAATAATACAAATATATGGCTGGGGGGGTGGATACCTAATTATATGGCCGGGTTGAGCCTTTATTGATATAATTTAATAATAAGCAATATAATTTTATTATTTATTATTATTATTATTAAATAAATCATCACATTCAGGTATACAGCCTGGGGGCACTGTATGATGATTTGTATAACAATAATACATTTATATGGCTGGGTTTCTGTATACCTGGATTGGGGGGAGGCTGGGGGAGATGCTGTGTAATGATTTATAAAATAATAATACAAATATATGGCTGGGGGTGGTGGACACTGTATGATGATTTGTCTAACAATATTACATTTATATGGCTGGTGCCCCTGTATACCTGGATGTGGGCACTGTATATGTGGCTGCACATTTTTAGGCTGAGCTGTGGCTTGTGGGGACAGCTGAAGTGAGAGAGACCTCCACAAGTACCCGCCTTTCAAAGGTAAACTTTGCCACAGCTTGTGACTGGCATGCACCGGCTGCACTGATTAGGAGGAGACTGTGCTCCATCGTGGTGTGACCCAAACATGGCTCTGTCTTCATGTGAGATGTCACGGTTATGTTACAGGTGCAGGGCAGGGAAGAAGCAAGTCCAACACTATGCGTTGATGCCGATCGTTGTATAGTGTAATAAAAAACAAATTTGCTCAATAAATTTGAGATTGTTGCGGGCTTATGCAGCTGCCCCTTTTACCCTACTGCTGCGTTAAAGAAGGCCATTTTTTTTAACACTGTTGTTTAAGGGGGCCTACTTTATCAATCGCCCACAGGGCCCACTTGCCATTGGGCAAGCTGACACCCAGGCCAGTCCGCCTCTGGCTGCCAGTGACACACGTAGCTAACCCACTGCCATTGTTATCATCACCACTACTACAACCACCACAATCAATATCACTAGTACCAGCACCATTAACATTCCTTTAGCCTTAATCAACCAAGTACTAGTGTACATACTAATGTAGTGACCACTGACACCAATGGAAATTCACCTGCATCTTCAGCATACACAAGGCAAAAAGTTATAGGCCAGTGTATTGTGGTCATCTCACTAGTCAACTGCTGCTGTATCTGAAAATATATATATAAAAAAAAATTAAATAAGAGAAACCCATGTAATAACTTAACTTTTATTAAGGTCTAGTAAAAGATTAGTCCCTGTATGTACGGGACTCGGCAGTGTGATAATCACTATAAAATATATGTGTCCTAAAAACAAGTCCAAAAATACTACTTGGTCCAAATAAAGTATACATAGAGAAAAGGGAAAATATGTGTAATAGTCTCACCTACTGATTAGCTGAATCAAGAGGCTGTAATGCTCCAAGTAAAAATAAAGCAAAAGGAAACATAAAAACCCAGAGAGTAGTGTGACTTTCGATTGTGCTAAAGAAAGTGAAAGACTGTCTCCCAAGGAATAAGGGAGATATACGCTAAACATCATATAGCATGTACAATAATAGCCCACAAACAACTATCCAGTAAGGAAGGGGTAAATATCAAAACAAGCATGGTAGAATACAAAACTCAGAGATGAAAGCTAAAAGCTACAAGCTATAAGTACTGTGCCTTCAAGGGCACCCCTTAAAAGCCAACCACCCATCTCCCCTAACAAGTCTGTGTCAGTCCACTTTCATTTAGTTTAGAATTTCCACTGATTTGTGATTTTTTTTCAATTCTTTTTTTAATTCTTAGTAAGAGATTTTGCTTTGCTGTGTGCATTTATGCTACTGCTTGTATTTGGAAGCGTCAAGCTTCTTCCATCAGTTGTTCACACAGTGTGTGGCTGCAGTTGCCTGCCCAAGTAAACTCTGCCTTTGTGTGTGGCAGTTCATCTTTTAACTTTTTGTAGAAAAAAAAGTATTTTGAAATATTATCTGAAGTCAAGGCCTGAGAGACTGTTCAAGTTCACAATAAAGACCCTCTAATCTGCTGACTCCACAGGTCCTCTGCAAGCCATAAAATCAGTCTTTCTGTAGTTGATGTGTTGTGGCAGAACAGTGCCTGGTGCATCCATACAAAGGTCCGAGAAGATTCTGTAATATTTACTATTAGGGTGCATTATTAAATATGTAACTTTGTGCTTACACACATATATACTTACCTTATCCCCAACAATCAGGGTGCAGACAGCAAGAGACACACAAAGTCCAACAGAACATCAAGAATCATATAGTTTAGTACAAATGTTTAATTATACTCATGCACATAAAAAAACTGAAAAATATAAATGTAAAAACAGCATTAAAACACATTAAAGTTATCACACATAATGAGCTATAATAATCTATGTAGTAATATATAAATCAGTGATGACAGCATTTCTCTTCTACTATTTTTAATGTATTGCATCCATTCTATGAGAAAGGAGGTATAATTGGGCATGCCAATTAGTGAGATGAAGTTTAACCTTTAAAGTGGCTTGTTTAAAATAGCACATCACAATGAACAAAACATAACTGATCATTTAATGGCCAATCAGATAACAAATTGGATATTTGCATGGCAAACTGTCCACAAATTTATATTCTGAAAACTGAAGATAATGAAGTACAAACATGATAAAAAAAAATCCATTCTTAATTGTCAATGCACTTATTCTGTTTCACATCCTGAATAATTAGGGAAAAGCTTCAACACAGCTACTTTTTTTTATATTAAATGTATATGTGGCGAAAATAACCTCGCCACTGGGTTTTGGAGGGGCCTGTTTGCCAGCCTCCTACCCTGGGACTATGGGCCCTGTGATAACCCATGTTCAAAAGTACTGTTTCTGCCCCTTGGACTTTTAACTAGAACAGATTTAAACATGTGGCAGCGGCCATCCTAAATTGTCCAGCAGTGTTTTGCCGTCAAGCGTATGGAACTGTTTTGGGCATGTGACCATGTGCATGGTGGGGCAAACATAAGACTTCCAGGAAATTCCTGAACCCCTGAACCAATCTGGGTGATTTTTTGACATGTTGTTCACTCAGATCAGGGCTATCAGGGGATGTGGCTTTTGTGGGAATATGTTGTACTATGGGGTACTTTTTGGGGTTTGTAAAAATGTATGTTTTTTTTTCTGCTAAAGTTAATTGAGTCAGTCCATTGTCTTTGTTAATTGTATCACAGGCAGAGGGGAGGGTTTGTGTACATTATCTGGGAAAGTCTAACTGTACAATACTGTTTTGATTGGTTTTGTGACTTTGTGTTCTGTGCTCCACAAGGTCCACCTAGGTGGTAACCTTGCAAGGAAAACTGTATAAAAGACAATAAACCCTCAGATCTGCCAAGTTCCTGTTTTACTCTCAACATAGAGCCTCGTCTCGTGTGAGGGAAAAGGCTGCATCTACACTGGGGATTGCTATACTCTGTATACTCCCTGGCTATAATCACTAAGCTCTTTTAAGAGCTTGTTACTGCTACTCTCTCTTGGAGGAGAGGTTCACCCACTGGAACCTGGAGACTTGTCATAGGTCCAGGGTGGGTAGAAGACGGCGAGACCCCAACCAAGCTGCGGCGGTTCTTGGGATCTGCAGTGCTTATGGTATCTGGTGCGGTGCTGATGGTCCTTGGTAAGCACTAGGGGCATCGATTGATGGAGGGTCTGTCACAATATATATCAATTATATTTATATTTCAAGCTAAACAGAAAAAGAGAAACACCTGGATCATGCATTTCTAAGTAGTGACGCAGTGGTTAAGACCAATATATATATATATATATATGACTAAAGAACAGCATACACACTCACAAAATTCAGATTTAAACTTTACAGGGCAACTTGTATTTACCTATCGCAGCAAACAGATATGTAGATTCAGTTATACTATATAATTATATTGTGTTGAGCTCACCACTACAGTACTCCAATATTGATTACACTTTGTAAAACAAGAATGTATCAAAGTATCACTAAAGTCAACCAGACCATTTAATCTCAGTGAAGTGGCATTGGTGCAGTGGCCCAGTAATTTTAAGACATTTGTAGAAAGTGCAATGTTTACATTGCAGGCTTAAATACTCTTTTATTGGCTTCCAGACAGCCACTTGTGGCCCTTCCTCCTCCATAGTCGAGCTAAGCTCAGACCTGCAACCAAATGCCGCTTATAACAACAACATTTGATTGGAGGAAGGCAGGGTTTGGCCATGCATATCTCCATTGCTTTCTAGGAGAAGCATTAGAATGGTTGAGATCACAGAAGACTTCAGTAGGTTCTCGTCAAATATTATATATTACAATTTACCTTGCTTATCAAGGCAGATTATGCAATTGGATTGCTCCTCTCCTTACAGCCCTCAGGATGTGGCATATAATAGTTATGTGTGTTATATTGTTTTTTTTCTATCCTTCTGGCCTTAGGATCAGGTAGCCTAATAAAGGCTTTATTGCCTCATTTTTTTGGATTATATACTATTTGCATTATATTCTGCATCCTACAGTAGGTGTTCAGCCTCTCTCCTTGTGAAGAGCCTATTGACTGATAAATATTTTCACTACAGTTTCATTCTCAATCTTTTCACATACTGATGTTAGTGGAATTTTATTGGCTTCTAAACATGATTACGTGACTCAATATAGAGTTTTCTTACCAATGATATTCATTCCCTATTGCTTGTACAGCGTCTCAATTTTATTAATGACATTTTTTGAATGAAAGCTTTTCAGATGCCAGTATATGAGCAATATGTGCTGCCGTACTAGTTACAGTTCCTAAAAGTACAATGAAGTTTTACTACATGTGAAATCAATATTAGTGTGGGCAGAAGCACAGGTTTATCCAAAAGAAATAAAACAATGTAGCTTTAAAAGGCATCTATCACCTATTTCTAAGAAAAATAAGAAATAAATCAATGTAGTGCTCAGGAAGTGATACTAACGGTGGAGAAGGTAAAATGTTTTTTGATGGAATACCTTCTGCCTGTTGCTGGTCCCTCTGCTGCTCTTTCATCTTAAGATTTGGAATAGACAGAATGTAACTCAATTAATGACAGATGTAAAGAGCAAGAAAAAAAGTTAAGAATCAAAAAGGAAGTTTACAGGAATTTTAAACCTCAAATGGAGTTAATTCAACAACTGTCTCCTGTGGTTCTGTTTCACATGCATCTCTGTTCAGTATTTGGAGAGTCTTGACATTCAAACAGAACTTAAGGCTTGGTTTGGACAGAATATTGTTAATTCTGCCCTTCTTGCTCAATACATATTTGTACCACTTTGAAACTCTTTGCAATTTATGTATTGTAATGTTCTTTTATGAATTTCAACATACAGTTTCCCTTCCTTTGCCCAACATCAATGATCGGGGTTTTGAAATTTGGTGACAGACAGCATAACTTGAGGTTCTTCTAAAAATGTAGTCTTTATTTTCTATCATATTGGTTGTAAATAATGTGCTTATCTGATTTTTTTTATGCTGCCATGGATAATTGACTGTAAAACGAAATGATGGCAGTTAATAAACTTATGTTTGGTTTTAAATTAATTGTAAATTGTCCAAATTTTGACTAATCTGAATCCCATACCTCTGAATTGTCATATGACCAAACCACAAAACAAACTAAATGAGGAATAAACAAGCTATTTTTTGTTTCATGTTTTGGAGTTCCATCGGTGGTGCCAAAAGACAAAAGATGATTGATGGAAACAGAGATGATTGGGCAGTCACTAAATGATGATTTTCTTCACATATCACGTGAGAACTATCTAAAGCAGGCCACTAACTCCACAATCATTTCTGCTGCCATTACTATTGACACTGCAACTGCTTTTACCACAAGCAAGCAGAAGCATAACAGCGTCTGTATTTTACATGATGTAGTGAAGGCTACAATTCACAAAATTCACAAAATCAACACAAAGGTGCAAACAATACTTGAGCATTCCTTGAGGATATTAAAAAGGTGTGTAGTGGTTCTGGTGTCTAGAGCACTTCCCTGAAGCATCAGCAGTGTAAGGAAGGGGGAGGAGGGTGGAGCAGGAGGGCAGGGAACCTAAAGATATTCCAACACTATAGTGTTAATAATACATGTTTATAATCCTAACACTATAGTGTTCCTTTACGCATTCATTTAAGCATTCCTTTAAGCATTTCCAAAACTTAGTTTAGATTAAGGTCACTCTAAAATGAATATTAATATTACATTGTATAATATGTGGCTTCCATCCAATTCTCTGTACTTGACTCAAACTTATTCATAAGAGGTCAAACTAAAACATCACTTCACTTTTATGCCAGAGAGCTGCTTGATCAACCTGTCATCTTCTAGGAGCTGAAAAGATAGGATCATTAGAACATTGCAATATTTTGCTTCCAAAATCTGAAACCAGGTTAAATTTTACATCAATGTCACATGGTATCATTGATGATACATTAACATTATGATTTGAATTTACTTTTTCTTGATGGCTTGTTACAAATTCAGCTGAGCTCAGTTGTAATGGAAATGACCACTAGTGATCAAGATCACAGGGATATATACGTGGTGACAGATATTTGCCATGTGTAATACATACTATGTATATGGTACTATATTCTAATCAGAGTTTCACCTCTAGCTGCTGTGTAGGGAACCTAAGCCAATACTTTAAGGTATAGATCTCACAATAACAGGTGAGGTGAGTAGAACATATTTCATAATTAAAATGTGAGTTGTGGCTAGATTTACAACTGAGCAGCAAGGATAATGTCAAAATATCATAACATTTTATACATCTTGTAGCAAAAATCAAGCTTTGAACAAAAATAATATAAGAGATTTCTGCTCAGAAAAATGTAATTATAACTTGTAGTTATTTCTATGCTGTGCTTTTTACTAGGAAAAAATATGACCATGATTTCTACTTTCAATTTGTAGAGTATGTAATGAGAAAAAGTTGACTTTCGCTTACAACAGTCAAGTATGCTTAAACTGACTTTTTTTTTTACATTACAAATTTGAGCAAAGGTAGTCTACGTCTCCCACACAATCTTCTACCTCTAGAAGAATGTAAGGAAAGAGGACATACAGCTGAGCAGAGGCCTGAAATGTGAAAAATATCAGCACCAATAAACATGTTGGACACAGATGTTGTCACAGGCATTATTATTCAGCTACATTTTCAACAAATGAGAAGGAAGAGAGAACAGATATATATGATCAGGGTGCAGGTCTTCGGCATACAGTTATACAGCAAAACCAGGTAGCATTCCCAGGAAAACCTAACCAATTGTGCCATAACTCATGATTTTTAGATTGATGGTAATTAAAACTAGTTTTAGCACAGCAGAGAAAACATTATGCTTCCTTAAAATTATCAAGGCATCAGCAATTACCCTCCCCTCCCCAATATTGCAAACATCAATGATATATAAATCTTTTTGGACACAAAGAAACTTGTATTAGTTGGCATGAGGTGTATCTTGTGCAACTTTACTTGGTTACTAATAAAAAAAAAGAAAAAGAGACAGATATAAATGTAGTCTGCATCCGATCTCACCGTACATTCTGCAGCTACTTCCTAACCATCCTTCTCTGTGCAGTCTCATAGAGTTACAGAGCAAACTGCTATCCTGTGCAGACCCACCTTGACCCAGATCAAGCTTCCTTCCTGTGAATTATATCCCTCTGCAATCTAAACTGATTCCAGAGGCCCTGCTTCCTCCCTTGCATTGAGCTATCTGTTTTGCATTTGCATTATTCATTTGTGTTCTTACATTTAATACATTCACTTTCCTCTTTACATTGTGTGCATTCTGGCTTCTTTGCATATTGGGTTCCTATTTTTGGTGGTTGCTTCTGTACCCCTTCCTGACCACACTCTGCGACAGTAATTATGTTTTTTATATACTGGGATGCAGATGTTTAGCCCAATACATAAAAATAAATAAATTACCTGATTCAGAGTTTCCCAATTTGTGTTCCACCATTATTTCAGCTGCTGATAATTGAGGCACGAATATGATGTCACTCCGTCCCCAGCATCACTAAGAGTTTTTGAGGAAGCTGAGCAGGAAGATCATTGCTCCCTCACCGTCTGCACTACACACCCACACACCAGCCGTTTAGCCCAGCAGCCCCAGGGACCGCACTCCAGGGACCCAGCAGCTCCACTGGACACCAGAGACCGCACACCAGCTGCTCAGCCCAGAAGCCCCACTGGACCTCATGAACTGCACGGCAGCTGCTTAGTACAGCAACCTCACTGGACCCCAGGGACCGCCCGCCAGTCTCACCATGACTTTCAGATGGCCAGACGAGGTCACCCCAGAAGTGCGCAACAGGGGATTTGAACCCAGGTATGTTTGTGGTTTCTGAGTATAAAGATCGTGTGTTCTCCAGTTTGTTCCTGGCTCCTGGCCTTGACTCTTCACATTATTTTCTCTGACCTCTGGCTTCCCCAGCCGCTCAGCCCAGCAGCCCCACTGGAACCCAGGGACCACACGCCAGCTGCTCAGCCCTGCAGCCCCACGGGATCTCAGGGACTGCACGCCAGTCGCGCAGCCCCACTGGACCCCAGGGACTGCATGCCAGCCATTCAGCCCAGCAACCCCACTCGACCCCAGAGAAATATACTCCATGCCAGCACTCCCAAAGGTAGGGAGGCTGGGTGGAGTGAAAAAAAAAATTGTGTGTGTCTGTTAAGGAATTTGTATATGAATTTGTCAGTTAGTGTGTGTAAGTGTGAATGTCAGTGAGTGTGTATATCTGTTTGTATGTGTGACTGTCAAAGAGTGTGTGTGTGTGTGTGTGTGTGTGTCTATGTATATATATATATATATATATATATATAGGTATTTATATATATATATATATATATATATATGTGTGTCAAGGTTTATGTTTGTATATGAATGTGTGTGCATGTGTCAATTATTTTATGTGTGTTAATTTGTTTGTGTATGTGGCATACATAGAGCAATCATATATGCATACATCCCAGCAATCAAACACCATCCCAGCAATCAAACACGTATATGAGCATACATCCCAGCAATCAAACACCAACACAACATGCAAAGACAAACATTACATACAAAAAACCCTGGATTCAAATTTATATACAAACACTCAAACATACCCTTTACTCAAACACTAATACTGCACACAAATGTACATCCGCATTTAAAACTAACACTACATCCAAGCACACCCCTGCATGCAAATGCAAACATTACATACAAGCAGAGCCCTGTATCAAAATGCTAACATTATATACAAACACCAACTGTAAACACAAAAGCACACCTGCTTCTAAGTACTACCCCTGACCTAATTACTAGACTTGGAGATTCATTTAGTTATGAACTACAATGCATCCAAATTGGGGCCAATCATGAAAATATTTCTAGCAAAAAATATACATTTTATTTATGTGTTTGATTTGCCCAATTACTCATCGCTTTGGTTCATTTATTTCCTTTTCTAGAATATTTTCTTTTGTTAACAAAGTTCGAACAAGCTGAAACATTGTATGGCCAAAATTCAGCCATTTAAATTTTTATTTTTTATTTGTAAACGTAGTGATTCAGGCAAAAGTCTAATGATAACTGAAATATTTAATAAATATTTTTATTATAAATCTTTTGCTCGAGACATTGCTTTCTATGTTTCTAGAGTGGAACCTAGGTGCCTTACATGGATAATGTTTTGAACACAATTCTTTGAACAGAAAAAAAAAAATCTTTCTTTTTATCTTTTATACTATTGACATTTGGAAGACTTGGGGCTAACTGATTCTTCAGATTTTTTTTCCCTTTTTAGAAAAATAACTACAGGTTCTTATGCAATTTCCTTTCTTAAATATTCACCTCTAACAAAAAAGACCAAGGTGTTTTGTTTTTTTTTAAACATTGCTGACCGGGCCTGCAAATCAGACTTGGTACTGGATTCCAACTGGAATTGATTCATGTTTTTTTTATGTTAATACCTCTGCCCTTATAGACAAAAAAACATTTTTTCCCCAAAAACATTAACAAAAGTTACATTGTAACACTGATATTTGTCAGGAATCCCTGAATAACCCTCACATGTATATATTTTTGAAAGGAAGACAACCTAAGGTATTAAATTTGGGGTATGTTGACTCTTTTCATGCAACCATTTTACCACCAATCTATGCCAAATTAAAAAAAAAAAAAAATAATTGGTGATTTGTTTGACACACATAGCAATTTAAGAATACATGTACGGAGAACTGTATGGGTTACTGCCAAAGAACATCACAATATGTGTTCAGCAACATATCGAGTACCGTGATACCCCCATTTATAGGTGTATTGGGTTCTCTGGGGGCAAAAATACCTTATTTGGAGGGTGCGCAATACAGTTTTCCAACTTGGAATTTTCACAGCTGGTCATCATGCACCCATGTCCTATTTGGGACATTTTTGAAACCGGCCAATGTAATTTACCCCAATCAAACCATATATTTTTTTTTAAAGTAGACACCCTAGCGTATTTCATATGGTGGTATTTTAACACTTTGAATGCACTAATTCTACCACCAGACTTTTGGGTAGTCATTTTTTGTTTTGTTTTTCATCAACATTGTACTTTAGGCATGGATTCTCAGTTTCTGTTATGTGTTACTGACAAAGAACACCCCAATATGTGTTCAGCAACATCTACCATGTTCAGGTTTTATGGGTTTTTGCAACCACCTTCAGGGGTCAAATGAAGGCTTTCCCCTTTTCCATGTTGGCACATTGAAATTTGCCAGATTGGTTAGCTGGGCCTATGTTGTCTTTGAGACCATATAGCAGCCCAGGAATGAAAAGTAACCCCATCATGGCATACCATTTGTAAAGTAGACAACCCCAGGGTATTCAAAATGGGGTATGTTTAGTCTTTTGTAGTAGCCACTTGGCCACAAACGCTTGCCAAAGTTAGAGTTCAAATTTTTTTACACAAAAACTGCACTTTTACTGGTGATTTCATCATTGTGGTATGTTTTACTGTTTTAAACACTCATATTTGTGTTCAGCGAAGTCTCCTGAGTATAACAATGCCCCCTATGTACAGGTTTTATGGTGTTTTGGAAAGTTATAGGATCAATATAGGGGAATATAGGTCTTCCAGAGGAAGGCTTCATAGCTGAAACGTCGGTGGTTTTATTTCTCCTGCTCTTGGTCAGTATACCTTTTTAATGGGTGATTGCATCTTGTAATTTATTACTGTGGTTTTTGGTACTATTAATGGGCTATGCACTTTCCTTCTGTTAAGATATTCTGGTGTACTTTGTATGTATGAATTATCTCTTTTTTTATGTGCAAATTGGTGTGCCTTGGGATCATTGTTATTTCTATTTTGCACTATTCAGTTTACCAGATTGGTTTGTCTTTTGTGACTATATGGTAGCCCAGGAATGTGAAAATAACCCCATCATAGTATACCATTTTCAAATGTAGACAACCCAGGGTATTCAAAATGGGTTATTTCCAGTCTTAGTCACAAACACTGGTCAAAGTTATCATTTTTAGTGTGTGTGTGTGTGGTGTTCAAGTAGAGAGTGTAGCAGTATTAAGTCCAGTCATGTAGATGTAAAAAACTTTAAAAAATAATCTTTTTTTATATATATATATATATAAAATGTGTATCTTGTAATACCTTTTTTATTGGACTAACAGATTTTTTTAATGACAAGCTTCCGGGAGAACCTCCCTTTCTCAAGTCTGAAGCATTTCTGAGCACATAGAAATGACACATAGAGTTCAAAGTTGAGTTGTGATACAGGGGTTAAAGCAACTTTTCTAATTTATATTTAAAATCCTATTAACTGGGATGGGAAGATAACCTGTGATTGCAAGGAAACCAAATATAGCTAACATCTTTGTAAAAAAAAAATAAGCACTATTTTGTAAAAATGTATAAGCCTATATTGTGTGTAAAACATATTTACTATTTGTTATAGTTATTATATCTTATTGGAATTTATGAGAATATTATATTATGTCTCATTTTTTTTTCCTTATAGAGTGTTCAATTACAACTTTAGAAAAATTAAAAAATCCATTGAGTAAGACAGAACTTAAAATTCTAAATTTAAAAAAAAAAGACAAAACGTACTTTTTACGTGTCTTTTCTCTTTACTTTTTGTCAATATCTTCAAGTGCAATATTGACTGGCATACTTTGCTTTAACCTTTTTGCTCTAAATGCAACTACTTGCTCTAAATGACTATAGCACAATGTGTGACTGTGTAATGCACCACCTCAAGGCAAAGTAATTTTCACAAAGAACGGAGTTTGTTAAAAGAAAATTACTGATAGAAAGTGTACTCTTTAGAGGCTAACAATCTGTCACAAAAGTCTTTGTAATTCATCACAAACCAGGGAAAATGGATCACAACTATTTACTAATTGTGCTTCTTGACAATCAGCTTCTCTGGGGAAGATTTTTGGATTTTGAATCAATTAAATTATCTTTTACAATATAATGTCTATTTTATTATCAACAGGTATCTTAGTGTTTTATAAACACTTCTAAACCATCTACTACATTTTAGTTTTTTTTAGTAGTGCAGCATATGCAGTAGAAGATATATTTATATATTTTTAAATAATTAATAAAATTTACATACAAATGCACACAACCATACCCACATGCACACACACACACCTTCATGTACATACATCCAGATATATTCTAAGACTTCAGCCCATTGGTCTAAATGCATCCTGACTATGAATGCCAGAGCTATCTTTCTATTTGCAATTTAATGTTGGCCTTGCTAAGCTTTTGGCAGCATCATTTTTGTCTAAATTCCAAAGAAATTGCTTGTAGAGTAAATACAATCTTCACTGCTCCTTTAAAAAAAAAGTTTAATATTTTTTTTAAATAAAGCTTGCACAATTAAAAAATATATTCATTACAATTAACGTAATACTAATATATAGAACATTGTGCTGTCAATGATATTTAATAACAATGTTACAAACCATCAAGGAGTTCTATAACAATAATACACAAGGCTGCAGACCGAGTGTCTTAATAATGTCATTGATCATCAACGTTTTTGTAATATGCTAAATGATGTAGAATTAAAGGTATTGCATTCCTTACAATGCATAGTTAGTGAAAATGTCATTTACACTAGGGGCACCAAGACACTGCTATGTATTTTTCTCTATTACTCAAGCTTTACATTGCCCTGTTGTCTTATTTATGTTTAAATGTAATAATCAAATATATTTAAAAGAGGGGGGTCTATAGTGCCAAAAGCTAAACATTTGTGGATAATGAAAAACAAAAATGTCTGCATAATGCCAAGTCTGTAAAACATATCTACTAGGAACTACTACATTAAATAGTAAAAAGGTACTGTGGCAGATTATCATTGTACACTTATTGTAGCACCCTCATAACGTAATTTACACTTTTTACCTAACACTTTGATGCTGTGCTATTTTCTAGATTCTCCTCTAAAAGTGATATTCGAGTTAGTGAATCATCTAGGTGTGTGGCAAAATGGAACTAGGGCTGTCTGCCTGGTTGAACCATGCTTCTATATTTAGAGATGCTGGAAAAACAGATTAAAAAAAAAAAAAGATATTAACACACAGGCAAGGTAACATTTAAGGCATCAGTAATCAACAGAAAAAAAAAATACAGAAATAAGTATCAACAATACTTTCAGAAACAATGGTAATGGAACAGTCAAAAAGTCCATGGCTTATGATTTTTCTTTGACCTTTTTATCTATTATCTACATTCTATTATCCTTGGCTTGTCCTGTATTACTCTGTTTGCATGTATCAGTGTGTGCAGGTTGAGTATTGTGTGTATAAATATTGTCTGTGTGTATTGGAAAACTGAGTGGCATGTGGCTGCGCATGGTTTTCCCCTCTTCTGCTTACCTTCCCTGGTGGAAGGTGAACAGGATCCCTGGTGCTCTAGAGAAATTTGAGCAAAATCATGGTCTGGTGGTCTGGTGGGAAAACTGGGGACCATGAAGGTTCTCTTAAAGTGGTCTTTACCTGATATTGGTACAGAACTCGAAATGCACTTGGTGAAGTTAGGAGACACAGAAGCCCTTTAGATCTTGCTCATTTAATGGGTAATTTGACTATTTTAGAATAATTACCTGTTTTATGTCACTGAATTCTAGTCCGAATTCTTTTCTTTGAATTCTAGTCCAAAAGAAAAGAAGAAAGAAAGCTATAACAATATTTAACATTTTTAAAACTACCTCAGCCTCGCAAACTAGAAGTCTTAAATGTCACATTTTCTACCAGATTATGCAAGAAACCAGTGAAATTCAATGCATGAAACCATCACTTTAAGAAGAAACCAAAGAAGGTCAAAATGTAATTAAATTAAATTGATAGCCTGTGTGATAAAAATCCATCCAATATGACACCAGCTATCTAACCAATTAAGGATCTAGGTTAACATAACACATTAATAGTTATAATCATTAATAAATAAATATATGTACAAAATTATTTTTTAAAACAATTTGAATACATTTGAAAAAAAAAATATGCTTACTGCATCAAAATTATAACTCTACAAGATCAGACACAGGTTGGGGGGAGGAGGGGGGGTAGGAATGCCTTACCTACTGACAATGCTGAAGTAAATACACTATTTCCTGATTAATCTGTGACTCCAACCATGTGTCTATCAGAGACTTGCTGACTTTTAGATGATGCTGATTTTGGTGGATCCCCTCTTTTCTGCTTGCCTTCAAATCATTCTTTTTTACTTGGTGTCACAACACATTAAGATCCTCAGCAAGATACAAGGCAGCAATCCTAACAAAGGCAAAATAAGAAGAGATAGGCATATTATGGAACCTTAAAGTGGTTGGACTTAACACAAAGCAGGATAATTAAACTAATGCTATGGATTTACTCTGATCAGAAGGAGAAAAATGAAAATATAAACAGCCATGATAAAAATAATGAATAAGAAAAGTTACAGGGTTACTGAAAATCAATGTCAGGAAACAGCCAGGTCTGGTACACATACAGGAACAGGTTTATGTCAAAGTCTAACATAGTGGTGATCTGATACACTATAAAATAATAGCACTTTTATGGGCTCTGAGACTTGAACAGCTGCTAAACATATATATATATATATATATGTATATATATATATATATATATATATATATATATATATAGACAATCCAATGAGGGAGGCTGCTCTCCGGACTTAAAACTTCAGTTTATTATTATTGATTAAAAATGATGACCAATGTTTCGGTCCCCGCTCGGGACCTTCTTCAGTGTCAAATACAACAAGACAATACAGTACATCGCATATACAAACAATATATACCATTAATAATTAGTGGAACGACTCACCAGGGTGTTCGCCCCGTCCCGCCGATACCAAGTGCACTTCCGGGTATGCGCGCGCACTACAAAGCGTGCCACGCCTCCCGTCATGTGATCATACGTGCCTGACATGATGGACAGTCGGGAAACCTGGTTTCCAAGACAACTGTGTAAACAAATATAAATTGTGAACGTGTCTGAATACGCCAATCCCAATGCAAAAGATAACTTAAGAAAAATAGGATTATATTTGTTTACATAGTTGTCTTGGAAACCGGGTTTGTCTATCTATTGGAGCCTTGGTCTTGTGCCCGGTAGTGGTATACTTTAAATGTGAGTGCTGGGGATCTATAGATATTTTTGTATATATATATATATTTTTTTATATTTTTTTACCTCCCCACCCTTTGTGCACCCGTCTGCAGTGCTATCCATTTATCATTTTAATTTAAATGTGCACATTTAGCTCCTGTATTACTGACAATATTTCATCATTAATTAATTTTTTTGTACAAGTTTGGTTTTCATTTGATGACATGGATGAATTTCTTGTGCAAGCTGGCACCTATATGGAACATGCTGAAACATTACAATTTACCCCTGAAGAAGCATCCCAAATTTTATGGGAACAAACGAGCCAGGAGTTACCTAATCATACGTCTAGAGATGTTTATTTCAAATTGCTACGTCTGCATAAGAAAGGTGTGAATTTGGACCTACATGGTTTGTTTTTGTCGGATTATTTCAAGGCTAAAGTGATTCCACGTGGCTTTAGGCTATTAAATATACCAACGATTGGTAGCAATGGTAAAGCAACGGTATGTAGAGATTGGACTCATGTTTTGAATAATGCCTCATTAAACCTTATGCTTATAACAATCAAAGATGTTAAAGCGGCACTGTCATGCCGAACTTACCTTTCCTCAATCTCTTCCTCTTCTCCCCCTCTCTCAGGATCTGTTCTTCTTTTCTTCCTGTCTTCTTTAGTTTTCTTTAAAATCATAAGACAAAGTAGGGACTCTTTGCCTTATGGAGGATTCCTCCGCTTGACCAGCTCTGACCAGCGGAGGATCAAAGTGTGCTTCATTTCCGCTGGTCAGAGCAATTTTCCCATGATCCTTACCTTCCCTCTGTGTTCCCACGATGCTTCCTGTCATTTTAGACGAAACTGCCGAATTGCGTTCTAACTAAATGAGAACAGTATGTTCGTTTGTTTTAGAACGCAATTCGGCACTTTATTCGGATCGGAATTTCATTCTAATGAATGAAACTCTGATCCTATTCATTTCCACGGCTGCATCTTGCAGCCGCTTGGTAGATAACTCCCTAATTCCCACGGTATCAGGGAGCTATCTACTAAAAGGCTGAAAGACCAAAATTGGTCTTTCAGCCACATTTACTAATACTAAGTAAAGATTACTTAGTATTAGTAAATAATATGCCCCTACTCGCTATATCGCGAGTAGGGGCATGTGTAGTAAGCAGTGAGCAGCTTATAGCTGCTCACTGTAAAAAAAACCAAAAAAAACTAATAACCCCCCCCCGCCCGTGGGGGCCCTAAATAAAGATGGGGGGGACCTACTGTCCTCCCCCCCTGGCCCCCACCCCTGAGCGGTGGGTGGGGGCCCTAATAAAACAAGAAGGGGGGGGACCTACTGTCCCCCCCTGGCCCCCACCCCTGCACGGTGGGTGGGGGCCCTAATAAAACAATAAGGGGGGGGACCTACTGTCCTCCCCCCCTGGCCCCCACGCCTGAGCGGCGGGTGGGGGCCCTAATAAAACACGGGTATGATGGACTTTTCTTTGGCCTTTTTGGGGGCTGAAGAAAGAAGATTTTAAAAAAAAGAAGATGTCAAATGGTAAGTTTAATTTCTTTTTACAGGTTAGTTATTTTATTCCCCCCTCACTATTTTTAGGGTGAGGGGGGTAGGTAGGGGATAGTTTTTTTTTTGGGTGGTGGGGGGGTGTGACTAGGGGCTTGGGACCCCTAGTCACCTTGATTGGGGGGGTGTTTCATTTAGGGCCCCCACCCACCGCTCAGGGGTGGGGGCCGGGGGGCAGGACAGTAGGTGTCCCCCCCTTATTGTTTTATTAGGGCCCCCACCCACCGCTCAGGGGTGGGGCTGGGGGGGAGGACAGTAGGTCCCCCCCTTATTGTTTTATTAGGGCCCCCACCCACCGTGCAGGGGTGGGGGCCAGGGGGGGAGGACAGTAGGTCCCCCCCCTTATTGTTTTATTAGGGCCCCCACCCATCGTGTAGGGGTGGGGGCCGGGGGGGAGGACAGTAGGTCCCCCCCTTATTGTTTTATAAGGGCCCCACCCACCGCTCAGGGGTGGGGGCCAGGGGGAGGACAGTAGGTCCCCCCTTATTGTTTTATTAGGGCCCCCACCCACCGCGCAGGGGTGGGGGCCGGGGGGAGGACAGTAGGTCCCCCACCTAATAGTTTTATAAGGGCCCCCACCCACCGCTCAGGGGTGGGGGCCAGGGGGGAGGACAGTAGGCCCCCCCTGATTATCTTCATGGCCCCCACCCGCCGCTCAGGGGTGGGGGCTGGGGGGAGGACAGTAGGTCCCCCCCCTCATTATCTTCATGGCCCCCACCCGCCGCTCAGGGGTGGGAGCCGGGGGGGAGCACAGTAGGTCCCCCCCTCATTATCTTCATGGCCCCCACCCGCCGCTCAGGGGTGGGGCCGGGGGGGAGGACAGTAGGTCCCCCCCCTTATTGTTTTATTAGGGCCCCCACCCACCGCTCAGGGGTGGGGGCTGGGGGGGTGGACAGTAGGTCCCCCCCTCATTATCTTCATGGGCCCCACCCGCCGCTCAGGGTGGGGGAGGGGGGAGGACAATAGGTCCGCCCCCCCTTATTGTAATTTATGTAATTTATTTTCAACAGTGAGCAGCCACAGGCTGCTCACTGTTTAGCAGACATGCCCCTACTCGCGGTATAGCGAGAAGGGGCATTTGGGAGATTTTAATCTCCCTTGTGCTATTATGGGGGTCATATTGACCCCCATAGAGTGAGAGGGGGACCTGGGGGGGCTTATGAAGTGGTGGGGAGCACTGCTCCCTGCCGCTTCTATAGTTACATATTACAAGGAGGGAGCTGCGTGCCGGTAGCTCCCTCCTTGTAATAACCTGCACGAACAAACATACACTGATACATAGTGTTTGTTTGTTCGGCTGATATTTCTATTCACTCATTCGTCTGTCTGATGAATGAATGAATAGATGAAATTCCCGTTCGCATGTCCAGGTGTTTCACTGGGCATGTGCGGGAATCTCACAGGCTATCTAGTGTGGGCTGATGACGTGTCCCACAGGGACTTCACCTACCCACACAAAGATGGCGGCGCCCTGAATATAGATCAGGGCAGAAAATAAAGATTTAAAAAGAGTTAATCTGGAGGGCTTAGGGGTATTTGGGGGTGACTAGTGGGTCAATTGGATGTAGTGGAGGCGGGAGGGGGGTTAAAAAAAAAAACGGGATTTGGCATGACAGTGCCACTTTAAGACTGATCTAGCAGAAGTTAAACAGCAGATCATGACACTAGAAATGGAACAAGCAATTCTATTGGCCCCAGCTGATGGACTGAAATTGCAGCAACAACTAAAGGTGGAATTGCTTAAGTACAAGAATGAACTGGTTAGATTTAAAAAGCAAAAGTATGAAATGGTCCAACAAGACTATAAGGACCACCGTGTATATAGGTGGCTATCGGGTGACCGTCCATCAAGACCAAGGCGATTCCGGAAAAGGATTGTCCGCCCGAAGATTCCAACAATAGACATTACCTCTGGGGAATTGACATCGGAGAATGAAACCCCTAATGAAACATCTGCTTTTTTAGGCCAGATAGAGACGGGCACTGTCATCAGGAGCAAGGTCAGAGGCGAAGAGGGTACAGAAATAGGAGAGGGCGCAAGGGTAAAAGTGGTGCCAAGGGGAAAACCCCCCTATCAGAGATAAACCCCATTTTCAATCTCTCCAATAGACAACTCAGTGAAACGGAAGTCAACATCCTCAGTAAGGGACTATCATATGTCCCTACCAGTTTGGCCAACTCCTTTAGGTGGAGTACTGAGTTGTTCCAGTTTGGAAGAAATATGAGGCTTAAAGAATTATTTCACTCTATGAATAAGAACACACCATTATCGACATCTATGGGCCTAGAGAAATTCAGAGTTAAATCTACATTCGACCCACAAACTATCAAATCATCTATTAAGACATCCCTTACAACCACATGTAAGATGACGCAAGAAGTTTTGTCTAAACAGCGAGATAAACGGCACAATATCAGTAAAAAGGAGCGACGACTTCTTGAAAATTTGTCCAAGGACCACACTATAGTTATCCGCTCAGCGGACAACTATACGGACTATGCGGAGGACCTTAGACACCAACTCCAAGATTCAAATACATATTGTCTTTTACCCGGTGACCCCACTTTTTTTACCCGGTGACCCCACGGACATCCAAAGAAAAATATCTGATGTAGTGGATATGGGCCTCAGAGCCAGTTATATCAGTCCTGATTTGCATAAATTTTTGAATAAACAACATCCTCGCACTCCTATCACTTATAGTATACCGAAGATCCACAAGGACATGAACAGACCTGCTGGCCGCCCCATTGTTTCTGCTATAGAAGGCGTTCTAGAGTCCATAGCACAATGGTTGGATTTTATATTTAAAGGACCAGTAGAGGAGTTACATACATGTATTAAAGACATGCAGACTCTCCTGCATAGAATTAAAACATTGGAATTTGATGGCAAGCCTCCAATATTTATCACCATGGGTGTTAAAAGCCTATATACAGTCATCCCCCATAAAGGGGGTATTGAGGCAATGCGACAGGTGTTATGTGGTTCTTCGGTTTATCGGGGCCCAACTATCAAATTCGTGTCTCTAATCCTTCATAACAACCACTTTAGGTTTGAGGAACAGTGGTACCTACAGGTAGCAGGAACATCGATGGGATCAACCATGGCCCCAATGTATGTAAACGCGTACATGTATGTATACATGAAGGTCCACATACTGACCCCCTACCAGGAGAAGATCATTGGTTACTACCGTTTTATAGATGACCTTTTGATCATCTGGCTAGGTACTTGTATTGAGGCACATTCTATGGTGGATGAACTTAACTTACTCCCTAAACCTATTAAATTCACAACCAACATTAGTGAGGATAGAGTTCAGTATCTGAATCTGAAACTTTCGTATGGGACAAATGGAGTCCAGTATACTTTATTTTCAAAACCAACGGATCGTTACACTTTGTAACATGCAGACAGTGCACACCCCATTCCTTTGAAAAAGTCTATTCCCAAGGTGCAATTCTAGAGGGTCATCCGTAACAATTCGGATGACAAAAAGGCTGAGCTACAATTGAAGGTTATGACCCGGAAGTTTTGGGGGCTATGACCGTCAGATATTGGAGGATGCGCTGTTGAAAGCTAGAATGGCTCCGGTGTGCAACAAGTTGGATACTGTACAGAGGATAGTATTCCTCATGACGTTTCATAATTCTTCTAATGAAGTGACAGCAATTGTTAAAGAAAATTGGAGAATGGTCGCCTTGGATGATACACTACCAAAGATTTTCAAAGAAAGCCCATTGATCTGTTACAGGAAAAATAAAAGCCTTAAAGATATGCTGGTACACACGGATCCTGTGGAAAGTTATTCCAGAGTGGACAAACACAACATAAGGGGTGCATTCAGTGTCTTGGGTGTGTAACCTGTGTACATATGATCGCAGCAAAAAAGTTCAACCACCCACACACCAATAAAACATATGACATAAGACATCCTATCAATTGTAAAACCCCACACATTGTTTACAAATTGGTATGCCCGTGTGGCCTTCACTATGTGGGAAAGACAGAAACACCCCTGTGCGAGAGGATTAGGGGCCACTGTTCAAGCATTAGGTTGGTGTATAGGGATGGACAGTCGGACAAGCCCATTGCCCAGCATTTTCTGGATAAAAAACATCCCTTAGCATCTCTTAAGTTTATGGGCATTGACCATATCCCTTACCCCTGGAGAGGGGGTAATAGAGGGAAAATACTGCTTCAAGAAGAAGCGTTTTGGATCCATCAACTAAATACGGTGTCGCCTTTGGGACTTAATGAGAATGTTACTTATCATTCTTTTTTATAGGGATGTCCAGCTAGCCAATATGTTTTTAATATATATATGGTACATGTGAACATACATATGAATAATTAATTTTAAATATCTATGTAGCACTTTTAATATCTATGTAGCACTTTATAATTAGCACACTTTCACTTTAATATTTATTTTGCACTTTAATAACTTATAGTACTTTCCTTTATATATATGCACTTTATTATACATACATTTGCTAACTATTGGTGCACTTTATCTGATGCACTTTACACTGAATCACATGTATGTATTATTGTGCGGTATTTCTTATAGGATTATGACTTCCTACTAGTTACATATATTCTATATGCACTATCACATTAGTATTATCATCCTATTCTTCTTAAGTTATCTTTTGCATTGGGATTGGCGTATTCAGACACGTTCACAATTTATATTCGTTTACACAGTTGTCTTGGAAACCAGGTTTCCCGACTGTCCATCATGTCAGGCACGTATGATCACATGATGGGAGGCGTGGCATGCTTTGTAGTGCGCGCACATACCTGGAAGTGCACTTGGTATCGGCGGGACGGGCGAACACCCTGGTGAGTCATTCCACTAATTATTAATGGTATATATTGTTTGTAGATGCGATGTACTGTATTGTCTTGTTGTATTTGACCCTGAAGAAGGTCCCGAGCGGGGACCGACACGTTGGTCGTCATTTTTAATCAATAATAATAAACTGAAGTTTTAAGTCCGGAGAGCAGCCTCCCTCATTGGATTGTCTATCTATTGGAGCCTTGGTCTTGCGCCCGGTAGTGGTATACTTTAAATGTGAGTTCTGGGAATCTATATATATGTATATGTATTAAGGCAATTTGCCCGGATTTGTGGGAGGTGCTGGTTTGCTACCCCTAGCCTACTTAAGGCACTCCCCTTACCTGGCTCCTTACCATTCAAGGTCAGCGTTGAATACTCTCCCACCACACCACATTTTAACATTTATTTTCTATTTTCTTTCCCTGGGTAGGCCCTCTTCTTTCTCAGGCCTACCTCATCGTCGGTTCCGGCACACCACAACCGACTTGCTCTTTTTACTATCCTACATTTATTTATGGTATTTCACACTGTACTATCATAAGCACCTAACACAAATATATATATATATATATATATATATATATACATATATATATATAAAAAAGAGGAAGAAACTGAAAAGGGTTAACCAAATGGCGTTCCCAGAATCAGTCCCAATACCCTAGTAAGGATCGCTCCACCAATGTAGGGCATCAAATTGCCAGTCCTAGAGCATATAAAGAACTTAAATAAAAGAATAAACTTTTATTGGTCCCCGGAGGGATAAATTATATAGACAAAAAGTTAAGTGCAAAATATATATATACAGTGATATCAATATAAAAATGCGCGTTTCGGCGCCAGCATGTGCCTTTGTCAAGAGCTAACTGCAAATGAAATTTGCGCCCCTATTTAAACCTTGTAAGTCCCGCCCATTAGATTCATGACATCACCAGTGTAATCGGCAGACGCCTGTTGATGGGTGGGAACCAAAGGATGAGTGGCATCCATTTGATTATCGGTGTGAGGAGAGAAATTATTAACTCCTCGAATGCCAAATGATGTCATTATGTAAATAGAGTCCCTGGAACAGGGAACTTCCAATAATAGATTAAGTTCACAAAGAAAACTGATTAACTGATCAAAATTAAGTACATATGTTTGAAGTGTGAATTTTAAAGAAAAAGTTGAGCTCCTGAGGTATTAATGGGATGAATGTGAATGGGATAGTATGTATAGTATTATAAAGAAGCAAGGTGGTGATGAAGTTTATTGCAAGCAATCATCCTATATCCACTCAAATCTTATAACTAAGCAAAATCCCTAATGTAAGAGTCAAATATTCAGTAATTGATGCTGTATAGCTTTATGGTTGGTCCAGACATCTCTCCACTGATACTTGAGTAGAGTGTCCTATGTAGTCTAGAACTGAATATATTGTTGAACAGTAAAAAAGTCCCTACCTCAACAGGTCAATTTTATAAATCACAAACATATATATACAAATAAATTAAGAATTAAATAAATGGTGCAAAAGAAAAAGCTTTGGTTATCCCTTTAGGTTATAAAGTTTTAAGCCGGTAAATCCAAAAACTTTCACGTTGCCTTAAGAACCTGTCATAGTTGCCTCTTCTTTTGTCCCGTCTCACTAGCTCTAACCCACAGAATCACAAACCATGTGATTTGCCTGAATGATGTTCTTTAAGGTGTCGGGCAATAAGTGTTTCTATAGTGAGCTTCGTGACCTGACATGTTCTTTGATCCTTTCTTTAAAGGGACAGAAGGTTTTGCCTATGTATTTGCAATCACATTCGCAGGTAAGTAGGTACACTAAGCCTGCGGTGTTGCAGTTAAAGAATGAAGTGATATTGAAGAATTGTTTATTTTCACTGTCAGACACTTTTTAGGAGTCACATTTTATATATTTACAGGCAACACAGTGCCCCCATTGAAATGAGCCAATAATGGGCGTATGGAGCCAGGTTTTTATAGTGGAACGTTGGGGTTGAAAGTGGCTAGGCACTAAGAGGTCTCAAGTTTTTACCTCTGCATGCCGTCATTTCCACTTTTTGGCCCAGAATCTTTTATGAGATGGGTATCTCCAGTTAGGTGTGGCCAGAACCGCTGGATGCCAGATTTCACTTTGTCCCATCCTGCATTGTATTTTCCGATCATATGTGGAGGAAGGATGGTGGCTGTCTCGGGTTTGTTGTTACTCAGTAGAGTCTCTCTATCTGACTCCAAAGCTAAACCCCCATTATTTTATTTTGCCTAGATTAGGTGTTTTTAAAAAAACTAGCGAAATCGGTCAGCACCAAAGTAGCTGTTTAGTAGATAAGGGAATTGCGCTGTATTTTCATTTTTACTAAACTTATATATATAGGCATGGGGTGTTTACTTACATAGTTACATAGGCTGAAAAGAGACATGTGTCCATCAAGTTCAGCCTTCCTCACATTTGTTTTTTGCTGTTGATCCAAGAGAAGGCAAAAAAACCTCTGTTTGAAGCATTTCCAATTTTGCAACAAACTAGGAAAAAAAATCCCTATTGACCCCATAATGGCACTCAGATTTATCCTTGGATCAAGAAGCTATTACACTACATTGAAAAATGATTTCCTTGAATATTCTGTTTTTGCAAGTATGCATCTAGTTACTGTTTAAACATCTGTACGGACTCTGATAAAACCACTTCTTCAGGCAGAGAATTCCATAGCCTTATTATTCTTATGGAAAAAAATCCTTTCCTTTGCCTTAGACTAAATCTTCTTTCCTTCAGTCTAAACGCATGACCTCGTGTCCTATACAAAGTCCTGTTTGTGAATAGCTTTCCACACAATAGTTTGCATTGGCCCTCGATATATTTGTATAATGTTATCATATCCTCTCTGAGGCGACATTTTTCTAAACTTGATAGTCATGCTGTAAAATGTGAGTGGGAGTGGCACTGATGCAATAATGTCAGTGTTACATTATCACATAATCAATAGAGGCTACAGTCTCTAGTGTCAGAAATGATAGCAAAGGTGTCTGAGGGTGTTTGCAGATGCAAAGGTCAATAATTGTGGTCAAACCAATGCAAGAAATAAGGTTTCCTTACATTTTATCAGGTGACAACTTGTATCAGTCCCATGCAACCTACCAATACTTTCCCCTAATAATAATATGATTTTCTGGTGTTTACATATTTCTGAATCTTCATTCACCAATTCACCAGTTTTATAATAAAAAAGGAAAAACATTGAAAAATGCAAAACAGGTGAAAATATATCTTATGACAAAGATGCCGCAGGCTCGCTGGAGTAGGTAAGTGATGGCTGGCTCTGTGACATTTTTAAATAATCATTCAAATGCAATGTTTATTAATTTATCAAGGTAATAATATATCATCTCTAGATGTCATATGTTAATTGGCAGACTTTATCAAATTTTCCCAATTACCTATTTACTCTGCTAACCTAGGGAATTCATAAAAATATATATAAAAAATGTTCCGTTTGCAAGTTGCTCCACGGTGTTCTTCCAAAACTAGGAAATTGCTGACATGTCTGGTCAATCCTAGCCATCTCAATATAAAAGCTGAGCATTTTCAATGCACGGCAGGAGCTTAGGATATGCATAGCTCAATTATGGGATATTATGCAAACTTCAGCAGTTTGATTAGTCAGAAAACATTTCATTTAATTATAGCTCCTCGACTGGAGCTATAATTAAATGAAATTTAAATTTGACCACATGTGGCTGTAGAACTTTGCTTCCTTCACAGAAAACTAGACTTCTCATGGACAGCTGGAAACTGTGTAGCATGTACACCAAAAGAAATGCTGAGGGGAAAAAGGACAGTTGGATTCAAGGCATCTGTATGCCTAAAACATAGTAAAATTATGCTGTTTTAGGAGATTAACAAACTGTGTCTCATATGCAGTACTTTTTTTTTATTGTAGTGGTGGGAATTTTTACTCAAGACGTGAACCTAACTCAGCATGCAAAGATGCTGTTACAGCTGAACTGTTTTTGTCTCTCAGACTCTAATTTTATGAAACTGAGAAAGCATTGCAAATAAAACCCTGCCCTTGGCATAAAAAAATGGGGGGAGAAGCACAAAATATTAACCTAAATGAAACTAAGAAGAGGACACATTTTGCATCACTATTAGACATTTTCTCAACAAAAAATAAAATAACCCAACACCACTTTTTTCATAACTTATGTTTATTGATATTTTAAATGTTGATTTAGATAACAACTGTGCTTCAGGACTGTATGTCGTGAAACACATTACAGCATAGCAATTACAATTTCGTAATACGTATATGGCATGTGAATTAATAGCATGTGCTAAAAGTGTTCTCTGGGGAATTCCCATACCTCCTGCCTCCAAGGGTCTTTGCAGAATCCCACCTGCTATTCTAGCTTTTGCACTTTTAGACAGTAGCTTTTGGGGACCTGAATGGGTAGCATCCTGAATATGTATAGTAGTTTAGGCAGTAACATCATCTTAAAGCGGCACTGTCATGCCGAATCCTGTTTTGTTTTTTTAACCCCCCTCCGGCCTCCACTACATCTAACTAACACCCTAGTCACCCCCAAATGCCCCTAAGCCCCCCACATTACCTATTGTATTCCTTATTTTCTGCCTGGATCTTTATTCAGGACGCCACCATCTTTGTGTGGGTAGATGAAGTCCCTGTGGGACACGTCATCAGCCCACACTAGGCAGACTGTGAGATTCCCGCACATGCCCAGTGAAACACCTGGACATGCGAATGGGAATTTTGTCTATTCATTCATCAGACAGATGAACATAATGAGGGGGGGGACCTACTGTCCACCCCCCACCCCTGGGCTGCGGGTGGGGGCCATGAAGATAATGAGGGGGGGACCTACTGTCCACCCCCCCTCCGGCCCCCAACCCTGGGCGGCGGGTGGGGGCCATGAAGATAATAAGGGGGGGGACCTACTGTCCACCCCCCCTCCGGCCCCCAACCCTGGGCGGCGGGTGGGGGCCATGAAGATAATGAGGGGGGGACCTACTGTCCACCCCCCCTCCGGCCCCCAACCCTGGGCGGCGGGTGGGGGCCATGAAGATAATAAGGGGGGGGACCTACTGTCCACCCCCCCTCCAGCCTCCACCCCTGGGCGGCGGGTGGGGGCCATAAAGATAATGAGCCACCAAGGTGACTAGGGGTCCCCAAGCCGCGAGTAGGGGCATGTCCACTAAACAGTGAGCAGCCTGTAAAAACTAAATAAAAAAAACTATTGGCCCCCACCCCTAAACGATGGGTGGGGGCCCTAAAGTAAAATAAGGGGGGAGACCTAATGTCCCCCCTGGCCCCCACCCCTGCGCGGCGGGTGGGGGCCATAATGATAATGAGGGGGGACCTACTGCCCCCCCGGCTCCCACCCCTGGACGGCGGGTTGGGGCCATGAAGATAATGAGCGGGGGGACCTACTGTCCACCCCCCACCCCTGGGCGGCGGGTGGGGGCCATGAAGATAATGAGGGGGTGGACCTACTGTCCACCCCCCCTCTGGCCCCCAACCTTGGGCGGCGGGTGGGGACCATGAAGATAATAAGGGAGGGTCCTACTGTCCACCCCCCCTCCAGCCCCCACCCTTGGGCGGCGGGTGGGGGCCATAAAGATAATGAGCCACCAAGGTGACTAGGGGTCCCCTAAGCCCCTAGTCACCCACCCCCCCACCCAAATAAAAAGTCCCTACCTAACCCTCTCACCCTAAAAAATAGTGAGGGGGGAATAAAATAACTAACCTGTAAAATAAAATTAAACTTACCATTTGACGTCTTCTTTTTTCTCAAATCTTCATTTTTCAGCCCCAAAAAAGGCCAAATAAAAAACCAACATAACCGTCGAATTGAAAATAAAATAAAAATCCCGAGCGCAAAAAAAAAACCCGACGAAAAAGAAAAAACCTGAGCGCAAAACAATAATCCATCTTCACCCATGGAGGGCTCCTCGCAGACTGAGCTCCGCAATTAGGCTAAGAACATTCTGATTGGTGGGTTTAAGCCAATCAGAGTGCGCTTTGTCATTTTACACAGCGTGGGAAAATTCAAAAGAACTTTCCCACGCTGTGTAAAATAACACAGAGCACTGTGATTGGATGGCTTGAAATCCATCCAATCACAGTGCTCTGTGTCATTTTACAAAGCGTGGGAAAGTTCTTTTGAATTTTCCCAAGCTGTGTAAAATGACACAGAGCACTGTGATTGGATGGATTTCAAGACATGCAATCACAGTGCTCTGTGTCATTTTACACAGCGTGGGAAAGTTCTTTTGAATTTTCCCAAGCTGTGTAAAATGACACAGAGCACTGTGATTGGATGGATTTCAAGCCATGCAATCACAGTGCTCTGTGTCATTTTACACAGCGTGGGAAAGTTCTTTTGAATTTTCCCACGCTGTGTAAAATGACAAAGACCACTCTGATTGGCTTAAACCCACCAATCAGAGTGTTCTTAGCCTAATTGCAGGGCAGTGCAAGGCTTTATAAGCCTTCCCCCGCCCTGCGGAGCTCAGTCTGCGCAGAGCCCTCCATGGGTGAAGATGGATTTTTTTTTGCGCTCGGGTTTTTTATTTTATTTTCAATTCAACGGTTATGATGGTTTTTTATTTGGCCTTTTTTGGGGCTGAAAAATAAAGATTTGAGAAAAAAGAAGACGTCGGATGGTAAGTTTAATTTTATTTTACAGGTTAGTTAATTTATTCCCCCCTCACTATTTTTTAGGGTGAGGGGGGTAGGTAGGGACTTTTTATTTGGGTGGGGGGGTGGGTGACTAGGGGCTTGGGGACCCCTAGTCACCTTGGTGGGGAGGAGGGAAATTGACTTGGGGGGAGGACAGTAGGTCCCCCCGCTCATTATCTGTATGGCCCCCGCCCGCCGCCCAGGGGTGGGGGCCAGGGGGGAGGGAGGACAGTAGGTCCCCCCTCATTATCTTTATGGCCCCCACCCACCACCCAGGGGTGGGGCTGGAGGGGGGTGGACAGTAGGTCCCCCCTCGTTATCACTATGGCCCCCACCCGCCGCCCAGGGGTAGGGGCCGGGGGGGGCAGTAGGTCCCCCCCTTATCATTATGGCCCCCACCCACCACCCAGGGGTGGGGGCCAGAGGGGGGTGGACAGTAGGTCCCCCCCTCATTATCATTTGGCCCCCACCCGCCGCCCAAGGGTGGGGGCGGGGGTGGGAGGACAGTAGGTCACCCCCTCATTATCTTTATGGCCCCCACCCACCGCACAGGGGTGGGGGCCAGAGGGGGGATGGACAGTAGGTCCCCCCCTCATTATCTTCATGGCCCCCACCCGCCGCCCAGGGGTGGGGGCCAGAGGGGGGGTGGACAGTAGGCCCCCCCTCATTATCTTTATGGCCCCCACCTGCCACCCAGGGGTGGGGGCTGGAGGGGGGTGGACAGTAGGTCCCCCCCTCATTATCGTTATGGCGGCGGGTGGGGGCCGGGGGCGGCAGTAGGCCCCCCCATTATCATTATGACCCCCACCCACCACGCAGGGGTGGGGGCCGGGGGGGACACATAAGGTCTCCCCCCTTATTTTACTTTAGCGCCCCCACCCGTCGTTTAGGGGTGGGGGCCAATAGTTTTTTTTTGTTTGTTTTGTTTACCAGACATGCCCTATTACTAGTAATAAGTAATTTTTACTTAGTATTAGTAAATGTGGCTGAAAGACCAATTTAGTTCTTTCAGCCTTTTAGTAGATAACTCCCTGATACCGTGGGAATCAGGGAGTTATCTACTAAGCGGCTGCAAGATGCAGCCACAGCACTAATAGGATCGGAGTTTCATTCATTCGAATGAAATTGCGATCCTAATAAAATGCCGAATTGCGTTCTAAAAGAAACGAACATACTGTTCTCTTTCAGTTAGAACGCAATTCGGCAGTTTCATGTAAAGTGACAGGAAGCATCGTGGGAACACAGAGGAAAGGTGAGAATCATGGGAAAATTGCTCTGACCAGCGGAAATGAAGCACACTTTGCTCCTCCACTGGTCAGAGCTGGTCAAGCGGAGGAATCCTCCATAAGGCAAAGAGTCCCTACTTTGTCTTATGATTTTAAAGAAAACTAAAGAAGACAGGAAGAAAAGAAGAGCAGATCCTGAGAGAGGGAGAGAAGAGGAAGAGATTGAGGAAAGGTAAGTTTGGCATGACAGTGCCGCTTTAATAACATTTATTCACCCCGCCCATGAAAACTTCACATCCCTCCAAGTCTCCAGCTCCTGCCTCAGCGTGTGGAATATTCTCATATGGCTAAAATATCTGCATATAGCTTTGCGGATGTGTTCAGGAGGGAGATTGGTCTAAGTTGGCACATATGATTTTTTTTTACCCGGTTTGGGCAAGGTAGCAATATGTGCTAAAAGCATTTCAGGTAGGTGTAGTCAAATTTGGAGCTAGATGGTTTTGGAATGTTTTATAATATATGGCTGATAAACCATCTGGCCCTGGACTTTTCGCTGCAGAAGTGCTTTAATATGTTTAAGTATTTCTGCATCAATAATAGGTGCCATCAGCTCTTATACGATACGGCTGATTCTGGCAAGCATGGAAGGTTAACGGCCTCAAGAAAGGAATCATTATGTTGTTTTGAGGGAACAGAAGTAAGCCCATCTTTGTTTAGGATGTACAATAAACTATAGTAATTAGCAAAACCTGGCACTATACTATCAGGGTTCATAATTTTTTGGTCCTTTCGGTGAATGTATATACGCTATTCTGGTGGCCAAAGCCTTTTTCTTCAGCTCGGAGGCCAAGAGTGATCCTGCCTTGTTGCCTTGCTCAAAATATCTTTGTTTGAGCCTACGTAGCAAGAAGTTAGTTTTGGCTATTTCTAGCTCCATTAGTTGTTTTTTTTTTAAATAGTCTTTATTGAAAGGTTTTCCCTTTTTTTTTTTTTCATGAAAGACAAGACAGTACAACAATTGCACACAAATTGCAGGAAACATTACTCTCATTTGGAAAATACATCCATAAAAATGTTCTTCATACATTTCACTTGACCAAAGACAAAACAATACATTTGACTTACATATCTACGTAGACAAGACAATGCAGCAAAAGAGAAAGGAGAAAACACATATCAAGTAAGAATGTATATCTTATATCTTATATCTTGTATTATCCAAAGTATGACCAATCCGCCACAGTTTCCCTTTAGGTTTGTATAGAAGTTAATTTTGACAAACCTTTTTTGAAAGCTCTATTTATTAATCCTCTCCCAACATTTCATCCAAACAGTTATTTTTTTTACTTAATTTTTGTTTGCTCAACAACAGTAACATTTTAATCTGAAACTTAAGCTCGGCTCTAACTTGATCCCAAGGAACGTCCCTGTCGTTTTTCCAGCCTCTCGCAATCATAATTTTGGCAGCTAAAAAAAGATGGATAAGAATAATTTTTAAATCATACACCATTACCGGCCAATTTAGATGGAGCTGGACGACCTCTGGAGAGAGCTTCAACTCAAGATCCAGATCTGCGGATACAAACCTTTGAATATTAGACCACAAGTTATTCAGTTTGCTGCACTCCCACCAAATATGCTTAAAAGTACCTGTAGCTATACCACTTCTCCAACATAGGTGGTTTATTGTGGGGTACATTTGGTTCAATTTATCTGGTACTAAGTACCATCTATTTAGAACCTTAAAGTGGGTTTCTAATAAATATAGCGAATGTATATTCTTTGCAACTCCTATCAATGAAGAACCCCAATGTCTGATATTTATATCTATTTTTAATTCTTCTTTCCAAGCAGCTATAGCTGTTGGTATTTTTTCTTTATTGCACATTTTGCTTAATAGCAAAGCTTTAGAGAGCGGTTTATTTATCTTATCTGAATTGAATAGTATATTTATCATATCGTTCAAACTAGATTTTAATACTATTAAATGTGTCATCAAAAAACTTTTAAGTCTTAAAAAATTAAACAGCTCTTTTAATGGTAAGCTGTATTCCTGAGTTAATTGAACAAAGGTTTTAATTGTACCTTCTGCAAATAACTGGGACAGTCGAACAATTCCTGCTTGTTTCCAATTATTAAGGTCTATATCTGCAACTTGTTGTTCAACAAAATTCAATTCTAAATAGCTTGGAATTTTTGTTTCCATTTTTAGAGTTTTTTTTATTTTAATCCAGCTATTCATTAAATGTGTTAAAATTGTGTTGAAGTACTCTTTTTTTTTAGGGAATTTAGTAGTGTTCCAAATTAAACAATCCAGACTAGGGACTCCTCCTGCAGTAAGCTCTATTTTATACCATCCTTCATTTTTGTTCTCTTCTATTTGCATCCTATATATATGTAAAATTGTAGCTGCTCTATAATTATTTGATATTAAAGGATAAGCTAATCCTCCTCTACTTAAATTTTGTGTTAATATTGACTGACTTAATCTTGGTTTCTTACCTTTTCAGATATATTGGGTGAAACTCCTCTGTATCAATTCCAGCCAATGATTGGAGATATATAATGGCAGCATCTGAAACATATAGTTCCATTTTGGAATAACATATGAATTAATCACGTTTATTCTTCCCCAAAAAGATATTTCTAAATTCCTTCGTTTTTTTTAACCATTTATTAAGATTTTGTAATAAATCTAAAAAATGTGTCTCCATAATTCTATTTAGATCTCTAGTCAGTTTAACTCCCAAATAATCCAAACTATCCTTAACCCATGAAAAATTATATCTGTCCTTAATCTTATTTTTACTTTGCTTATCCAAATTAATATCCAAAATCATAGATTTGTTTATATTTAATTTATAGTTAGATATTTTACTATAGCTGTCAATTTCTGACATTAGAAAATCCAATGAAATATCAGGGTTAGTTATAGTAATTAAAATATTGTCGGCATATAAACTTAATTTCTGTTCTACATCTTTTGTTTTATAGCCATTAATATTCTTATTATTTCTGATTTTCTCGGCTAATGGTTCAATAGAGAGCAAATACAATAATGGGGAAAGTGGACACCCCTATCGTGTCCCGTTTTTCAGTTGGAACCATGGAGCAGTGATGTTTGGTCCTTTAGTGCGTGCTAATGGATTTGCATAAAGGGCCATAATGGCTTTCTTGGTCCAGCCATCAAGGCCATAATGCGACAGTGCAACATCTAAATAGCTCCAGTTGACTCTGTCGAATGCTTTTTCAGCATCAATTTACAGAGCCAAAACTGGAACCTTATTTCTTTTAGCATCGTCCAAGATATTAATAATTTTCCTAATACTAGTATAAGAGTTTCTGCCTGGGACATATACTATTTGATCTTGATATATAATCAATGGTAAGAGTTTCTTAACTCTTGCAGCCAAGACTGAGGCATACAATTTGGTATCAACATCTATCAAGGATATTGGACGATAATTCTTAACGTCAGTAGGATTTTTATTTTGTTTTAGAATTGGTAAGATGTTAGCTTTTAGCATCTCTGTTGGAAGAAATCTCCATGAGTTTATTGTTAATATCTTTAATAACCTGTAAGCATTGTTTAGGCGGGGATGTTTTATTTAATACAGATGCTTCGGTGAGACGTTTTGTGAGATCTAGATGTGTTTTTATCCTACTAGCTTTGGCTTTGCCCATTTGTTTAATGAATACGCCTCTGATGAAGGCCTTATAGGCCAACCATACAGAGTCTATGCTACTTTCTTTTATCTTATTGGTTTGGAAATATAGATGCAGCTGTTGGGTTATGTCTTCACAGATCTATGGATCCGTCAGAAGATATTTGTTTAAGTGCCAGGAGCCTTTGCCTCGGGAAGGATATTGATCTCCCACTGTTAAAGTTATCGGTGCATGGTTACACCATGTGATCAAGCTTATTTTGCTGTTTATCAATCTATTAACTCCTTAAGGACGGCGGGCGTGCTATGCCGTCCTTAGGGACCTGGCTATAAAAGCAGGTGGGGGCGGCATAGCACGTCCCTGCCGTCCTATGTACTTAGCCCAGGGAGTCCCACTCTGTCTGCTTACAAGGACCTCATGATCACATGGACGGCATAGCCGTCCAAGGCAGTGCCAGCAGGTGGAGTGCCTGTTGTGACAGGTACTCCCCCTGCTGCCTGAAAAAAAAATGAAAACAGTATAAAACTGTTTAAAATAACATTATATATACTTAGATCATATAAAGGAAAATTTATTCCTACTTACCATCATTTTCTTTTCCTGGTCATTGGCCATGGCAGCACAACAAGCTTCCCTGGAACTCAAGAGGGAGAAATGGCTCTAGAGCAAACATACCTTTAAGTACTGTAATCCCTAGGGCTTAGTAGCCTAAAAATCAGCCAACACTATCCATCTGCTGTTGGCTTATATAGAGGCTTGAAGATCTTTATGGTCTATTAGTAAAGATAAACAGAAGAAATCCAGAAAGTGGATCTATAAAAATAGATCTTAAGGCATCTATCTAGGACAGGAGGAGAAAATTAGTGCTTGAGGATCTAATATCCTTCAGTCCATGCCAATGTCACCGATATAGCTAACTTAATATTAAGCAAATGTGGAGAGATATACTCTCATGGTTAAAAGGGGTAACAATTTCAGAGCCCTAAAAAAAAACAGGAAAGAATTCCATGGAGAGCAATAGATAACCGTGGGATCATATAAATACAACCAACAGAAATTTAGATACTTCCATATTAAAGCCCTTTCATGAAAAGAGAGATTAGAGAGTGCTGAGACATATCTCTGAAGTGATGTGGCCAATTCCTAGATAAGTCCTGGATTGAAGAACTTAGAACCTTCTTGGTAGTTCAAAACTCTTATATTTAGGCCTTCTACATTATCGAAACCTTCAGAATGAGGAAAGTAGCACTGGACCTGATGGAAGAGGGAAGAACTATTGTGGGAGATCCCATGGAGGTACTGAAGAAGATAAGTAGAAGTGTAAACCATGGACTGGGTATTAATATGGAACTGTCAGGATGATTGATATTGGCTCTTGCAACCTATGCAGAAGACAAATGTTGGATATTAAAGGAGTCCCACACGGTTATGGACCTATCACTGTTACAAGTTCATTGAAAAAACAACAAACTATTAGGTTATAAAGGAGAAGGTTACCAAATATAATTACATAATAGATACATGTACATCTCCTAATAATTGTACATATAAGGTCTTGTCTGGTGACCCAACAAAAGAGGTACAGTTACAATTAGAGGCTGTCCTGACAATGGGATTGAGAGCTAATTATATTGACCATGAGACATTTTTGTTTCTTCTTCAGCCTTGTCCACGTAGCCCTATAATTTATACGATTCCGAAAATCCATAAGAGTCTTACTAATCCCCCGGGACGCCCTATAGTTTCGGCAGTGGGGGGGTATTGGAACCGGTGGCTAAATGGCTGGATGCGTTATTCAAGAAATCAGTGGAAAGTTTATCAACATGCATTAAGGATACTCCCAATTTAATTTTTGCATTACAGCAAATGCACATGAATGATACATCATTGGTGTTGATTACTATGGATGTCAGTAGCCTCTATACCATCATCCCTCATGATGCTGGTATAGAGGCTATGAGACAAGTCCTCACCCATTCTACAGTTTATCAAGGACCACCGATCGAATATGTTTTGGAACTTTTGGAATTTACTTTAAAACACAATTATTTTCGTTTTGAACAGGACTGGTTTATGCAAATTTCAGGGACTTCCATGGGGGCAGCGATGGCGCCGATGTACGCCAATGCCTACATGTACGCCTATGAAATGGAAAACATTTTTTCAATTTTTCAACAGCATATTGTTAAATACTTTCGTTTTATCGACGATGTGCTTATCATTTGGCGGGGTACAGTACCGCAGGCCCATGCAATGGTGGAATATTTGAATCATTTGCCTTTACCGGTGAGAATGACAGCTCATATCAGCATGGATAAAATACAGTTTTTGGATTTGGAAATCAAGATGGTGGATTCTAGTTTGTCTTATAGCCTTTTTTCTAAACCTACTGATCGGAACACAATTTTGCACAGCAATAGTGCTCATCCTAAACCCTTAATTGATTCAATTCCATATGCACAATATCGTCGGGTAATACGTAATAATTCCGACAATATGGTTATGCGAACACAAATAGATGAGATGACCGACAAATTTCTAGAAAGAGGCTATAAAAAACAATTATTGGATAAGGCATTAGAGAAGGCACAGAATGCTCATGCTGAGAAAGAATCCTTGACGCCACCTAGGCTTGTTTTTCCGATTACATACCACAATAAAGCAAATCAAGTTGCTAATATTGTGAGGAAGAACTGGAATATGTTATCTTCGGACACTACTTTACCCCCTATCTTTAAAGAACCACCGATGATCTGTTACCGCCGGAATAAAAATCTACGTGATTTACTGGTGAATACTGATCCAGCACGAAGCTATCAACAGGAGCAAAAAGTACAGATTAGGGGTTCTGTGAGGTGTCTGGGATGCGTGACGTGTGGCCATATGGTCCCGTCACGCACCTTTAATCATCCACATAACAATAAACGATATAATATAATGCATACAATTACCTGCAAAACCTCTTTTGTAATTTATAAAATTTCTTGCCCTTGCGGTTTAATTTATATTGGCAAAACGGACACACCTCTTTGTGAACGTATTCGGGGACATCGGTCCAACATTAGGACAGCCTACAGAGATGGCCACTCTGATAAACCGGTGGCCAAACATTTTTTGGAAAAGAGACATTCCTTGGCTACCCTTAAATTTACTGCCATTGACCATATACCCCAACCCCCTAGGGGAGGAGATCGGAGTAGACTTTTGCTACAGAAAGAAACATATTGGATTTATGAACTTAATACTGTGTCACCTAATGGACTGAATGAGTTATTATCTTTTCATCCTTTTATTTAACTGTAATCTGCTCTTATATATGAATTCGTCTTAACAAAGTGTTTTGGTACTGTTTTTGATTCAGGTGGAGTACACACGTGTTTGGACCGTCTGTTATTTATTGGATACATATTGAGGAGTTAAATATTGCACTTATGGTGTAGGAATAATGATAGCTATCCCGTTTAATGAAGTGTACATGTATCTATTATGTAATTATATTTGGTAACCTTCTCCTTTATAACCTAATAGTTTGTTGTTTTTTCAATGAACTTGTAACAGTGATAGGTCCATAACCGTGTGTGCTCCCTCTTTCTATTTGAGCTTGTACGTTACAATTGTATCAAGCGGTTCTCGTATGGCACTTGGTGTTTGTATTTTAGTGTATCTCCTATTCCGGCAGTTCACGGCGTGGGTATGTTACTATGGTAACCGGGTTACGCACGGATCCACTACTTCCGGGTTGTGTTTGATAACGCATGTGCACTGGGTTAGTAGGACGCCGGTATACTGCAAGACATCACCTGTGGTGAGTTAGTTTATTCTTTTTATGGGTATATATTTCACACTTGGATTTAATGTTTTTATTGTCAATTCACCTTGAGGAAAGCCCCGGAAGTAGGCTGAAACGTTGGTGTGATGATTCTATAATATGCTTTGAATAAAGCGATTTTTTCAAACTTCAAGTCCGTGAGTGCAAGCTAATTTATACATTTGTATATATATATATATATATATATATATATATATATATACACAATAATTCTACGTATATATTTATGTAATAATTTTACATAATTAATTACAATTTGCGGGACCTGCCTGACAACCCAGGCCGTAAGTCCAGGGAATTTAATTTTCTAGCACAATATTTAACCTTGTAACTTTCCAAGACACCATAAAATCTGAACATGTGGGGATGCAGTTTTACTCGGAAGACTTCGCTGAACACAAATATTAGTGTTTCAAAACAGTAAAATGTATCACAACAATGATATTGTCAATGAAAGTGACATTTTTTGCATTTTTCAAACACAAATGGCACTTACACAGACAATATATTAGTTGTGATGCATTTTACTGTTTTGAAACACTAATATTTGTGTTCAGCGAAGTCTCCTGAGTATTACAGTACACCTATGTGCAGGTTTTATGGTGTTTTGTGCACTGAGGGTGAGGCCCCTACTATATGTGTGCTGCACTGTGCTGTTGAGTGGAGGCATGCTGTTGCAACCTCTATTTACTGGCTGAGCTCCAGTCAATTTTATTTGGTCACTGTTCAGAGTACAACCATGCAGGGGTTTCTGTGAGCACTGCCTGCTACTATGGTAGGCTGATCTGTTTGTCCTGCATCCTGAGACTGCCTATTGGTTTGTGCCTTCTACAGGGGTATCCCATATCATGATAAACCTACCTGCCTATTTCTCTCTGGGGGATACCCAGGTAACTGAAGGTGATGGTGCCTCATACACTACAGACCAAGAAGACAGTGAAGCGACCCTGGACCCTACTGGTCAATGGCTGTGTAACCTACAACATCCGTCACCCATGTTCGAGAGACTGGTCCCCTCTCAAACATCTGGCTACTTTATGCACCTGTGGCTGTAGCCTCTAGATAAAGATGTCCATACTCGCATGCGGTCGGATGGATGACCTATGCCCTTCCCTCCGGACAGAGTGGCACAAACAACTGGGTTTGACCAGCGGATGATGTCCTTTATGGTTCTGGGTGACTGTGACTCCGCAAGGGAGTCAGGAGGGGTTTCAGTGACCCCCAAGCCAAACTGCTGGACTCTATCGAATCTCTCAAGGATAAATACCGAACAACGCCGACACCGTCCGGGAATGGGCTCACGATATTCGTAAAAGGGCTCAGAGATGTTTCTGTTTTCGGCAGAAAGCCCAATGTTCACCTATCCTATGGGAAGCACATAGCAGCACTCCTCCATATTGATGGATGGTTGGCGGATACAGGCGCCAAATCATTGGAAACCCAGGCACAAGACACACCTTTTTTCCTGAGGGCACTCATTACACATGTTTAGGGTCCCACTGCTCTCATCAAGACCCAAACTTCCGTGAGGAAGTTGTTACTTGGTAACCTCCCTATGTGACTGGTGGACAGCGGGGCTATGTCGCCAACCACTTCGGGACATTTGACCGCGGTATCTGCTATTGCTAACTCTATTATCCATATGGAGCGAGAGAAACCTCTGGTGCTCCAGATGATCGGACAGAGAACACAGAATGCGTAGATGTGCTAGATACCGTTTTTCCGCAGGTAAGCACCCCTAGGGTGCCATCAACTGTACTTTCTACTAAGCCCACAGGAGATACCATCGCATCTAGGTGGACTGCATTCCAATTTAATAAGGAATCTTTTCACGTAGACGACTGCTTGCGATACTGGATATGAAGACACGTCATGGCGATCCTTTTCCATCCCTCTTGACAACTTTATCTAGGTTTCCTGTGACACGAGCAGCCTCTTCACCTGAACCCTCAGCTCGAATCCTTGGGGACTTCATGAAAATTACCGAAACCAGCAATCAATTGCGTATGGGGAATGCATGGCATTATTTTCCAGGGCGACCTCCTTCAGTTTGATTCAGAGAATTCAAGATTGCGTCAACACTCACGATTCTCCGTGGTCCTACTCGAATCGTTGTGTTTCGTAGTGGATGATCCACTTCTTGGGATTCGTAATCAACTCCGCTCCTTGCACACGAAAGCTTTCCCCTTCAAAGGTCTCTTCTATCCTCAAGGAATATACGCACTGTACTCCACTACAAGACCGTGACCCTACACACACTCGCACGGATCGTGGGATACTGCCCTTCTCCATCCAGGCTATCTTCCCAGACCCGCCATGTTACCAGGACATGCAGTGATTCCTGGTGAGGTTCATTAAGACAGACACCTGCTATCAACCGAACTTTGTTCGGGAGTCGGATACCAGCTTGTGGGGCTCTGATGACAACCTAAGAGAGTACACCCTCGAAAGCGGGTGCATAATTCATGAATTTTCCCTTAACGTTGAATACCTAGAATTCTTTGTGCAGTACTTCACTATCCGCAGTACTTCACTATCCGCAGACTGGTAAAGGAGTACTCCATTTGGTGCATCCTACTCTGGGTGGACAGAGTGTCAAAAGTCAGGTTTACCAATCGCCTGGACGGAACCAACTCCTGTCTTCTATCAGACACCATGAAAGACATCTTCGATTTCTGCCTTCCTCGCAGAAACCTCTGAGGTCGAACTATCTCCCGGAGGAGACACATGTCTGAGGATCCGCCAGAAAGCAGTGTTTTTCAATTTGCACAATGCAAGATGGTGCACAATGGTAATCGCACTCTAGCCAACTGGGCCTCCCCGTGAGATGTATGCTTTCCCCCCTTCGCAATGATTGCAAAAATTCACCATCATCTCGTTGTTCTGCGAATACTACCGCCTTAGCCATCCCACTGTGACAGAGTCAACCTTGTTTCCTGGACCTTCGGGGACAGACTGGTGAAGATCTCCTCCTCATACATCCATATCCTACTATTCTCACAGACCCGAAAGGGAACCCACATCTTCTATTCCTGGAGGGTCGGCTGACCCTGGTGGCCTGGACTCTGTCTGGGTATCTTGGCAGATCCGTGGACTTTCAGAGGCTGCTATGGACCTCTTAGGAGTCTCTTGGGCCCCAGGGACGTGATGATGCTACCTATCTGTCTGGATGTTCTGGTCTGATTGGTGTTTGGAACAGAACTTCGATCCATTATGTAGTGGTTTGAATGGTTCAACAACTTGTGTCCCGGTCTGGGGACTCCCGATTGATAAGGACCCTTTTGTGTACCAACTACTCAGTGATATCAACCCGGCTTATGGGATGTGGAGGTCATTTTCCATTTTTTGATGGGACTGGGCACCTACTGACGGCCTTTTATGCTTGGTCTGGTGGCTTTCCGCCATGTATCAGATGTTCAGGCGTTCGACAGGGATCTTTCTCCCTTAGCCTTGATGTTCTAGGTCTATCGTCGCACTTTTGTATTCTTCATTAGTTTTCTATTCTTTTTTCAGCGTTAACAATACGAAGCCTCCTGTCATGTGGTAAAATTTAAGATTATGCTAGCTTTAGTGTACTAATATTCTTAATTTTAATAATGAGAGAAGGCAAGTATTTTCCACCCTTCTTTGCTAACCCAACCTTTCTGTTCGTTTTCTTTATGTGTCACTGGTCTAAGGTAGGTTTGGCTCTTAAAGTTTTGTGTTTACATAGATGATTGCATTTCCATTGATCTGGAATCGTAATTGTAGTTTTAAATAATAGATATTCAGTTATCAGATTGTTATTTACTACAATGGAATTATGTATATGGTACATTACTTGGATTTCCACGTTCACAACTATGTGTCACACATTCTCTTTTCAGTATGATTCCCTGAAGACATTTGGATGTTTGTGTTAAATTCTCTGGAAGTTTGCTCCTTTGGATTTACATTCGTCCCTGAAAACATTTTGTTTGTTTTTTTGTAGAATTCATGGGGAAGTTTAATCCTTCGGATGTTGGATTTGGAAGTTAATGTTATTGCTAGTTATATGTTTGTTTCTGCTTGATGTCGCATTCTGAAAGAGGAAGTGATTAGGTTACTATACCTCATGTATATACTAGTCTCTTGTGATTGGTTCTTTTTCTCTATGTGTTTCTTTGCTGCTGTGGAGCTAGTAAAGAGAGATTATGCAAAATACTCGCCTTCTGTCATTACTAAAATTAAGATTATTAGATTATTATTACACTAAAGTTAGCATAATCTTCAATTTTATCATGTACAAATACTTCCAAAATAAAAAAAAAATGTCATTTAATAGAACATAAACTATGTACACATGCCAGAAAGATCTAGACATCAGTAGTATCTGTCTGTGTAATGGCAATAGAATACAGTTCCCTCAACTGGATACCAAATATGAGGAGGAGATGGAATATAGGTAACTTAAAATTACAATTTATTAGACAAGAAAAAAATAAAATAAAATACATATAAAAGTAGCATATATAAATACTAAGTATTCTCTCTCTCCTCTTCCGTCCTTCCATCCTCTTCCATCAGAAACGCATTTCGCCGCCCCTTTTCGTCCTGAGACTGAGGAAGCCGAAAAGGATGGCGAAACGTGTTTCTGACGGAAGAGGAGAGAGAGAGAATACTTAGTATTTATATATGCTACTTTTATATGTATTTTTTTTCTTGTCTAATAAATTGTAATTTTAAGTTACCTATATTTCATCTCCTCCTCTTATTTGGTATCCGGTTGAGGGAAGTGTCACCTCCTAATTGACACTTATGCCTGCAGTACTTAGAGTCAGTCATCAAAAGGCTCTGTAAAAGGTGAGCATTGAGCTTATATATATATATATATATATATATATATATTTTGCACCATCTGGCTTAAGACAATCTGCACCAGGAAATCTCTTTTGTGCTTTATTTGGAGATACAATCCATTGACAGAGGGAAGAAAGGAACAACCTCCACCTCCCAGATGTTACTGCCTACCTTAAAAGGCACAGTGGCTGATGTGTTTAATGCCTATACCCTTATAAAAGGCTTTTTAAAATGTGAGTTTCCTTTTTATTTATGTACATTCCACTAAAGGATTATTGTACAATACTACTCTATATATCTCTTTCTGTTTATTTTACATATATATCTTTTTGTTTAAGCTTCAATGTGCACTGGTAAAGACCAATAGAACTTGAATTAAAGAAGGGGAGCTCGCCTTTACGGACCTACAAGTTTTCTACCCCTGAGCTTGGTGAATTGCTCAGAAGAATGTGAGTTTTTCCATATGCATTATAAATAAGGATTTTTATGCATTACAATATTACGCTATTGGAGTTTATTTTATATTCTAGGTTTACCATCTACAACAAATATTGGTCCTGGTGGGAATACCCTTTGGGTCTGTAATAATTCTTCATTTTATATATAGCACTACACCTTTCTTTGTGTTTTTTTGGTATTGGGATTGAGGTAGGAGGCAAGACTAAATATTTGGTGTTACAGCAGCTACTATTTATTTATCAGTATATACGACTATTACTACTTATTGAATTCAGAGCCAGTATATATATTTTTTGTGTTTTACACAATTAACCCTGGCCCAATCCCTGTGAAGAGAAGTGTCCAGACAAGTTGGTGTGGTCACATGATGATCTGACATCGGACGGAGCGTCTGACATATTTGGCATTTGGCCGCTGCAAACTGAAACAAATGCAGATTTTTTAGATTAATTTTAACCCAATTTAAACGTCACAAGTAAAGAAATCAGGCCATGGGCTACAACTAAGATTAAGGTGATGAACCTAAGAAGGGATTCTCTGATACACTACACCAATAGAAACACCCCATCCAGAATCCTGTTTTAAAGTACCTTTTCTGTACTTTCCAAAGAAATAAAAAAAATATCCATAATAACTGACATTTACCACAACATGATAGGCAGTTCGGACACAGGTTGAACCTGTTTAGGGACCTGCTGATTTTTGCCCACAGAAAAAAGTTGCTCTATATGTGACATGGTTGTCAAAGCCGAAACATACATTAGAGAAAAAAACAAACTATTATTGTTTAAACTAGAGTTGAGCGAACCCGGACTGTAAAGTTCGGGTTTGTACCGAACATTACGTTTTTTAGGCCCCGGACCCGAACATGGACATGTTTAGGTTGGAGTTCGGTGTTTTCGGAAATTTAATGGCGCGTTTTGAAAGGCTGCAGGGCAGCCAATCAACAAGCGTTTGACTTGTGTGCCCTTAGAAGCCATCACAGCCATGCCTACTAATGGCATGGCTGTGATTGGCCAGTGCAGCATGTGACCCAGTCTCTATATATAAGCTGGAGTTGTGTAGCGCCGCATGCACATGAGGTCTTATTTGTGTAGGGACAGGATGCTGCCGCTGTGAGGGACAGCTTAGGAAAGAATTCTGCAAACTAGAACATTAGTGGGGTGCACTTCATATCTGAGAGTCAAATAGAGGCGTCAAATACTGTGGTTACATCAGCGTTTTAAAAAGTAAATTTTTTATGGTGCTAAATTGTACATTAGTGGGGTGCACTTCATATCTGAGAGTCAAATAGAAGTGTCTTATAGTGCGCTTACAGCGCAGTTGTAAAAATTCTTATTTTTTGGGTGCTAAACTGCTAAATAGTACATTTTGGGGCCTGCTCTTCATATCTGAGAGTCAAATAGAAGCATCTAATAGTGCGCTTACACCGCAGTTGTAAACATTCTAATTGTTTTGCTGCTGATCTGCTAAATAGTAAATTTTGGGGCCTGCTCTTCATATCTGAGAGTCAAATTGAAGCATCAAATAGAACGCTTACAGCGCAATTGTAAACATTCTAAATGTTTTGCTGCTAATCTGCTAAATAGTACATTTTGGGGCCTGCTTTTCATATCTGAGAGTCAAATAGAACCGTCAAATATTATGGTTACATTGCAGTTTTAAAAATTCAAATTTTTTTTGTGCTAAATAGTACATTTGGGGTGTGCACTTCATATCTGGTGTATGTGTTCAACACTGGCTAGTTACCGCTTCTCAAGAAAGTCTAAAGACAAGTAAATGTTGCCTATGGTGCAGGTAGCATAGAAGGCAAGACTGAGACAAATCATTCAGGTTATGTTTGCCTGTTGACATGTTAATTATCTTAGACCATTAAAATTCAATAATCAATGAAAAAACACACTGTCATACAAAAATATGTATTATAGACAAGTTAAAAACAAGACTACAAGTCATGCTATAACAAAATTAAACAAGTTTTAAAATATGTATGGGCCAACCAGTGGCTGTAAAAACAAAGTTTTACTGGTTACATTCATGACTACACACTCTAGTGAACAGGGCCTTCATGTAGTGTGTTCTTTTTTTTTTAAATCATACTGCATCCTTTCATGTGCTTTTCAGATGTCATATTGTTAATTACCAATTTTTGTTTAGCCTGATTTTTTTTAAAAAGTGAAAAATAAGTGTTATTGTGATTGCTTCATATATAGAAGCATTAATATACATTTCTATATTGTGTAAAGACACAACTACAAAGTTAAACACCAAACACCAAAACAACGTGCCAGACAATCTACCTGTGCATGGCTAGTGTGATACAATAAGTCTACATCTTAAAAATGCAATAACCCACAGAAGATGGGCGAGAATATTTTTTGCAAATGGAACTTTGATTCGAATTTACTACATCGGTCACTTGTAATATTGTTTCACACCTACAACACTTGTTAATCAGATCTAAGTGATCAAAAACAGAGTGATATTTTCTACACTAGAAACTACCAGATAACAAGCTGCTATATTTAAACCAGTTACCAATAGCTAAGAGGTACTTAAACAATATTGTAATTCTGGGGCAATACCCTTACAAGTCAAAATGAGAGGTCAGTTTATAGGGAAACTGTTGCCTGGATACAATTCTCAAACAATTTCCATATGTCCTTTGCAGACTTTACATGTTGGAAAAACACAGGTGCCAACTGCTCTGGCTTTCTGCAGTGTGCAGACCGGCAAGGAGGGCAGGATTGAGGAGTGGGTGGAAGATGATGTGGAGGATGATGAAGTTATGCGAGTGATGTGTGCAGTTTGGAGGAAGAGGCACTGGTCGCACAGAAGCACCAGCACAGCATAAGAGGGAGCAGGGTGCATATGTTTCTTTTTTTATATGTCCCAATATTTTGGGGGCTACCCCAATTAAAATAAAAAATATATTTATAAAAAACAGTGTTGGCTACCTCCTCCTCCTCCACCTCCGCTTCCACCTACACCGCCACAGTCACCGCCTCCTCAGCCTATGGGTCACTTAGTATAAACTATGTACACAATAGTAGAGGCTTGTGAAGGCCTTTTCTCCATGCATCAGGAGTTGAGCATTTCTCCATGCATCAGGACTGGCATCAGGACTGCAAGAAATGCACCGCGGGACGCAAATGTTTCTTTTTTTATATGTCCCAATATTTTGGGGGCATCAGGAGTTGAGCTCAGTTTGAACAATGAAAGAGAATACCCTGCACTCCAACCCTCTCTCAAATGGATAATTCTGGTGATCCTCCTGACAGCCATGCTTTAGATTTTGATTTATGTTCTTCCAAAGCTAAAATCAAAGATTCCATCTAGTGCTATTTTATGGCTCAGCTGTGTTTTTAATTTTTATGTTATTTTAAGTGATTTCCCTATCCACATTTGTTTGCAGGGCACTTGTCCTACTCTTACCCCATTTTTTGCAGCCCTCTAGCCCTTTCCAGGACTTTTTTAAAAGGCATTTATGTGCCCAAAAGTTCGGATCCCCATTGACTTCAATGGGGTTCGGGATCAAGTTATGGGTCAAGTTCAATCACGAACCCGGACTTTTTTTCAAAGTTCGGCAAAACCCATTGAAACCGAACATCCTGTGTCCGCTCAACTCTAGTCTAAACCTGTCCATGGTACCTTCTGGTGTCAGCTTCATCAACAATTTCAAAGTATCGGTGAATGAAGTTCTTTTCTTTTAACGATTTTTGATAACAGACGTTATGAACTAGCACTTTGCATTCCGTCTGAAAAAACATCTATTCTAAAAGAAGAATGGATAGCTTGGGAAGATAAAATTAGGCTTCAGTACAAACCTTGACAATGTTTTCCACCTGACAAAACAAAATATTTTATTTTATTATAATAAATTACCACGCATAATATACTTTAAAAACATAATTATACAGAAAATATGACATACTTGTACTTTCCGCCCCTTTTTTTAATATTTATTAGTAACTACATTACTATTAATGATGGAAACTATTATTATACCCCGTTTTTTTCTTTTTTAGTTCATTTTTGTTTTAAATTTATATTGCATTATTAATATTGTAATTGTTACATTTTACACTTATTTTTCTACTTGTTACTATTGATATGTACAATTATATAAAAACATATGAAATATGTTTGTGTGGTAGCCCAGGAATGAGAATTACCCTATGATGGCATACCATTTGCAAAAGTACACAACCCAAGGTATTGCAAGTGGGGTATGTCCAGTCTTTTTTAGTAGCCACTTAGTCACAAACACTGGCCAAAGTTAGCATTCATATTTGTTTTTGTGTGAAAAAACAAAACAAACACAAATATTTGGACAGTGTTTGTGACTAAGTGGATACTAAAAATGACTGGACATACCCCATTTGCAATACCTTGGGTTGTCTACTTCTGCAAATGGTATGCCATCATAGGGGTAATTCTCATTCCTGGGCTATCATATGGTCCCAAATGCAACATTACTAAATTGCCAAATTTCAATGTGAAAAAAATGAAATGCAAGCCTTATATTTGACTCTCCAAAAACACCATAAAACCTGTACATAGGGGGTACTGTCATGCTTGGGAGACTTCACTGAGCACAAACATAAGTGTTTCAAAACAGTAAAACATATTACAACAATATCGTCAGTAAAAGTGCCCTTTTGTGTGCGATAAATGCAAAAACCTTCATTTTATTGAATATAACATCATTGTAATACAATTTACCATTTTGAAACACTAATATTTGTGTTCAGCGAAGTCTTCCGAGTAAAACAGTATCTCCCATATACAGGTTTTATGGTGTCTTGGAAAGACAGGGTTAAATGTAGTGCTTGCTAATTAAATTCTCTACACTTTCAGCCTGGGTTGTCAGACACTTCAATCAAATTTTAATTAACTAAATCACAGAATTGTGTTCAAATATTACTTAAATATACACGTAGACTTTTAATATATATACATATATATGTATTTAAATTCTACATGTATACTTATGTAATCATTTATGTAATTATATATATTTATCTATACATATATATATATATATATAGATTTGCAGTTATTTGTATTTTATTTCTAGATAGATATATATATATATATATATATATATATATAGAATGTCATTCTAGGTGTATTTTGTTTTATATATATATATATATATATATACACACACACACACAAACATCCAAACTCTGGCACTCTGCCCAAAATTATTGAAAAGTTATAAACACCAAGGTGCTTCTCTGTATAAATATAGGAAAAACAAAAAACGAGAGCACTCACTGGATTTAACAAAATTGCTTGTATTAAATAGTGAACATACCAATCAACGTTTCGACCGTCTCGCAGTCTTTATCAAGATGTCCCAACAGTGTAGCAAACAATCAATATATACCTGTGAATCTTGTAAACTTACCCAATGATCAAAGTGAACCCCTTCCGATTCTAACCGCCTTGTGTTAGACGCCCACTGGCGCCCGCCATTACGTGCGTGATGACGTCATGTCATGTGATCTAAACAAATGAGACTGTTACAGATCCTCCGTGTATGTTTTTACCGATACTTTCACTTCATTGACGTTGAGGTTGTTACTAGACAACGTGGTTGTTTAGATCACATGACATGACGTCATCACGCACGTAATGGCGGGCGCCAGTGGGCTTCTAACACAGGGCGGTTAGAATCGGAAGGGGTTCACTTTGATCATTGGGTAAGTTTACAAGATTCACAGGTATATATTGATTGTTTGCTACACTGTTGGGACATCTTGATAAAGACCGCGAGACGGTCGAAACATTGATTGGTATGTTCACTATTTAATACAAGCAATTTTGTTAAATCCAGTGAGTGCTCTCGTTTTTTGCTTTTTCTATATATGTATATATATTAATAACAAAATACAGTTAGAATGAAATTACATGAATATATATATTTTTATTATTTATTTATTATTGTAATTATATGTATATATAAATATAATATATATATATAATATATATATATGTAACTTCATTTTAAGTGTATTTTAATACTAATATGTAGTTATATTAAAATTAAAATACACTACGTATGAGGTTGCATATATATAAGATGTATATATATATATATTGTATATATATATATATATGTTATATACACACATTAAATTTATTTGACATGTTTAATAATATTTTTTTTTACACTACCCACCAGCAGGGAACTGTCTGACACCCCAGGCAGTCCCCTTGCTGACAGATCCACAGCCAGCAATAGGGGGCCATGTGATCGCTCTTTGAGAATGATCACATGGCCCCCAGGTGCCTGATTAGCTGGGGAGGGCTGCCTGGGTTGTCAGGCAGTCCCCTGAAGAGGATCACGGCGGAGGTAAGTTTCTCCTGGCTCCTGGGGGCTTAAGCCGTTACGACATTCTATGCCGTCACAACGGCTTTAAAGCCCATTATAATGGGGACGGCAAAGAACGCTGTAACGGCGTTAATGGGTTAAGTAAATCATCTGATTAGCATAATAATGGGAATTCACATAAAAGGTAGGGGAGGTGTGGCTAGGGATGCATAAACAGAAACAAAAGTGATTTAGCTCCTAAAATGCAGAGAATTAAACAGGGCATGACCTATACACCAAAAACTGCTTCATTAATGCCTATAGTATCCCTTTAACTGTGATTTTAAAACTATCATGCTAAGATTATAACATTAATATTAGTGATAGAATGCAAAATCTCTACACAAAAGTATAAATCTGTCTAAAGTACACTAATCATGGTATTTAACTCAACTATCAGTATCTTGATAGTTTTAATTTAACCATTCATCATGAACCAAGTCAAAACAGCAAGGTATATATAATTATTTGTGGTTTTCCCACATTTGTCATTGTCAAAAATAATTTCAGACCAAATATGTAGCACTACTGTAAATACTCTACATGTGTATTCTGCAACTGCTGCCAAGTACAGAAATATATACTTGTGCACAGCAAAAAGTTTAAGTAACTAAAAAAGAAAAAAGGAGAGCCTAGATATAAATATGAGGCACGAATATGGGTAGAAACAAAATGGGGGGTAACCCCTAAGTGGTTAATTTATATGAATACAAAAAAGAAAAGAAAAAAACTACCATAAAGTGACTCAACATTTTGGTAAATATAGTCACAATGAAATGGGCATAAAAAATAACTTTTAATGGATATATTAAAATGTAAAATAGAAAAGATAAAAGCAAAACAAAAAGCACAAGGCTACAAAATAATATGTCCTATAAACTAGTTGGGGTATTAAACCTCCAATAGAACCAACAGCAAGAGAAGTGTTGCTTGTAAAGTAAAACTACATGCTATGAACAATGTAACTGAATTCTAAATAGAAAAGTGGGATACTAGTATCTTCTAAAGTCTTCCTGCAGAACAGGGTAGGTTGAATATAGATGAAATGCCTCTAGTGCACAAGGGGTTAAACAGCACAACAGTTGGTTGCAATGGTTAATAGAAAAGAGGCAGGGAATACCTGTAAAATAAAGAGGTAAAGGAGACAGTTGCAAGCTAGGTTAGATATAATGGTCAGTAGAAATATAGAGTCTATAGGTAATCCTGATGCTTGCTAGCAAGAGTCTCTATATTTCTACTGACCATTATATCTAACCTAGCTTGCAACTGTCTCCTATACCTCTTTATTTTACAGGTATTCCCTGCCTCTTTTCTTTTTGCTTACGTGCAAATACTCTTAGAACAGTAATAGGAAGGGAGTACAGATAAGACATAGGGATGAGCGTCATTTACACGTAACAAATAAGTTTCAAGGTAAGAGAGAACAAAATGATTAGAGCAGAGACATCTTAGGTGGGGGCTCTCTGCTCTCGGACCTTAGACATATATGGTCTTAAGTGTTGTTTAAGCATCAAGCATTTCCTGAGTCCAAGTTAGCCAATTTTAATGTAGGATATCATTATATGACACCTATAAGCTTGAGCCTTGGAATCAAGATAAATTCTATCACAATCCCCTCTTTTGATCCAAGGGTCACCCAAATGTCCAAGGTATATCCAGGCCTGCTAGCCAAAGCCTGTGGGACTTTCATTTATTGCTTCACCACAGTTCCCTTGGACTGAGAGACCACCAGAATAAGCAGAGGAGAGTTCCTTCATTTGTTAGGCGAGGTAACATCATAAAACCTTTCCGAAGTCGGAGCTGGAATGTAAGTTAAGGTACGACCAACAGTAGGTTTGCTTTTACATAGAGAGGTTAGTAGACATGAAAAAAATCTAAAGGTTAGAAAAATAGCCATAATGACAAATACAGCTAATAGCAAAAAGTACAACATTTTCTTAATTAGGAAAGTCAACCATGTTCCTAGCCCAAATGTCCAATCCCAATCCCCAAAGAAGCCAGTATCCTGTTTGATATCCTGTACTAAGTCATGTAAATCTTTTATATGTTTATGGATCATAGTGCAATGGTCAGATAGGTTAAAACAGCATATAACTTCAATTGCTTCACAGCCTAAGTCATGCTTATATTTTCATTAGTAAGTAGTCAATGGCTGCTCTATTCTGAAGGATTGCCTTCTTATTTGCCTGGTTGTCCATAAGTAGCTCTTCTAAGGCCTGCGAAGTGGCATTTAAACCTTTTGCAAGGGAACAGGCTACAGCATTAACTACTCGGGTATTATACAATGCTAAGCCTGGTACTCCTACCAAGGTGTACGCTAGGGCAGAGTATTCGGCTTTAGATAAGAGAGTGATTTCAGGGTTACAATCTGCAGTAAGGGTGTTTTTAACATCTCTCCTGTCTCTCAGCAGTTTGTGTAGCTGGGTGGTTTTAGTGATCAGGTCAGATTTGGAAAACATGGTCATGGTTAGGCGAAAGATTGCACAGGGACCTCCTGTAATGTTACCTGGGACATAAGCATAAGTAATATTTCCACAGGAGAAAGTCCATCCTTTAGGAAGATAGACATTGTAGTGGTAACTCATAACTTGGTGAGTTTTGGTACAATTCATAGTGGTGCTTAGGGCTCTACAATTCGTGGTATTTTTCCACCATGTGGGGCAAAACAGGGATTCAGTATTAGGGTCTCTTGAACAATTACATGAAAAAGACCAACATAGTTCAGCGCCTGTCACATTAATTGTCTTCAGGGCTAGAGGAGGCTTGCCTACCAGTGGGTTGAAGGCATAAGAATATAGTTGTAGAGATTTATGGGGTCTATGGGTAGGTACTTCCTCAACAGTGAGATGGGGGTAAGGACAGCTTTAAGACAAGATTCTATGGCGTTTTCAATACTGAGGAGAGGGTTGAGGCAAAAGGAGGTTAAATTAAAAGCCTTTGCTATCTGCAACCATATATTTTCCTGCCATGCATTATTATTTTCTGGTCTCAAGTCAGAGTAGCATATCCGAACACAGCAAAAAATGGTAAAGGATAAGAACAGCTTCATGTTGTAGGATCAGTCGGAGTGACTTGTTTACAGTGACTGGCATGTATCCACATGGCTTTTCCTTCTAGTTTCACCGAGATAGCCGTAGTCAAGAGCAGACCCGGACTGGCCATCGGGCATACCGGGCAAATGCCCGGTGGGCCGCGATGGCCGTGGGGCCGAGGCCGGCAGGGAGATCACAGGATCTCCCTTGCCAGCCCATGTAGGGCCAGCGCTATCCAAGCGCCGGCCCTGCTGTGTGCCTTCATGGGCCGGTGGGGAGGTCAAAGATCTCCCTCACCGGCCCAAAGGCACTGTTACAGGCGGCCACCAGCAGGAGAGGGAGGGAGGCAGGAGAGAGGACCGGTGGAGCTCTAACCAGCAGCTCCGCCGGGTCCTCTCGCGGAATTCTGAGCGTTGCTGCGGTTACCATGGCAACGCTCAGATCTTGCAAGAGTGAACTCTAGCCTGCAGGCTAGAGTTCACTCTCACCACTGGACCACCAGGGAAGGCAGCACTGCACCTCCCCATGGCAGTATGGCTCCTCCCCTCCATGGAAACCCGGCTCTCCTCCATGGCAGCACGGCCCCCCTCCCAGGCAGAACGGCTCCCCCTCCCTCCCAGGCTAAAGGTAAGAAGGGGGGGATATAACTTTTTTTAAATTATTAATAAAAAATATATAAAATTTAAATTAATAAATTCACACTCACACACAGCACCCTCAGACACACACAGCACCCAGACACACACAGCACCCAGACACGCACAGCACCCCCAGATACACACAGCACCCCCAGACACACACAGCACCCAGACACACACAGCACCCCCAGACACACACAGCACCCTCAGACACACACAGCACCCCCAGACACACACGCAGCACCCAGATACACACGCAGCACCCTCAGACACACACAGCACCCTCAGACACACACACAGCACCCAGACACACACAGTACCCAGACACACACAGCACCCAGACACGCACAGCACCCCCAGATACACACAGCACCCCCAGACACACACAGCATCCAGACACACACAGCACCCCCAGACACACACAGCACCCTCAGACACACACAGCACCCAGATACACACGCAGCACCAGCAGACGGACACTGCTCCCTCAGACAGACACTGCTCCCACAGACAGCACCCTCACTCACACAGCACCCACACACAGCATACTCCCACACATATACAACACACACCCACATATATATATATATATATATATTAAATAAAATAACTCTCAGTGAGTTAACAGACAAAAAAAATTAGAAACCTAGAATGTGATGGCAGATAAAAACACCCTCACACACAGCACCCCTCTTACATACACACACACACACACACACTGTGCCCCTAACACATACAATACGTCCAAATATATATATATATACACACTACAGCACCCCTCACACGGCACCACTACACACATTACGCTCCAGATACACACTAGATCCCTTAACCTATATGCACTCTTAATCCTCTACACACACACAATCTCCTATACACACTCTGAGTCCTTTACACACTAGATCTCCTACACACTGCCCCTAGCCACACATATTACACCACAAACACAAATGAAATTGACCTATTTACACAATACCACACACGCAGTCCCACAAGAAGGCTCCAAACACATGCACCATACACTTTCCTAGCCCTTTTGTCCTCTGGCATCCCACTTGTGGAGACACCAGAGACAATTTAAAAGCAAACACAGTGCAAGCATGTTATTACATTTGCTTTCACTTCACAGAACAAATACAGGGCCTTTTTCTAATGCTAGAGCTCTTCAGCGGGGCTCTGCACATTGAACCAACATGCTCACTTTGAGAGGGGGCGTGCTTGTCATTAGTGATGACAAACACATCCTCTCTAGCCCCGCCCCCTACTTAGGGGGCCACTCTGATTGAAAAATGCCCGGGCCTAATTTTTTTCCCAGTCCGGCCCTGGTCAAGAGCACTTGGAATGGACCGTCAAAGTGTGGTTCAAGTCCTTTCCTCACATGCCTCTTTATCACCACCCAATCACCAGGTTGCAGTTTGTGAGTTGCAGAATCAGAGTCTGGATCTGGAATAGAATCAAAGATTTGTTTATGCACCCTGCCTAATCTTTGTTGTAGGGCCTGAACATAGGCAGTCATACTACCATGCTGCATCTGGAGGGTTTGGGGAAAATAGAGGCCTGTCTTTGGGGCACATCCAAACAGGATCTCAAAAGGGGATAGGCCATGTCTGGAATTGGGGGTGAATCTCATAGAAAAGAGTGCGAGGGGAAGGCATTCAGTCCAGGGCTTCCCTGTGCCTTGCATGGCTTTTGCAATCTTGTTCTTTAAAGTGCCATTTGCACTTTCTACTTTCCCACTACTCCTGGGGTGATAGGGGGTGTGGAAGGCCTGACTGATCCCTATTGCTTTCATAATTTCTTGCAGCCAGATTTTACAGCTGTTCATGTGCATCTTAGAAAGATGTGTAGGTCCATGGGCAATCTGGGCCATCATGGGGTACAACACTCGTGGCAAACACAGTCTTTTACCTTTCCTCCACTTTCTGTCATCATCAGGTTCTGCATCTTGTTTCCTCCAGAGGTCATGTTCTTCCTTGCTTGCCTGTCTTTGTAAGCTCAACAGTAAATTATAGTCAACGGCGTCATCTGTAAGAACAACTTGTAGGAAGGTATTACCTGTAGAGGGATGAACTTGGATTGCTGCTTGCTTGGCAGCTTTGTCTGCTTTGTGGTTTCCTCTTGAGACTTCATCTGTGATCTTCACGTGAGCTGCCACATTGATGATGCCTACTTGAGTGGGTAACAGGATAGCGTCCATAAGTGCACTCACGGCTTCAGAGTTCTTGATTGGAGTTCCTGCTGAGGTGAGAAAGTCACGAGACCGCCATATAGGACCAAAATCATGGGCTATACCAAAAGCATAGCAAGAGTCTGTATAAATATTAGCAGTCTTACCAGAAGCCATTTTACACGCTTCAGCGAGTGCCTTCAGCTCTGCCTCCTGTGCAGAGCAGTGAGGAGCGAGTGGTTCAGCTTTTATTACCTCTGTGCAGAGACTACAGCATATCCAGTGTGGAAATTACCCTTCTCATCAGCATATCTGGAACCATCTACAAAAAACTCAAAATCTGCATTAGATAATAATAATAAAAAACCTGCTGTTTCTTGTGCCATTAGTGCTGCACAATCATGGGGTACCTGGGCATCAGCTAACTCATCTGGTGAAAGTGAATTTACAAAAAGATCAGAAGTACAAGTACCATTCCCACTATCCCCACTCCCCTCTTTTAAATCCAGGGGAAGAAATGTAGATGTATTTGACACCATACACCTTTTAAGAGTAACATTAGGTGGCATAAGCAAGGCACATTGCATTCTGAGATGCCTTGCAGTATGTATGTGTTTTGGTTGAACTTGTGAGAGTATGCTGTTGATATCATGCGGTGTGTAAATGGTCATCGGATTATTTAAAACAATATTAGTGGCTTTGTCCAGGAGGGCAGTAACAGCCGCCACTGCCCTAACACATGAGAGGGCACCCCTGGCAACAGGGTCCAATCTGGTGAAGTAGTAAGCTGTTGGTCTTTGTTTACCACCATGGTCCTGTGTAAGTACAGATGTAGCATAACCTGATTGCTCAGTACAGAACAGGTTATAATTCTTTCTTACCTTATTTGGCTTTTGCCAATCTTCAAGAATCTGGGCCATAGCCATGCTGAACATAGTGGGTGAGTTTTGTGCGCCCTGTGGCAATACTGTCCAAGTGTACTGCTTGTGTTTATGTGTAAATGCAAATAAAAACTGACTGTTGGGATCCAGGGGGACACTGAAAAATGCATTTGCCAAGTCAATAACAGTAAATACCTTAGAGGAAGGTGGTATTTGTGCCAACAAGGTGTGTGGGTTGGGAACATTAGGGGCAATGAGTTCAGTTACAGCATTAATTGCCCTCAAATCATGTACCATACAGTAGACCACAGGTTTCCCTTTCTCTTGCTTTTTCTTAATTGGGTACAATGGTGTGTTACAAGGGGAGGTGGTCTGGACAACTACCCCTGCTTGCAGAAACTCTTGCACAGATTGCGAAATAGCATCTTCCTGTGCTGGGCTTAGGGGGTATTGTTTTTTATAGGGAGGTTTGGCTCCAGGCAGGAGATTCACTTTGACTGCGGGCACAGAGAGTCTGCCTGTATCTGTCTTCCCTGTAGCCCATAAGGAATCAGGGACTGAGGACAAGTCAATGGTAGGTTCTGGCACATGGCTAGGCATAGTGAGAGTTGCCAGAAAATTTGAAAGAGATATCATTTGTTTGTCCTCTAAAGGCACAGACAATGTTACTTTTCCAGTAGGGCTATACTGGATATTTGCACTAAGAGCAGACAGTATATCACTGCCTAGAAGATTAGCAGGGGCATGAGGGCTGACAAGTAGCCTGGTTACAAGGGCAGTAGAGTCGTGTAGCTTTAATTTCAGCTTGTGGGTAAGGGAAATGTCATTTTTGATACCATCCACCCCTACACATGATAATACATCATTAGATTTCTCATACGGGAACACATATTTTTCCTGTAACATTGATTTAGCAGCGCCAGTGTTCAACAGGAAAGGGACTATTCGTCCCCAGGCAGTGTAACATTGATAATGGGTGAGGGTCCTGCAGAGTCAGGGATATTTATAATATGTAGGGACACTGGTTTGCCAATTTTCTTATGGGGGGGGGTGGTGGTGGTGGTGGTTGGCTGTCATGGGAGTTATCATTAGAATCCTGGGGTTTTATATTTTTAGGAGGACACTTGCAGTTACGTTTAGTGTGTCCTTTCCTGCCTCAATTCCAGCAGTCTACCTGCCTTCTGTCTCCACCAGCTCTAGGAACAGTTACAGCCATCAGAGGTGTGCTCCTCTTTCTAGAATTTAGATTAGCTTCCACTCCCCTAGCCACCTTCACCAGATCACCATAGGTTAAACTTCTCCACTCAGGTCTAGCATTTTGGAGACCAGTCCTTATGGGTATGTGGATACCATCCATGAAGCAGTTAATAAGCAGTCTGGTGGATGTGGTTACAACATCAGTGTAACCCAATGCCTCCCAAGCAATTTGTAGTCTGGTGAAGAATGCTTCTACAGATTCATCTTTCCCTTGTAGTATATCTCCTAATTTATATGCTAGTTCCTCTGTCTTTACCTTAGCCCATTCTCTCATTGCAGTGACATAGCATGCTCCAGATGCAGACTTGGTTCTAAACCATTCATCTGTTTGCATGTTGCTTTTTCTTAGGTTATCCTCATGGGCATCTGTATATTTAGCAATTATTCTAGCCCAAATGGGGCCACCTATTAGTGCCACAATCTGTTTTAAATCCATCCAAGTACACTGGTAAGTAGCTTGAATTGTGGATAGAGACTAGACTAGAGCTAAGGGGGCCTTTTCAACATCTGCCAGCTGCTGTATTATTGCCAGTTGTTCACTGGGTGTCCAGGGTTTATATTCTTCCCAGTATTTGATACCTGAGCTCAGCTGTCTGGTATACGCTCTCAACTTTGGGTATCATGGGAGTAGACAATTCTGGTGCTAATGGCCCCACTAGGGTGTATGTGGGGGCAACTATGGGTTCCTTTAAGTCTGAACTACCTTCCTGCTCTAATGAACCCATAGGTCTTACTGGGACACCATATGAAGTCCCACTGCATAATATTACTGGAAAGAGAGGTTTTAATCTCCGTAAAAGGGAAATCGCCTGGCCTTTTGGGACCAAAAGAGTCCCTGCAGTATCCTGGTAAAGAGGTGGGTTTACAAGATTTTTCACAAGATCTTGCCTACTCTGGGACCCTAGAGGTCCAAAACATTGATAATATGGTACACCTTTCCTGGTGGTTTCTCTACAACCACATTTAGTTAATTCAACAGCAGTATCATGCCATTTTTGTGCGACTTCTACTAAGTCATTATCTTCTAACCATCCTCTGTAATTTGCCATAAATTCACTCCATATATGTGGGTCTAGAGTGCCTTCTGAGGGCATGCCAGCTTTCTTAAGTAACCTCTTAACATTCTTAATTGCTCCTTGTCCTTTGTGATGCTTGACAATAGTCAAAGCTGTAAATCCCCCTTCGGTACTTTCAGAGCTACCCATCTTAAAACTTGTAAGGGTTAATTACTTCCTTAAACAAGACAAACTGTACAAAACAGTGTATTTAAAAAACACTTAGGACCCGCTGCAGTGGAATTTTCACAGTTTTGTCTTCTAAACACAGATCAGGAGATCTGCCCTTGGAGGATTATAACTCAAATTATAAAACAAATGACAAGGCAAACAATAAAAAATAACTTACAACCCACTGTTATATTCCACTATCTCAAGATTCCTTTCACAAGACATAACACAACCTCCATCTGAATATAACCATAATACCACAGAAAACAAGTTCTTTAGATCAGACATTTTTAAGTCGTTCTTTACCCAGACAGATTAGTAGGACGTGGATCTGAGAGCGAAATTGATAAAGGTAGAAAAAAAGTTTTTCTTACCTTGCTGTACAGCTGATTTCACTGTCAGAGGGACGTACACTTGTACGCTAGTGTCCGAGTCTCTCGACCGTCAGATCCCGGGGTCACGGCACCAAATTGTTGATCTTTGTTATATTCAGAGGAAGCCCAAATTGTTGTTACAAGTGCACTTGGAGAAGCGAGAATTAGACACCAGACACCTGTTGGTATTCAAAATAAGCCTCTGACGTTTTATTCATCAGCTGGGTTTTATACATTAAAAAGTAAGTGGTTACGTGCAAATACTCCTAGAACAGTAATAGGAAGGGAGTACAGATAAAACATAGGGATGAGCGTCATGTACACATAACAAATAAGTTTCAAGGTAAGAGAGAACAAAATGATTAGAGCAGAGACATCTTAGGTGGGGGCTCTCTGCTCCCGGAACTTAGACATATATGGTCTTAAGTGTTGTTTAAGCATCAAGCATTTCCTGAGTCCAAGTTAGCCAATTTTAATAAAGGATATCATTATATGACACCTATAAGCTTGAGCCTTGGAATCAAGATAAATTCTATCACACATACTATACACTATATCATGTACACCATGTTTGCTGTTTGTTGTATGTTTTCTTATTGTGTTTGTGTTGTTGTCACATATATGTTGGCACAGTTTGCAGAATGATTTGTTGCATCATATAGGTCCATTCTGTATAAACTCCTGTTCTGGTGTTAGTATGCTGTGGACCAATCATTGTCTCAGGTTAGGTGGTTATTTAAATGCTAGTACCGGGGGCTGAGGCAATACTAAGGCAATGCTACTCCATTTTTTCCCCTCTAATTAGTTATGTGAATAAAATCAACAGTTACTGGCTGTCCTATAGACATCAATTATCATTTGTATTCTACCTCTTGATTGGACAGGAGAGTAAAACAATCAATGCTTCCATGCACAATTCGTTCAGACACTTTGTCTGCAGCTATAGAGAGAGATAGAACTGCAGTATTATTGTATGTTTTACTCTTGCTGTACATGTGTGTGAGATGGAGATAGTCTGGGTCATTGATTCTAGCATGAGGCTACAGGGGTTATTCATCAATCTGTGGATTTTGTCCGAATAGACAAAATCTGGTGAAAATTACTGAATTCTGAATGCAATGGCAATTCTCCTATTTCCTAAAGTCAAAGATGGTTGGAATTCAGTTCAGCTGTCCAGATTTACAGCAATCCCTGGAATGCATTTGGTGTCTGGATTAAAATCAGTGCTTTCACATCTGAAAAGAAGACTTGTTTTAACCTTTCACAAAGGACTTGTTTTAACAAAATTCAGACCCGAATGCTTTTGGCAAGATACATGCTCACAAATTATCATTATAATGCTTTCTGCAAGTGAATGATAATTTGAATACAATTTGTCTAACAGCTGTTTAAAAATCCTTGGCAATGCAGAGGTTAATTAAGTGGAGGCTAACCATTAAAAATGTATTTGTAAGGAGAATAGTGCTTCCCACACACTGTCTATAAGAGGATGTCAGTATAAGGGGAACTCCCTTTTAGATATGCTGCAAAGAATTTGGGAACAACAGAGGGCAACCCACAGTTTCTTCCCAGCAAGCCATTGACTCCTCACTGGGGCATGTGGATTAGACAATAATAACGTATCTAGTGTCAGTTTCTATTTAATTTATGGGTAGAAACTTTGAGCCACAGTAATGACAAGTTGTCCCCTTGCTCACCTGCCTCATAAAATAAATAAAGGATTATAAGCTTGTTTGAGCAAGGTATCCTTTACCCCTTGTCTCTTGTAATTTTTGTCAATTACTTATCAAATATCCCCATTCTATAACTGTAAAACACTACAGAATATGTTAGGTCTACATAAATTCTAATGATAATAAAATTAAAATTAAATTATTCTGCGGCTGCTCCTGCTTCTTGCAAATGCCTTTCTTTGTAATGGTTTACTCCTACCTGACTGAGCCTGCTACCGCATTTAGAAGAAGCTGATAGGGCAATGTTTTTGACCACAATGAAGAAAATGCGTGGGAAAACATTGTTCTTGTCAGGGTGTAAGGAGTGAGTGGATGGTCAATTGTCCACTTACTTTTTTGATTTCAGTTTTGGATAATCTCCTCTTTCAACTTAAAATGTCTTCTGCCCATATATCATTACTAAAGATAACAAAATGAGAAAAAATTTCAATCAAGCTTTATAAAATTAACTTCCCTCACTTTCTATTTTTTTTCACCCAGTTATATAATAATCTAATTGTGGCAACTGGGAAAAATCCCTGATATTGTATAGCCATTAGGCCAGGCAAAATTGTGGTCATTTTTTAATGGCAGCACAGTCATTACACCCAAATTGCTTCCCCAAAATATTTTTAGTACCAAAATTTTGCCATCCCAAATTTTTTTATTTTTTTTTTATTTCTGGCCAGAGTGGTTTGGAAGAACCAATCTTTTTTTTCACCATGCACAAGTCTATTTTTTATCAGATAGTTGTCTGTTTCCTTCTTCACTGTAGTCCTGGGTGATCATGATGACTTCTGATCTGCCCTTGTCAGCTGGCTTGATGATGATATTTTCATTTTTTATCAGATTATTCAAGACATTTCTTTAGAGGCAGTGTGTGACTTTTTTGTCGTATGTAACATGGGATGCCACTCTCATGCGGAAACTTTTAATGTGACTGTAAATTTGATGCTATGTCCTGTTGCAGGTGTAAGGTCTTTGCTTTTTTATAGTCTTTTTTGTGTAAAGTATTTCTTGTTTTTCAGGCTGGATGTGATGTTGTCTTTGTGAAAGAAGTATTCCTTCAGTTTCATTCTTCTAAAGAGATCTTCCAATTTGGCATATAATTTTTTTCTTGGAAAAAAGTAGCCCTTTTGGACAAGACTGCTTCCTCAGGTATTGACAGTTGATAATTAGAGAGGTTAACAATCTAAATGTTTGTCTATGCACTTTTCTTGGTGGTTAGCAGTCTCAGTTCAGTATGGGACATTATTAATTTAGTGGACATTAGATTGTGTTCAATGGTGCAACACAAACAAGTTAATATTTCATTTGGGACTTATTTGTGCTGTGTAAGACCTGTCAGACTGTATTCCTTCCTCTGATATTATTCCATTTTTCTTGCTTCAAGTTTAATCGATTGAAAATTCTTGAGTAGGGGCAGCTTATCACAGTGCATGTTTTTGTTTTCTAATAGTGAATGCTGACACATGCAAAAAATTTTAACTATCACGTGCCACTTTTTCTGCTCATTTTCACACAGCATAATTTATTGTTATACGTGTAAATGAAAATGCACTTTCAGCCACTCACCAAGTATATTAAATGGAAATACCAGCTTATTACAGATTTGTTTAGCAATAGTTCTTATTTCTGATAGCTGCAAAATAAGCAAAGAACAAACAGTTGTAATCTAAATAGAATTTAGAACAGATTTTGCTTCATAATCTTCCTTGGAATGCTTTTCTCTTTAATCCTTTTGCAATCTGTTCTTCTAAACATCATGTGATCTTTTTTAAACTGTTTCAATATAGCCTTCTATTCCACAATTTAGGCAAAATTAACCCACAGTTCCTGTATGATGTGATAAGTTAATCAAAATCTAAATATCAACATTGTAGAATATAGCATAACAGAATATTTGTAAGACAATTTCCAAATGAAACATAATATTGACACTATCATCTTTCATAAACATAGTTGCTAAAAATTAGATATGCAAGGAGCCATAATATGCCTCCATCCCGTCAGATCTGCTGTCAGCAGAGCACAGTGCAGCACTGTGCACAGCATCCTGTGATTCAGTATCTCATCCCTCTGCATGCATACACTGAACTTTCCTCATAGAGATTCATTGATTCAATTCATCTCTATGAGGAGATGCTGATTGGCTTGGCTGTGTTTGAGTCATGCTGGCTCTGCCCCTGATCTGTCTCCTTGTCGGTCTCAGCCAATCCTATGGGGAAGCACTGTGATTGGATCAGTCTACCACATGTCAGCAGACTGCTTGTTTTTCTGAGTCTAACAGCATGCAGATTGCTTGAATACAGTACGATTTTTACTATATTTATGGGGGCATGAGGGACCCAGGGGGGCTAGATGGTGGTGTTAACACTATAGGGTCAGGAATACATAACCATAACCGCTTCTGATGTATAATTGGTTTAAACTTCACAGGCTGTATTGCTTAGGTAAATAGTAAATAACACAAAACCCAATAGGAGCTTTAAAACAAAGTGTATCCTTAGGAGTTGTGGAATATAAAAAAATAGGGCAATTTAATTGATGCAGCAGCAACCTTTATTTAGTGCTAAAACACCCACTGTTTCAATACATGTGGAATTAAGGTGACTATAGTGTACCTTTAATATAGTGAGTAAAAGCAGAAAGACTGGGTAAATTCAGCTACAAGAGTCGGTACAGCTGAGGAGGACGTCCAGTGGACCACCAATTAAACTGAGGGATTAGTTATATATAAAAAAAGGACTTGGGGGAGGTAGTTAGATTACTTTTCCCTTTTGAGAAATTGTTTTATTGTTTATGGATTTGTTTTTATTGAAAATTTACCACTGTTACATGATTAGGTCCCTGAGGAAGTCCAAACGTTGGGTGAAATGCATAGTATGACACTTAACTGTGATTATAAAAATTTAATTATTTTGAGTCCTGCTAATCAATACTGGAGCAGTCACAACTCTTTGAAGAAAATGAGATTTGGTTTAGCCCCCTCCAGAATTCTAAGGGGAGGCACCCTGAAGCAAAGTAGTCATTACATGTCTTAATTGCATTTCCATCAGCCCTAATATCTTTATTGTTGTGCTGCTAGCATTTTCTTTGTAGAATGTCAGCTTCATCCCCATATCTTGTATTTTGTGTTTGGGAAACCCTGTATTCTTTACAAACATGCTGCTAAAACATGTGGTCCTGCTGCAACTAGAATTTATTCTGCTTCTTTAAACTTTCCATCCCCAATTGCAATATAGAAAGGTATGAGCAAAAAAACATTTAGTCAGATGCAATGGACCTGCTAGTCTAACTATCCTGAGGCTGCATACTACTTATTACAGTGGTACTTCTTGTGATGGTGGCAGTAGTGGTGACAGCAAAGTAAGTGTGAGCAGTTCTCATTTCCAAAGAAGAGATGTTAAGAGGCTGATGGTGGTTTTGTGAATATGACCCCTACACTTCCCCAATTTCTTTTTTGGATTAAGATGTACCATTAAGGATAGGCTTGTTTTTATTATTAATATGTGATATGGCATGTGAATGTGTGCTGTGTAAACTGACACAACTTTATTAAACTAAAATGGATGTTTGTGTTAAAAAATGTGTTCCTGTTTGGTGGATTTATTACTACTGTAACTGCACACTTGCACAATACACAGTTAAAGCTGAAGAATCAACTACTGCTGACCTGTCTTCCTCGGCAGCTGAAGTCAAAGTGTTCAGAAGAATCCTGTTTGGAAATAAATAAATATATATATATATATATATATTTTTTTTTTTTTTTACTGCACCTCCTTTTTTCCCCTCTATGGGTCACATTTAATGTGATCTGTGAATAACATCAATATTTAGCAGCTGTCCCCTAACCATTGTTATGGACAGATGAATTAGAATAAAATGGCTATTTACTAATGTCTATTTATTCTGTGTTCACTATGTTAAAACTGGCTGCTAGAGTAAATATTTCCTTCCCCCCCTACAATGTGTTCAGTTGCTGTTTCCTCTGTAAATTCCTCATCCTGCTAAGCATCCCCCTTCCCATCAAGCAAACCTTGTGTAACCAAAATTCCTGTGTTAACAGCGTCCTTTACTAACTCCTCCCCCACTTCCTTTGTGCCAGTTAACAGCTATATGCCACGTGTAACAAAATGGATAATCACTGTTAAAGTAACTGAAAGAAACTACTCACTCCCCCTGTCATCGTGTATCCAGGAGCTGGAATATAGGCGGGAGAAGTCTGTAATGACAACACTACATCCTGTAGGGGGGGTTTAGACAAGACCCCTTAGACTGTTAACCAATTGTTGAATGTATACTGTATCTTTAAACTGTGACGTATTTTTGCTTTAAGAAGGAGCCCCCACTCTGGGGAATAAAGCATTCCTTGGTTTTTCACTGATCAGAAACTTTGTCTCCGGTGTGAATTATTTCTAGAGAAAGCGTGCACGCATTAATTAATCAATTTGGAAGGAGTAGATAGACAAATAATTTTCTTTGATCCAAAACACCATCAGTCATCTTTTTTTCCATTAATCATATTTTGTCCCACCTCTTGATTGGACAAGAGATATAGCTCACATAATTGGTCACACCTCTTGTCCATCATGGCAAACTAACTGCAAACTAACTGCTACTCCACCATTCTCTTCCCCTTTTTTTTGGTGCCAAGGTCAGACCTATAAATTACAAAACTAAATTTAACTCAATTAAATGGCTTGTTCAATGTCTGTTTTGCTTGTATTGTGATTTGTCCATATATTGTTATGGAGTGTAATTTGGACAAGTTGCTCAAACTTCGGACGAATGCAATTCGTTTGAAGTCAAAAGTAAAGTATATAAATAATTATAGGATAGCAGGGGGATAAAATAGTTGCTTAACAGTGTCTTTTGTGGAATAATTATACTTACGCAGAGTGAAAAAGTTTGGTTCTTACAAAGCATTTTTAAGAAAAGAAAAAACAACTTTGGGTTTGAAATTTTGTTTGCTCGGTTCAGCTGAATTTTTTATTTTTTTTTATTCTTTTTGGAAATTTTACATGTGTAACATCACAGACAAAAACAGTTCAGAATTAGACATATCGACTTTGATTTACAATAGAAGGATGTAGGAACTGTTGAGTAAACTTCACACACAAAAACACAAATATCACAATTTAAAAGTACTGAGCGGATTAGGCGGGCCTAAACTATAATAATCCCCCTGGATTTTTCAGCTTGTTCTGCTATTTTTCGTGTGATTGAAAATGAACTGCAATACAGGTGCCGGCCAGTAGGTGGCGCTGTGTATGGAGAGAGACAGGGATAGGAAGCTGCATCTTATCCCTGCTTCTCTCTGCTGATTGAAACCACAGGGGAACAACACATGCAGCCAGAGACAGCCTACAGATCAGGTAAGTGAGGGATGGGGGGAGGGTTTGAGAGGGGGGCAGCAGACTATAGATTAGGGGAGTGAGGCTGGGGGGGCAGCAGCCTATAAATTAGGGGAGTGAGGCTGGGGGGGCAGCAGCCTATAGATTAGGGAGTGAGGCTGGGAGGGCAGCAACCTATAGATTAGGGAGTGAGGCTGGGGGGGCAGCAGCCTATAGATTAGGGGAGTGAGGCTGGGGGGGGCAGCAGCCCATAGATTATGGGAGTGAGGCATGGGGGGCAGCCTATAGATTAGGGAAGTGAGCATAGGCGTGCGCAGCCTATTGCATTAGGGTGTGCACCCTAAAGTACAAACACACGCCATGTGTATATGTATGTGTGTATGTATATATATATTTGTGCTCGGAATTTAAATACGTAATGGATAGTATCTGTGAGCAAAGTTGGTTGTGGTGTGCCGAAACCAACGTACGAGTGGGCCTGTAAATAAAAGAGGGCCCACCAAGGATAATGTAGTTAAAACAGGGTGTAGGTGGGTGGGGACAATCAGCTGAGCGGCAGCGGTGAGTAGGGGCTGGGAGTTTAAGTAGGGGACTTACTCCTCCCACAAATTCAGGCCTAATGGCCTTTCTACTTGTGCTCGGAATTTAAATACGTAATGGATAGTATCTGTGAGCAAAGTTGGTTGTGGTGTGCCGAAACCAACGTACGAGTGGGCCTGTAAATAAAAGAGGGCAAAAGATAAATTCGAGAAAATACACACTTTATTGCATTTTACAAGACCAAGTTTCTGAAAGCTTGGCGAAGCTCTTTCTCTGGTTGCGGAATATATGCGTTATATATGGAGGATTTCCATCGCCCGAGCCTTTTGATGATGTGGACCGGTGCGTTTGTGCTAGAGGCTGCTGAGGCGGCTCCTATGCGGAAGGAGTGCCCGGAGAATGCAGCCGGGTTGTGTCCGAGCTTAGATAACAGGGTTCTGACATGTAACATCAATTTTGCCGTGGTAAGCGGGTGCCCTTGTAATGTTAAGAGCGGAGAGTCTGGCAGGTGAGTGTGAAGAGTTGACCGTAGTTGGTCGAGAACTTTCACCGGACACCAGGCATTATCAGTAGGGAAGAGAGGAATTATTGTAGGATGTATTGACCGGTTGGTTTTCGTGGTAGGGATAGAAAGGAGGTAGTGATCCTCTACCTTGGTGAGGTGTGAAGTTTTAAGGCATCGTGTGATATCTCCTTGACAAATCACGGTGAACTCTCTAGGTCTGAGAAAACCGTAGAAAGCGAGATATATGGCAGATTTTATCACCGTATTGGTGTAGCTATCAAATGGGGCTGTGTCAAGGAGATTGCTAAGTGACCTGAAGATAGGCCCGTCTATGGGTAATCTAGTGCTTGCGAGTGGTGGTGAAACCTTTGATATACCTTTCAAGACCTTTTTTATGGGGTATGAAGACAAAAAAGGAGTGCTGTTAGGAAAATTGGTGAGGCTGTGGTGCTGAACCCCGGTGAGGTAAAGTTTAATGGTGTTGTGTGACAGATTAAGGTGTAGGTGGCAAAAAGAGGCAAAAGACACCATGGTTTGGATAGAAAAGTCACCTTGTAGCCCGAATTCTGCAGTGAATTTGTTAAATATGTTAAGTGCCCTATTGTAAGTGATAGCAGTGTTGGGTGATAATGCTTGGTGAGTGAGTGATCTAGCGTGAAGCAAGAGTGTGCTTAATCCAATATTAGTTCGTGAAACCGTGGTGTCCTGGATGGCTGTTGGTGAGCTGCTGGGAGTGCCTGAGAAAATGCCTGGAATCGAGAACGAGAAAGAGCGTCAGCGGCGGTGTTGTGAATACCCGGGATGTGAGAACATACTAAGTGAAACTGATTGGATGCTGCCAGCCAGGTCAACTTGCGAATCAGCCGCATGATGGTCAGGGATGATGAGCGCCCTTTGTTAATGATATCGCAAGCTGCCGAGTTATCTGAGTAGCATTTTACTGCCTTGCCGGACCAGAGATGACCCCAGGTGTGTGCGGCCGCCACAATGGGTAAATTTCAAATAGGGCTGAGGTCTCCCTGAATCCTGGCAAGGCATCCGTCTCAGTGTGCCAGTGGCCCCTAAACCAGTGGTTCCCGAACATGGCTGCGAAACCGGTGTTGGCTGCTGCGTCTGTGTGGATGATGGGTGAAGAGGTGGAGAGAGGGGGGATAAACATGGAGATACCATTCCAGTCTTTCAAAAACTTCCCCCACATAGCTAAGTCAGCCTTGGCGTGGGGGTCCAAAGAAACTGTGCCGGAGTCCGGGACTCCGTGGAGCAGGCAAAGAAGTCTGGAAATGAAAGACCTTCCCTGCGGAATGATGCGCATGGCGAAGTTCAGAGATCCAAGAAGGGACTGAAGTTCTCTCCTGGTGCAAACGTCACTCCGCAGGAACGTGTCTATCTACCCTCTCAATCGTGAAAGTTTGTCGTGTGGAAGGCTGGCTCTGAGTTTGACAGAATCGAGCTCTATGCCTAAAAAGGTCAACTTTGTTGTGGGTCCTATAGTTTTGGCTGGGGACAAAGGGACTCCCAGTGTGGAAAAAAGTGCGGTAGTACTATTGATTGCTGTGGGTGTTGATGACCCTGGCTCTATCAGTAGAAAGTCGTCTAGATAGTGAATAACGGAGTGACACCTGATGACGTTCAGAAGCAGCCAGCATAGTGACTCTGCGAAAATGTCGAAAAGTTTGGGGCTGCTTCGAGAACCAAAAGTGAGTCGTGTTGAGAAGTAATAATACCCTCGCCATTTAACACCGTGTAAGTGCCAGAGTGAGGGGTGTATGGGCAGTAATTTAAAGGCGTTAGTGATGTCTGTTTTGCTGAGCCAGGGTCGATTACCAGATGTCATGATGGACTGTATGGCGTCGTCGATGGTGACGTACTGCAGAGAGAATTCGTCTGCTGGAATGAGTGCGTTTATGCTTGGAACAAAAGAGGAGTGCGGTGCCGATAAATCGATAATGAGACGTTTTTTATTAGAATATTTGTGAATAGCAATACCAATAGGGTTAGTGCGCCAGGAGGAAAACGGTGAAGAGGTGAAAGGACCGATCATGAAACCGTTTGTGGTTTCTGCGGAAATGAGAGTGTCTACAGCGACTGGGTCTAAACGTGCAGACTGGAGATTAGGACATTCTAGTGTACCTGGGGGAATGGCTACTATGCCTGTGTGAAACCCTTGTGAGAAACCTGTGGTGAGAAAATCCACTAAGTGCCTGCTGGGGTGAGACCTTAGATAAAAAACCAGGTTGTCAATATTTATGTCGGTTAGTCATTTGTTTGGTGACAACCTGGCTGGACACATGGTCTTGGTATGTGCCCTGAAACATATGGAGCAGATGTGCAATAATCTACAGGCGCTGAAACTGCAGGAGCCTGTGTTGAAATTATTGCACACCTGTGCTTTACCTAAAAAGGAGATGGGCCTACCCAGCTTATCCCGGAGACCACCCGCTGGCTTGTTGTGAGGGGTGAAAGAGGAGTGAGGTGTGTGTAGATGCGAATATCCATTTTGCTCTATATCCTAACTGTTCATGTAAGGGTTAATTTGAATCAAGAATAAATTTGGAATTGTATCTCCAATTCTCAGAAATGTTATTGAAACATGATTTTGTTATGTTCCTGGAAAAAAGATATTTGCATGACATGACATGACATGACATGACATGACATGATAAGGATTCTGGAATGACCTTGTTAATTGTCCAAGATTTCTGTATTTGTAATCATCTGGGTTTTATCCAATATGCATACATTATGTAACATCGAATTATAACTAAAAACAGCTGTTTATAACTTGTGAAAAACAATGTCATTGTCACGCCCATATGGTCATTTTCCCCCCTCCCATCCTGCTATGAAAATGGGTTATAAATATAACTGACGTATGAATACAATTTGAATTGGTTATTGAACACGTCTCTGCTATTCATTTCCAATTTCCAGAGCTCTGTATGAGTTGGCAAATATCCATCATCCACAAAGGGCCCAGGCTGATTTTATCCCCAACAAATTGGTGTCAGAAGTGGGAGCAATTGGGAACGGATTAGCAGGTAAGAGGGTCTTTAGCCCCTTGGGGACACAACTTCTGGAATTTAAGGGTATCATGACGGAGTATTTCTGTCGTGTGTCCTTAAGGGGTTGGGGACCTTTGCCTGCTTCTGCCATCCTCCCACACATTGCATTTCTTGTTTTAATGGGGTTTTTCACTATTTACATTTTTAAAGGGGATTTTCACAGGATAATGTCTTTGGTAGACATGGTATTTTGTTAAGTCTTAGGTAGACTTCTATTACTCCACGGGTTGGAGGATTGCCTTTGGTAGGTAGTAGTAGTTATTGTGCACATTTCCTCTTTGGTAAGAGGTTTACCTTTGGCCAGGTGTTAAAAATAATTTCAAGCCTTTGGTAGGCTGTGATGTACCTGTGATGTACATTTACATATGGGAGACGTCCCTAGATCCCTCTTTGGTAGAGGTTGCCTTTGGTAGGTTATAAAACAGATTTCTAGTCTTTGGTGGACTGTGGTATTTATTTAACGTAGATGTCAATTTTGCAGACTACAATGGTTTAAAAAAAAAAAAAAGGAAAAAAAGGGGGGTTAAAAGGTATGATGGATGTTTGGCATTACTCCGGCTTGCTAATTTATGTGCTATTTATGATGTGCAACGCTGATTTTAAGCATAAAGTCTTAATTGAGGGAATGTAAAAAGTACATGTAAAGGTGATGATGAATAAGAAAAAACTAGAGGTTATTTAAGGGGGGCTAAAAATTCTAGAACTAACATGATTTCTCTGCATGTATGTTTGTTTGCATAATGAGCCCTTATTTTTATACTTGGTCAAAAGTACTATAAGCCCACTACACTTTTTCATGAGAGTGGGATGTATGATTGTTTATATGATGAGCCCTTTATTTTCATATTGGGACAAAAAGTCACTTCATTCAAAACGTCAAACACCACATTCTTTCTGCCCTGAGTGTTTGTTGCAGAGAACTTATGTTGTAAATTTAGATGATTATGAATTAGAGAGCAAAATGTATATTTTCAGCGTTCCAACACATGCTTCATATTGTGCTGTAAGCTAACTTGTAGTATTCTAGTACGTCACATGTTGTATGTGCTTTAAATTGTATGTATTCTGTAAATTGTTGTATGGGAATGCTGAGATTTTATTGCTTGCGACCCAAACTGTGAAGAAGTGGGTTTGAAATTTTGGTCATGGAATGTAGGATCAGAAAACCATGGACAAAGGTTTTTACCTGTGTTGATATGACTTTTGGAAACTCAAATTGACCGGTCAAAGTTTTGCCATGCCTTTAACATGGAGTAGTATAAATATTTTGAGTCTTTGAGAGTTCTGACAAATGCAGGTGATACCATGTCTGTGTAATCTGGTCCAAATGTTCTATAAGCGTATAAGAGAGAAATTCTATTGACAGGGTACATATGTTGCAACTGGTTAATGCAAGTGTTATACAAATGTTTAAGTCAAACGCGTTATATGGCCGTACGGGATCCCTTCTGTAAAAAAATAAAAAATAAACCCTTTGGTACCAGAAATCTTAAATAAATCCAATACAAACTAAAATTGGTATACCTTACAATAATATGTTCTGAATACAGCTGTTAGAAGTTTATTCTGTGTGAATGATGATTGTCATAAATGTTTGTTTTGGTTACTCATTTTGAAGTGCGCAGTTTAATTGTCATGTATGTTAATGGGTATTTTACTGTGTTATTTTAAATTATATTTGAATAAGTTTGAGTATCAGTATTGATACAAATGGAAATGGCAGCGTCATAATCTATTAAATAACTGATTTATTAGAGAATACTAGTCCAAGAGCAATATGAGTTGTAGTCTTAAGAAAGAAAAAAAGGAGGGAGTCTGTTTTTGTAAATTTTAGCTGATTTCCAAAATTCTGTTGCAATAATGGACTTCCTGCCAAAATTTGACTTTCCTGTCCAGTTGCCAGGTGCTCTGATCTAATCTTAAAGCAGTACTGCTTGCATAGTTTGCAGACATGCATAATGCACAAATATGAGAACCAAATTATGTCCGTCACATAGTGTGACATTTATTAATTTATTTTGGATTGAGTTAATTGCCTGTCCATGAATATGCTTTTTGTATTGGCATGTCTGCTGGATATCTGCTACATGTTTTCTGTGCTATAAGATGATGTGTGATATTACAATGAGTATGAAGAATATTTAAAGAATATTTGCATGTCATTAACGCAAGCCTTTAGTGTCTTTTTACAACAGATTAAAAAAACGCTGATCAGCCAACAAGAAAGGGGCCCCTGGGAAAGAAAAAGAAAAATATATAATTTGCTTTTCAAAATCGTGGATCCACGTTTCAGTATTATTAGGGGAGTATTTAGAGTTAACGCTACTTTTAAAGTGCATTGCATTATTTAAGAAAAGAAAAATGTGTTGTTATATGGTTATATAACAAGAAAAATTATGGATGTATAGGATAGGTTTTTTCCAAGATTAAGATTCATCTAGTATGCCTCATTGATTATAGGAAAATGATGAAATGGTATTTTTAATAGAGATCAGATAATTTCTTTTGAGGCAATTCTAAACTACTGTATTATATTTGTATTGGTATATTGAAAGCATTTTGCAGACCCAGAAGAGAATAAATAATATAATAATTATAAAAGGAACCATACTATGGGAAGAGGTCACTCTATTAAATTGCTAAGGGGTTAAACTCATTTTTGATAAGCATATGAAATTTAGTTTTTGTGGTTAGAATTTTTGATACTCAATTTGAACTCAATTGAAGTATTACAACCATATCCTTGCAGGTATAGGAAACAGCAATATGCAATATGATTTTAATATTTGCAATATATTAGTGTTCTGACAATGGAAAAGTTCCTAACCGCATGTCTGTATTACACCTATGACACAGACTGTCAGTATTGCAAACCCCATATGAAGACTCTGCTTTCACTGTTTATGTATACACCCCTAGACAACCGTGCTATACATGCACAATAAATCTTCAAAAGCCTATTAATATTATATCTGTGTGGTACACAAATAGGTGTACACAAAGAGGGGGTGTGAGTTAAGTCATCTCGACCTTCATATGGAATATGCTTCCTCCTTGTTCACTTTTGGTCAAACTGTTGGTCTGTGACTGGCCCTCTTTGAACTGAATTTCTTGGGAAGATTCATGAGAAAGATACAGCAGGTTGTTTTGGATATAAAGAAAGAGGGAAAAGTATGTTGTATCGGTCACAAAAGGATTGTGATCTTAAGCAGGCGAGACAAAGAAAGTTTGGAGGTGATAGATTGAATCAGAAAAGTTTTAGAGGCAGAGGTAGAGAATTTGATCAAAGGATTTAACTTTTGTAGAGATGGTAACTTCAGTACTGTTTTAATTATGGATAGCAGGGATTCACCCAAAGGTGCTTGTGGTGAACCCGGTTCTCCTGGTCAACCTGGCCCAGCTGGCATTCAAGGACTCCCACCCTGGCAGGTTCCTCAATACCAACCACAACTTTCAAGCTATACCCACACCCAACAACCTCAGCCTAATACACAGATGGTTCATGTTTTTAATACTTTATATATAGTTTTGATAGATAAAACAGTATTAATGCTGGCTCTTAGAGGATGTACAAGCTGAAGTTGGGACCTAGACATTGTTTGCATAGGCTGTGCAATGTGAAATAACTAAAATAAAATAGGATAATAAGTATGCTTAGTCAATTTGTAAAGTGGTATAATAGAGGCATCTGCAATAAATTAAGTGGGTTTCCAAGACCTGACAAGTGAGAGCAACTTAATATAACATATGCCTACAGTTTGCTGTCCCTTCCTTATCAGAGGCCACTTGCAACACAGCAAGACAACTCTTCCGAAACCTGTATTAAACAAAGCACTTTAGAACAATAGTAATTTATTTTGTTTCTCCTATTTCATTCCTAGTTGTTCTGAAAAAAAAAATATTGTTTAAGTGGGATAACTGTATGGAGGTTCCAACATGTATTAAAACATGATCACACACATCGGGATCTATAAAAGGTTTGGGTTTCCAAAGATGTTATCAGGGTCCACAAAATTTTATTAAAGTAATTAATTGAGATTATCAAATCAAGGTTTAAGTTTAAGAACAGCATTTTATTGGGAATTATACCAATATGTATATGTTAGTGTTTTAGTACTCAACAAGCATTTATATAGAATGAGTGCTTCTCTCATCCATACAAGGCATTCTAAAGGGAAATTATGTATTAAAATTTTATAAAGGACATAAGCAAAACTGAGAGATGTACATGTTACACTAGTTAAGAGTTTAACTTTAGTCTCTAATTTGAGTTTAGCCTAGATAATTAATTTATTGATGTCGTACTGATCCTTGTGTTTGTATGATTATAGAGACCGTACTGGAGTATTTGTGCTGCCTGATATTTGGGACTACACACCAATCTCTCTGGCTGACCTACCTGCCTACTTACCTTTTTTGCAATTAAATCTCTTTGGTCAAAATCCATGCTGGCCGAAGAAACTGAGATGCTTACTTATGAGGACATAAACTAACTTGGAAAGTCCTGAAGATGCAGTGCTGTCTAATGCCGCTATTTCTGTATTACCCTTTCAACAATTGGGGTGTTGCACAGAGTATTGTGGTGAACATCCAGCAAACAGAAGAATTAAGAACTATGTGGAAGCTGACATTGTCTTGTTGTCAGCCATATTGCTACCCTTAGCTATGTTATGGTGTCTAAGATTATGGAACAAAGTTTATGGTGTCTAAGATTCTTTATACTCCTTGAAAGACTTATAATATTTTTCTGGACTATGCTGGACTATTGAACTATTTTGTTATTTTTATTTTTATTTTTGTAGAGTTAGCCGGAGAGAGAGGAAGTGTTAGCTTACTCAGGCATGGATGTACTATGTGTGTCATTGATGTATGTTGAGTGTACCAAGGATGGATTCCAATGTATTAAGTGTGGATATGACTGGACTATCGAAATAGGGATTTGATTAGGAGGCATAGGACGCAAGGTCATGATTGGGATTATTGCTAGAATTGCAAACTGATTAGAAATGATCTTATGATTTAATATGTAAGTGGCCTTTTCAAACTAATCAAGAAGTGTTTCCCAATCCCGATACCTGAGCTATTTACTTACATAGTGCAGGTTTTATAAGTCACTAATGCTGTCAACGTGAGGGGATGACATGTCTACACAGTCATGGCCCTCACTTAGAATTTACCCAGATGTGCTTTTTTTCTCAATTATGAGTTTTTGCCACTGGGATTTTTGACCTGGCCCAAGTTCACTGGGTGGACTGGTAATCCAAGACCCTGGTCCAAAGAGGGGAAATAGATTTTATTCCCATTTTTTATTATATGTGTTTACGTTGTAAATTATAGTAATAATATTCCCGTTGTTGGGAATAATACACTTTGCCTGTTTTGATCCAAGGCTCAAGTTGCAGATAACATGATGTGCAGTTAAGATGTCAGCTGTTTGAAATATTTAACTTGTACACTTAAAGATGTGTACAACAGATGATTACAGAAGCTGAAAATCGACAGCTCGATCTCCTCTTAAAGGGAAAACCTACGGCATAGAGCAAATGGGGGAAATCGAGGTGAAGAAATAAGGAAAGTCCCGCAGACGTGATTAGCACGTCTGAATATACCTCCTTTCGTTTCTCTGCCGCAGGCCTCCCATGGATATTCCATAAGGTAGATCATGATATGATCTAAGAGGGGAATTGTAGATGCGAATATCCATTTTGCTCTATATCCTAACTGTTCATGTAAGGGTTAATTTGAATCAAGAATAAATTTGGAATTGTATCTCCAATTCTCAGAAATGTTATTGAAACATGATTTTGTTATGTTCCTGGAAAAAAGATATTTGCATGACATGACATGACATGACATGACATGACATGATAAGGATTCTGGAATGACCTTGTTAATTGTCCAAGATTTCTGTATTTGTAATCATCTGGGTTTTATCCAATATGCATACATTATGTAACATCGAATTATAACTAAAAACAGCTGTTTATAACTTGTGAAAAACAATGTCATTGTCACGCCCATATGGTCATTTTTCCCCCTCCCATCCTGCTATGAAAATGGGTTATAAATATAACTTGACGTATGAATACAATTTGAATTGGTTATTGAACACGTCTCTGCTATTCATTTCCAATTTCCAGAGCTCTGTATGAGTTGGCAAATATCCATCATCCACAAAGGGCCCAGGCTGATTTTATCCCCAACAGTGTGAACGTGGGGTGAGGGGTGGGAGTGGAGGTGGTGGGATCTGGTTCGACGGGACATAAGTCCGCCATGTGGGATGTAGAATTACAGATGGCACAAGCCGGGGGCCTGAGTCCAGCGAAGTGGCGACAGAAAAGTTCCGTGTCCATCTGACCCCAGTTCATTCTAATGTTGAACTGCTTGAGATGGGTCACCGCCTTCGCTGAAACTGACTTGTGGTAGTCATAGAAGGAAGAGCCCCCGTACTTGATGCCTAGATCCACTACCTTGTGGAGATAGAGATCTAGCTCTTCTCTCCTATGGGGATACACCGTGCAAATGACTTCGCGGTATATCCCAAAAGCTATCACAAACTGTGGGATAGGCAATTTTTTATTAAGCCTGGGATCCCTCGTTTTGAGCACAACTGAAATGTCACCATAATTGTATGCCTTGTTCTCGAGTACATCCTGAGAGGCTATGATTAAAGACACCAGACACACATCCTTCCCGTCTAGGATATCTTTCCTGATAGAATCTGGGACGGAGTGTGCTGGTGACTCGAAAGGTGTGATGGCTGTGCCAGGTGCTGGAGGGGGGAGTATAGAGGGACATGTAGGTATGGCAGGTACAGCCGTGGTAGAGACTGGGACTACGGTGTTAGTACCTGAGGAGGAGATGGCGCTCTCCACCTTAGACAGCCTGCTATTGAGGGTCTGTAGATTGGCCAAGATATCTGCCAGGGTATCCTGGGTGGCCGTGCTGTTTCTTGGTGGTTGTCCTTGAGAGCTAGTTCCCGGCCGAGGCTCGGGGACTTGGTGGGTAAGCAGCCTGTAAAGTTCTGCCTTTCTAGCTGTGGCCTGGAAAGGGGATTCCCCTGAGCCTAAGCTCGGCCGTGATTTTGGGAATAGTCCATGCTCTCAAGGACGTGGGGGTTGAAAGAGTAAGTGATTCGCCTGGAGACACGGGTCTGATTGGCGTGAATGGTGTTTCTTCTATCGGTTCTTCGGTTGGAATTGGTTCTTGGGACATTCTAAAAAGGAATGATTATGTGAAAGATATATTAGAAGGGGAGTGAGGTAAGAAGGGGGGGGGGTATGGGGAGTGGTGTGTCTGGAAGAACTGGACTTTAATGCTAGATGCCGAGGCGAAAAACTTAACTATTGAATGACTGGATAGGTGAGGCCCTGCTAATGCCAAGTGGCGGTGAGAGGCTCTACCTATGATTTGGCTTATGACGTAGGTGCCACAGACGTGGTGGCGGGATGTTGGCCTCTCGGTGACGATAAGAGAAATCAAAACGTGTGGCCGTGACAGGTGAGGCCCTAACTAGAGCCCTGTAGTAAGGCATGCGAGGCTTATAACTATGATTTGGGCGTGGGGCCGTACCTCTGTGTTGAGGTGGGGTGGGGGTGGTAGGCCTCGTGGGATCAGATTTCCTGATAGGGTGGGCTAAGGCATTAGCCTGTGCCGTATAGCCAGTTCGATTGTATGCTTAAGGGTAAAGTTAGAGGACTGGAGTGGTGTGCGGATACTAACCTTGACTGGTCGCAAATGGTATCTGGAGCCTCCTGATAAGTGTAGAGAGTCTTGTCTTAATGTTGTCTTTGAGGAAGAATCCTGGGGGTTTAAGACAGATGTTGATGTGTTTATACGTATCGTGATGTCGTATGAATAGTATTGGGAGAAGGTTTGTTAGGGGCACCACGTGAGATCCTGCATTGAGGGATCTGGGAGGTTAAGGTGTAGGAATGGGATGATTTTGGATATGAGTGAGAAGGCAGAATGAGGCCTTGGGGTAGCGAATGGACGTACTTGAGTAAGGACGTAAGTACCTGAAGGTATGGCTGAGTACCGGGTCAGGTTTTTGGTGTCTTCTGAGCCTGATGGCCGTATGACCGAAAGTCTGTGTAGACAAGTAGTAAAGAGATAACGTATCCTGGGCGTAAGCCTGAGGGAAGGTAGTAATGGAGTTGAGACCGCGTGAGGTCTAGTATTGAAAAGAGAGTGAACTATACCTTGGTTTTAAGTACAGAGATTGTTTAATCGTGGCAGGTTAACTGCGTAGAAACGGTGGAAGCTTAGATAAATACAGGATCTAAGGGTTTAACCAAGACAAATTCCATATTTAGCAATAGATGTGAAGATAATTGATAAAACCTGATAACTCAAGGTGATAATAAACCATACCTGTTCCTGTAATAAAAGGACCTTGAAATAACAACTTTATGCAGAAAAGCAAGAGACCGATGCAATCTGTAAAAGCCAAAATGTGACAGCGTGATTTATGTGCAAGGAATAGTACGGATTATGTGTAATGGGTATAACTTGTAAATAGTGTTTAAATGACTTATCTGAGTGTTATTTGGAAAGAATGGTATAGCTTGTATTTAGACACGTATGAAGTTATGAACCATGGTAAAACATTATGTTTATTACAGAAAAATACTTTAAATGGTTTAACAAGGTAGGAAAACACAGGGCTGGTAGTTAACCAGATAATGTAACCAAAAACTGATATGAAGGAATAAATAATAGTAGGATAGTGTGATTAGAACTTATGCATGCTTAGCTTAAAAGAATAGAAATAACCGAATGTAAATTAGTAAGATGGTGTTCGTGAATTTTACCATACGAATAGTTTGGTGCTGAAATGACCGAACAGAAAAAGTGAATACAGATAATAATGAGCTTAAACATGAAATATATATTCGGTTGTTTCCGTACGAAAATGCTTTAAATGATAGCGAAATGAGCCGAACGTTCGTGCGTTTTTTGGCGCGAATGGAGATATTAACGAAAAGCGTGTATTCGTGAAAATGCGAAAGAGGGAGCCTACCCCTACGTTTTTAGGCCCGAACGGCGGGGAAATAGCGAACGCTAATTCCCACGCCTTGCTTACGTGAACGCGCCGGTCTCGTGACCGGAAGTCGGGTACCTCGACCGGAGAGAAACGGAGTGGAAGGACCTCGGACGGATGGAGGATTGCACAGGGCGTCTGGCTGCTGGAAACAGGTACAGTTCTGGCGGGAAGTGCTGGTTGCTAAGGACAATCAGCTGAGCGGCAGCGGTGAGTAGGGGCTGGGAGTTTAAGTAGGGGACTTACTCCTCCCACAAATTCAGGCCTAATGGCCTTTCTACATATATATATATATATATATATATATATACACACTGCTGTGTGTGTGTGTGTGTGTGAGAGGGTGCTGGTAGTGTGCTATGTGGGTGAGGGTGTTTTTGTATGTGTTTGTGAGAGTGCTGTTAGTGTGCTGTGTGTGAGGGAACTGGTAGTGTGCTGTGTGTGTGTGTGTGAGAGGGTGTTTGTGTGTGCGTGTTTGTTCGGGTCCTGTTAGTGTGCTGTTTGTGTGCTGTGTGTGGGTGTTGTGTGTTTGTCAGGGTGCTGTTTGTGTGTGAGTGTGCTGTTTGTGTGTGGGTGCTGTGCGGGTGTTGTGTGTTGGTTTTGTGTGTTTGTGAGGATGCTGTTAGTGTTCTGGGTGTGTGTGGGTGTTGTATGTGTGTGGGTGCTGTGTGTGCGAGGGTGATGTATGTGTGTGGGTGCTGTTTGTGGGCTGTGTGTGCTGTGTGTAGGTGCTGTGTGTCTGTGTGTGCTGTATGTTTGGGTGGAGGTGGGAGCAGATTAGTTAATATCCCAGTCCTGCTGCCTTCCCTGGTGGTTCAGTGGAGAGTGAACTCTAGCCTGTGTTCTCTGCTGCCTGCCTCCATGCTGCTGTGGACCGGTGAGGTAGAACTTTGATCTCCCCACCGGCCTATGGAGGCTTAGACCTGAGCCGCCGCTCGGATAGCGTCGGCTCTGCATGAGGCGATTGGGGAGATCTAGAGATCTCCCCTGCCGGTCTCAATTCCCTGCCGCGGGGATTATGGTGTGCCCAGGCACACCCGACACGCCCCGTGCGCATGCCTATGGAAGTGAGGGATGGGGGAGACAGCCTACATGAAGAGTCAGCAAGGAGCAGGAAGGTAAAGTAAGAAAAGCAGAAGGAACAGAAATGAGCAGGAAGGGACATAAATGAGCAGAAAGGGGCAACAAGGAGCTGGAAGGGACAGCAAGGAGCACAAAAGGTATAGTAGGAGAAGGAGCACAAAGGAACAGAAATGAACAGGAAGGGTCAGCAAGGAGCTGGAAGGTAAAGCAGCACAAAGGTAAAGTAGAAGGAGCAGAAAGGGTCAGAAATGAGCTGGAAGGGGCAGAAGGAGCACACAGGTAAAATAGGAGAATGAGCAGGAAGGGCCTGCAAGGAGCAGGAAGGGGCAGCAAGGAGCAGAAAGGGACAACAAGGAGCAGAAAGGGACAGCAAGGAGCACAAAGGTAAAGGAGCAGAAAGAATCAGAAGGAGCACAAAGGTAAAGTAGGAGAAAGAGCAGAAAGGGACAGCAAGGAGCACAAAGGTAAAGTAGAAAAGGGAGCAGAAAGGGTCTGCAAGGAGCAGAAAGGGATCAGAATGAGAAAGGAGCAGAAGGGCGCAAAATAAGCAGAAAGTAGCAGAAAGGTAAAAGAGCAGAAGGGGCCAAGGATAGAAAACAGTGTCAGAAGAAAAAAAAAGACTGTCAAATGAAGGAGAGGAAAAGGAGATTGGAGCAGGAAGGACAAATGAAGTGAACCCTCCACTTTATTCTGGACACCACATCATAAGGCTTTGGTACCTGGGCCAGGCAGGGAAACGCTGGACCTTCTCATCTCCAAAGGTAAAAAAATATCAGTATTAATGTGTTCACTTTTATTTACTGAGTGTCAGGAAGCACAGAGTGCCGTTGGGTAGGGGTGTTGCGGATTGGCTAGAGCGGTCAGCTGGCACTCTAAGCCAATCAGTAGCTCCCCATTCATAAAAAAGTAAAAATATTTTATGAACCGGGAACTAGCGATTGGCTTAGAGCATCAACTGTCCACTCTAGCCAATCAGCGGCACCCATGCCTGACGTCAATCTGCACTTCCTGACACTCTGTTTCAGAAGCCAAATACCACTGAGCGACCTGGAGCTGGAGGAAGCCTTTGGGGTTAAACCATTTGAGAGTGATTTAACCCCTTAAAGGAAAGAGAGCACCCAGGGGCTTCCTGGCATCATAGCATTTTCATTTAGATGAAGTTGTTATGGTGACCAGAATGGTCCTTTAATATATTCCTGACACCATAGTTGTGAAAACGCTATTCACCCTGGCTTTATGTGATAATGGCTATGCCCCTTCCCTTTCATGACACTGTCAAAAAGGGATGTCATTACAATTATGCCCCCCCCCCCGGTAAAAATTCCTGCGGACGCCCATGCGGGTATATATACCGTTCTACTCACCACCATATCTAGTAAGCGGTTATCTGCTATATAACTTTATACTGAATAGTGTTTTGTTTTATGGTGCACAGATTAAGCAATGACCTGTCTTTGGTGTATCAACTAAGCAGTGACATGCTCTGTATTAATGTTTTATTTGTTGCTATAGCTTGTTTTTATTTGATACTTGTTTTATATTTATATTTGTAATAAATTACTTAATACCCAGCTGATTCGATATAGTATATGTGATATTTAGCACTATCTATAAAAGTGCAAATTAATGCATACACATCTGTCCTATGATCATTCTATTTTTTTTCTCTTACATGCTGAGCATGAATTGGGATACTATTCAGTAAGAAATATAAGTATCTTTTCAATTTGATAACTTTGTTGCATGTGGGAGAGAGGTGTATTGTAATTTGATATCGCTCCACTTCTTAATACTATATTTTCAATACTTTATATGTGGTGAAGGGATCACTTTGAAGTGTGGTAGCTAGTATTCAATAAATATTTTGAAATTTATATAACTTATTAATAACTCTATTTCTGCCCCTATAGAGTTCCTTATATTAAGCGCTCCAGTATTGTATGTTTTAGTCTATGTGAATATGTTAACCCAGATAGCTATGCCATGGAGCCTATTCGTGTAATTAAAGACTTTGGCTCCATGGCAATTGAACTGTGTGTATAGGATCTGAGTGCGATTCGGTAGTTATGTGCGCTCAGATCCCAGCTATCTGGGGATATGTGACATGTATGGATTTTATGTATTAAATGTAACACTGTATGTTTTAATGTATGTTTAATGTATTTAAAAAATTCCTGCGGACGCCCATGCGGGTATATATACCGTTCTACTCACCACCATATCTAGTAAGCGGTTATCTGCTATATAACTTTATACTGAATAGTGTTTTGTTTTATGGTGCACAGATTAAGCAATGACCTGTCTTTGGTGTATCAACTAAGCAGTGACATGCTCTGTATTAATGTTTTATTTGTTGCTATAGCTTGTTTTTATTTGATACTTGTTTTATATTTATATTTGTAATAAATTACTTAATACCCAGCTGATTCGATATAGTATATGTGATATTTAGCACTATCTATAAAAGTGCAAATTAATGCATACACATCTGTCCTATGATCATTCTATTTTTTTTCTCTTACATGCTGAGCATGAATTGGGATACTATTCAGTAAGAAATATAAGTATCTTTTCAATTTGATAACTTTGTTGCATGTGGGAGAGAGGTGTATTGTAATTTGATATCGCTCCACTTCTTAATACTATATTTTCAATACTTTATATGTGGTGAAGGGATCACTTTGAAGTGTGGTAGCTAGTATTCAATAAATATTTTGAAATTTATATAACTTATTAATAACTCTATTTCTGCCCCTATAGAGTTCCTTATATTAAGCGCTCCAGTATTGTATGTTTTAGTCTATGTGAATATGTTAACCCAGATAGCTATGCCATGGAGCCTATTCGTGTAATTAAAGACTTTGGCTCCATGGCAATTGAACTGTGTGTATAGGATCTGAGTGCGATTCGGTAGTTATGTGCGCTCAGATCCCAGCTATCTGGGGATATGTGACATGTATGGATTTTATGTATTAAATGTAACACTGTATGTTTTAATGTATGTTTAATGTATTTAAAAAATTCCTGCGGACGCCCATGCGGGTATATATACCGTTCTACTCACCACCATATCTAGTAAGCGGTTATCTGCTATATAACTTTATACTGAATAGTGTTTTGTTTTATGGTGCACAGATTGAGCAATGACCTGTCTTTGATGTATCAACTAAGCAGTGACATGCTCTGTATTAATGTTTTATTTGTTGCTATAGCTTGTTTTTATTTGATACTTGTTTTATATTTATATTTGTAATAAATTACTTAATACCCAGCTGATTCGATATAGTATATGTGATATTTAGCACTATCTATAAAAGTGCAAATTAATGCATACACATCTGTCCTATGATCATTCTATTTTTTTTTCTCTTACATGCTGAGCATGAATTGGGATACTATTCAGTAAGAAATATAAGTATCTTTTCAATTTGATAACTTTGTTGCATGTGGGAGAGAGGTGTATTGTAATTTGATATCGCTCCACTTCTTAATACTATATTTTCAATACTTTATATGTGGTGAAGGGATCACTTTGAAGTGTGGTAGCTAGTATTCAATAAATATTTTGAAATTTATATAACTTATTAATAACTCTATTTCTGCCCCTATAGAGTTCCTTATATTAAGCGCTCCAGTATTGTATGTTTTAGTCTATGTGAATATGTTAACCCAGATAGCTATGCCATGGAGCCTATTCGTGTAATTAAAGACTTTGGCTCCATGGCAATTGAACTGTGTGTATAGGATCTGAGTGCGATTCGGTAGTTATGTGCGCTCAGATCCCAGCTATCTGGGGATATGTGACATGTATGGATTTTATGTATTAAATGTAACACTGTATGTTTTAATGTATTTAACTGTCTTTGTGTCCCCACGTGTATAATGGATTACTTCCCAATTATCTCCAGGATAGAGGGAGGGAAATTAGGATGCTTTGTGGGGATGTTTTACTTCTGTGTGTCTGAATGTGATACATGTCTGTCTGTGTTACAGTCTTCCATCTGGTCCCCTAGGGGAGTGTCCACCAGGTGGGAGACCTGCATAAATACTGGGCAGGTAGCCCCGAATAAATCAGACCACTGCTTGACCCTCAACACGGAGCTCTGTCTCGTCTTTGGGGGGATTTACTGTATGCTGTTAGAGACTGATTGCCAGGAGTGTAAGCCGCTTGGGTGCTTTTCCTGTTCGTCTGCTAGCAACTATTCGTGAGGTTCCAGTTCGGGAGTTTGGAGTGCTACTTTGTATGCAGTTCGGAAGTTTGGAGCATTCCCATGTATGCAGTTCGGGAGTTTGGAGCATTCCCTTGTATTCAGTTTGAGAGTTTGGTGTTCTGCAGTAGCTGTGCCTGTGTCTCTGGAAGGGAAGATCTACTAAACGGTGGTTTAACCCTTTTATGCCTGGGGTGCCGTTACAATAACAAAACAGGGAACTGTGACTGTGCTGTTATAAAAAAAAAAACGCTGCAATTTAATGTATCAGCCATTTTTGCAATAACAATTTTTAATTTACAAAATCTGTTTATTTGTAGAGAAATTAAGAGAACTTTAATTTAGAATGATTGATTGTAATTATTTTCCTTTTGCAACATTGTATTAATGAAGAATGGGGAGCACAAGTGCTTTCAAGTTAAAAATAAGGGATTTTCCCACAAAGGAAAGGAACAATTGAGTAGACAATTGACCACTTACCCCTGACATGTGCAACGCTTTCCCACAAACCTAGGCTGTAGCATCAGTTACCTTCCTTCAGTGTGGAAAAAAACACAGTGCCCTAGCAGCAGCAGGAGTAATTTAAACTGGAAACTAGGGTATTTAACCCCTTAAGGACCAAACTTCTGGAATAAAAGGGAATCATGACATGTCACACATGTCATGTGTCCTTAAGGGGTTAAAAAAAACAATAGGATGCAATTAGTGAGTTGGGCCATCAATTGCCCACATGATTTTCATTAATTTTTTTTTAACTTAAATTAAATTATTCCTGCTTATGGGCCTTATGTTTTCAAATGCCTTTCATTGTTGTAGAGGAGTAGCAGCAGAAGTAATTTAAATATTGCAACAAAAATAGAGTATACGCCTTCTTTGGGTCTCGTCAGCAAGGTGTAGCTGATCAGTGTATAAACATATTAACTAATTGTATATAGGCTCAAGTATTGCAGCCTTTGCCAGGAGTGATAAAACCATTTCATTTACTTCTTAAAGAATCGTGTTCTCCAATTATTGCACAAAATTACAGCACGACTATCAGGAATTGTGCCACTGCTATTCTCATACATAACTAACCAATGGTAGTAATAATGCACCTTGGATGATAATTTATTCATTTGGGGATGCCTATAAGCATAAGAACATCAGTGAAGACATGACTCTGCATCTGTTCGAAGGTATATTAAAACAAAAAGATCAAAGTATACCCTTGCCTGCTACCTGAAGCCATTCAGTCATTTATAATAGAAAGACAAGAGAATACAGTAATTGTAGAGAAATACAGTAATTTTGATGAAGTGATAGCATTACATTTTATTCTTATCATGTAGCACTCTGTTAACTACATACAGTGGCAGAACTAATGTAGAGAATGCCCTGGTGCAAGCATTTTTTTTTGGGGGCCCCCCTCTAGCACAAGAGTGGCAAAAATGTGAATCCCCATCTGTAGTACAACTTCCACAATGCCAAGCCAGCTGGAGAGCTACCATTTGCCCATCTTTGCAGGGTTGTATTTGTGAGCAAGGTTTGTGCATTTGAATGTAAGCATGTTACATTATAAAGTATAAAGTATAACAAATATATAAAGTATGTGTGTGCAGACAGAAGTGTTTTTGTATGTGCTTTTGCCATTTGAATTAATTGGTATACTTGGGTATATTGTTTGTATTTGAATCCGGGGCTTTGCGTTTGTAATTTTATGTAGTATTGACTTTTAAATGTATGTATGCTTTAGTGTGTAGTGTTTGAATGAAGCTGTGTTTATATATCATTTTAAAATTTTAATACAAGGGTGTGATTGTATATAGTGTTGGTATTTGATTATTTGCACATACACACATACACTGTCATATGCATACATAGTTACACAGGTATACGTTACATACATATTAACACTCAGATACATACATATTAACACACTGACACACACACACACACACACACACAAATTTGTTTGCTCACTTGTACCATTACAAAGAGATCCTATACCATTTACATATCAGACTAACCCCACCTATAAGTGCAGTCCAGAACCAAAATACCAGCAATTCCTCTCTGCACACAAACACACACACACACACAAACACACGCAGATACAACACACTGACCCTTCCATACAGATGCATAAGTTGTAATCAAAATGATTTAACCCCCATTGAAAATCAGGTTTATTGTCAACATTTAGACTTTAATCAATTTGCAATGAACAAATAAAACAAAAGCAACTGAAATAGCTCAACACAACAAATGTTTCAAGTGGTTTTCCCACATTCAACTGAACTTAGTAAAGCACCTTTTTGCTGTTATGACATGCTGAAAACAAGATGCATAGCCAGACTGTAGCAGTACTTACTGTCTCCAGGGGCCGGGCGAGGTCCTCTTTCCCCGCTGCGCACGGTCCTGCAACTGCATGAGCCACGTGCGGCTCATCTGACGGGGAGGCGTGCACTGACCGCGAGAAGCGGCCATGTGACTCGCCTGGCACTGGGAGCAGGGCGCGTTTTTAAAGGGAAAGTGGGAGCCAAAAATAAAAAAGGTCTCCTATTGGCCCATGTCATTCCAGATTCCCCATAGACTCACGTTTCGGGGGCGTGGATATAACAAGGGCCAATCAAATTAAACTATTAGGTATTTATACTCACCTTTCCCTTAGCTCCCTGCCCTATCGTGGTTTCTGATACAGTTCCCTTTAGTCCTTGCTTCATGTAGTAGTGTTTTTTTTGTGCTTAACCTTGTCTTTGTACCTGACTCTGTTTTTTTCTTTATCCCTGATTTGTCTTGTTCACCAGTTTCCTGATTCCTGTGTACCAGTCCTTGGCTAGTTCTTGTTTACGCTGTCTCTCTGTTCCCTTGACCTCGGCTCATTCTTGACTCTGTCTTTTCCTGTCCACGTCGAGTCCGGCCATTCTAAGGCCCGGTAAGACGTATCTTGTTATCTTGTTTCTCGTTGGCCTATTCTTGCGTGTTGGGGTATACTACCGTGACACAGACACCAGCTTCTGGTAGCATTGTTGAGGAATCTTAGCCCATTGCTCATGACAGTTCAGTAATTCCCCAACATCCAATCTGTAATGTGGGTGACAATACTTGAATTTTTCCAAAACCAGTGCCCAACCAACCAATAACGACTAATTTGTGGAGGTACAAGTCATAGTCACGCCAGAAGAATCAGCCAGGCAGGTCAATCACACACTTAAAATTGTAATAGTTCAATTAAACCATAAATGAAAAACATCTTACTAACAATATAAAGAAATTATTGACCAGGAATAGATTTAGCAACTTAGAACTTATAACACATCACTTGAAATGAGCATTTCTATTGAAATTATCGTTTAACAAATAAAGTAAATTGCAGTCTTGATAATGTATATTATAGAAGATGCCCAGGAGAGACAGTTCCTTGCATGAGATGGGGTGAGTGTGGGCTCTCAAAGAAGAGGAGACACTACAGGTAATTCAACTCCGGGTTTGTCTATCACGATGTCACAGGGTCTTTGAAGATGGTCTACTATTTCTTTAAGATATACTTGTTATATTGAGCACCTGTTTGGGCTGTGATGAGCTTTTCAGATCTCCTATTTTGTTTTTCCACATTACTTTGCTCAAATTTTCTTCTCCAAAAGTCATTCATTAAAAACAAATACCACAATCATATAGATTCTGCTTGTCACACTCACTGTCACAAATAACCATGTGGCTTAAGCTGTTAATGAAATTAAACAATCTTAGAGAAACAGTAAGTGGGCAATTGATGATCCACTCATCCCTTCTACCCTGAGAAAATCAAAGCTTTCCATTCACTGTGGAAAAAAAAGTGGTAGAATTCACAGCAAGTCTTATCCAGGAAGGGCAAAAACTGCAACAATGGAATGCATGTTGAAAGAGGAGGAGCAGCATGAGTAATTTATTTATTTATGATAATGAGGTGTTGAACAAGAAGATTACTGTCCCCAGCTCCATTATTATGACTCAAAGTTTCTGTCACATTCCTAAATGGAATAAGAACTTACACTAGCTGTCCTTTTCTTGTCCAATCCACATGTCCAAGTGGGGGTCAACGCCAATGGAGTGGTGGGATGGTATACCTGAAAATTCTCTTACACTGCTCAAGTATAATTTGCTCCTTTGTGTTGACTTCATGAATTACAGCCTTCATTACAAGATGTAGGATGTGTGCAAAAGAGCACACACCTTAAAATGAATCCTTTCGCACAGATTTGATTATGTTTGCAGCTCTCTCAATGATAATAAGCACAACATGTACGTTAGTGTCTGCCTGGTCTACCAACCAATTTAACATCATTCATATAATTGCCTGCAAGATGTTTTTTTGAAGTGTGCTTTTCATTCATTCATTCACCATGCTGCAAATCTGGGCAACACTTTAATTATGGGAGATTTTAATTACCCGGACATAAATTGGGACAGAGGGAGTAGTAGCTCAGCAAAGGCAATTAAGTTTTTGAACTTGTTAAATGACACCTTCATGTCACAACTTGTACAAGCACCAACTAGAAAGGACGCTTGACTGGACCTGGTTCTAACAAACAATGTTAATATTTTGACCAACATTCAAATAGGTGAGCGCTTGGGAAATAGTGATCACAATATAGTGTCCTTTGAAATAAACTCAAAAAAACAAAAGCACATGTTGTATACTAAAGCATATAATTTTAAAAAGGCCAATTTTTATAAGTTAAGGGAAGTTTTATAATATATTGACTGGCATAAACTCTTTAGTGAAAAGAACACTTAAATGGAACATCTTCAAACAAATATTAGAAAGGGACCAATGTGGCTTAGCAGAGAAGTAAAACAAGAGATTAAAAATAAGAAAAGGTCATTTAAAGCATTTAAATCGGACAAATCAAATGCATCCTATAAAAGATAGAAGGAAGCCAATAATGCGTGCAAAAAGGCGATTAGATTCGCTAAACTTCAAAATGAAAAAATGATAGCCATAGCCAAAACCAACCCCAAAGCATTTTTTAAGTACATAAATTCTAAAAAACAAAAACAAAAAATGAAAGTGTAGGTACACTAAAAACTGGAATGGGGGTGTTAGTTAATGAAGACCAGGAAAAGGCAGAAATTTTAAATAACTATCTCCTCCTTATATACTAAGGAAGAACCCATGGCAATAAATGTGCAAATGATTGCTGCTAAAAATTAGCAGAAAAATTGTAATTGGTTAACTCAAGACAAGGTGCTGCAGCAACTAAAGAAAGTTAATATAAGCAAAACTCCAGGGCCTGATGGTATTCATCCACGAGTACTTAAGGAACAAAGTGTACAAATAAGTGAACCTCTGTTTTTAACCTTTCAAGATTCTTTTCTTTCAGGAAGGGTTCCTGAGGATTGGAGGAAGGCAGATGTGGTTCCTTTATTCAAAAAGCTTAACTTCTGTGGCTGGAAAAGTATTTGAAAGGTTATTTTTTTAAAAATTCTTTATTTTATTTGTGCATATGATTAACAGGTGAGTTTGCTTTGCCACAACAGCATGAGCAAATCGAACTTTACACACATAAGGATAACAATATGGCATTTTAGGCATTGCACATTTTTTGTTAGCATATTAGGATACACATAAATGTCTCCGCGATATGTGGTACAGGATGGACAAAACAATAGTGAACTCAGTGGCTTAAGATGGGTGTTCACAGCAATTATCAACTGTTTAGTGTTATGATGTTGGTGTAGTTATATTCAGCTACGCTTATCTAATCTTGAGAGAGGGGCATGCGATCTATACAGCGACATCAGGTCTAAGTAGCCCTTCGTTTATCCAGCATAAGGTTATATGTCTATCTATCCGGGTGAGTTAGGTAATAAACAGCATTTGTTATTCTTGCTAAGATTTATCTATGACATAAAATAGCTCAGGTAATAGTGGGAGTAATGATCAGGCTAAAACAAGGTTATGTGGGGCTGGGATAAGCACTTCCCAGTGTTTGGGTACACATGGTTCTGTAGTTTGTGTAGTGTTAAATGTGCCCTACTAGATGTAGGTTGAACAAAGGCATATTAAATCACACGTGTCTCAGTCCTGCAATACAATGGTAGTTAACTAAATGGGGAACACAGAAATGTGAGCTTAACTAAGACGCTCGCTCGTGTTGGGGAGACAATAGAGGTGCCGTCTGGTGGCAACCATGATACCGTATAAGGGTATCTACTGCAAGGTGAGTAACCTGAGCCGCAGGTCTTTGCCCGCTTTGACAGTGTCCCTTCGGGGGCGTATTGTCCAGCTGCCCTCACGTTTTAGAACGTCTCTTTCAGCGTGTGTCCACCAGGTGTATAGGATTGTCCAGCTTGGGGGAGTCCTCGTTAATACCAGAGACTCTGGGTCAGTGTCCCTCAAAGGAAGGTCATTTTTGCTTTAGCAAGCGGCTTATCTGATCAGCAATTTGTTTCCCTGTAGGACCGGGTATTCAATCAAGTGGTGAGTGCCACGTACGGGTCGGGTGTACGACCTGTCGGTATGAACGGGATGGATCTCTCCTGGTCCCACGAAAGTTGTTGTTGTTGGGGGGTTGCGCTCTTCTGGCCTGCCTGGATGAGGGAGTCCGGCGGTAGGCCCAGTGCTTCTAGGAACGGAGCTGCATCGGTCAGTTCCCTGATTTGGTAGGAGTCCGGCCCCTGCTGTACGGTGAGAATGTGGGTCTTCTGCCATCGGTATTTAATGTCTCTTTGGCGGAGAAGCGTGGTAAGTGGCTGGAGGGATCGCCGCCAAGCCAGGGTGTCTCTCGAGAGGTCGGCAAAGAAGCTCACCGCCCTCCCCTCAAATTGGTACGGTGTTTTGCCCCTCAAGGCGGCTTGGATTGCTATTTTGTCCTGTCTGGTTTGAAAGGTAAGTATAATGTCTCGTGTGGCTTCGGTTGGCGCTTTTGGCAATTTGGGGATCCTGAATATGTTGGCAAGGACAATCTTGTTAGCCTGTGTGGGGGACAGTATAACTGCAAAGAGGCGCTTGATCACCTGTGGTAGTTCTGTGTCCGGGACCGTTTCAGGGATCCCTCTGACTTTCAGATTGTCCTGTCTCCCGGCATCTTCTTGCTCCGCCATGCGGTGTTCATGTAGCTTTTGTTGCCGTTGGAGATCCTGCACGTTTTGTCTGAGTTCCCAAACGTCTCGGGTAACAGTTTCTGTTGCACTTTCTAGTGTGTTTATGCGAGTCGTTAGCCCCTTCAGGTCGCCCCGTAGTGCCGCAATATCATTATGCAGTTCTTTATGATGGTCAGCAAGAAGCTGCGTGAGGACCGATATAGTCACTGGTGCGGTGTCTGGGTTGGTGTTGGTCGGCTGTGTCTGCTTTCCCAGATTGGGGGCTGGCATATACTCCTCTCCGGAGAAGTCTTCGGAAAAGTCGGAGCAGCCGCCGTGGAGCACCGCCATGTTGGTCTCATTAACTTCGCGGCCCTGTCTCCACATGTCACCGATTGTAAGTCCCTGGGCGTTTTTTTCTTTTGGTGTTTTTTTAGTTTTTCGCCCCATGTCACATAGGGGTGTGTGGTGTATCTTTGCTGTGGTTTGGGGGCGCTCAGCCTGGGTTTTTCCCGCAAATTTTCAGTTTTTCTCACGGAGCTCTCTGTCCGTGCGACCGCTTGTCTCGGTGGTCAAGCTCCGCCCATTTGAAAGGTTATTAAGGGATAATATTCAATATTCCTTGAGAAGAACATGTTTTTTAGCAAAAATCTGCATGGTTTTATGAAGCACAGGTCATGTTAAACTAACTTGATTGCATTCTACAAAGAAGTAAGTAGAAGTATTGATCGGGGAGTTGCAGTGGTTGTGATCTATTTAGATTTTGCCAAGGCATTTGATACAGTTCCACACAATAGATTAGTGTTCAAACTCAAAGAAATCGGACTAGATGAAAATGCTTGTTCTTGGGTAGAACATTGGCTTAAAAATAGAGTACAAATAGTTGTCATAAATCGTAAATTTGCAAGCTGGACAGTGGTGGCAAGTGGTGTCCCTCATGGTTCTGTTCTGGGATCCCTTCTATTTAACATGTTTATAAATGATCTTGAAAAAAAGCATTGAAAGTCATGTTTCAGTGTTTACAGATGACACAAAACTTTGTAAAGTAATACAATGTGAGCAAGATATTACTTTTGCTGCAGAGGGATTTAGATAGACTGGGGGACTAGGCACCCAAATGGCAGATGAAATTTAATGTAGAAAAATTCAAAGTTATGCACTTTGGCGTAAAGAATGCACAAGCAACGTATACCCTAATGGAAGTGAATTAGGGATAACAACACATGAAAAGGACTTGGGAATTGTTATAGACAACAATGTGCAATGTCAATCAGCAGTGGCTAAGGCCAGTAAGGTATTGTCATGCATGAAAAAGGGCATTCATTCTCGGGATGAGAAAATCATTTTGCCTCTTTATAAATCACTGGAAACACCACATATTGCATATGCTGTGCAATTTTGGGCACCTGTTCTAAAGAAGGATATTATGGCACTAGAAAAAGTGCAGAGGCGGGCTGCAAAATTAATAAAAGGAATGGAACATATCAGCTATGAAGAAAGGTTAACAAATTTAAACCTATTTAGTTTAGAAAAACGTTGCCTGATTGCGGATATGATAACATTATACAAATATATTCGAGGCCAATACAAACCATTGTGTGGAAATCTATTTAGAAACTGGACTTTACATAGGACACAAGGTCATGCCTTTAGATTGGAAGAAAGAAGATTGTGTCTAAGGCAAAGAAAAGTTTTTTTGTTTTTTTTTTACTGTAAGAACAATAAGGATGTGGAATTCTCTGCATGAATAAGTGGTTTTATGAGAGTCCATACAGATGTTCAAACAGCAACTAGATGCATACTTGCAAAAACAGAATATTCAAGGATATAATTTTTCAATGTAGGGTAATAACTTCTTGATCCAAGGACAAATCTGACTGTCATTCTGGGGTCAAGAAGGGATTTTGTTCCTAGTTTGTTGCAAAATTGGAAGTGCTTCAAACTGAGTTTTTTTTTAATCTTCTTTTGGATCAACAGCAAAAAAAAAAAAACGTGAGGAAGGCTGAACTTGATGGATGCAGCTATATAATTATGTAGCAGGAGAGATTGATAGCCCTGCTGTAGCTATAGATGGACTTGGTGAATAAGATGCTGAAGGCAAGTGCACACTAGCTTCCAGAGAAAATACTCTCCGCTTCTATTTTCTGTTGCTTATCCTACTTAGAATTGAATAGCTTCTGAGGTAAAAGTATTGTGTAGTGGGGTAGACAGAATAATCTTCACCAGATTCATCGCCACTATCACCACCAAGACCAGACACTGGGGCACTACTTTAATACTCTTTACTATTGATGGTCCCACCGAGTATACTCTGCTGCATTCTCTCTTTGTTAGATTTTGGGAGAGCTCTAAGAAGGTATAACACTTGAACTAGCTCTGGTAGAAGGAGCTTTTGCGCCAGGAAAGGTTATTGGTAAAAAAGTAAAACTGCCTCCTGGGTGGTGAATTGGACATAATGGACATGCTGATAATCCCACTAACCTAAGGCTGTATATACTAATGGTAGTGGTGGCAGTGGTGGCAATGGTGGCTGAAGTATTGACAGTCCTCATGGCTCTATTGCTGATGATGGATTTGGGAACATTACCCCTTCTACTACCTCCCACAGTTGATTGTCCTTTTAGGATATGGTATTCATGACTGTGGGTTTGCTTTTCTTACTGCAATAAATCTGGAATAGGACTGATTAAGTATATTGTAAACTAACACAAAGGTATTCATCAAATAGGTATTTTTGAACCAAAATGGGTTGGTGCTTTATGGATTTACTTTTGTATATTGTTTGACTTAAAGAAACTCTACACTGCACAGGACACACAGTGCACTGAACAGTGCTCGCACATTTGCACAACACACTAGACTGAAAACACTCAGAAAAAAAATACTTTCTTTATACAATTACTTGACCTGTCAAACTGTGAATTGTTGATGTTAAGTGGCTACTAGCAAAAGGCACAGCACTAACCGTAACCATCAGTCTCACACAAGGATAAATTAAATTATCTTCCACTAAAATTTTGTGCGAATGCCACTGTGGCAGAAGTTAGGAAAGATTAACTTTATTTTTATTCTTTATTTCAACTTTCACTGAACAGCATGGTCCCCCCCAAAAAGGACTTTCTTGTTATAAACACTTAAAAAAAAAAAAAGACTTGTTAAACTATACATTTGTGATTCCTAGTTAGTGTTAAGTGTCAGTGGTACAGCACTCACCATAATTACTAGTCTCACATTGGGATACATAAAGCAACATGCAATCTTCTATTTCCCACTCAAAGGTGTTTAGGGGCCATTGACAATAGCTAGGTTGGTATATAGAGCAGTACACTCTTGTCTCCCCTTTTTTGCTCTCTATGTAAAGTAGTAACCTAAACAGGCTCCCAATACAGGCATAGCAATGATAAATCATACAATCACTGATTGTCTGTCCAGTCTCCCTCAGTAGCTGCAATCAAGGTATCTGCAAAAATCCTGCATCACAGTATAGAATGTTTTTTTAAGTCTTTTTTTTATGATTACTTTATTACAGTTCAGAAAACTGGAATTTGGGTGATCACCCAACTGGCTATGTTTTGGACGATTTGCAGTTTGTAACGAAATAAAACTGCAAGTCTTATATTATATGTATTTTTCAGTTTCAGATACCAGTTAATATCAAAGTTGGTTCATCAAAAAAGGTGTAGCTGTGACTAACTTATGCAACCCTCAAGGTGCCTTTTTGGATGCTACCACAGAGTTTTTGCTGTTCCCACAGATGCATCCACATCCATTGCAAAACTGGAAATGGATGTCACGCTTTATAGGACACTTCAACAAACTTTGGGCAAGAACACAATGTAAGTGCATTTGATTGGATTAAATCTCCTTAGTTTGGTTAATTAGAGTAAAAAAAAGTTTTGCAGTGCTCTGCTGTTTAAACCTGCAACTTATAAAACCTCTCACAAAACAACTTAATTTTTAGAAGTGCTCTGGCTAAGTGCTCAGTAAATGAGAGATCACTCTGACATTATTTTTTATAAAGTGCAAACAAATTCTGCAGCGCTCTACAATGAGTGGACTGAAAGACAAGTATTTGCAGTTGAATGCAGAAGAATAGAGTATGTCAAGGGTGCTGCTCGAACAAGATTACATTCTAGAAGATGTAAGGTAAAGTGATACAAAAGGTAGTGGTAGGATGTATTTCATGTATAGGAAAAATAGGTTCCTAGAATCATTAACAATGAACGCTTAATTATTATTATTTTTAATTACACAGTAGCAGGAGACTAAACAAGTTGGGTTACCAAGGTGCAGGGAAGGAATTCTATAGGAATGGGGCATCCCTAGAGAAGTTGTGAAGGTGGCAGTCAGAGGTGCTTGTGCAAACAAAGGAAAGATACAGGTCTTCAGCAGAGTGTATTGGCCTGTATTAGACATATACGTGTTTATTAGTGAAGATAGGTAGGTCCTATGTAGAAATTTGTAAGCAAGTACCAGAATTTTAAATTAAGTCCTATATCTACAAAAGCAAGTGCAAGGACTGACAGGGGGAGAGACATGGGAGGTGCAGGCGGATATGAGGATTACATTACATGAGGATTACATGATCTTCATTAGTCTGTCCTTTTTGAAACACTACACAGATAAACATGGCTCTCTCCCTTTTTGATACTGCGACCCCTGCCTCACTATCCTTTGGTGGTCTTCACTTTACCCACAACCCAAGACAAACTGAGAGTAAAAGTGGCGGTGTAGGCTTTCTGCTTTCACTCCACTGCTCCTTTAAACTCTGCCCATCCCTCCTACCCTCTCTTTTCCATCATTAAAAATTCATTCAATTCACGTTTTCAAACCATTCTCTGCTAACATTGCCATTATTTATCGTCCCCCTGATTCCCCCCTCCTATTCCTTGATCACTTTGCTGCCTGGCTACCCTACTTCCTCTCTTCTAATATTCCATCCCTAATTCTTGGGGACTTCAATATTTACATTAACGAAGAGTGATGCCGGGAGCCGGAATATGACGTCATATTCCGACTCCCTGCATCACTCTGCGGCGCGTGAGGGAGCTGAGCAGGGAGAGGTCAGCGCTCCCTCGTCGCCCGCCTGGAATTTAACCACCTACCTGCCTTCCTGTCTGCACAGACTGGCCAGCAGCCCCACTGAACCCCAGGTAAAAAAATCCACCCAGCTCTCCCAAAAATAATCTGTGAGTCTTTGGGGGGAAATGTGTGTGTGTGTATGTGTGATGTGTGTATGTGTGTGTGTCTAGCTGTCAGTGAGTCTGTGTGTGTATATCTGTCAGTGTGTTTCTCTGAGTGTGTGTGTCTGTGAATGAGTGTGTGTGTGTCTGTCTGTCAGTGTGTCTGTCTACCTACCCACTCACAGTCCCCCTACCCACTTCACTACTCTCCTACCTACCTCACAGCCCCCCTACCCACCTCACAGCCCACTTAACCACTCACAGTCCCCCTACCCACCTTACAACCCCCTGCCCACCTTACAGCCACTCTACCCACTCACAGTCCCCCTACCCACCATACAACCCCCCACCCACCTTACAGCCCTCTACCCACTCAGTCCCCTTATCCACCATGCAGAACACCTACCCACTCAGAGTCCCCCTACCCACCTTACAACCCCCTACCTACCATACAGCCCCCTACCCACCTTACAACCCCCCTACCATACAGCCCACTACCCTCTTACAGCCCCCTACCCTCTCACAGCCCCTACCTTCTCACAGCCCCTCACCATCTTATATCTCCCCTACCCTCTCACAGCCTTCCTACCCAAACCTTGTCACAGCCATCCCCACCCTGTCTCCCCACAAACCCTGTCACAGCCTGTGGCGGAACAGACCTCGTCACATGTTCTTGGAGGGGGCTGCTTGCCCGCCTTCTACCTTCTGACTATAGCCCTGGGATATATGGCATTTGAAAACACTATTTGTGTCCTGTGACAAAACTTTTGACTTTTCTACACGGTGCCATCTCGCTGGTATTTGGTGCACAAAGACATCGTTCAGTAGTTTTAAACTACAGAACAGCGGACACATTTAACAGTAATTATTTTTCATATAGCCTGTATATGTTCTGCGGAATCTGCATTAAACCATATCTTCCAAACTACTGAACGGATCTGGGTGAATTTTGGATATGTGGTTCACCCAGATCCCCCGGTTCCGAGGATATATTTATGGGGTTATTGCATGTTTTGGGGTCCCTGGGATATGTTTAATAATACTGTATTTTCTTGCCTGGGATAATTAAGTTAGTCTATTGTGTTGAGATAATTGTATCACAGGCAGAGGTGAGGATTTCTGATGTAATGAATGGGAGTATTAGCTGTGTTGTAATGTGTTGATTGGTTGTTCTTCAAAACCCTGTGGGCAGTACTATGTTTGTAGAATGTGAATAAAAGAGGCTGTATGTGCCAGTACAGTCAGTTCTTCTTCACCCTCAATCTAGAGTCCTGTCTCTTATTGGGGGAATTGCGATATCACTACAAGGGACTGCTGTGCTCTGCATACTCCCTTGGATAATCACTTCTAAGCTCTTTTAAGAGCTTGTTCCTGTCTTGCTCTCGGAAGGAGTCTACGGTGCTTATGGTGTTGGCTAAAGTGCTTGGAGCCTCCTTCAATGGAGGTACCCAGTCGGGGTGCCAGGTGATCCCTTACACAGCCCCTCACGAACCCTGTTACCCACACACACACACACACACACACACTCTCTATCATCCCCATACACACACTGACACCCCCTCCATACAATATCACCACTTCCAATTACTTTCAGCCTCCACACACAGTCACCCCTTCACCCAGCTATATATATATACGTACATACGAGCATATAATTTTGTTTTAGGAGGGGGGAGGGGGATCTTGGGTGAGTTTCCACATTTTTTTTCCCCAGGATTTGACCCCTGCTAATATCTCCAACACTCCATTTCCTCTCTCTGATCACCACATCTTATCGTTTGCTCTCCAGTACCCCCTCAACCAACAACCTCAGTCCAACCCCCCTCAACTCAGGAGGAACCTTAATTCTATTGACCTCCAGCAGCTGTCAGCTGAAATTGATTCACAACTACTATCCATCCCTTCCCTCTACTGTCCCTCATTGGCCATCTCCACATATAACACTACCCTCACCTCTGCCTTGAATGCTGCAGCCCCGCTCTAAACATACACCTCGAGGAGGACATGACCCCAACCGTGGCATATTAAATCAACACGCTATCTGCAAAGTTGCTCCCGTTGTGCTAAACGCTCCTGGAGGAAGTCTCGTACCCAGTAAGACTTTCACCATTATAGATTCCTATTGTGTTCATACAGTGCAGCCTTTACCCTCGCCAAACAGTCCTACTTTTCCTCTCTCATTAGTTTATGCTAACGCAATCTCTTTGACACCTTTAACTCTCTTCTTCGCCCTGCTGTGACCGACAAGATTGAACAGCTAAGGAAAGAATTCTCCCCACCTTGCCGTTTTCTTTCTCAAGAACATGTAGATCATGCCTTTACTACACTTCAGACTTTCTCCCAGTCTACTGAACAAGAGGAGGATGCACTTCTTCTTTCCTCTCGCCCCACCACTTGCCCGCTCGATCCTGTCCCATCTCACCTCATCAGATCTCTCTCCCCTTGTCTTGTGCCTTCCTTAACACACATATTTAACTGTTCTCTCTCTTCTGGCATTGTTCCCACAGATTTTAAACATGCCTCTGTAGTCCCTATCCTGAAAAAAACATCTCTTGACCCATTCTCTCCCTCTAACTCTCATCCCATATCCCTGCTCCCTTTTTCCTCGAAGCTTCTGGAAAAACTTGTCTTTGCCCGTGTGTCTCCCTTCCTCAATTCCAACTCTCTCCTTGACTTTCTTCAGTCTGGTTCTACCCTCTCCACTCTACTGAGACTGCTCTTATCAAAGTTACTAATGACCTAATCGCAGCTAAATCCAATGGACACTACTCCATACTAATTCTTCTTGACCTCTCTGCTGCCTTTGACACCGTTGATCATGCTCTCCTTCTTCAAACTCTTCAATCACTCGGTCTCTGTGACTCTGTCCTCTCATTGTTTTCCTCTTATCTCTCTAACGCTCATTCAGTGTCTCCTTTTCTAATGATACCTCCTCCCCTCATCCTGTCTCAGTTGGAGTCCCCCAAGGCTCTGTCCTTGGTCCCCTTCTATTTTCTGTTTACAAAAATAAGTGCTCTTGGCAAACTTATTGCCTTGTTTGGATTCCACTTGTTTGGATTCCACTACCACCTGTACGCTGATGACACCTAGATATATCTCTTCTCCCCGGACCTCTCCCCTGCTGTCCTGCAACATGTCGCTGCTTGCCTTTCTTCCATCTCTGACTGGATGTCCTCCCGCTTTCTAAAACTCAATCTCTCTAAAACTGAACTCTTTGTCTTTCCCCCTCCTAACACTGATCCTCCTCTCTCGCTCTCCCTTCAAGTCAGTGGTATCCACATAAGTCCATCCTTTTAAACGCGCTGTCTTGGTGTCATACTTGACTCTGGCCTCGCCGTTGAGCCTCACATTCAGTATAGATATAAAAGAGTATCCAGGAGCTTGTAACATATATCTAATCAGACATATATCTAATAAACATAAGATATGTTAACAGTTAAATTAGTACATATGATATTAATATAATCTCAAAGACTGGAAAAAACAGAGTAATAGATAGCTGGATAGTTGGTCTATTAAAAAGTCCAAATGATTCAGTATGTTGCCAAATCCTGTAGATTCCAACTTAAAAGCATAGCCCCAATCCGCCCTATTCTTTCAAAAGATGCTACCAAGGAGCTTGTCCATGCTCTAGTAATTTCCTGCATGGATTATTGTAACCCTCTCCTGATTGGTCTTCCCAAAAGCCGTATTGCCCCGCTACAGTCTGTAACGAATGCCGCCACCAGACTGATTTTCCTCTCTAGTTGGTCATCTCACACCTCACCCCTCTGTCAGTCCTTACATTGGCTCCCTGTATCCTATAGGAGACAATTCAAAGTGCTAACCCATACATAGAAAGCACTGAACAATTCTAGCCCCTCCTATATCTCTTCACAGATCCATAGGTATGCCCCTTCTCAGTCCCTCAGCTCTGCCCGTGGCCTTCTTCTGTCCGCTGCTCACATCTGTACAGCAACCTCGCGCTTGCAGGCACTCTTCGCGGACGGCTCCCTTCCTATGGAATAGCCTGCCTACCCCAATCAGACTCTCCCCTAGTCTTCAATCATTTAAGAAGTGCCCTAAAACCCATCTCTTTAGGAAAGCTTATGGCCTCCCAGAGTAACCTCTACCTCACATACCTGTCACTTGCTCTCTCCTAAAGGGCAGCACTCTACTCTCTCCTCCAGCTCTGCTTCCCTCCCACCTTATTTGATTGATATTTCTGTCCTAATGTGTTTTATACCCCGATCCAATAGACTGTAAGCTTGTTTGAGCAGGGTCCTCTTCAACCTATTGTTCCGGTAAGTTTTCTTGTAATTGTCCTATTTATAGTTAAATACCCCTCTCATGTTATTGTAAAGCACTACGGAATCTGTTGGCACTATATAAATAATAATAATAAGATGACTTTGGTTGAGGGGCAGGGTTAAGTCAAGCTCAACAAAGACTGATTTCTCATTGACTGAACTACACCATTTAAATTCCAATCAGCAAGATGTTTTGAAAAACATGAGAGAGATGTGCCTAAAGGGCTTGAGTTATGCTACAGTGGCTGCAAAATATATTTATTTTATTTTCTTTACCTAAAACTAAAGAGATTTGAACAGTGAGAAACAAAGCATTAAAATGAGGCCCAAACACACTTAAGTTGTGCTGATGCTCAGAGTTTTCTTTCTTTTTTGTGGAAAATGTAAACCCTATTCCTACAAATTAAATATAAAGTATTGCAAATAGCAATCAAGATGTATACCAATAGCAAATTCAAAGTAGCCATGTTTAGGCTTTTGCACTCGCAATTATAAAGATCACATGGTGTCAGTATGTGACACACTAAAAGGAATATTCCATGGATATAATATTGGGTCTTCATTATACACCAGGTTTTAACTTAGTTCAGTTCAATGCGTATTGTAGCAAAGTTTTGCTACAGGGAAAAGTGAAAAGGACCACCAAGTGCTCTGGATTTAAACTTTCCTAGCTTAGTCTAGTTGCATTTTCATTTAACCTCTGTCTAAATCAAGTGTTGGATTTAAAATTGCTAGAGCTAATTAAGAAAAAAGGTAAAAGCATCATAAAGAGCTTTCTTAGAAAAATGTCTGGTTTGTTCTACAAAAAAAAATCAAAGGAACACCCCGAGCACCATAAACACAACAACTCTTTGTAGTGGGTATGATACCAGAAGTAACCATTTTAGAATGTTTTAAAAGAATGTACTGGAATCTGCTAAGTGTCTGTCTCTGCCTTTTCTCCAGCTGGAAGCTCCTGCACTGAGCAAAGTCTGAAAATACAGATAGGCACACATCTGCTTAGAACACTCAGTTGACACTCTCAGCCAATGAGCTGGCACCGCACAACAGAACTTAGCTCAGTTTAGCTTAGAAAAGCTCATTGCAGGAGATTCTGGCTCCAGGTGATGTGATGATCCTTGCCTGGTGGTGATCTTTGCATGGTGGTCCCCAGGAAAGCTGGCAAACCAGTTATCCTGGAAGGGCCCCAGGTATAATGGTTAAGATGCCTGAAGTGTTCATTTAATAAGGAGTCAGAACAATGATTAGGCTTAAATGTTTACACTGGTTATTTGGAATAGGCAAATAGCTACACATTTGTATTATACATTTGTTTAGTGAAGTAAAAAAGGGTGGAATGCAATTATGGTGTATGATGTAATATAAATCATTATAAACTGAAACAATATTACAGGATATATGAATTCTCAATACTATACTTCAATCAAAAAAAAATAGTATACCCTGGATAAAATATAGATAACTTTCCATTTTAAACAATATTATTTTTACAGTAGTTCTTTACAATTATATTGTGCTACAAACTTTGCAGATATGGGAACCTGTAAAAATAAACTACATGGAGTAATAAAATGTAATAATGACTTTCAATGCTAAAGGACAAGTGTTATAGTGCATGCTGAGAAAACCAAAGGACAAAATCCTGCCATAGTATGTGGACGTTGTTTATACAGGTTATGGCCTGCAGTGAATGTGAGACTTCACAAGAAAACTCAATTGGAACTTTCTAAGGAGATCACACTATACCTGAAGCTAAGCACTAAGAAGAAGAAAGTGCAAAACATGAAAGCATGCCAAGCTTTTTTGAAAAAGTGGAAACTGCAATAAATTCTTCTGAAATCAAACATGTTACTGAGTTTACATTTGTTGCAAAACATAAAAGATCTAGAAACAACATACAAAATATTGACCTGGAAGAGTGTTTATTTTAACTACCAAGGTTTTGAAACGCAAACAAACATTTTAATGTTAACACCTTGACGCCGTTAGGACATTCCATGCTGTCCTAAAAATAGTGGGCTTTAATGTCATTAGGATGGCATGGAATGGGCTGTAGTGTTGGTGTAAGCATGGTTTTGCTGCATGCCCCTCTGCTGAATGTGACCATCTTTACCATCTGCTCACCACCGATCATTGTGTGATTGGCAGGGACAGCATGCAGGAGCTGCAGCAAGAGTAATATTATTCTATCCAATGTAGAGGCCTCATGCACCATTTCGACTACAAGCAATTACCTCCATTTTCACCAGCAACTTCAAGTAAGCTCTGAGAGGCTCACACACCATGTAAACTACAAGAGATAACCTCCATTTTCACCAACTAATAATGGAAAAAATACTCCAGATAATAATGTAAAGTAAATTAGGAGCTGGTAATTAGTAATATTAAAATATAAATAATAGTAGCCATAGAAATAAAATCCACATCAAAAAAGTCCATAATACACACCCATAATTATGACACTAACGTTAGATGTTCTTATCCTCATTCGTAAATATGTCCACATAAACAATATAAATACAACAACACAACAAAACAAATCACCCTTATTAGCCCAACAAGTGTTTGGTGACACAAATATAAAAAATAAACTTAACTTAATAGTGGATAACTTCCCAGGGTAACCTTCCCAGCTGGTTACCACAATAGCAAAATGTATATGTGAAGAAAACAGGAATACAGCTGCATAATCTATAAGAAATGCATCAACAATACATAGTGGGATATTGACATATAATAATGAAATTACATGCTTTTTATAAATTGCACTGATGAGATATGAGCTTTAAGATCACCTTAAAGTTGCCACCCCTGATGGAGATGGGGGGCTATGCTGACCTACTCGTTGTCACTGATGCTTCCAATTCAGGAACTGAGAGAAGTCAGGAATCCAGGTAGGTAAAACATTTTTTTTCTTCTATTGGACCAAAAAAGACAAATGATTTAAATAATATATATTAAAAATATATCACAGAGCCCAGGTCAGGCATTTTGTTCATATATGAACTTCATCAGAGACCTCAAATAATATAAAACAAATGTGATAAAATATAAGCATATAAAAAAAAATGATTTCCTCCCTCCCCCAAGTACCATTATAAAGGAGATAGCCTTCCTGTTCCTTGGTGGTTAGGTGGGTGTACTCCCCTGTTCTTCATGCTGCTTCATCAATACTTGCCAATCCCTTTGTGTGCACATTCCTTCCCAGCTGTAGGTCCTGATGTCCTTTCTTTTATCCTGCAATTGGCTTTTCATCTGTTCCAGGGCGCACTTATGTGCATTCTAGTGACATTACTTCCGCTTATGTGTTCCACCGGAGCCAGATTTTTAACTCAGAGACAGCAATATACAATTACATTTAATTTAAATGGAAGGTGATCTACTAGAGAGAACAGTATTAAAATCCAATTCTTCAAATATGACAAAAGGCAATTCTCAAAATTAAAACCCATACCACATTATAATCATTACAATATTAAAGTGCACTTCTTAGGTCAGAAAAAATTGATATAATCGTGTTGATTGTCTTAATATATTTACCTCAATTAAAGTGCTATAAAACGTGATATATTCTAAAGTGTCTTAATATATATAAAGTGCTTTCCAAATTTATAATAATAGTTGCATATACCTGTTTTGATAGTAAACTAAATTAATAATATGAAAATTAAAAAAAACAACTGAATGATAGAGATAAATAAAAAAAATAAAAAAATCAACATGAAAAAAATATCTAGCTCTGGTGGAACGCATAAGCAGAAATGATGTCACTGGAACGCACGGAAGTGCACCCTGAAATGCATGAAAAGCCGAACACGGAATAAAAGAAAGGACATAAGGACCTATAGCTGGGAAGGAAGGTGCACACGAAGGGATTGGCAAGCAGCTGAAAGAACAGAGAGGACACCAACCTAACCACCAATGAACAGGAAGGACATCTCCTTTATAATAGTACATGGGAGAGGGAGGAATTCAGTTGATTTTTATTGTATGCTGATATTTTATGACATTTGTTTTATATTATTTGAGGTCCCTGATGTAGTTCATACATGAACGAAACATGTAGGACCTGGCTCTATGATATATTTTAAATATATATATTATTTCAATCATTTGTCTTTTTTTGAACAATAAAAGCAAAAAAAAATGTTACCTATCTGGATTCCTGACTTCTCTCAGTTCCTTCCTGAATTGGAAGCATCAGTGACAACGAGGAGGTCAACATAGCCCCATCTCCATAAGGGGAGGCACCTTTAAGGCGATCTTAAGGCTCAAATATTGTGAGTGCAATTTATAACAAGCATGTCATTTTATTGTTATATGACAATATCACACTTTCTTTTGTTGATGTATTTCTTGTAGATTATACAGCTGTATCCTTATTTTCTTCAAATGTCCACAATGGAATAGTTGCAATAAGTCAGTTCAAATGTAACAGTCTCTAAAGAGAATGTAGCAATTTAGTTGATGGGACTGATAATTATATAAACACTTGTAAAACAACACAATTGCTCAATATTCTAGTACTTCTCAGTGATATTTTAAAAAAAAACAAAAAAACAAAAAAACAATTACATACATCCAGCATTAATCTTACCAGTAAAGAAATCCCTAGTTCTACAGATACATTAGGTCTTGGGAAAAGTGGAATACAGCGGTTTACTTATAAAAAATTTAAAAAATGAGAAAACCCTAGTACTCTTTGTAAATATCTCACATTTTTTTAAAATAAAAAGATTAAAAACACTCACAAGATTATAACTTCCCAATAGCATATTGAGTAACTCAGTCCCTGGATAATTATGGTGTTCAGTCCTCACTCCGTGTTAAAGCTGGCATACATGTGGCTTATATTTCTGGCATGATTCAATACAACGGATACAGTCTCTCACCGAGTAATCAGCATATGTTCCACTGCTCAATGCTGGTCTGCATTCCACCTCATGATCTCAAACACAATATGCAGCGGAGATCTAATACCTAGCATACCTGTATAATCCTTGTAGCTGAAGAAGCAGTAAAATATCCAAGACAAAATCCCACAGTAACTAGATGACACATAGTTCTGGGAGTACAACTCGAATTAACTATTTAATGGGACATGGTACAGCCAAGTTATACACAGACCCCCCACAAGGGGTCTCCATACAATTACTGAAAACTTTCACCAATGGGAATACAGAACAGGTCACAAAGAAAGAACTAAAAAGCAACAAAGTGATTCCTTACACTAGTTACCCCTTCCCCCTGTGCCAACACACCATGACAACAAAAGGTTATCTTGGTTGGACCCCTGTCCCTGCAGAGCAAGCTCTGGTTACATCAACCCAGCCCTTTGCTGTAGTGGATAGACTTGCTGGCTCCCATGGCAGGTGGTCACTCACAGTGCAGCATTTGACTTGATTAACACACAGAATACATTTCACACTTAACTATACTTCATAGTTTATAGAGCTACTGCCCCACCTTTGTTGACCCACAGCTGCTTATACAGGCACCAGGGACGTATTAGCCGCGAGGCAAACAAGGCATTTGCCTTGGGCGGCATTTTTCAGGGGGCGGCAAAAAACGCCGCCCCCCAAATGCCCAGGGCAGATGCCTTGTTAGCCTTGCGGCTAACTGACATCCCGAGCGGGCGGGCGGCGCTGGCAGGCGGGCGGGCGGCGCTGGCAGGGCGGGCGGGCGGGCGGCCGGCGAGGGAGCACTTCCCATGAGCTGACTGCTCAGCTCCCTCGCGCACCGCAAAGTGAGGCTGGGAGCTGGGTTGATGACGTCATCTTCCGGTTCCCAGCCTCACTCTGCAGCCGACGCGCGAGGGAGCTGAGCAGTCAGCTCATGGGAAGTGCTCCCTCGCCGGCCGCCCGCCTTGCAGCCACTGCCTCTGCCAGCCGCCTTCCTCCTGCCAGCGCCGGGCTTCCTCAGCCTCTGCAGCCACTGGAGACCACCAGGGAGAGAGAGCCTTCTCCCCCCCAGCACTCCTAAAATAAAAAGGAGGTTGGGGATTTGCACCAAAAAAGCACGTGTGTGTGCAAGGTCTGTGTGTGTGTGTGTCTGACTGTGTGTGTGTGTTTGTGTTTGTGGGAGGTGCAAGACTGTGTTTGTGTCTGTGTATGTGTCTGACTGTGCATGTGACTGTGTGCGTGTGTTTCAGGTCTGGATCAGTGCATGTGTCTGACTGTGTGTGTGTGTATGTGACTGTGTGTGTCTGTGTGTTTTGTGTCCTGACTGTGTGTGTATGTGTGTGCTCCGTGTATGTGTCTGACTGTGTGTGCGTGTATGTGACCGTGTGTGTCTGTGTGTGTATGTCTGACTGTGTGTGTAAAAGGTGACTGTGTGTGTCTGTGTGGTGTGTCTGTGTGTGTGTTTGTGTGTGTGTTTGTGTCTGACTGTGTGTGTGTCTGACCGTGTGTGTTTGTGTGTTTGTGAGTGTGTGTGCGTGTGTCTGACTGTGTATGTGTGTGTGTGTGTGTTTGTGTCTGACTGTGTGTCTGACTGTGTGTGTGTGTGTGTCTGACTGTGTGTGTTTGTGTCTGACTGTGTGTGTTTGTATCTGACTGTGTGTGTCTCTGACTGTGTGTGTTTGTGTCTGTGTAAGTGTCTGACTGTGTGTAGTGCCCACCTGTGTGTATGTGACCGTGTAAAGTAAGTCTGTGTGTGTGTGTGTCTGACTGTGTTCCGTGTATGTGTCTGACTGTGTGTGTATGTAACGAATTGTGTATGTGTCTGACTGTGTGTGTGTGTGTGTGTGTGTGTGTGTGTATGTGTCTGACTGTGTGTGTGTGTTTGTGTCTGACTGTGTGTGTGTGTTTTTGTGTCTGACTGTGTGTGTGTGTGTATTTAGAAGGTGGGGCGGGGGGAAGGGTTGGGTGGGGGTGGCGCGGGGGGGAGGACGGCGCCTGAGTTTTGTCCTGCCTAGGGCAGCACAAAACCAGGATACACCACTGACAGGCACACACACTGATCTATGTAGAATACAGGCACACAACACAGCGACATCTAGAGACATGGAAAACAGTCACAACAATGGCGCTGCAAGCTTGTGGCCCGCACCAAACAAATCAGACCATCCATCGGACATCTTGCCTCATATAAATAGACAGACCTCTGGCCAGACCCACGACGGGCCAGCAACAAGTCTGTTAGACCCCCCTGAGACCAGATCTTAAGGCTCAAATATTGTGAGTGCAATTTGTAACAAGTGTGTCATTTTATTGTTATATGACAATATCACACTTTGTTTTGTTAATTTATTTCTTGTAGATTATAAAGCTGTATCCTTATTTTCTTCAAATACCCACATAAGCAATAGTTTAGAACAGAGTCCAAGTCCTTTGGGGTCCAATGTGACTGGACAAGTTGGTGGGCACATGTGGGCATGGTATGCATTGATGCTGTTCCGTCCACAGCACATGCATTATGCAGGTTGCATGAACAGAGGTTAATTTCCTTAAAAGCTAACTTCAGACACTTTAATTCACTACAAAAAAAATACTAGCTAATTTGAACATAGCATCAAAAGATGATACATATATATCACAAATCCTTATTCAGTATAAATAATAAAAATCCCTCCACATAAGAAATAAATAATTGATGATTTTAACATACTTACTGTGATGGAGCACCTGTACTCGAACTGAGGAACTTTAACCAGGTCAGCTTCCTCTCTGCTACCAGGGACTCTGGAGTGCTTCATATACAGCTGCCGTAGCTTGACTTGGGTTTTTGAAGACTTCTTTCATGAGACCAGGCTGCAGTTTGTTCCTTCCAGAGAAATATTATCCCACCTGCCTTTGCCTCTTATGTGCCTCTCTCAGGCAGGTATCAACACCTCTGCCGAGAGAGGAACATAAGAGGCATGACCAACTCTTGCTATTCAGGTAATGCATATAACAGTTTGTTTTTCCCTCCCCCTTCTTTTAATTTTACTCTGCACCACCCCTTCCCCCAGCAGTATATTCTTTCACCTTTGTCCCATCTATCCACTACAAGCAATAACCTCTGTTTTCATTAAAATGGTTAAGGTTAGTGTTAGGATTAGTGTTAGTGGGAAGTTAGAGTAGCTTTAATGTTGGTTTAGGGATAGTTTAGGCCCAAAGTTAGAGGTTAGGTTAGGGTAGGTGTAAGGTTAGAATTAAAGTACCACTATAGGCACCCAGACCACTTCAGCTCAATGAAGTGGCCTGGGTGCCAGGTCCATCTAGGGTTAACTCTGCAGTTGTAAACATAGCAGTTTCACGGAAACTGCTATGTTTACATTAGGGTTAATCCAACCTCTAGTGGCTGTCTCACTGACAGCCTCTAGAGGTGCTTCCGCGCTCCTCACTGTAATTTTCACAGTCAGAAGACGCCAGCATCCAGAGGAAAGCATTGAGAAATGCATTCCTATGGACTGATTGAATGTGCGCGCAGCTCTTTCCGCACATGTGCATTTGTGGGAAGATGGAGGACAGTCCCCAGTGCCGAGGGAGAAAGGTAATAATTTAACCCCTTCCTCCCCCTAGAGCCTGGCGGGAGGGGTGCCATGAGGGTGGGGGGGGACGTATTAACACTATAGTGCCAGGAAAACGAGTCTGTCTTCCTAGCACTATAGTGGTCTTTTAATGTATGCATAGGGGAAGGGGTAGGACTGGTGTAGGGTTAGTATAAGGTAAGCATTAACAGCCAAACGTGTATCTAGATCCTAGACATATGAGGCATTTAACAATCAGGACTGTACATTTATTTTGAGTTATTTTTCTTTAGTTACACTTGATGTGTAAAAACTATTATAATCAAAATTGTATTATTATTCAGCTATATCATATGTCTTTTGTAGGAGTTAGCTTTTTAAAATTGATAGCACCTTCAAAAATAAAATTTGAGGAGGCTTGGAGAGCACAGGAGATGGAATATGGGGGACAAAACAAAAACAAAAGCCGACAAACTTAGTAAAACAGCAACCAATGTCCTGATACCCCGCAGATTTTCGTAACCCACCTCCTCGCTTGGGCACAAACCCTTGCCAACTATACAACCATACACCCTATTTACATACCTTACGGACACTCAAATGTACCCTCCTATACCCCCCCGTATCTCCATTTGATTGTGTATACCACACTCAATGGTGCCCTATAACATTGTTGGTGTAATTATCTTTCAAGCTACTGTTAAACTGTCAATGTTGTTAAACGTGACTACTATTAAACATGTGCATTTTCAATGATGTCCCTCCAACCTCACCCTTTTTTTTCTTCTGTACCCCGATCCTCTTCCTAAAAAATTAATAAAGCATAAATTAAAAAAAAAAAATTATAGCACCTTTTCAATTAGTCAAGTGTAAATTGTATGGACATATTATGACATAATTGTTTCAATAGCCTTGGTGCAAGAGTAGCTAATAGACTATGCTGATAAAGCATTTACATTAATAGGTATATTTATTAGTAGACTGAGTCTTTGAATTAATAGTAGTTGCTGAAACTGCAATTGTGGCCTATAAACCCTCCACTCATGATGAGGTAATGCCAGAACTGGCTATGTGGCATGAACCCAAGAGAAGGACCAAGCAAATTCAAGTAGATAGGTTCTCCTACTATGTATTACACATATAGAGAGACCAGATTTGTATCAAAAATCAGCATAGACTACTTTATAATAGCAGAAGGGGCCTCGGTATGCTGATAATTCAGGCAACCATGTACTTCAGAACTGAAGAGGATATTAACAAACTTTGTGAGTGGTGACATCCCAGTCAATCCAACTGGAAATTGAATGATCAGGACAAACCATGTAATGTCTTCACCAGACAGGTGCATAATTAAGGAACCAATCAATGGGGTTCACACTCCATAAATGTATGTCTTCTTAAGCTGTATGTTTTCATTGTGGGAAAAAATACTTTTCATATGTTGAAAAAGAAAGTTATTGACTTTATGGCCAAAACAACAGTAGGGCTTGAGAATTTAATGAGGAAACTGAAGAAACGCTTTAAAAGATGTCCCCTAGTATGTGAATGCTAGTAAAATGTTAATATGGAAAATTAAGCACTTTGTTCAAGCTCCCACTACTCCTGGGCAGCAGCAATGACTAAAGTATATATGAGCCCCAATTCATGCTATAACAAACACGGAAAAAAGCTACTTGTGCACTGTCCAAAATACCTATGTACATTTAAATAACTGGATTGTTTTTTAGTATCACTCCAATGGCCAATGAAAGTGTAAGCTCACCTGCCATGTTAAGGCAAAACCTCTTAGCTGACTCCTACCATAAAAATTCACTGTGCTGCTTATTATTATTTAATTATTATTATTATTTATTGTTATTTAAATGTGCTTAGGGATTTGAGATGTTACATCATTCTGTGATGTGATAATTCTTGTCAGTATGATGTAATTTGCAAAGAACCCAAATGGTGACTTAGCCACCCTCGGGTTCAGTTTCCATGGGGTACAAGGGAACCCCCATGGAAACTGGGGGTGCAGGTTCCATGGGGTACAAAGGTACAAGGGAAGTTCTTACCTGAACCCAACCCTTGTCATCATCATGTTCTTCCTGCTGTTCATCTTCTTCGCCCATGCACAAGAGATGTGGGACCCTCCATCGACAGAGCCCTTTTCTCCTCAGCTAACTCTATAGATGGCTGGAAGCTTAACAAGGCTTGACAAAAGGTAACTCTGCATTTATCTCAAGCTTTTCAAGTGTAGGAAAAATAATAAAAAGACAAAGTAGTTCCTATTTTGTCTTAGCACATCTTTTGTGTTGGTATTTCAGTGAAATACAAACACAGTCAATGTTAGAATTTCATAATCATTTGTAACACTGCTTTACTGTTTTTTTGTTCTGTGTGACATATGAACAGATTTAAAGATTTTATACAACTGATTGCCTCATTAGAGTACTATTGTAAATTCTGTGCAGGACACACGGTGAAACAATAAACAGTTCAATTCATTTTTGTAAATTAATATAATATGTTCTTAGTTGCGCTACAAAATGTCATGCAAATTTTTAAGAAAAGTAAATACATTAAAAAAAAGGTGTGGTAAAATATAATTCAGATTAACCCCTTAAGGACCAAACTTCTGGAATAAAAGGGAATCATGACATGTCACACATGTCATGTGTCCTTAAGGGGTTTTAAGGAACAGTGCACACATAAAAATCCAGTTTTACATTTTATAAGGCTATAACAAATATAGCCATATTGGTGGCCATATTGTGTTAAGCCCACCACTACTTCACAGTACCCCAATATCGGTGGATCCTACACTAATTCAAATGTAGGAGAAAAATCAAATAGTTCTAGTTGTAAATAAGCTAAAGTGTATTTTAATAATCTGTCACAAGAGCATTGTGAATATATATAATGCAAAACTAATGTGATAAACGGGGCTATACATAGGACAAGAGGTCACGCATTTAGGCTGAAAGAAAGGAGATTTCCTCTAAGGCAAAGAAAAGTATTTTTTACAGTAAGAGCAATAAGGATCTGGAATTCTCTGCCTGAAGAGGTGGTTTTATCAGAGCCCATACAGATGTTTAAACAGAAATTGCATAAATACTAGCAAAAACATAACATACAGGGATATCATTTCTAATTAGTGGGGTAATAGTTGCTTGATCCAAGGAGATATCTGACTGGCTGTCACGATTCGGGGAACCAAACACGCCAACACACACACACACACAAAGTGCCGTACCGGACCTTAGAGTGGCCGGGCTAAGCACACAAAGAATAGTCAGAAAACAAGCCGAGTAAGGGGAACCAGAAGACAGAATAACGTGAAACAAGCCGAGGTCAAAGGGTAGGAGAAAGTCACAGAGTCGGATAACAAGCCAGAGAGTACGTAACCAGAAGCACAAGTTCAGAATCAATACTAACAAGCAAAGACCACAACAGGGCGAAGAGGAACAGGAAAGGTAAGTATATAAATCCAAAGGTTAATTCTGATTGGATAATTTCCAATCAGAATTAACAATCACACGTGGGAGATATCTAAACCTCCCACTGTGATTGAGGCACTGTGCCTTTAACGCCGGGTCAGGTGACTGACCCCGGCGTTGGTTAAAGTGGGCGGTCTCCCAGCGTGCAGCGTCATGCATGCTGCCGCTGGGAGACACAGAGGAAGAGGCGGACGGCACCCGTGGGAGAGAGGGTGCCGCCCGCCGAGCACACGGCTGAAGGGGGACCGCGGACGGCTGGAGGGTGAGTGCCGCGAGCGGACTGCAGCCTCCCCTCGCAGCCGCCCGCGGGACCCTGACAGTACCCCCCCCTCGAAGACCGCCCAGAGGGCGGGAAGCAGAAGGCTTCAAAGGAAACCGGGCATGAAAGGAGCGGACTAAAGAGGGGGCGTGCAAATCAGAGCTCGAAACCCAAGACCGCTCCTCAGGGCCGTAACCCTTCCAATCCACCAGGTATTGCAGCCGACCCCTAGAAACACGAGAGTCGAGAAGGGCAGCTACTTCGAACACGTCACTAGAGACAGTACGAGGGGAAACGGGCCGTCCGAGAGGACGAGAGAACCGGTTACACAGCAAGGGCTTCAAAAGCGAAACGTGAAACGTGTGCGGAATACGCATGGAAGGAGGCAAGTCCAGGGAGTAGGAAACGGGGTTGACCCTACGTAACACTTTGTAGGGACCAAGAAACCTGGGAGCAAATTTCATGGAGGGGACCCTGAGACGGAGGTTCTTGGAGGACAACCACACCCTATCACCCGGAGCATAAGAAGGGGTCGCACCCCTATGGCGATCAGCGAACTTCTTCTGAGCAGCTGCTGAACGAGACAGCGCAATATGGACCTGATCCCACGTCTTCCGTAAAGAGGCGAGGTGCTGGTCCAAGGCGGGCATTCCCTTGTCAGAGAACGCTCCGGGAAGGACAGAAGGCCGAAACCCATAAGCAACCTCAAAAGGACTTAAGCCAGTAGACGAATGAGACACCGCATTCCTGGCAAATTCAGCCCACGGAAGAAGGCGAGACCAGTCGTCCTGGTGCGCATTAGTGAAGCAGCGCAAATACAATTCCACAGACTGATTAGCATGTTCGGCTGCACCATTAGATTGCGGGTGATAGGAGGAAGTGAACGACAAGGAGACCCCCATCTCAGCACAAAAGCCCCTCCAAAACCGAGAGACAAATTGCGGGCCCCTGTCAGAAACAATATCCTGAGGTACCCCATGCAATCGGAACACTTCCTTGGCAAACACCTGGGCAAGCTGAATCGCAGAGGGTAGTTTCTTAAGTGGAATAAAGTGGGCCATTTTAGAGAACCTATCCGTCACAGTTAATATCACCGTCTGACCATCAGAAGGAGGAAGGTCTACAATAAAATCCATGGACAAGTGGGTCCATGGTTTCTTGGGTATAGATAGAGGCATCAGTAGGCCTTGGGGTCTCATATTAGGAGACTTACACTGCGTACAGACCCGACAAGCCTGAACAAAATCCACTACGTCTCGCCTGAGTGAAGGCCACCAGAACTGTTGAAGGAGGCTCTTATAAGTCTTGGTAACCCCCGGATGACCAGCAGTTTTGGCGGTGTGAAATAATGTTAATAACTTTTTTCTGTCACTTACTTTCACGTATAGTTTACCAACAGGCTTCTCCTGAGGCGCTTGGGTTTGGTATGTCTTAATATTCTCAAGGAAGGGAGATGAAACAACCAAACGGGTAGCAGCTATGATCTGAGAAGCTGGTACAATAGGTTCAGGGGTTGGGTTAACAAATTCTAAAGGTTCATACTGTCGAGAGATAGCGTCAGCTTTGGCATTACGGCAACCAGGTCTATAGGTAATAATGTATTGGAATCGCGAAAGGAATAGAGACCATCTAGCCTGTCGGGCGGACAACCTTCTAGCATCGGTTATATAGGAGAGGTTCTTATGATCTGTCAGAACCATAATTTTGTGTCTAGAACCCTCTAATAAGTACCTCCATTCCTTAAAAGCTAACACAATAGCTAATAGTTCTCTGTTCCCAACATCGTAATTCTTTTCTGGATCAGACAACCTTTTAGAAAAGAAACAACAGGGATGGAGGGGTTCGTCATACGATAACCTTTGTGATAGTACTGCTCCCACCCCCGATTCAGAAGCGTCTACTTCCATAACAAAGGGAAGAGAAGGATTAGGGTGGTGTAGTACTGGAGCAGAGGCAAATGCTTTCTTGAGAGTTTCAAAGGCTTTAAGGGCTTCAGGAGTCCAAACCCTAGGGTGTAGACCTTTTTTAGTCAGCTTTGTGATAGGAGAGATAAGTGGTGAGAAGTTTTTTATAAATTTTCTATAATAGTTAGCAAAACCTATAAAACGCTGGATAGCCTTAAGTCCTTGGGGAAGTGGCCAGGACAGTATAGCTTCCAATTTAGCAGGATCCATACTAAAACCCTGTTCAGAAATTATATATCCCAGGAATTGCACAGAGGTCTGATCGAACAGACATTTTTCTAACTTACAATAAAGTCCGTTCTGTAATAATTTTTTAAGCACCATCCTAACATGTTTATGATGTGACTTCAAATCAGGAGAATATACAAGTATGTCGTCAAGGTACACCACGGCACAGACATGCAATAGATCCCTAAGGACATCGTTTATGAGATCCTGAAACACAGCAGGAGCATTACACAGTCCAAAAGGCATGACCAGGTATTCATAATGCCCACTACGCGTATTGAACGCTGTCTTCCACTCATCATTCTCCTTTATACGGATAAGGTTATAAGCTCCCCTGAGGTCTAGTTTAGTAAAGTACTTAGAACCTTTAACGCGGTCAAACAACTCAGTGATGAGGGGGATAGGGTAGGCGTTTTTAACCGTTATATTGTTCAGACCCCTGTAGTCTATACACGGCCTCAAATCGCCCTCCTTCTTTGCCACAAAAAAGAAACCAGCACCAGCAGGAGAGGAGGACCTTCTAATAAAACCTTTCCTTAAGGATTCTCGTATGTACTCCTCCATGACCTGGTTTTCTTTCTCAGAAAGAGGGTAGACCTTACCCCTAGGGGGCATAGTGCCCGGTAAAAGGTTTATGGCACAGTCATAGTCACGATGTGGAGGTAGCTTATCTGCCTCCCTCTTTTCAAAAACCAATGCAAGATCAGCATATACAGAAGGGACAGAAACAGAGAGTGGTTTAGCCGTGGGCACGTTGAGTAAACAAACAGGACGTACCTGAGCCATACAGTCTCGTTGACAGGATTCCCCCCAGGATAGTATATCCAAGCAACCCCAATCGAGAACAGGGTTGTGTTTCACTAACCAGGGAAAACCCAGAACGATGGAAGCAGTAGGGGAGTCAATTATTTGGAAGGTTAACCTTTCCTTATGCAAAACACCTACAGACATCACTATTTCTTGGGTCTCATGGGTCACCAGAGGTTTCTCAAGTGGTCTACCATCTATGGCCTCAACGACCAAGGGTGTGGCCTTTTGGATCAAAGTTAAGGCTGCGGTTTTAGCAAAGTTCTCATCCATAAGGTTGTCTGCCGCACCTGAATCGATCAAGGCTTTGGTGGTTATGGTGGTTTTATTGACCAAAAGAGAAACCGTAATAAACGGTCTGGAGATGGACACATGAGGGGACAAAGTCATAACACCCGAGGCCGACCCCTCTCTAGGCCTTAGGTGCTGTAGTTTCCCTGTAACTTAGGGCAGGCATTACAGTGGTGCCCCCTCTTTCCACAATAAAGGCATAACCCCTCCCTTCTACGATATGCTCTTTCAGCCTCAGTTAGCCCCGTAGCACCCAATTGCATGGGTTCGGGGGTTGGTTGACTAGGAGCGGGTAGTGCTAGTAAAGCAGTAGAGGGGGAGCAGGTAATGCCCGTGTATCCATCCGTCTTTGACTACGCCTCTCTCTAATACGGTTATCAATAAGAATGACATAATCTATGACATCATCTAGAAGAACAGGCAATTCCCTGGATGCTATTTCATCCAGTATGTAGGCGGCCAAACCCTCCTGAAAGGCTGTTACGAGGGCATCATTATTCCAAACCACTTCAGCTGCTAGCGTGCGGAATTCGATAGTATAATCCGCTACAGATCTATTACCCTGTCGTACCCTAAGCAGAGCTTTGCCAGCAGAGGCAACCCTACCGGGTTGATCAAACGTACGTTTGAAAGCTGTCAAGAACTCTACAAAGGACATAGGAGATGTATTCTCCCACATGGGGTTAGCCCATGCTAAAGCTTTCCCGGACAGGTGATTAATCAAAAAGGCAATTTTGGATCTGTCAGTGGGATAGGAACGTGGATTCATCACCAAATGGATGTCAATTTGGTTAAGGAAACCACGACACAATGCTGGGTCACCGCTGTAGCGTTGTGGCGGTGTCATGTGAACAACATGAGCAGGAACGGGTACCGGAGTGGGAATGGGTTCGGGCACAGCAGCAGCAGCCTCCTGGACGGCAGGTTGCAAGTGTGCAGTACGAGCCAGTATGGTTTGTAAAGCTTGGGCAAACTGGTCCATACGGTGGTCCAAGCCATCCATTCTAGCCTCCTGATTAACTAGGAGCTGTGGGATGTCAGCAGGTTCCATTATGGCCCTGTTGTAATGTCACGATTCGGGGAACCAAACACGCCAACACACACACACACACAAAGTGCCGTACCGGACCTTAGAGTGGCCGGGCTAAGCACACAAAGAATAGTCAGAAAACAAGCCGAGTAAGGGGAACCAGAAGACAGAATAACGTGAAACAAGCCGAGGTCAAAGGGTAGGAGAAAGTCACAGAGTCGGATAACAAGCCAGAGAGTACGTAACCAGAAGCACAAGTTCAGAATCAATACTAACAAGCAAAGACCACAACAGGGCGAAGAGGAACAGGAAAGGTAAGTATATAAATCCAAAGGTTAATTCTGATTGGATAATTTCCAATCAGAATTAACAATCACACGTGGGAGATATCTAAACCTCCCACTGTGATTGAGGCACTGTGCCTTTAACGCCGGGTCAGGTGACTGACCCCGGCGTTGGTTAAAGTGGGCGGTCTCCCAGCGTGCAGCGTCATGCATGCTGCCGCTGGGAGACACAGAGGAAGAGGCGGACGGCACCCGTGGGAGAGAGGGTGCCGCCCGCCGAGCACACGGCTGAAGGGGGACCGCGGACGGCTGGAGGGTGAGTGCCGCGAGCGGACTGCAACCTCCCCTCGCAGCCGCCCGCGGGACCCTGACACTGGCATTTTGGGGTCTAGAAGGATTTTTTTTCCTAGTTTGTTTTAAAATTGGAAGTGCTTCAGACAGGGTTTTTTGCCTTCTTTTGGATCAACAGCAAAAACATATGTGAGGAATGCTGAACCTGATAGACGCAAGTCTCTTTTCAGCTATGAACAGGGGTGTACCTGGAGCATTTGGCACCTATATTTGGCATCTCCCCCCACCCCCTTAAAAATTAAAAAAAATGTTTTTTTTTATGTCTTTAGCACTGAGCAGTGTTTTTATTTTTATGTATTTAGCACCAAGCACTGTTTGTGTGTTTTAATGTAAGCATGTTTTTGCATAGAGTATGTGTGAGTGAATGTACGGGTATGTTTGCACGTATTGGCATTTGAATGCAGGAGTGCATTTTTCTGTAGTGTGGTTTTTGAATATGGTGGTGTGTTTTTATGTAGGGTTGACATTTGGATGCAGGGTTGTATTTGTGTGTAGTGTAGGCGAAATGCTGAGATGTATGCACATATACATACATACCAAAGGCGTGTGCATGGGGGGTGTCTCCGCTGTTGGCTCATGCAGAGCTGGGGCTATCCCAGTGCCGGCTCTGCTCTCAGCCTCCCTCCCCACTGCAGCATGAAGGGAGTCAGGAGAGGACCCAGGGAGCTCAACCAGCAGCTCCGCCGGGTTCCTCTCGGGAGGTCGGAGCATTGCCGCGGCAACGCTCAGATCTCGTGAGAGTGAACTCTCCACTGGACCACCAGGGAAAGCAGCAGCACGATCCCTCCTCCCTACTTAAGGTAAGAAGGGAGGGGGGATATTAAGTAATGTACCCCCACCTCCACCCACACACATACAGCACACACACCCACATAGGCACACAGCACCCACACACATACTTCACACACATACAGCACCCACACACATACAGCACCCACACACACCACACACACATACAGCACCTTCACACATACAGCACCCACACACAGCACCCACACACAGCACCCACACACAGCACCCACACACATACAGCACCCACACACATACAGCACACACACATGCACAGTGCGCGCACACACACACACACACACACAGCACCCTCACACACATACACCACACACAGCACCCACACACACAGCACCCACATACACACAGCACCAACACACACAGCACCCTCACACACACACAGGCACAGACACACATACAGATAGAGATACACACATACAGACACACTGATACAAACACAGACACAAAAACAGATACACAGACACACACTGACACATACAGATACGCATATACCAACACACATACAGATACACAGACACACATGCATAAGTGTGTGTCTGTGTGTGTTTGTATAGTGAATGCAGTGTGTGTGCTTGTATAGTGGATAATGGTGTGAGGGAAGGGGTGATGGTGGGGGGGTGAAGTGAGAGGGAGCTCAGGAGGGGGGGTGAGGATGAGAGGGAGGGGGTGATTGTGAGAGGGAGGGGTGATGAGGAGGGTGGGGTGGGTGATTGTGGAGAAGGAGGGGGTGGGTGATGTGTGGGGTGAAGTGAGAGGGAGGGAGGGAGGGGGTGAAGATGAGAGGGAGGAAGGGGGTCATAGTAAGGGGGGGTGATTGTGATGAGGAGGGGGGGTGATTGTGAGAGGGAGGAGGGGTGATGAGGAGAAGGGGGACTAAAAAATTACCTTAAATCCCTGGTGGTCCGGTGGCCATCATTTCCGGTCTGCAGCTCCGCAGAGCTGCAGACCATGGATCTCACAAGACCCAATCAGAGCATTGCCGTGATAACCCGCAGCAATGCTCTGATTGGGCAGTGCTCGCGAGACACATAGTCTGCAGCTCTGCTCTGTGCGGAGCTGCAGACCGCCGGTCTCGGCGATGGGTGCAGGAGAGGCATTGCAGTCTGCCCCGGGCACCCCCCTACTGAGTGGCACCCGGGTCAAACCTCCCCCCGCCCCCTCCCCTTAGTATGCCACTGGCTATGCAACTATGTTATGGCTATGCAACTATGCTTTAATGCATGTACTCACAATGCATATCATATATCTGCTCTATGAAAATTATAATAAAAATGACATTTGTATCCAAAACCTCTTCAAATTTTGTTGGGTTCCCAGTTTAGTGGACAGAGCCCAAGATGCAGAGGAGTGCTAAAGGCAATGGATCAAGTTCACAGTAGAAAAGAATCAGAGAGTAGTCGGGGGAAGCCAAAGGTAAGGACAGGTGGCATAGGTTCAGAAGGGATCATACAGGCAAGTGTCAAAATCAGGATACAACAGGATTGTCATTAAAGGTCTTCATCAGGAGACAGTACAACTGAGCGAAGTGTGAAAGATCTGTGTGGTTTAAATAAGGAGAGTGGGCAGTCTTGTCTATTGAGGTTCCTCCCTGGTTTCCACCTCCTGTACCTTTTAAAGGCTCTGTTTCAGTGCGCACGTGCCCTTTGATTCCCCGAGGCTCGACTTCCTATGTGTTTGCATGTGGAAGCAGCAGCGTTCTCACGACCAGACTTCTGTCTTGCTGTGTTCATTAACCAGCATCCGTACGAATGGAGTTCTGTCTCAAGTGTTGGTAAGAGGCGTTTGCACAAACATAAGTGGCGTTCGTATGAATGTGAGTTGACGGCTTGGGTGGTTGAGCTGACTGCGCTGTCTGGAGGGTCGCGCTCTTACATGACGTCCTCGTGGAGTGAGAGAGACACGACGTGGAAGCACTAGGTAGGTAAGTGTGGGAGCGAGGTCCTGTTAATTATTGTGACGAGAGCAATCTCGTCACATTGCATTGGAGAAGCCTGGTTGCTCGACCTGCTGCCTTTGGACTATGGTCCCCATGTTAAAAGACTTTGTTTCGCCTGCAGAAAAGCTTTATTCTTTTTTTTTCTGCCTGGTGTTAAGTAGATTCAATCTACCGAACAACCGCACGAATGACTGGACCACCTCGGAGTGTGCCGGCAATTAGCCTCCCTGAAGCTGCGGTTAAGACCTGCATAAATACTGGGCAGGTAGCCCTCATTAAACAGACCACTGCTTGACCCACAACAAAAAGCCTTGTCTCGTCTTTGGGGGGATTTACTGAATGCTGATAGAGACTGATTGCTAGGAGTATAAGCCGCTTGGATTCTTTTCCTATTCGTCTGCTAGCAGGGATTCGTATGGTTCCAGTTCGTGTGTTTGGAGTGCTATATTGGATGCCGTTCGGTAGTTTGGAGCATTCCCTTATTGGCGGTTCGTGAGTTTGGTGTTCTACAGTAGCTGTGCCTGCATCTCTGGAAAGGGGGACGATCGCCTAAACGGTTTTTACCCCTTGTGTGCAAAACGGTCCGTTACAATTATACTTTCCTGAAATTAATTCTCTTTATCCCGAAGATTTAAGCTTTGTTTTGAGAGTACTAATTGTAAAATACTTGGAGTTCTATTCTTGCCTTGCACCTTTGCAAATATAATGCACATATTAGGTCATGAAGGAAAAACTGTTAGCATAACATTTTACAAGACTAATTTTATTATATTTGTCAGAACTGTGCGTTACTGTGTATATGTATTCCTAATATAAGGGATATAAATAAGAGATGATATTTCAGGTCATTTTGGTAAATATTCAGCAGTAAACATGGAAAACAATATCTGTTAGCATTTTCCAATTTGTCCCAAACAGTACCTTCTTTCGCTAGGTAAATATACCTATTTGGAGAATAGAAATAAGCTATTATGTGCATTTTGTAGTTCTGTTCTGTCTTCAATATGGGTAACCAGAATGAATAATCTACTTCCATTCTCTGTTGCAAAAATGTTTTATTGATCAATATCTCCCTGTAATAAGTGCAGACATTATGGTCATAAAGTCTTGCTTTTTACTTGATACAAAATAATAGTTGCATAATGACTATGTTCCAATAATCTGTAATAAAATGTCCACCTTTACCTAATATTTTCTATATTATTATAACTGCAGAATGCCAATAGCCTTTTTATTTTTTGACTTGGTTAGCTTCACATATGTAATATCACTAGTATCAATAGTATATTTCACATAATTATTAATATCATTATTATAGTAATTTATAAAAAGATGAAAATAATTTACAATAAAATGCACTACCCTGAATGCCTTTTAAACTTATTTCTGTTTATGCTCACACACACAAGCATATACAGAGAGGCTCAAAAATAGTACCCCCCCCCCCCCAAAAAAAACTGTCTTCACTTTTAAAATACAAATGTATGGCTCCAGCCTGATATCTGTCTTAAGTATTTGGAGGCTTATGTACACATATACATGTGTTTTGTTTCTACTAATACACTGGCATTTGAAAATAATGTATATTCTACCCCAGCTTTTTGGAATATATATGTTGTTTAGTAGTCATTAATTAAGATTTAACAGTATGTAACTGTAAATTATTGTAAATGTGTAGGTATCATTACATATTCTATACAAATTGCTATATTGTGCTATTTTTTATTATAAAAATCCCAATAATGAAGTGATAAAATGCATTAGAATTATTACTGATGCATTTGCCTCCAATGTAAATTTCTTGAAGGGATGTAGAGCTGAGCCCATGATATCATGGGTTATGTGATTACAATTGAGAGTTGTTACATTTCCACTTTTCTCTATATGTTAGAGCAAACATTACCCCAGCAGGATCTAGTCAACTGTTTCAAGATGAGCAAAAATATTATTTTATGAAGTACTAGGTAACATAAACAAAATTAACATGATAAAGCAAACCTAATGATCAAAATAGTTTTCTACTGGTCAATGCAATAATGTATAACAAAACATCAAGAACGCAGATAAAGTAAAAAATTGTTAAGCTTAATTAAATATAATTCAAACCTCAGATAAAACACGCATCCACAGAGTAAGAGAATAGGCTCCTTTTCCACTGTAGCTATACAAATAGAAATCCAGCTGGTATATCACCCAATGAAAATGAGGTGTGATAAAAAAAAACAAAAAAACATTGTTTACAACATGATGAAAGAGTGCAAATAATAAAAACATATGCAATGTTCAATAAGAATACATGCACCAAAAAATAAGAGCGCACAAGACAAATTGTACAAAAACAAAATTGTTTTCAAATGCATTTTTTTGCCTAGTGTGGCACTAACTCACTCACTTACTATGATTAAGTGCCACGCTCTGTAGAAAATACTTTAGGCAGCTTTTTTGTTATTGCACATTTAAAGTTGTGCTCGTTCTGTGTGCCATGTATTTTCAGTACAATCCTTTTTTTCTTTTTACTTTGCATGTATATTTACACACAAACACACACACACACACACACATACACATACACACACACACACAAACTATATATTTAAGGTAAACTTCATTGTTGCAGAATAAATTATTTAATGTGTAGCTTTCATTGTGATAGGAATTATTAATTATGAACAAAAATATCAGTGCCTAGTCACAATCACTCATGGTTCTGTTTTATTACAATATACGCTGACTGAAAAATATGTACTAGAAATAATGTCACCTAACGGATACACCACAATTAAAATGCATTTTTGAATTGACTGCACTTAGTGTCTAACACAGAATGATTTAACAAAGTAGGACCAAGAAGCAATACATAAAGCAAAGCTATAATGCAATATTTGGCTTACATGCTTCAAATCAGAGACAGTATAACTGTACTTTGGGAATTTTGTTCTCAACTTTTGCCAGAGGGTTATGTGTGTTGTGAATATAATTAGAAATGATTCCACTTAAATACTTGCTATGCACTGACATATATTATAAAAAGGTAGAATATTACAGAGATCAACAGCTCCATTTTGCAGTCTTCCACAGCAAACACTACATATTTTAAAAAGACAATACTTAGGTGGCCTGCATGTATCATCTAAAGATAACTATTTAGATATTCTCTTACATTGTAATAAAGGTTAATTTAATTGCTATTAAAAATAAAGTGTGTTAGTAAAAAAAAAAGACGTGTTATATCTAACAAGTACCTATTGCTTATGGCTGTTTCTAATGGTACCTGCTCCCCTGCTGTTGATGTCTATGACTGTCAATGCGAAGACATCCCATCGGCAGGTGTTGTACCTTTTTGCTATTTTTGCCCGATGTGCAATTAGCTCTTTACATTGTCAATACATGTATTGATTCTCTGACACTTAGGGAGGAATTGTGACAGAAGAATAAATCAGTGTTAGTTTTATGACATTAAAAAGAGTGTGAAAGAAGCCACTCAAAAATAAATATAAATGAATGTGCAGTGTGACTGGTGTGTTATAAACTCTTAACAAACAAAATACATTTGTGACTTAAAGGGCCCGATACCGATGACTTGCATTATGGGAATGCAAGTTGTGGCAGCAATCTTGGATACGGGCAATTGCCGGAAAGTATAAAAAATTGAGTTAAAATTACAGTAAACAACCCAAACCTATTTGGAAAGTATTTGCAGGGTCTCCAGACATGGGTAAGTGCTGTTTTCAGCCCAATCTGTTTGACTGTTTTCTTGGTTATAGAATTTGACAGTGCACTTTTTTACTTTAGTACTTTGCAACAGGTAATATTTATTTTTTATTTATTTTATTGTTTATTTGATGTCTGAATCTACACCATGTTCTGATTGTGATGGGAATGCAGTGGAAGGAAAACCGTTATGCATTGACTGTCTTCAGAAGGTAGCCTCTCAGCATCACCTATACTTGCGCAGCCACAGGACATGTTGGCATAGCTTACAAAGGAAGTTGCAAGGTATTATCTGAATCTACACCATGTTCTGGTTGTGATGAAAAGGCAGTGGAAGGAAAACAGTTATGCTCTGGCTGTCTCTAGAAGGTAGTCGCTTCAGCATCACCTATACCTGCGCAGCCACATGATATGCGGGCATTGCTTACAAAGGAAGTTCCAAGGTATTTCAGAGGCCTTACAGGTAAGAAAAAGAGGCCAAACTTTACCCTGTTGAGAAAGGTACTTCCACCCCCTGGACTACACCACCTAGGTTGAATGCACAGATTTCCAGGGTAGCCTGTGGGACTATGCTACTGCTTGACAACTCTGCTTTTTATGCAAGCATATGGATAAAAAGTGGACATAGATCTGTCCAAATTTATACGCCTGCCAATGCAGGATGTCATCCAGCTGTAGCTTTCACTGCTGTTTCTAGAACCATGAAAAGTGTGATTAAAGATCTAAAGGCTACTATGGAGAGAGATATTAAGAGCCAGTCTTCAGGTTACAACTGACTTCTTCACAGAAGCTTCCCTAGATGTAACTAGGATATTCTCTCGAACAAATGGCTTTATCTACAGCAGGTAGGAAAGCATGATTGTTCTGTTTCTGGGATGATGACTCATCCTCCAAGTCTGTTCTCTAAGCCATTCTATTTGAAGGGGAGCTGCTGTTTGGGAAAGCTTAGTTTGAATCCATTAAAAAGGCAGCTAAGGGCTGCAAGGTATTTCTAACTCAGGAATGAAGATCCAAGAATCCCAGCTCCTCGTGGTCAGACAGGAGAACCTCCAGTGACCAGCATTTCTGAGATACATGGATTTACTGACCCTGCAGGGAATACTCCTGAGGTAGCGCATGGCAGTTGGGAAACCTGCCTTTCAAGGTTCTAATAGAGCTATGAAGCAGTCATTTTGCTCTTCAGCAATGTGCTTGTGTCTGTCCTCCAGTACTAGGTGCTTTATTTTTTCTGATCCGACATACCTGGGCTCTTCACATTCTGCAGACTTGGGTGGTATCCATAGTCCATATGGATATAGACTGGAGTTTTCTTCAGACACACAGTCTCAATAACAACAAGAGAATTCAGACAGATGAATCAAAAGGTATAGCACTGAAGGAATATGTAAGAAACCTTCTGGACGAAGAGGGGATTTCTTAAGTCCCATAACAAGAGCGGTTCCAGGGACAATATTTGCCTCTCTTGTTGTGCTAAAAGAAAAGTCACATTGAAGTCTATACTGGACCTAAGAAGGGCAAATAAAAGGCTAAATGTCAGAGTCTTCAGGATGGAGTCAATCAGATCCATATCCCAAGCAATTTGGAAGGATAATTTCCTTATCTCTATATATCTCAAGGATGCTTACTATCACATTCCAATAGCCCTAGATATTCAGCATTATCTCAGAAGAGAACTTCTAATTTAGTGCCCTACCATTTGGCCTCACTGCAGACCCAAGAACCTTATATGTGCTTAGAGTCCAGAACACCATCTGGTTCCATTATCTGGGTGATCTACCTCTGGTAGCCTCAGACCCACAGTAGGCAGGCACACAGATGGATGTAGTTCTTTCAGAACTCCTGAAGTTTGCTTGATGAATATAAAGAAAAGCAGTCTCACACCAGCTCAGAGGTTGATATTTCTGGGTGTAAAATTCTATACTCTGCTTTTTCCTTATCTCAGGAACAGTTCCACAGATTGTGGAAGTTTTCTCTTCTAGTTTCTTCATTTTCACTTGGTAACAGCAAGAAAGTATATGCAATTACTAGGAATCCTGGCTTCCACCATCAGACTTGTCAGATGGGCCCAATGGCATCTCAGGATTCCTCAAAGGTCCTTCCTATCTCGGTTCAACAAGAGAAAGATGAAATGGAGCCAGCCACTGACGATGTCATCATCAGTGGAGTTACACCTTACCTGGTAGCTGAAAAGAGAGAATATATATCTGGATTTCCAGTGAACAGAACCTCATTGGGCAATTATAAGCTCGGATTTCAGTTTTTGAGGATTGGATGGACAGTGTCTGGACCATGTTACACAAGGTCTGTGAATAAGGGAAGGCACAATATTACCATCTAATTTTATGGAATTATGGGTCATTTTCAGGGCTCTTCTTCACTTCAGAGGGTTACTGAAGTATGAGGGGCCCCGAATTTGTTCAAATATCAGTGCGACTGTATCCTATATCAATCGTCAATGTTGGTCTCACAGCCACTTATTGATGAGGGAATTACAGCCCATGATGATCAAGGCACAGAAGAACAACCAGGGGCTCAGAATACAATGACTGATTACCTGAGCTGAGTAACTGTGAACAAGGTGGAATGGCAACTATGTCCCGGCGTATCCTCAGGGTTGACTCAGGTTTGACAGATACGCTACATAGATCTGATGACCATTTCTCGGAACTAACAGGTCCAAAAGTATTTTTTCAAGATTTTAGGACCAGAATGCTCAAGGTCAGGATACACTGACTCAAATTTGAAATTTTAGTCTGATGTACATATTTTTCTTGTTTCCAACTTTCCTAAAGGAAATTCAAAAGGAGACACTCGAAGGCCACGTCAACTCTAAATTCATATGATGAGTAAGATGAATCTGGAACCCCAAGGGAAATTCCAGTACGTCCAGACCTATTACAAGGTCCTTTGATACACCAAGATCTTCAAGTTCTGGTGTTAATGCAGAAGTCTATATAAGTATAAGCATCCCTGAGATGGTCAATAAGATCCTGTTACAGTCCTATAAATACTTTACATATTTCAAAACTTGGCATGCATGTGTCTGTTGGTCTCAAGACTAGAGGTTGGAATTACTCCTCAATCAGGCCTAGAAAGGGTATGAGTTATAATACTCTAGAGGAGCACATATCGGCACTTTCCACATTGATGGAGCCCCTGGTGCTTTGCTTCATGTAAGCAGCAGTTAAACTCGAGCCTCTACTGAGGGTTTTGAAGCCAATATGTGACGTACCACTGGTCTTATAGGCTCTGACTAAACCATCATTTGAACCTCTAACAGGAGCTTCCATGATGTTAGCACAGAAAAGTGCTGTTGTTGGTGGCTGGTACCTCAGCAAGGAGAATGTGTAAACTCCAGGCTTTGTCCTGTGAACCACATTCACTAATTTTCAACAGAATATGGTTGTCTTGCATTTAGCACCAGAAATCATGCCTATTAATGCCATTCTATACATGTACCGAAGGGTATCAGGGCACTCTCCACTCATGCTGTTGCAGCATCGTGGGCTTCCATGGCAATGGTTTCTGCTGACACTTTTTGTAAAGCTGGCATTTGGACCTCTTTGGACACGTTTGTCCGGCATTACATACTGGACATTAAAGCAGTCAATGATGCACAATTTAAACTTCAAGTACTTAACTCAGTTCAATGTTCTGATTATTTGATTGGCAGTTATTTACGTTTCTGTCCCTACCTTTGAAGCTTGGGTATTCCCATTTGTATATGTTGCCTTGATTAGCCAGGAAAGTGGAAAATGCATTCATACTTACCGTAATTTTCTTTTCCTGGCTATTATTCATGGCAGCATTTACAACCCACCCATCAATGTCTCTCTTTTTTTTTTTTATTCTTTATTGAGTTATAGTCGTCATCGCAATGATAATACAGACAATAATACATTTGTATCGGGCAGATCTTATATTACATCATAGTACAGGTATACTGTCGTGGCATGATCTAGGTACACATTATAACATATTAACATCGATGCATACTAAACAAAAAGTACTTTTTAATAACCTCTGCTAAAGTTGCAATGACATATAGCTCTGCGACATTGGTCCACATATTGACGTTTCTCTTAATCTCGCTGGGGTTGTGTACTGTACTTGTCACTTTTCAGGTGTATTGTGCAGAGAGCGTACATTATTGCAAATAGCCCTAACATACTGATCATACAATACTAACACTCAGTCTTGGCCTATTGAAAATACCTATTTGACGTGTGGACCTAAATAATTGTTAGACATAAAGTAAGTTTGAAGCTTTTCGCATAGATTGCAGCATCATAGTAGGACAACGACATTTATAAAAGTATTAGCATATATGAGCAGTGCACGGAACCCTTTTGGGTGTCTGTTCGTTACATGAGCTGCGAGTACAATCACATAAATCTGAGCTTGTGCCCTGTAGAAGAGGGCCTGAGAAGGGTAGAGAAGAAAGGAGAGGAAGAAAGTTTAGAAAGGAGGCTCGGGGAAGTGGGGGGCAAAGAGGCCAGGAGCGCAGAGGAATGAGAGGGAGGGGGACCCGGAGGACTGCTGTCCCATGGCTCCCACAGTTTTTGAAATGCCTTAGTATTTCCCTTCACCTTGGCCGTTAGGTCATCCTTCAATTGAATTTCTTTGATTCTAGCTATCATGCTCGCTATATGGGGCAGATCTTGCAGCTAATGTAATTTTTCGTATCAATGTTTGTTCCCTTCGGCTCCAACCATTGATGGACCTATTCAGTAGATATACACATGGGTCTAGGTCCGGCGTCCTGGAGAACACCTGGTTCAATAAGTTTTCAACCGCCCTCCAGAATGGTAAGATCTGTGGGCACTCCCACCACATATGAATATATGTCCCCTTGGTGCCACACCCCCTCCAGCAGACATCAGTGGTGGATTTGTTCATCCTATAGAGTTTTACTGGGGTAGTGTGCCAGCGGAACATCATCTTAAATGATTGTTCCTGCAGGGTGACGCATACAGAGGACGTGTTAGTTGCTTCCCATATATCTTACCACACCACTCCCTCCAATACCTTCCCCAGGTCTCCCATTGTTCAATGTAAGACAAGTGCACCCATTCCACCATCTCCAAACAAAGGTGGTTATAAAGCAGGTTTGCTGTCTGAAATGCATATTCTTTCAAAGAACGTCATTGTTCTCTTAGCCGCCTCTTTTATACGGGGTTGCTTGGCAAAGTCCCTAACCTGGAGGTACCTAAATAAATCTGCTGGGGTAAGTTGTCGTCCTTGTTTGAGCTCTTCGAAGGTGATAAGTTCGGTCCCCTGGTATAAGTGGTGTATCCTCTGAAGCCCAGCCCTTTCTAAATTCCTGAAATCCCTGGCTGCCATTCCGGGGTTGAATGCTCTGTTACGTAGGTATGGCATGAGAGGGGAGGGGGTGACACTAGGCCATATTTTAGCCCATATGAATCCCATATTCTAAAAGAGTTTAATATTGCCAGACAGTTGGCGCGTACCATAGGTCTAGCTTCTTTTGGGACCCATATTGTGAATTGGGGTAAATCTGCACCCATCAGTAGCGATTCTATTTCTACCCACTTTCTTTCCTCCGCCACATAGCAATTTGTGTCAACTGTGCCACTAAGTAATAGAAGAACAAATTAGTGAGTCCCAGGCTGCCTCTCTTTTTAGGGCGGTACAGGAAATGTCTAGATATCCTATGTCTTTTGTTTTGCCAAATTAATTTACCTATCGCCTGCCGGAGGGGCGCGAGCTGTGTTTTGGAAAGGCGGATTGGTAGAAAAGTAGTCGTGGCAAGATGTTACTTTTTACTGCATGAATCTGCCCTATCCATGAAATGGGCCTATCCACCCAACGTTCCATGTCTGTTGTTAAAGTTTTCCATAAAGGAATGTAATTGCATTTATAAAGGTTCCCTGGGTCGGCGGTGAGATTTATCCCCAAATAATTGAGGGAGTTTTGGTCTATACAGATATTATGTATTTTGTGTACCGATACGGCATCTGCCATAGTCATTCCACAGGGAGTGCACTTGATATTTACATGTTTGCCTTAATCCTCAATATATCACCATATTTGGTGAGGACCGCCCTTAAAGCTGCCATAGAGTCAATGGGTCTCGTGAGCACATCACCTGCATAAGCTGCCACTACAAAGTCCCTTCCTCCCACCTTAACTCTGTGTATGTTAGGGTGCTATCTAATTGCCTGCAGGAGAGGCTCCAATGCCAGGACAAACAGTAGGGGAGACAGCGGGCAACCCTGGCTAGTGCCATTATGCAGTCGGAAAGGAGAGGGGGGGGCACCCAAAATCTGAACCTGTGTCCTGATGTCAGTAGGGTGTGTCAGTAGGGTGTGTCAGTAGGGTAAATAGGTACGGCCACTTCACCCTGTAGAACGCCTTTTCAGCGTCTATAGATACTACCAGCGTCAGCGTTCCAGTGGCCATTTGCTTCCATATGAGGTCTATGTTTCTGCGAGTATCTGTGAGTTGCCTCCCTGGTATAAAACCCACTTGTTACCCACTTGTTAAAAACTGTTAAATGACAGTGTTACCCACTTGTTAAAAACTGTTAAATGACACTCTATCAACTGTAACAAAGACAAACCCTAAGTAAATTAACGTTAACGCGTGGCTCCCTGCCACCTCAGAACCTCACAAGTTTTGGATCACCGAAGGCTGCATTTCCAGGGCAGGGGTGTAGGGGTGGGTTTCCTCCCTCCCCCGGGGATAGAAGATAAAATCCACTTGATCTGGGTCAATTAAGGAAGTTAGGTATGGTGTGAGTCTGTCTGCCTGAATTCTGGCTAGAATCTTCATATCGTGGTTTATCAGTGATATGGGCCTATAACTGGCGGGTGAAAGGGGGTCTTTGTCTGGTTTAGGTAGCAGTACTAAAACCATGTCTGAGTTTGGTACCCCAATCCTTTGAAAGGCATTAAAAAGTTTGTGTAATTGGGGTGTCAGGTCGTCACGGAAGGTTTTGTAATATGATCTGTCAAATCCGTCAGGTCCAGGTGCCTTGTTCCCCTTGTTCCCCTTCCCCTTGTATTTTCTGTTTCTTCATCTTAGTCGCTAATCGGATGAGAGATCCCCTCACAACAGCCTTATGGGCTGCCCAAATGGTGCTAACTGGGAGATCGGGGGTGGCATTGGTCGTGAAAAAGTCAGTTATCTCTTTATGGAGCTGTTCTGTGATCATAGGGTCCCGCAACAGAGATGCGTTTTGTCTCCATGTCCAGGGGGACGCTGAGCTAAGGTTCCCCAGGGTAACAGTCACTGCTGCATGGTCAGACCACTTGATTGACCCCACGGTGGAGCTAAAGGTCCCCCAGAAACAATTACCTTGTACCATGGGGGGTTGAATAATAGGTGTAGTGTACGTCACTCGGATGATGCACTCAACCAGCCCTGTGTCCTTCATGAAGCCGTGTAGTAGCTTATCCTGACCCCCTCTACCCTGTGACCTAGGCACCCCCTTATGCACGCTCCTGTCCACTGCAGGGCTCGCCAGGACCATGCCATGTGGCAATGCCTGCACTTTAGTTTGCAGGGTATCCCAGAACCTGGGTTCCAGCTGATTGGGTGCATATACATTGATCAGCTGTATTGTGTGAGAATACAGGAAAATAGGAGGCGTTGTTTAGTCGGTGCATTCAGGCCCTTTATATTTAGTGATGTTACGGTTAAAGCCACTTGTCTAGCCGGGGGTCACGCTGTCCGGTGAACTTATCATCGCTCACGTGTTGGGTATGTCCACCGACTCCCCCCGCTCCCCTAGCACCGCCCACCCATTCCAGCTTTGAAGAGAAGATATAGAGGAAGAAAGAGAGATAAAGAGGGAAGAAAGAAGGTACGCTCTGGTCTTACTACCTGCCAGACCTACATGTTTCAGCATCTCCACCATGCACTTCGCTGGTGAAAGACGATGAACCATTACCATACAGCGCTGTATTGCCATACATAAGCCCTAGAAAAACTGTTAAATTACACACTATCAACTGTAACAAAGTCAAACCCTAAGTAAATTAACGTTAACGCGTGGCTCCCTGCCACCTCAGAACCTCACAAGTTTTGGATCACCGAAAGCTGCATTTCCGGGGCAGGGGTGTAGGGGTGGGTTTCCCCCCTCCCCCGGGGATAGAAGATATGTGGGCGAGGATATCGTCCGTATGTGCGGTCTATCTGTGTCGTGAGCTCCGGTGGGTCCCAAGTACCTTCCCAGAACCCCTCCCACCCAGTCTTAGTTAATCTGTAGTCTACCATTGGGCTGCAATCCCAGGTCGCACTAATAGTCCTGCAGGGTCTACAGTAGCGCATATGCTATAGAATCGGAGCCCATGGGAAGGGCAGGCGCTTCTTGGGTGGCCATCTAATGCCGGGTGTGTCATATGCCTCATAAGGTAACCTTCACTGTGGCGTTGTGTCCCCTCCCTTCCTGGGTCATAACTCTGGTTGGTTGATATTTAAAGCGTTGGTCTCATTTGATGATAGGGGGTGCCTATACCGTCCCTATTATAAACTGTGTAACATTTATGTTTTTTTGCCGGTTTCTGTTCGTAGTTTAGGGATCTATATACATTTTCTTCCTTTTTTTCCTTTGTTGCTCACGGTGCCCATGGGATATGCAATACCCACTAATTCGTCTGTATACAAGCCCTGTCTTCTCCACAACGAAACCTCCCCCTCCCTCGTGGAAAGACAGTAGGCTCGCTCTGCCTGGAATCTTCTGCATGTGGGTCTATAGTATGCCAACCTGAGTGCTTTGCGTAATAAGGTGGAGCACTCATCTATCTGATCCGTACTATTGCCGGTCGTCTCAGATCATGCCACATGGCCATTTTGATTACTCAGTCAGAGGGTAGGAGGGGCAGCGGGCAAATAAGGATTGGGGTAGTAGGAACATGGTCTGCCCTAGCGTAGCAAACAATGTACAACACACATGCGGCAATCATTTCACATTTAAAACAAACAATATACTATATAAAGCAATTTATCAGTGGTACATTATATATACACCCATTTAAGTTTCCCTCCCCGGGCCTCAAATAGACACCTCCCTGGGCCAGGCCTCACCGGTCTGTGCTGTGATGCACCGATAGGTCATGGTAGGGAACATCATTCCCATGGAGTGTGTGTTCGCTTATTGTGGTATACTCTGAGAATCCCCACTTGTCAGCCTCCCAGGGTGTCTGACCCTATCTCTATCGGAAGGCCTGTGCGCCCCCATTAGTCCCCGGCAAAAAACTTTCAGTAGCGGTTGCTCACAATGTACAGATCCCGGTTCCCACCCTCCATCTACCCGTTAGCAGCCACCCAAAAAATGGTCCCACGGTCAGCTCTCCATCAGCCCTCGCCGGGCTAGGCCTTAAGTCTCACCTCTGACCCATATCAACGCTGCCGATCTATCTCCAAATCCCTCTCACCAAACAGTCTCGGTGCCCCCCCCAAGTGAAAGATTAGTGATACCATCCACCGTTCTCAGTGTCCCCGAGCTCCAGCTTCCTTCCACTCAATCGGTAGGGGTTGTAGATCCACAGGTGGCCCCGGCACAGCAGGCAAATTCAGAGGCATTGCCAGGCCCAGGTCCCGAAATAAGCACTGTGGGTCTCCTCCGACATGCCATGAGACGAAAGGGAAATCCCCACGCGTACCGGATCCCGGTCCAGCGTAAGGCCTCTGTGATGGGCTTCCAGTCCCTGCAGCATTGGAGCGCACTAGGCACCAGAGCTTGGTAGAAGGTAAGTTCTGTTCTATTGTGCTTTATGAGCCCCTCTCTGCTCTTCCTAAGTAGGGCCTCTTTGGTCTGAAAGTGAAGGAATTTAATGATAACATTCCATGGGGAGTTGGTTTCAGGCCTCCTTGCTCGGAGAGCCGTATGCACCCTTTCCATATGCCACATGCCATCTGGTATATCTGGCAGTAATGGTTTGAATATTGCCAGCAGGAGGTCTTGCAGGGGGCCTTCCCCCTCTCTCTCCGGTAGACCCCTAACCCAGAGGTTATTACATCATGACTGATTGGCGATGTCCTCCACCACAAGCTCATTCTCCAACATGCAGGCTGTTTATTGATTAACTTGGGCCACAACATAATTATGCGCCCTGGCGTTACCTTCTAGTCACTCTTCCAGGCGTCCAGTCCATTCACCAAGTGCGTGGATCTCGGTACGGAGAACAGTAGTGGACCTCTCTATTTTGCCTGCTAAGAAGGCACGGACTTCAGCCAGTATAGCCAGTATCTCCGAGGATTCTCCTTGTGTAGGACAGAGACAGGCCAAGGCCCATACCGGCGCCATTTTGGCCTTCCGTCGGCACGAGCTCTGGGCAGCCAACATCTCCAGCACTGAGGTCAAAGGTTCGGTGCCCTTTTTAGGGAGCTTCTTAGAGTGTCTCTTCTCCATGATATAAGACTTGTCAAGAGTTCTCGTCAGCTTATGTATACTATAAACAGCGCTGCAGGAGCGGAGCACTACTCAGATGCGTCCAGCTCGCTCCTCGGCTAGGCCCCCCAATGTCTCTATTTATCTACTGTAGAGGTTGTTACTGACTGAGGACCTTGGGAATGGAGCCTCCTTTTAAAGCCTTTGCTGTAAGGGGGTGGAGCTAACGCATTTGTATATGCTGCCATGAATAAAAGCCAGGATAAGAAAATTAAGGTAAGTATGAAGACATTTTTCACTATAGCTTTTCCTGGTGCTAATCCACAAAATAGACAGTTTATAATAATAAAAAAAAGAATAATATAAAAGTAAATATAAATAAAATAAATAATAATAAAAATAAAATAAATATGTATTTTTATTTTTATCTTCAAATAATAAATGAAAACAATAACTAGGAATAAAATAGTCAAGAACTGACTACAGAACACTCTTAAAGCATTTCATCTTGGTTTCATCAGAAGTGTGCTTAGTCCATCAAGTGTCCAGGTATATATAGGCAGTCCAATATTGATTAATTAAATTAATCCTGGTGGCCTTCATTAATGGCTTCCTGTAGGCTTTCCGCTTTTGACGTCTCCCGGAAATGACGTCATGAGGAATGTGGGCGTTTACCATATTACAAAATTACAAATTGCTTTTTTGTTCTTAGTTCAGAGAGCAACACCCCTGTATGTATGTGTGTAGGTGGAAGTATCACGGCCACCATATTGGAAATTGACGATTCGGCCTAAATAGGAGAAATAAGAGCACAAAAAAAATATAAGAAAAGGCTAATTGAATAAAATAAATATTTCAGTGCACTAGGAATTATTGAAGATGTGACTGCATAATGTAAAAACATATACAGGCACAGAAATAGATATACAGAACATCAGGATAATAAGAAACATTAGTAAATAAATACAGTAAGAGGATTATAGTAGTATTGCCATAAAAAAAAGTACATTTAAGTTGAGGGAAAACATAACCAAAAGTACAAAAAAGTGGAAATGACCTCATAATGAGGAACCAGATTATACATAATAAGTGAAAAACCTAGTAAAATAATAATCTATTAAAGTCATATGGGGCCTGGCTATTCAGGGCTTAGCTCATTAGCTAAAAGTGATCAGCTTATGCTCTCAGCCAATGACTTGGCTCTGCACTGTGCAGGGCTTAGGGCAGGTAAACTAAAATAAATCTTCTAAGAAGCTCATAAGCAGGTGCTTCTGTCTATTGTAGCTGCTTACAGGAAGTGGCTAGCAGCACCGAACAGACTGCAGGTTGGAAGTCAAACACTTCTAAAATGGTTGGGATACTTAAATGTAGTGTGCCAAGCCACTACTGGTATCATACACACTACAGTGCATTGTAGTGGTTATGGTGTTTGGAGTGTTTCTTTACCAGACTAGCAGTCCTCACTGAGTGGGGTAGAGAAATACTCAAAGGATTTATTGGCCATCTGGTGCCTGTAATATATGTGTGTGGTAGAAATAAAAGTACCCCTCACAAGGTAGAAACAATAAATTGGGCTGCTTCTCACTATATAATGGGCCGCTTAATTTAAGATATAAAAACTAAACAGAGAGTCAAGTGTGAGTGCTCCTTCATAAAAGATAAAATAAAGCATGAGAAAATTACTTTAGGGAATCCCACAAAATAAAAAAGTGCTTATAAAATCAAATAAATTAAATGTATGTATTAATCAGAAAACCTACAAGAATGCTATCTAAGTTGCAAGAATGTTGTAAATCTGCTACAAAAAGTATCAGAAAAATTCCACATAATATAAACACACTTTAGATCTATGTGTTAGTGAAAACCCAAGGGGATAATCCAGTAAGTGGTGCAATCAGGAAACATGTGCAACTGTAAAAATGGCCCAGATGGTCAAAGACCCAAGGTAGATACAATATATAAAAATAAAGACCACTATAAATATAAAGCAGATTCTAAAAAGTACTTGAATAAACAAGCAGAAAAATGTAAATAAAAATCCATTAATCTATGTGAGCGATATCAATCCAACCTAATGTACCTGACCATGGGGGCCCCACCATGGATTCTGATGATGATAGAACTAGGCTGTAAAGATGCTCACATGATGATGCTGTACTGGGCTAAATCCAGGTCCTCCCGATGATGCTGTACTGGGCTAAATCCAGGTCCTCCTAGAGAGCTTAACCCTCGCCGGCGGTAGTGGGCACCAAAGACCAGCTGAAATAACTTTTGTGTCCACACAAGCAAGAGGTGCAGACACATATCAAAAGGGGAGTACATCAGTCTGTGTACTTGGGTATAACTGCAGCCCGTAACTTTGAAAAAAGTGTGGTTATCTTAAAGAGATAGCACAATAAAAAAATTATAAAAAATGAGGGAGCCAAAATTAAGAGACCTCAAGTCTACGTGTTTTGTCTCTTAATTGAGACTTTTTCAAGACAAAAGTCAAGCAGCAAATGGCCCCAGTATATACCCACTAAATTGGGCACATTTAGGGGTAAAACCTAAAATCAGGCATTGATCACTAAATCTATGAATATACATCTAAAAGGGATTTATCTATCAAACAGATATATATATATAATACTTCCTTATTATAATCAACAGCAAAAAACAAATGTGAGGAAGGCTGAACTTGATGGACACATGTCTCTTTTCAGAACAGGAAACAACAAAAATACAGGGTGCGCTAAGTGGAACAATGAGAAATAATATACACAGAAAGAAGGAAATACAAAAAAGTCTCTGAAAATGCAATGTGGACCTTGGATAGGTATTCTTTGGTTCTTGATTTGGGTCCTCAGTAGTTAATATGAAAAACAAAAGCAGAAACAGGAAGGGACCAATAGTGCAAAACCGTTAGGAAATGGTGTCACAGACAACATAGAAATAGAGAAGTGCTAACTCACAACATACAGAGCTATGCCCAGCCCTAGGTAAAAGGGAATACAGTGGCATTTGAAACTCCCCCCATGTAGGATATAGCTGAACAGTAGGAGGTGTTTCTTCAATACTTCTTGCAATGTCTCAGATACACGTCAGCATATAAAATATATAAAAATAAGGGAAAAACCCAATGGTGCAATAACGCATGTCACCTACAACTACAAACAAACACTGAGGTCCTAAGAGTGCCAACTTACAATTGAGAGAATTATAACCAGCTCTGAGTAAAACAGCATACAGTGGTATTTAAACTCCCCACATGTAGGATATCCTTCTGGTTATGTATGGAGTGCAGGATTTATGAAAGACAGAAGCACAAAAGAGAGCCCATAGTGTTCTCAGTAGATAAAATTGGTGCTAAAAGGTAAAACAAAATGTACTTACAATGTATAGAGCAGCCACACTGCTCTATGAACCAGGCGTGAGTAGAATAATCCCCACCTAAGGATTTCTTTGTAGTACTGGATCTTTTAAAGTGGTAAAAAATCAGCCAGGATAAAAATAGCAAAAATAAAAGTAAGAGGACTGAACATAGAAATAAAGATAGTCTAAAACTACTTTTATTATAACAAGATCATAAAAAACACAACGCGTTTCGCTCAAAATAGGCTTTTTCAAGTGTAGACAGATACTCCTGGCTTGTTACATTTTATAGGCAGCAGAAATGGCTTAAAATTTGAAAATTGGCGCCATAATGACATCATTGACATGTGACCGCAGTCACATTACATATACATAAATACAAAATATACATAAAAAGTAAACAGTGCTCGTTTTACATATATAAAAACATGGGATGATTCAAATCCCATGTTAAACTCATATTAGATGCTAAAAATTAACTTTTGTGTAAAGGGAAAGGGAAGTGAAAAAAGGAATCTAAAGGTGAAAGGTCACAAATCGCGGCCGTGCGTGGGGTCGGCAGTTGCCGAGAGGCAGTATGGGGAGTGGAGTTGTGATCACGTCCGAAATGAAGGGCGTGATCTGAAAGGGGGTGGTCCTCGCGGCCGAGATGGAAGGGGGTTGGGTGCTGAGTGGGGGAGATACAATATAAGTGTGGCGGCCATCTTGTTTGTGGGCAAAGTGAGGGAAAGTGGTTAAATAGACGTGAGATTATATTATAGTAAAGTGAATATATAATTCTTTATAGAAGAAGGACTGAGGTAGCTTTTTAAAGTGACAAACGTGCATATAATAGATTATAGCATATCTATGACAAATTCAGATGTTGAATAAACATTTAAAATATAATATACATATAATTGCATTAGCTTGTATTTCATTAGAGTGTAATAAAAGCATTATAAAGTTTGGAATTAAAGAGCTACTTATTGGTTACTGAAATACTTATCATGGGGTTGTAAGACATTGTAGATGGAAGTAAGTAGCAGGAGAGGACAAGGTTGATGATTAATATATTAAAAGGTTGTTGATATTAATATTTAAAAAAATAAAATTTACAGAAAATTAAAAAGGTCAAAATCTGCATTTAAGCCGGCAGGGGTAAGTGTTTTAAGATTAAAAACCCATTCCATTTCGTATTTACCCAAAATATTTTTTATATCACCACTAGTGATGTCTCGAACGGTTCGCCGAACGGTTCGCGGCGGATGGCGAACATATGCGCTGTTCGGTCTGCCCCATATTCGTCATCATTGAGTAAACTTGTACCTCACAGTCAGCAGATACATTCCAGCCAATCAGCAGCAGACCCTCCCTCCCAGACCATCCCACCTTCTGCAAAAATGGAGTAGGATTTTGAGTTTCTTTATTTTTATATTTTAAAAGGCTGCTTCTGTCATTAGATTTTATTTTAGTGATAATAGTGTTAAGTTTGTCCTCTGGGTAGTGTTTCTCTAAAAATTTGTTTTTTAAAATGTTACTTTGTTCGTTAAAATCATCATTGAGTGTGCAGTTTCTTTTGAGTCTCAAGAATTGGCTCTTAGGGGCACTTTTGAGCCAAGGTGTGTGGTGGCAACTTTTTTGATCAATGACTGTATTAGTGCACACCTTTTTAAAAAAAAGTTTTTGTGTTTAATTGCCCGTCTTTGATAAAAAAAAATTTAGATTTAAAAAGTTGATTTCTTCTTTACTAGACTCTGTAGTTAAAACTATACCTCTATCATTTTGATTTAGGTGTTTTAAAAACAGTTGTAAAGAGCTGTTTGTGCCATTACAGTCATCAATGTAGCGGAAATAGGAAACTAGGTTTGCCCTCCAGTCATGGTCATCCCAAACTGCATTGGCTTCCCAATCTGCCATGAATAATTTAGCATAGCTGGGGGCAAACATGGTTCCCATTGCTGTGCCCCTTTTCTGAACATAAAAGGAATCTAAAAACCAAAAAAAGTTGTTGTTTAAGATGATCTTAATGCCCTCGATAATAAAGATAATTTGAGATTCTGGCATTCTTTTTTTCTGCTTTAAGTATTTTAGTGACTACTTTGCAACCTTTTTCATGGGGGATGATAGTATAAAGGGATGTTACATCGCAAGTCACCAGAATATAGTCTTTTTGCCATACAAAGTCTTTAAAAAAGAGAAGGAGGGACATGGTATCTTTCAAGTAGGATTTAATTATTTTTTTTTACAGAGGGTTGAAGTAAAATATCAATGTATTCAGACAAGTTGGATAAGATGGAGTTTATACCTGAAACGATAGGGCTGCCTTGGGGTTGGTCTCGTTTTTATGAATTTTAGGGAGAAAGTAAATGACTGGAATTTTAGGGTATGGTTTATATAAATAGTTAAATTCTTGTTTGTTGAGAATGTTGGAGTTGCTACCTTTCACTAAATAATTATATAAGGTGGCTTGGATCTGAGAACTGGGGTCTGTGGATAACTTCTCATATACATCATTATCATTTAGTTGCTTAAGAGCCTCATTTATGAACATTTCTTTAGAAAGGATAACAAGGCCGCTGGTTTTATGACAATATCTTTGTCTAATTGTAATTCTTTAAGGGCCTTTTTTTCTAGATGGTTTAAATTCGTTTTGTCTGCCTTTTGTCCTAATATTATCAAAGTCTTTTAAAACAAGTTTTTCAAATACTTCTAAAGGTCCTGATTTAAAATTAGATGGATAAAATTTAGATTGGGGCTTGAGGTTAGTATTTATTATAGTTGAGGTATTGTTGTAGTCGGGATAGTGGTTGAGGTAGACTATGTGGAAGTGTTTGGGGGAGGTACAGTTTCTTTCCCCATAAAAAATCTTTTTAGAGTGGCCTTTCTTACAAATTTATTTACGTCCAAAAAAGCTTGAAATGGTTTAAAGGACATGGTAGGTGAAAACTTAAGGCCCTTGCCTTAAGTTGTCTCTTTTCAGCCTATGTAACTGTGTAACTATGTAACTATGATTTATTAATAGACAAAAATACTGAATAATTTAAAATTAAACATTTAGTATAAAATCCTGATACTTAAATTCCCATAAAACTGATCTGTTCAGAATTAACCCTCTATACCTCTATGGTTCACAAGTCATATACCCTTAGTAGAAATCCCTTAGGTATGAAGAAATAAATCTGATAAAAGCTGAAAAACTGGGACCAAGAAGTGCAAACTTTATATATGAAAAGATATACCTGGTACAATCTGGTGCCTGTCCGATTTGTCTAGTTAATTACTAAATATGGTAACTCATGCCATTCTATTTTTAGGTCCAATTCAAGTAATCAGACAGTTGTGATGAGCTGGCATCCAACTTCTAAAATAAGAAGTAGAAATGACAACAGAGCTGATTCAGCAATATTAATCTATCTAAATTATTTTGGCCTGCATTCTTATTTCTCATCTCACGGACCTAAATAGACATCTTCACTAATATATTTTTATGTTTTGATTCATAATATGTTTTATTTCTTAATTATTGGTCTTAAAAAAGTGAATTTTACTTTTCATTTGTAATCTTATGACAATTTGATCATAATTTTTTGTAACACACCATCTTTTATATATCAGCAATTTGTAATATTGAGTTGTTTTATTTTTTAATATATATATTATAGACAGTTTGCGAACTGTAATTATGCTAGCACACAAGCATTTTATAGATTAATTCAGGAATGGTCCTACCAAAATCCATATATTTTTTCTCCTTGAAAATGTTCTGGAACTTCAGCAATCCTTCAATCTTTGACATTGTGAATATATTTTAATCGTTTATCTGCAATAACCCTCAGGTCTTTTTCCATTAAGTAGCTATTTGTGTCTGTACAATTTGTAAAATACTTTGAATGAAGGCCCTTGGTACTCAAGTGCATTAAATAGAAACACCTTTCATGCATTAAACATCAGATACCATTTGTCTATGAAACATATGTTTTATCATACCACCAAGTAACCTACACATCTATGTTTTCATTATATTTATTTATCAAGTTAGTTACATCTTCTGAAACCATCTATAATACTTACATTTCATCTTTAAAAATGCTGTAGCCGCCTCGTGCACATTTTGCTATATGTATGCATCCCTGGAAGAGATTTTCAAGGACCTATTCCACTGTAGAAATCATGAGCAAATGGCTCATTGGAGTTGATAGTGTGAATATGAAAATGATGGGAGTCAGAAAATATGAAAGTATAGAGAAAGTGTACATTTTGAAATTTTGTTAAGAAGGAAACAAATAAGGTAATCTGAAGCTCTGATCACAACAGTGGAATGCTCTCTCCGGAGAAAGTTTGGCATTTTGTGAGTTTTCTTGGTCCATTCTGATAATGAAGACAAAGTCATGGGCAAATGGAAGGCCCTGAAGAATGAGTTCCGGGAATTAGGAAGTAAAAACTGTATTGTTTTACCTGTACAATGTGCTACAGTGGAACGGCTAAGGTTGAAACAGGAGGTCAAGGTATTTCTGACATCTCAGTGTAGGAAGGATGGTTTTTATAACACTGTAATGCTTTTGCAGATGGTTACAGCCTTGATGAAGAGAAGTATTTGCTGTACTTGGGAGAGAATAATTAGAGTATATTTGAACCATGGTAACAAGATGAGGGAAATAGAAGATTATGTGATATAGATTGTACAAAGATGATGGTGGGAAAGGCACAACATGATGTTGCTTACATGTTTCACGCCTTAAGGGCAATACATCACACCACGAGTCAAAAGGCACTCTAAATTTCAAAACTTGCATGACTTGCATCACTGGATAGATGTGGACTAGTGTGGAATCAAAAAATAGTGCAGACATTTGAGCATTTAAGAAGAGTGCTAATGGAAGTGGTCAGCATCAAAATTGATGGACAGCGGCAATATTGTGTGCTTCAGCATCCAAAAGGTTGAAGCAGGAGATCGGTGAAACCAGTGAACTTGTTGCTGTTCCCAATATTACCAACCAGTTCTTGTATCCATCCCCCAAAAAGCAACTAAAAGAGATCTTAATAGAGTTTACTTTATCATTACCATCAGAGATAGCCATTACTGAAGAGATAGAGTGGAGTACCAAAGTAGTGTCCACAATGTCTAATACTGGTGGTGGTGATGAATCTGATAATGTTATTGTAGTTTCTCCTACCACTGGAGCCTTTTTTGTTTAACTCTTGCCCAGGAGAAACCTGACTATGTAATTACAAGAGGAGAGTTTGGAAAGAAGAGATAACTATTCACAATTTTCTCTAGCTATTAGTTTATTGCATCTTATTCCATCTTCATTAAATGGAGACAGTTGTAACATCATCTACAACCAGAAGTAGTCCCAGGTATCTTGCCCACTGTTGCTGTTGCTATCACCACCTCTACTCCCACCACCACCACCACTGTCAATACCATTTAAATTAGCATTAGTCAACCTAGTGCTAGTGTAGAGGCTAGCTTTGCTGCAGTTTCCCCTGCCACCAATTCAAATTCACATACATCTTCAACAGCTACAAGATAAAGGGTTGAGGCTAGACTTGGAGATTTGTTACAATTTAAATTGCAATTCATCCAAATTTGGACCAATCTGGTGATCGGTCACATTCCAGAACTCTGAGCTGAACTGCACCCGATTCTCAAAACAGATGACTTTTGTAGTTGCCAAGCAACTTCACTTTTATTTGTGATCCTGAATTCTATCCCTGGCACCAAAAAAAAAGACATGATTGATGGCTAGGGAAAAGTCCCTAAATCTTGATTTTATTTAAAGATAAAGTGAGAAGTGAGTAATAAAGGAGAAGCAGTAAAAAAATAAATACATTTATATTTATATATTATATATTTCATTATCATAAAACATATAAACATATAAATACAGATTTTTATTGTTCCTCTATTTTTTCCCTCTATTGGCTAATTTTTTTTTTATGATCTGTGAACCAAATGGAAGGGAATTGATCCTGCCATTAGTGTTGCAGAAATATATACATAGAATTGTATTAAGTGATAGAAGGGAAGCCCTTTAAGCAGCTGATACAGGTCCTTGCTCACAAGTATGTAAATTCCTTAATTTTCCAATTCACTTTCAGCAGGAATATAGTATGAACACTGTACTGTTCCTGTAGTACTATTAAAGGAGCAGCTGGCTAAAGCTGTAGATGAATTGATGCACTTCACAATAGATTTATGGAGTGTTTGTAGTGGCCAGTATGTCTTTCCCCTTCTTGACACACTGGTGGCAGCCCACACTGCCTGAGCATGGTGGTGGTAGAAGAGGTGGTCCCACCTTAGCAGCATGACAGGCTGGGAGTGAATCTGTTTAAGTAACAGGGCTATCAATCTCTCCAGCCAAATGCTTATGTGATGTACATAAACCACATGTTAAAAAACATCCTGCATGCAATCAAACAAATCATGTCAAAATAAATGGGAGAGTAGGCAGGAATCATTGTGCATGTTGGATACATGTCACCAATGGGGCTGCTAACATGGTCAGAGCTCTGCCAGGTTATTGTTTGTATGTGTGCACTATTGTGCACACATTGTACATCTTATAGTGAAGGCTGCAATTCACACAAAAAACCCAGAAAGATTCAAATCCTACTTGATTGTTGCAGAATGTTTGCTGGGAATTTCCACCATAGTGTGAAGGTTAACTAACTCTTGAGGAAGGTGCAAGTGAAAATAGGTCTTCCCTGACACTGTCTATGACATGATGCCAGTATGTGTTGAAACTCCACTTTAGACATGATGGAAAGAATTTTGGAATAGCAAAAGGAAATTGTCTATCTTCTGCTCAGTCTATTGCATTGACTATTGGACAATAATAAGGCAACTAGCATCAGTTCTTAAACTATTTATGGATGTGACTGAAACTTTGAGCTACAGTTATGCCAGTTTGAGAAAGGTTATCCCCATTTTCACGCACCACATAAGAAAGGTGGATGCCATCGTAAGAAACACGGTAAGTGTTCCTGGTGGCACACTCCAGACCAATGTAGAAACAGTGGTTAAAATGTTGAAAAATGTACTCAAAGCTCATCGTCACAAATTATCTGATAATTGCCCTGAACCGATTGTACTTCCTTGTGTGATCATAGGATTATGGTAAAATTTGCCCGAATCTAATCATGTAATTTCCATTCTACATTAAAACGCTGGAATGTCAAAATAATCTTTATAAAAGGATATATATATATATATATATATATATATATATATATATATATATATATATATATATATATATATATATATATATATATATATATATATATATATATATATATAACTATTGAAAATAATCATTAAATAAATCAAGTGTTAAGGAGATTAACTAATTTAATTTCAGCATTAAGACCTCTAGATATCAATGTATTGAGGGAGTAGATCTAAAGCATTTCTTGGCTGGTGAATTTCACAGCTAAATCACCCCCTCTACAGTTATTTTGACCTATTTGAATTCCATGATATCTTAACTTTTTTGATTTTGCTTTATGTAATTTAGCGAAATGGTTAGACAAAAAATTATTTTAAAATTTTGTTATTTCTTACATGCTCTGCTAATTGTACAATTAGCGAATGTTTACTCTATATAACACAAATTGTAAGGGCAACTTAATAAAAATAAACACTTTTGGAATAACAAGTGATAAGTATTTATTTATGCAAAGTATACAGTAATATACAAATTGGGTAAAGGTACTGTAAATTGTAAGAAGCTGTTCTCCTGGTAACTCAAAATGGTTACATAATCCCTTCATGGTTAATAACTGTGTTTACTGAAAGGTAAAATTACGTTTCAGAATTGCAGTATTTGTTAATATACCATATATCAACATTTTATTACTCATACCCCTTCTGACACTTTCCAAAATTAAGTGTCCATTATGTCCAATAATTGATTTATATTTTTATATACTCCCTAAAGAAGTTTAGTTTTTTTGTTTTTTAAATTTGACATTTTTTTTTTGAAAGCATTATCATCCAACATATGTCAATCAAAGGTATATATCGCTTTACATTGGGTGTTTAACAGAGATGATAAACATCCAATGTTTCAAATGGATACATATTGCAACACATTGTCACCAAGGCATTATAAAGTGTTTGAACAAATTAATCAGAACTTCAGCCACCTGGCTGAATGTACAGAATCCTGAACCCAAGCTGAATTGAAAACTTACGAACCAAACAAATCATGCAATGGATGAGCTTGTTTGTTTGATTTGTGATTCAGAATTCTGCCTGTGGTGCCAAAAAATACAGATGATTGATGGCTAGGGGACAGCCGTTAATTGTTGATTTTATTTACAGATCAGGGGAAAAGTGAGCAATAGAGGAAGAAACCGAGTAACAATAAACATCTATATTTACAGTGAGGGAAAAAAGTATTTGATGCCCTGCTGATTTTGAATGTTTGTCCACTGACAAAGAAATGATCAGTCTATAAGTTTAACCCCTTCGTGACCAGACCATTTTTCAATTTTCTTACCGTTAAGGACCTGGGCTGTTTTTACATTTCCGCGGTGTTTGTGTTTAGCTGTAATTCACCTCTTTCATATTAAATAAAACACATACTTATTAAATATAATTTTTCATCAAATATTTATATATGAAACAATTTAATATGAAAAAACTAAAATAATTTTTTAATTTAAAAAATTAAGAAATGTTGCTACTTTTTTAGTTCTGTATGGCATTTTAACTGTTAATGTCATTATACTGTTAGCTGTTACTGCAATAAAGTACACATATTTTTATTCAGCGTTGTCATATGAGTAAAACAGTACCACCCGCGTATAGGTTTTATGGTGTTTTGGAAAGTTACAGGGTCAAATATAGCATGTTACATTTTTCAGTTTATACACATTAAAATTTGCCAGATTGGTTATGTTGCCTTTGAGACCAAATGGTAGTCCAGGAATGAGAATTACCCCCATGATAGCATATTATTTGCAAAAGTAGACAAACCAAGGTATTACAAATGGGGTATGTCCAGTCTTTTTTAATAGCCAATTAGTCACAAACAGTGGCCAAATTTAGGGTTCATATTTGTTTGTGTGTGAAAAATGCAAAAAACTAATTTTAATGCTAATTTAGGCCAGTGTTTGTGACTAAGTGGCTACTAAAAAAGACTGGACATACCCCATTTGCAATACCTTGGGTTGCCTATTTTTGTAAATGGTATGCCATCATAGGGATAATTCTCATTCCTGGGCTACCATAAGGTCTCATAGGCAACAAAACCAAGAGCTGTCCAAGGATGTCAGGGACAAGATTATAGACCTACACCAGGCTGGAATGGGCCACAAGGCTATCGCCAAGCAGTTCGGTAAAAAGGTGACAACAGTTGGTGCAATTATTCGCAAATGTAAGAAACACAAAATAACTGTCAGTCTCCCTCGGTCTGGTGCTCCATTCAAATCTCACCTCATGGAGTTTCAATGATCATGAAAATGGTGAGGAATCAGCCCAGAACTACATGGGAGGATCTTGTTAATGATCTCAAGGAATCTGGGATCATAGTCACCAATAAAAAAAAAATGGTAACACACCATGCCGTGAAGGACTGAAGGCCTTGAGACTCTCAAAGGCATTAATAGACTCCTTAGACCAGAACTGACTATTAACATTTTTATGTGTCAGATTTGTTATCAGGGCTATTACCATGGAAAACCCCTTAAGAGTAAATAAATCTACGGTAATAGTTGGCAAAACTGATAAACCACTGGATAGCCTTTAAGCCATGAGGTAAAGGCCATTGTAATACTGCCTCTAGTTTCTTAGGATCCATCTTGAAACCAGAAGCAGATATAGTATAACCATGAAACTGCACCTCCTTTTGGTCAAAAAGACACTTTTCCAGTTTGCAGTAAAGACCATTCTTTAGCAAATTCTGTAAGACTAGTTTAACCTGAGCATGTTCTTTTATCAGGTGTGTACACTAGTATATCATCCAGATATACCAATATGAAGGAATAAATAAAAGCCCTCAGGACATCATTTATGAGATCCTGGAAAACAGTGGGGGCATTACATAACCCAAAAGGCATCACCAAGTATTCATAATGCCCATTTCTCAAATTAAATGCTGTTTTCCATTCATCTTCTTCTTTAATCTTAACAAGATTATATGCACTCCTTAAATCTAGCTTAGTAAACACTTAAGCCCCTTTTAATCTGATCAAACAGTTCAGATAAGCATTCCTTATGATTATTTTGTTGAGAGCCCTGTAATCAATACATGTGCGTAGATCACCCTCCTTTTTTGAAACAAAAAACCCAGCTCCCACTGGAGATGAGGTTCCACGTATGTGTCCTTTAGTCAAGGATTCCTGTATGTACTCCTGCATAATTTTACTTTCCAAGAGAGACAGAGTATAGACTCTTCCTTTAGGTACTGGCAATAGATCTATGGAATAATCATGTGATCTATGCGGAAGCAGAGTATCTGCATGCCCCTTATTAAACACTTCCTTAACTTCCTTATATTGAGGAGGAACCATAGTAGAAAGCGGAGAGGCAGTAGGTATATTAATAGTATTCAATTGTTTGGCAATAGGTATAATACATCTATTGCTTCACTCTTCACCCCATTTCAATATTTGCCATGTTTCCAATCGATGCATGGATCATGCTTGACCAACCATGGAAAACCAAGTAGTGCACAAAGGGAAGAAAATAACCTGGAAGGTGGTTAGCTCCCTATGTAGGGCCCCTACTTGTAACATGATAGGGAATGTCTCATGCGTAATGAGCAGTTTTTTAAGAGGTCTACCATCTATGGTGTTGACCTCTCCTTTAGAGGGATATTGTGTATGAACACAAAGCGGGCATCAATAAAATTTTCTGCTGCTCCTGGGTCAAGCAACGCATTAAAATAAACCCTGAGATCATGAGACAGGATGGACACAGTAAGGAGAAGTCTAGTGAGAGGCAATGCAAGGGACATAAACATAACACCTAAGCCCGGTCCCCTGACAGTCCTTAGGTGCGCGAGTTTTCTGGACGTATTGGGAAGGCCCTCATTTCTCCTATATTGCCCCTCTGTTTCTGACAATCTCATAACCCCTAATTGCATAGGTTCTGGTTCAGCTATAGCCAAAAGAGGTTTTTGGACAACAGGGTTAGAAAATTAGGGAGCAAGAGGAGTGCTATTTTTTCTGGTCCTATTACTGATTCTTTCTCTCTCTCTTAACCAATTATCGATGTCCATCATATAGGTGATGTACTTGCTTAGTGTGTCTGGTAAGTCCCTGGCTGCCACCTCATCTAGAATGGTATCGGACAAACCATCAGCAAACCTAGGATAGGGCTCCCTCTAATCCCTACTAACAAGATAAACACAGAAAGTAAAGAGAGGAAGGTTGCACCAAATGAAAAAATTATTTACTGAGGAAAATATCTAAAAGAGTCAGATAACAGTGGTAGGTAGTCACAAACTAAAACCACAAATAATAAAAAAAAGAGTCCTAATCCAAATCTTGCCAGAAGGACAACCAACAGTCCTTTAGAAGGAATGTTCCATGTAGGAAACAACTTGTGGGATCCGTATGTGGAAACAAAGAAAGAATGATGCAATAAGTCCATAAAATTGATATTTCTAAGACAACAGGGTCTAATGTAGTCCTAATAACGTGTAATAAAGCTTTAAACCAGCTCTAGTATGAATGGCATACAGTGGTACAATCCCCACTTATAGGATACGTGAAGAGGTGTAAATATCGCAGCAGTTTGTAGACTATAAAAATGGTAAAAAAGTAGACAACTAATAGTGCTCACTGTATAAAAAGATAGTAGGAGAATAAATATAAAAGTGTGTACTCACATTGAATCGAGCAGGAGGACTGCTCAACGAATCAAGTGTGAGTGGTATAATCCCCACCTTGAATTTCTTTGGAGTAATACTCAACTAGAATAATAAAATCGGGATACTAAGCAGCAATAGTAAAAAAAATAAAAATAGTAGCAAAAGGTGATAAAAAAGTAAAATGGCACAATCAATGTAGTTAAAAGTAGCCAAAGTACCTTTATTAGACACATTATTAAAATATCCACAATGCGTTACACCTATCGAAGTTTTCTCAAGTGGAGGTAAAATAGACATGCTTGGTAGGATAGGGTATATATAGGGGATTGATAATAAAGCAATTATAAATTTGGCACCCAAATGACGTCATAGATAAAAGGTTACATTTGCAAATTACAAAATAAATCATACCTACAGTTAGTTTATTGTATAAGCGACTTGTATTTAAATGTTTGCATTAAAACGAGCGTTATAACGGTATTGAAGGTGGTCACATGATCAGCGGCCATATTACGAATCGGACCGTACCTCATGACGTTCAGCTGTGCATTTTGGGATATGTAGTAAGTGTCAGGGTGCGAGGGGGCTGTTAGCGGCCGTGTTGATATAAGTGGAAAACTCAAAAAATAAAGTCCTGTCTAAAGACAAGAAGAGAGTAAAAGAAGAAAGATAATGTGATGTAAATCAAAAAGAAAAAAGAAAAAAGCTACCAGTAAGTGTCTCAACATCATGATCGATATTGTCACAGTTGAAATGAACGTTAAGACATAACTTTTAATAGATATACTATAAAATTAAAATATGTAAAAGATAAAAACAAAAAGCACAAGGCTAAATATATGTCCTGTAATCTGGCTCAGGCACTACACCCTCCAATAAGAAATGTAGAAAGAAGAGTATCAGTGAGAACAGATAGGATACTTAATAATTCAAAATATGGCTCTTGTTATAGAAAATGTAACCAAAATGATAGAGGGGAGTGCAGAGTGCATCTATCCTATAGACTCTCCTGCAGCAAAGAGTCTAGTATGATACAAGAGACTCACTGGAAAAAGGAAGAGAAAATTAGGTGGAGATATGAGATGTATGAAGAAGTTATACATGCATCTTTAGAGAGGAAAAGAAAGGAGGAGTGGCTATTATCTTCTTAAAAAGGCTTAATAAAGAGATAATATATTCAGAGGTAGATAATGAAAGAAGATGCCAGATCTTAGTTTGTAGAACAGACAGTGTAAAATATACTTTTGTAAATCTTTATGTGCCAAATGTATTACCAACAAAGTATGTAAAAAAGATAATCGATAGAGTAGAAAAAGTCTAAATGGGAGTGTTAGTTATTACAGGGGACTTTAATTGTGTCCCAGATACGGTATTAGATTAAAAAAAACCTAAAGAAAATAGAAAAATAAGTAATCAATTAAAGAAACAATCTAACATTCTAATAAATATTACGACAGAAAATTATTTGTTGGATATATGGCGAGTCTATCATGCAGAAAAAAACCAAATTTATACACCATTCTAGGGTACACCATTCGTTATCTAAAATTGATATGGTTTTGGGTGAGAGTAGTTTAGTAGAACAAATCCAGAAAATTATAATAAAGGACAATCCATGGGCGGATCATTTTCTATAATTTGTTTGATATAAGGAAAAAAGGAAATATAAACCTTTTAATACATGGCGCCTGGACGATAATAGCCTCTCCAAAATGGAAGATCAAAATTATATTATAAATTTAATAGAACTGTATTTCAAAGAAAACAAAATGAAAGGAATGTCTTATGCAATGATCTGGTGTGCCTTTAAAGCTGTAGTAAGAGGATACTTGATAAAACTTGAAAGTAAAATTCCAAACGAAAAAGGAGCTTCGAGAGAAGAGCTATATATAGAATACTATAAGCTATCTAAAAATAATACAAAAACATTTAACCAGCGAAACGATAAAAGAACTAAATGATCTCAAAGATAAAATTAACAAAATAGAAATGGAACGCATTAATAAAAATCTAGAGAAAGTGAAAATTATTTTTTACCATGATAACAACAAAATAACAAAATGGTTAACTAATAAACTTAAAAGGAAATCAGGGAAGAATATGATAGCAAGTATCAAAAAAGATTAGATAACATACAGAAATCCAGAAACTATAGCTAAAATATTTCAAATGTATTATGAAGAATTATATAATATACCAAAACAACCGAAGGGATATCAGATATCCAAATATTTAAAATATATAGAATTTCCTAAAATAACACAGGAACAAAATTATATTATCAATGTTCCTCTAAGGTAGAATTTAAACAGGCCATTGAAAAATTAGAAAATGTTGAAACCCCAGGCCCAGATGGGCTGACTAATAGATTTTATAAGATTTACATGGATATATTATCAGAACATTTATTAAATGCTTTTAATGAGAATGTGGAAAAGGGTTCTGAGCCAAAAGAAATGCTATATATATATATATCTCGGTAATGCTAATATATTACTGATTTTTAAAAAAGGACAAGGACCCCCAAGAACTTAAGAACTATCATCTGATTTCCCTAATAAATGTAGACTCTAAGCTGTTTTCAGCAATCTTGGCAGATAGGATAAAAAAAATTGCTTCCAAACCTGTTTCACGAAGACCAGATTGGTTTCGTTCCCACTAGACAGGCAAGCGTTAATTCAAGGCATTGATTATTGTATTGGATTGGGGAGAGAGAATGAAGAATCCCCTTCTGACCCTGTCATTAGATGCAGAAAAGGCCTTTGACAGGGTCGGATAGGGATATATGTTTGGGGTGCTGGAGGCTATGGGCTTTAGTGGTTGGATGAGAGCTGCAATTAAAACTATCTATCAAGAACCGAGGGTCAGGTTTGTGGGAATAGATCTATTCTCCGACTGGTTTTTGTTAGGCAATGGTACCCGTTAAGGATGCCCGCTCTCACCAATACTATATATACTATGTATGGAGTCTATAGCAATAAGAATAAGGGCAAACCCTGGTATTAAGGGCATCCCAGCAGATTCTCTAAAGAACTAAAACTATGTATGTATGCCAACAACACTATAATGACCTTGACCGATCCATTTGTTTCTGTTGCTCATCTGATGGATGAGACAACGAAATATAGTGAAATATCTAACTATAAGATAAACATAGATAAATCTGTGGTTATGTTAAAAAATTGTGATGCTGATAAAAAAATAACAACAAATTTTAGATTTATACGGCTTTAAAAAAGCTAAAAGAACTTTTAAATATTTGGGTATATTGCTGTCGGATAAAACAAATAGAATAATAGAAGATCATTTCCTGAAATTGATTAGATCAACAAGTGTAACTCTAAAAAATAGAATAATTTGCTACAGAGCTGGCTGGGAAGAATTGATATTCTAAATGCTTATTTATTTCCCAAATGGACTTATTTCTTTAAAATGATCCCATTAAAGGTACCTGACAGCTGGCTAGAGAGCATACAGAGAAGTTTCAGAAACTTTGTATGGAGAAGGAAAAGACCATGTATTAACCTAGAACAGTTGACTAACAGCTTGGGGCAGGGAGGTATGAACTTCCACAATATTAAAAAACACTATGAAGCTAGCATAATACACCATATTCAGATTTTAACTGAAAAGGAAGTAAAAGAGGCAGGATGGTTCATCATGGAAACCCAGTTACTGAACAAGACTGATCTAAATAAACTTGTTTGGCAGAGTAAAGGATACCTGGTATTGAAAGAAAAGAAAAATATAATTGTAACGGAACCTCTGGCACCCCGACCGGGTACCTTCCGCCGACGGATGCTCCTAGTGCTTTCCGAGGACTCCAAGCACTCTGCCTGACACCATAACCACTGCAGACCCCACGAACCGCCGCAGCTTGGTTGGGATCTCGCCGTCTCCACCCACTCTGGACCCAGGACCAGGGTCCAGCTTCCAGACCGAATTCCAGAGAGCAAGAACAGGAACAAGCTCTTAGCAGAGCTTAGTGATTATACCCTGGGGAGTATAGTGATTATAGCAATCCCCAGAGTGTAGTTTCTCCAATCCCCCAAACATGAGCCGAAACTTCATGAAGGTACAAGATGATCTGTTTATTGGCACACAAAGAACCTTCTTTTATGCAGGTCCCCATGCAAGGGGACATCCCACTGGGTGGGACACAGTACAACCAATCACACAATGGTTACATCCCACACATCTCCTCCCCTTAGCCTGAGAGGTAACCCAATTATCCATACATTTTAAAACACACTTTTTACCCAACTTTCATAACTCTAAAACTATACATCACATTCACATAAAACTACATATTCACAATCAATCCATCCAGGGGAACAACATATTAAAAAATGGCATGAATCAGACCAGGGGTTCAGAAGTTAGCACAAGTATCTTTTGGGGCCTGGCTGGCAGCATGGATATCTGGCCCAAACTGGTTTCAGAGTCTTCTATTCTGGAGATAATTGAGAAGTAATGCAATTATCTCCAAGGACAGAGGCAAAACTCCATTAGCCACATGGCAGACAAAGGACAACAAAAGACATAAAAATACATACTGTTACATTTATCACATAGAACCTACACATTTCCAATTTACCGAACACATAATAGCATATATAATATTGCAGACCGCCTGAATGCAATCTGCTACACAGCCTTAAAGGGACATTGTTCCTAAAAGACATAATATGTCCAGGGATGGTTTTTAAAGGGCCAGCAGCAGCACCCTACAAATCCAATATGCCCAAATATTGTACTTGAAGGGCCAAATAACCCAGGGCCATAGTCATGAGGCAAGAGGCTGGCAATCAGGCTCCTCCAACAGCCAGGGGAAAATCCGGTGACAAAAGTCACAATAATTTTAACCCATATTTTCCAGTATTGTATAAAATAAGAAAAAAGATGAAAAACACTGGAAAGATATATGATTTATGGAGTTGGAGATATTGGAAATCTCTTACAGATGATTTAAAACTAGATCTGTGGAGAGAAAAGAACATCAAAGATGTAAATAATATAATGAAGGAGGGAAGAATGAAAACATTTGCATCATTAGTCCTACATTATAATTTACCAGAATCTGAAATATTTAATTATTTAAGAGTTAAATCATTGGTTTTAAAAAAATTTCATGAAGGAAAAAGTCAAAAATGAAACAAATCCTTGAAAAAGGAAAAACTTCAAAACTTTTATCAAAGTGTTACATGCTGATAAGATCAATGTCACAAATCACGCTGTCAAAACAGTTTTTAAAAATGGGAAACTGTAATATTGAAATTGATATCAGTGTATGGGGTGAAACACTAGTTAGAACAAAGAAAAACATTCAAAATATAATATTGTTTGAAACGTACTTTAAAGTATGTGACAGGTGGTATTTAGTGCCAACAAGATTAAATAAAATAAATCCTATTGTTCCAAATTTGTGTTGGAGATGTATGAAAGCAGTAGGAAGCTATATACATATATGGTGGAGTTGTGAAAAAATAAAAACATTATGGGATCAGGTTTACAAAATTTTATATGAACGTGCTAGGATTAAAATTAATAAAATTCTGATGACCGCAGCATTACATTTAGGTTGGCCAGATTTAACAACATTCCAATATATTTTGGCCACACACAGCTTTTTAGCAGTGAAAATTTTGGTAGCAAGAAATTGGAAACAGCCGTTGGAAATCAGCTATACTCAGTGGGTAAAACAACTGACGTCACAAGTAAAGATGGAAATGGGTATATGTTGGAGAAACAGTACCTCAGTTAGGAATAAACTGTTAAGAGAAAAATGTTTGGATTTGGTTTTGACATTTATGTAAAGTCTGAGTAAAATATGCAGTTTTAGATGCAACTATAAAAAGACTAGATTATCCTTGTCCTAACTCAGTAATTTCCTTCCACTAGCAGAATGTAATATGTAACAATGTTAATTATTTTGTTTGTTTAATGTATGTCCATGTTTTGTACTGTATTTTTATATGATGAAAAATCTGAATAAAGACTTATTAAAAACCAAAGAACCTTCGTTTTACAATTTTACTTGGTATTTGGATTACATTTTAGTTACCTGTGATGTACAATCATTATACACTATTATCCCACATCAAAAAGGTTGTGAATCAGTTTTTACCAGGTCTGTGGAGTGTGAAACAGGCCGGATCGGCGTGATGGGAGTGAGTAAAGATGTCTTTCAGTCCAGGCTGTGGCATGAGCTCTCCCACAACACGTCCATCCTCAATGCAGTTCAGGCCCTGCCCCACCAGATGGGATTTTTATGTGTATATGTGTATATATATATATATATATATATATATATATATATATATATATATATAATATATATATATATATATATATATATATATATATATATACATATATATATATATACACACACACATACAGGTGACACTCAAAAAATTAGAATATCATGCAAAATTAGTTAATTTATTTCAATAATGCAACGTAAAAGGGGAAACTAATATATGAGATGCAAAGCAAGATAGTTCAAGCCGTGATTTGTCATAAGTGCAATGATTATGGCTTGCAGCTCATGAAAACTCCAAATCCACAATCTTAGTAAATTAGAATATTACATGCAATCAATAAAACAAGGAGTGTTCATAGAACAATATGCATGCATATGGACTCAGTACTTGGTTTGGGCCCCTTTTGCAGCAATTACTGCCTCAATGCGACGTGGCATGGAAACTATCAGGCTGTGGCACTGCTGAGGTGTTATGGAAGACCAGGATGCTTCAATAGCAGCCTTTAGCTCTTCTGCATTGTTCGGTGTCATGTCTCTCATCTTTCTCTTGGCAATGCCCCATAGATTCTCTATGGGGTTCAGGTCAGACGAGTTTGCTGGCCAATCAAGCACAGTAATCCCACAGTCATTGAACCAGGCTTTGGTGCTTTGGTGCCTGCTGGAAAATGAAGTCAGCATCCCCAGAAAGCTCGTCTGCAGGAAAGAAGCATGAAGTGCTCCAAAATCTCCTGGTAGATAGCTGCATTGACCCTGGACTTAATGAAGCACAGTGGACCAACACCAGCAGATGACATAGCTCCCCAAATCAACACAGACTGTAGAAACTTCACACTGGACTTCAAAAATCTTGCAGAGTGTGCCTCTCCATTCTTCCTCCAGACTCTGGCTCCTTGGTTTCCAAATGAGATGCAAAAGTATATATATATGTGTACACGAAGCATATAAGCATTTAAGGATAGCTGCATTCACAGTCTTCTTAAAATGTTAACCTTTACTCAAATTAAAAGTGTCCACATAAAAAGACAGATGTTTCAGACTCCTAATTTGGGACTTTCCTCAGGACCATTAAATAGAGTATAAAACAAACCAATTATATATAGCCTTAACATAAGTGAAATTACCGGCGTTCCCAGATGCTGTCTGAGCATGTGTTTATTTCACCTCTTAATTGCTATATTAAAAGTTACGTTTTATTTTTAGAAATACCTAGCCAAATTTGATGATATTTGCCACTACACCAGTGATACAGTTATTCTTTCTCACTCTCTCCTGGCTTTTTTTCTCACTTATTCCATAGTGACTAATCTCACTAGGGGTTACCGCCGGTTCAGGAGGTTAATAATTACATTAACTTTCTTTACTCTTTTATTATATATGAAGTGTAAGTCTAAGTGTATTTTGATACAATTATATATATATATATATATATATATATATACATATATATATATATATATATATATATATATATATATATATATATATATATATATATATATATATATATATATATATAAATATATATATAAATATATATACATATGCAAAGTTTGAGCATGTGGGCGGAGCCTTTATTTGTGGGAGGGGTTATTTGGCCTATAAATACACAGCCTGCCCCTTCTTCTGGGCTGAGGCTTTCTGGTTCAGCCCACCCACCACTCCCTTTATTAAGCCATTCAAATTTGTGGGCCCTCTTTTTACAGGCCTACTCGAACGTTGGTTTAAGCATACCACAATCGAGTTATGCTCCACTAACAACTCGGCTTATTGTCCCGACCACAAATATATATATATAAAAAGAAAAATAAGATAGCACTCTCAGGACTATAAATGAAAAATAAAACTTAACTTTTAATGCAAAAATCGACGTTTCAGTCTGTTAACTACAGACTTTCATCAGGATTAATACAAATCTAATCAAAATAGACATATATAGTAAAATACAAATTGATAATCAACTTACCCTTCACCAAACCACTTGTTCCTCCCTCTGAGCTCGGTCTGTCTCCCACGTGGGTTTGGTCGGCGTCCGGACGAGCGTCAATGACGTCATCACGTGACGCCGGCGTCATGACGTCATCACGTGGGTGGACGGCCGGCAATGTCATTGGGAGCTGGTTGCTAGGGAAGAAAGACTTCCTAGCAACTAGTAAACTACACACTAGTGCTGAGATTAGATACTAAAATAAAATTTTACAATTTAATTTAATCTATTCAATTAAATTACAGTCAAACTTGAAGTTAATGAAACCCCTATAATATACAGTAGACTGCATGTTTTATGTGCAGGATTAAGGCTAAACTGAATTCTGAATTTTTTGATTTGTTCCTGTTTGTTGTAGATTTGTTTATTAGTGTGTAAATTTATGTAATTGTCCCAAATCAAATCAGGGTAAAGCTGTGCATGTGGTTATAATTCCAAAGAAATGGTTGTTTTTCAAAAGTTCTGCTATGGATGCAAATATCCAGAAAGAAAAGAAAAGGATTGTGAAAATAAATAATTCAAATGTATCGGGCTGTTTGAATTTTGAAAGGCAATTAGCAAAAATAATCCTGTTAAATTTGGCTTCCATCTCAGTTAGCAAAAAAGGTTTAATTGAAAAATTATCAAATTGTGTAATAAATATTTATAGATGTTTTTCAAATTGTTTGACAACTCACTGTCAAACAATAGCAATACAAATTAGATGGCAAGAATAAATAAACAACTGTATTTCATTGCTAGAGGGCATCTTTTTCCCTATTAATCCTTTTTTGCTCCCCAAAATGCACTTTACTGGACAATTGCTTTACCATTCTCACAGATAATCTCATAAAAGAATGTTTTTTGTGTGCCTCAAAAACAGGATTTAGAATCAACTAGTATCTAGTATATATACACAAAAATATATACTTTCCTTCATCTACGTTAAGATATATTTCCTCAGAGACAGAAAACACAGCATCATAAAACAGATTCCTAGAACTAATATAATTTATTGCACACAAGAAATCATATATTGGACCCCAAAGTCACAGAACAGTACTGCAAAAAACAGGCATCAACAAACTTTCACTGTGATTGAAATGAGAGAGTGTGTGAGAGATATTTATTATTTGCTTGCTAGTAAGTTAGTGGGTTACTCCAACACTAACATCCTGGCATCAGATACTAAATTTTGCACTTAATTGACATTAACCAGTCTGGAACTCTTGTTCCAGACTTGTTAATAACGTCAAAATGTCTCAGCCTGAGGTTGAGTTAGGTCCATTAATGGTGCTTCATTAATGACCACTATGATATGTTACATCGCCATGTTGTCACTAAGCACAATACTCTGTTTAGTGTTCTGTACTTGGTCTTGACTAATTATTTTCAATCCCACAATATTTTTTTTTTGCATAAATGTTAGCATATTAGAATACTTATTTTAAATTAGCCCATTTTTTTATTTTTAAAAAATAAAACATGGTTAATCTTGGAGTATCCATTTTCTAGACTGTTTTATAAAAAGTGGGACTTCATGCTTCAACATAACATATACATTTTGTAGTTTTCTCGATGTTCAAATCTCAGTAGTTTTGGAAAAAAGATGGTCTTGCATAATTATTAAGGGGTGTAAGCTACATGTAGTCTGTCCATTGGTTATAGGTATACTTGACAAATGTTGCCACTAGAGACAAGTCCCTTTTAATTTCTAGAATGTCACTGCAATGGAACCTTTAGCAGACTTTAAGTAGTTTCATGCCTTCAGAAAGGGACTGTGATGTTTTTTTGGTAGACCCATTAAAGGAGATGACATGTTTTAAGGATCTGCACTTCTTTTTTTGGATGGAATCAGTTTGATATGCATTGATTAGTTTAGGTTCCCTCTGTCACAAGATATGCCAGCTTGACAACTGTCAAAGGGCAAGCTATTTGAATTATTATCCATTCTTAGTATTATCTTGTCCCCTGTATTAATTAGTTTGCTCTGCCCAAGGTTAAGAGGTAATCCAGGCATGAACCCCTTACACATTCGAGGGGTATTATCTATATATCACTGATGAGGCCTAAAAAAAGCAAATACAATTGTCTGGAGTTACTTTACCTCATGTTCAGGGATACCACGCGCCCTTTTTGGATGGAATCAATCTGATGTGGAAATGGATTTGGGTCTCTCTATAATGGCACAACATGAGTTAAAGCTAGCTTTGTGCCGTATGGATGATTAGTTGAATTCCCAAAATGTTTTGTGATTCTGAATTATACCGATGGAGACAAAAAAGCAGAGGACTATTGGGATAAAGATGACTAATGGATAGTCAACGGTCAATAAATTCTATTTTTGTTTCACAGAACATGTGAACAGTGACCAATAGAAGAAAAAAAGGAGAAACAGTTAAAAAAAATATATAGTTATATATTTACTACTCCTTGTTTTTTTCCCTCTATTCATTATTTTTTCACACTTGATCTGTAAACTAAATGGTGGGAACATTATTTGAATATGTATATATTTTCCAGTACACTGACTGGCCCTTTTTTGCACCTGTTCTGGTTTTCTAAGTGTTTTCAAAACTTAACTTCTTTCACATCTTTAATCTTTTTCATATTAGAATCGATCTATGTTTGAGACGACATATTATCTTAATAATAAATTAAGATACATTATTTATTTTAAAAAGGCTCAATAATCCCCAAATAACTCAAAGTATATGAATTAGCAGAGGTATAAACCATTCAAGAATTAGGCTTAATAACAAGAACTTGTTTTGTTTGTAATCATCATTTAATATTGTGAGTGTTAAACCGACATGTATTAACCAACCCAGCATATCAAGAAATGTTAACGTTCAACCTTTAATATGTCATATTATGCTACTTATCTGTTAAGCAAATGGTGAATTGTCAAATTCCATGACTGGACCACTCGGCCTCTTCTTCCATGTGTAAACCTTTCTTTGTGAACAATATCTTCTGTGATTTATTTTGACCATTGAGTTTTGACCATGGAGTTTTACCCTTTTATTATTTTGCCATCTGATCTAAATATGACTATTTATCTATTCTACTAAATTGAGAATTATGCTATAGCTCCATTTGTTCTATCCACACAAAAGAAACCTCTGTCATATTATCATCTAATGTGACCATGATTACAAAGTTATGAAGCACTTTCATTTTCTTTAATCCCTTAAGGACACATGACATGTGTGACATGTCATGATTCTCTTTTATTCCAGAAGTTTGGTCCTTAAGGGGTTAAAGCATAATACAGGGAGTACTTAGTTACTATGTATCTGTTAAGTATTTTTCAATGTTATACCAAGTATATATTCAGTGTTCTGACTGATGATGCATAACTCTAAACTTATAGGGAACAGATTGATTTATTTGCTTTACCAGTTAGAAGATCATGTCTCATAGATTTGGATTTTACTTGTTCCTGTTTTAATTTCATTAACATATAGATACACATCAATTATTCATAAAAATTAGATGAAAGTACATTCTGTACATGTTAACCATGTACAGAACCTTCCTTCAACTAGGTACTTGTGTAATAAAAGCAGTATAAAAAAATGAAAAATTATAAAAATCTAAACATATTTTTTTTCCTTTCTATCTCTTTTCCTTCCCTCTTTCTTTCATTTTAATAACACTATCTCTCTTCTTTTCCTTCTCCTTTTTCCTTTCTTTTTTTTCTTTTGATCATTTTATCAAAAACTCTTCTTTTACTAATGCTTGATCCTCTTTTTATATTAAGAAGTGACATCATTCAGAATTCGTATTTAGACCATGGTACTATGGTTAATTGGAAGATCCAACTCATCTCTACTTTTGGCACAGGTTCTTTTCTCTAGTTTCCTCTCTAGTTTCTGGGGACACTGTAAGCTAGCATTAGCATTATTTATTCAGCAAAATGAGCTGAAGAATTTTTTTTTAGATATTTCTCAAGTGCTTTTTACTTCTGAACAGTTTCCTCATTGTTCTGCCAATACATTGTAATCCACAGGGTCATTGGAGCCGGTATATTACATTAGTACTATTGCAGGTTGACATATGCTTTAATTTGAAAGATTGTTTTGAATGACTGAATTTCTTGGATTGCTTTATAGTCTTTATCTTTCTATTTGTTTATGTTAAACACTGATTACATGTGAAAAAGCCATTCTACTTGTTATTATTGATATTATTTTAATTCAAACTCTTCCTGAACGGTTCTTCATGTCTTTTCACTAGTTTATTCTTTGTTTGGGGCTCCTCTGATTATAATTATTGATCTTAATGGTAATAGATTTTACAAAATGATGCCCTTTTTCAGAAGTGGCCAATGTTTTTTAATGCTTTCTTTAATTGTACATTTTGGTTGTTATAGTCCGGTATGATAGGAGGTATTAACTCCACTGAATAAGTACTTATGACCTTAGTTTTTTTCGACAATAGTAGGGACCTGTCTATAACTTTTCTACTATTCTCTGTGCTGTTGTTAGTTCTATCTCACTATAATTTTTCTTCCAAAACTTTTCCTTAATAATTTATGCATGTTCATTATACTTCTTTATTTCTGTACAATTCTGTCTTGTTCATCGGTATGTTTTGAAGACAGACAGGATAGTCAGCTGTCTTTTAGGATGTAGCTGTTGATATCCATTTCTTTGAAGAACGTTCGTTTTTTTTAAATTCTTTATTTAGCATTTTCAGCAGTACAAACATATGGGTAATACAACATAATTCAAAACACAACCGTTGCAGGTAAATAGGATGCAGGCAATATGTACGTTGGGCAGTGCTTTTCTTAAAGGCATGGTAACTGTATTTGTAATATGTACTCACCACATGTTAGTGTCTAAATAGACTAAAAATTAATCCAATGCCCTCAAAAATGAAGTTGTCTTTCCCTAAAAAAAAAAAAATACTTCTTCTCTAGGGAAGTCGTGTACCTTGGCTGTGACTTCTAGATCTCTATGTTCAGGGATGTTATTATGTGCTCCTCCATTAGGTGATGCATTTCCATATGTTGTCCATTTATTTTCCATTATCTGTTGTGCCTTGTCTTATGTTGTCGGGTATATAAAATTCTATAATTTTCCTTCTGTGGAGATTTGTTGGGTGTGGGTTCCAAAGATTAATTTTCCATGTTACTTCTGTAAACACTTTTCTTATTTGGATGGAGGATTTTCTCAGTAAATGACCTTGGATTACTGGTTCTTCCCTTTTCTTTTGTTTCATCTGTTTGAAAAAATGGTAAATTACATTAAATATATGAATATCAGGAAATAAGATGAGCAGAAACAAGATGAAGGCCTTCAATGATCTAGCCCAAAATAAAGATATTGTGATTAAACCAGCGGATAAGGGGGAGGAATTGTGACACTTTCTAAATCTCAATATCTGAAAAAAGCACACAGATTGCTAGGAGACAAATGTGCATATGGCATCCTAAAGGAGAATCCCCTTGAAAAGATGACCAGTGCACTAGTCAAACAGCTAGATGAGCCAAAGGAAGAAGGGATATTAATGAAGAGAGAATATTATTTCCACTGCATTAAACTCCCTAAATCTCCTGTTTTGTATTTTCTTCCAAGGATTCATAAAACGTAAAACAATCACCAGATAAACCTATTATTTCGGGACTTTATTACCTCACATCACGATTGTCAGAATATATTGATTTTTTTTTTCTGTAACCATGCAAGCAGAGTAAGGTCACATCTTAAGGATACCACCAGCATCATAAGGGACACTAATGATTATGAATGGTCAGATGAGTACCTACTCATGGTAGCTGATGTGTCTTCTCTGTACACCATGATAGACCACACCAAATGAGGTGAAGCTGTTCTGAATACTCTAAATAAGAAAAAAGAACTGAATGACCTCCAAACAGAGTTTCTACTTAAAGGGATTTTATATATCCTCACAAACAATTACTTTTGGTTTGAAGATAAATATTACATACAGGTTAAAGACAGGTACAGCTATGTGGATACACTTTAACCCTTACTTTGTCAATTTATCCATGAGTGTTTGGGAAGACACCAACATCTGGAATAAACACAAATTGAACATTTGTTTATTGATATATATATATATATATATATATATATATATATATATATATATATATATATATTATTTTTTTTATCTTTATTTTTTATTAATTTTCATTTATAAATAAATAACAACTTGAGATACATATATTACATATATTACATCACTATTGTTATAAAAGGACAACCAAATACAAAATGAATTCAGGCAATATATATGGCATATATCATGATCTTCCATTTTTTAAGTATATTGACTATAAGTCTATTCCAACACTTCATATAAATGTGGAAACCTTAATTTATACCAATTGACTTCACATTTGCCTGATAGATGTACACATTTTTTTTAATTTTATATATGGATATAATTAAGTAACTAATATGTAAAATATAATTGCTTGTGCGCTGGGGTGCCTACATTGTAGGGATGAAGGTCGCTACAGCTTTCTTTAGTAGTAATAAATGACAATTTGATGGACTTGGTACAGACTACATTTCCTTTCTTACTTGCCTGGAAGGTTGATTTTACACTCCATAATATTTATTATTATTATTATTATTATTATTATTATTATTATTATTGCCATTTATATAGTGCCAACAGATTCCGTAGCGCTTTACAATATTATGAGAGGGGATTTAACTATAAATAGGACAATTACAAATAAACTTACAGGAACAATAGGTTGAAGAGGACCCTGCTCAATCGAGCTTACATTCTATAGGAGGTGGGGTGTAAAACACATTAGGACAGGAATTTGCAATCAAATAAGGTGGGCTGCCCTTTAGGAGAGGGCAAGAGACAGGTATGTGAGGTAGGGGTTAGTCTTGGAGGCCATAAGCTTTCCTAAAGAGATGGGTTTTAAGGCACTTCTTAAAAGATGCAAGACTAGGGGAGAGTCTGATGGCGGGAGGCAGGCTATTCCATAGGAAGGGAGCCGCCCGCGAGAAGTCCTGCAAGCGCGAGTTGGCCGTACGGGTGCGGACAACGGACAGGAGGTGGTCACGGGCAGAGCGGAGAGACCGAGAAGGGACATACCTATGGATCTGTGAGGAGATATAAGAGGGGCTAGAGTTGTTCAGTGCTTTATAGGTGTGAGTTAGTGCCTTGAATTGACTCCTATAGCACACAGGAAGCCAATGTAAGGACTGGCAGAGGGGTGAGGTGTGAGAGAACCGACTAGAGAGGAAGATCAGTCTAGCAGCAGCGTTCATTACAGACTGTAGGGGTGCAGTACGGCTTTTGGGAAGAGCAAGCAGGAGAGGGTTACAATAATCCATGCGGGAAATTAATAGAGCATGGACAAGCTCCTTGGTAGTATCTGGTGCAAGAAAGGGGCGGATGCGGGCTATGTTTTTAAGATGGAATCTACAGGATTTGGCAACATGCTGGATGTGAGGCTCAAAGGTGAGACCAGAGTCAAGTATGACGCCAAGACAGCGCGCTTGCAAGGATGGGCTGATGTTGGTACCACAAACTTGAAGGGAGAGCGAAAGAGGAGGATCAGTATTAGGAGGAGGAAAGACAAGGAGCTCAGTTTTTGAGAGATTGAGTTTCAGAAAGCGGGAGGACATCCAGTCAGAGATGGAAGAAAGGCAAGCAGTGACACGTTGCAGGACAGCAGGGGAGAGGTCCGGGGAGGAGAGATATAGCTGGGTGTCATCAGCGTACAGGTGGTAGTGGAATCCAAATTAGGTAATAAGTTTGCCAAGAGAGGCAGTATAAAGAGAAAATAGAAGGGGACCAAGGACGGAGCCTTGGGGGACTCCAACCGAGACAGGGCGAGGGGAGGAGGTATCATTAGAAAAAGAGACACTGAATGAGCGTTGGGAGAGATAAGAGGAAAACCATGAGAGGACAGAGTCACAGAGACCAAGCGATTGCAGAGTTTGAAGAAGGAGAGCATGATCAACGGTGTCAAAGGCCGCTGAGAGGTCAAGAAGAATTAGTATGGAGTAGTGGCCTTTGGATTTAGCTGCGATTAGGTCGTTAGTAACTTTGATAAGGGCAGTCTCTGTAGAGTGGAGAGGGCGGAAGCCAGATTGAAGGGGGTCAAGGAGAGAGTTGGAATTGAGGAAATGAGACACACGGGTAAAGACAAGTCTTTCCAGAAGCTTTGAGGAAAAAGGGAGCAGGGATATGGGACAGTAGTTAGAGGGGATGGACGGGTCGAGGGATGGTTTTTTTAGTATAGGTACTACAGTGGCATATTTAAACCATCTAGACCAGATTTTATTATATTTCCCAATATTTCCAATTTTAAAGTACACTGCCTTTTCCATTACCCCTTGATGATTAATTTGGGTTATAATTTTGGTTGGAGAAGGAATTTCTATTCAATTTCCAGTATCTGGAAATACAGATCTTTATTGCCATTAATATGTGTATTAACAAGTACTTTTCAGAAATCTGCCCTCTTCCCCTGATGATGGCGTTATAATAGGCTGAAACGCATGTTGAGCTTGATTTATTTATTTTAATATGCAGTTTCGCACTTGCTAAGTAGCACCTTTTTTATTTTGTGTTGGAGTTACTTATATATATAGGGTCTTTGGTTCAGATAGGCACTAGCTTGTGCGGTGCTGAGGTATTAGGGACAGATGCTAGTATCCTAGACATCTAGGGATTTTTTTTTCTCCTCTTCTCTGTGTAGGAATTTAGACCAATTCCCCCTTTCCTTATCACCACTTATTGATTCTGCTTAATAGCAAGATATCCCTCTCTAGTGGAATGCCTGTCTGCACCCTATGGTGTTTCCCTATACCTAATATATATACACTGTTCCTATTTGAGACCCTTTCACTGTGAATAGTAGCTCTATGCCTTATGGACTAATAAAGGTTTTTACTATATTTCTTGGCATGTAAACTACTTATTTAACCTAAGTTGTACACATTCCTAGACATTCACTTCCATTTGGAGTGAACACCTTGGATATTGGTTTAATTCCTTTTCTAATTTTAGTAATTAGGGCTATCCCCTGTTTATCTAGTACAACTAGGTGACCTCTTTTGGACTTCCCCAACTTATGGTTTTAGTTGGTAGGAGACACCCTGACCTGTTCCTTGGTCAATATCCTTACTAAATACTTTTCAGAAATTCCAACACCAATAACATTTATATGGAAAAGGAACTTTTCAGGAGTCAATTCCAATAGCTTTATATCTGGGTCCTTAAGAAGCTGTAATACAAAAATCTCTCGATCAGGTTCAAATTAGCACAGTCCCACCAAATATGTTTCAATGTTCCAAAGTCCTTATTGCATCTCCAACATTGGTTTGTGCAATAAGCTTTAAATTTAAATAATCTAGTGGGAACTAGATACCATCTATTAAGAATTTTATAGTAATTTTCCAATATGTTTGTACAATGTAATGATTTCCTAAGGTGTGCCATGGCATATGTCCAGTTTTGATGGGAAAAGGAATAACCTAAATCTTCTTCCCACTTTATAATAGTTTTTATTTTAGCTTCTGGAATAAATTTGTTAACAATGTGTCTGATTTTTAGAAGATTTTTTAGAACTTAACCCATAGAGGATTATATCCAAATGAGACTGGTCTATTAATCACATTTTTTTCAAGAAATTTGCAATTCTTAAATATGTAAATTTTTCATTATTGGAAAGTTTATACTTTTGTTGCAACTCAAAAAAAGCATTAGGAGATATATTAAGTCCTATTTGACCAATTTTTACTACACCTTTTTCCAACCACCAGATTCAGATCTTTTAAATAGTTTAATCACTTCAAGTGGGGCTTTACAAGAAATTTGGTTTGAGCATAAAATATTTTTTTTTTATAAGGTCAATTGATTTAAATATTTGAAAGATTATTGGATTCGTAAACAATTTATTATCTAGCCAACATTGCTCCCTCTCGATCATGTACCATGTTTTCTCTCTGAATTTTATGTTTCCCCATTCTAGGAAATGGGAAAACATAACTGAGTTGTGAATCAAATGAATGTTAGGGAAGGACAATCCTCCTTCTCGAAAGTGTGTTGACATTATTCTCCTATTAAATCTTGCTTTTTTATCCAACCATACAAAGGAGTAGAATAACTTGTCAAAGAGATTTAATATTTTATTTGGTACTCTTATTGGGATTATACAAAAAAGATATTCAAGTTTGGGCACTAAATAGGCTTTTATTGTATTTAGTCTGCCCATCCAGGACAGTATTGAAATTCCCCAATTTTTTAATCTGATCTTTCAAGACTTTAAGTAGTTTAAGATAGCATAAATGTATCCAGGTTTCTATATCAAAGTTAATTATAGTTCAAAGATAGTTTATTGTTTGTGAATCCCAATTACATTTATATTTTAACTTGAGTAGTCTTACTTGATCTTGGGTTAGATTTCAGTATATTATTTGAGTTTTTTGTAAATTAATTTTGTAGTTAGATAAGCGGCTATAATTATCTATGCATTCCATTACTGAAGGGATAGAAGTCTCTGGGTTGGTAAGGGTTAATATTATATTGTCTGCGAATAACGTTATTTTTTTGCTCACTCTCTCTTATTAATATTCCTGAGATGTTTTTAGATTTCGGGATATATGCTGCAAGATGTTCAACAGAAAGAACGTACAACAGAGGGGCCAGAGGGCACTCCTGATGCGTACTTTTCCTAATGTCAAACCAGTGTTACCATATACTTTTGCCTTAAGATAGGTGTATAATGATATCGCTAAATCTTTAAAAGTACCTACAATTCCATATGCTGTCAATGTTTCATCTAAAAATTAAAAACTCCCTTTGTCAAACATCTTTTTGGCATCAACAGCAATAAAAACAGTTGGTAAATAGTGATGTCCCGAACAGTTCGCCAAACGGTTCGCCGCGGACGGTGAACATATGCGGTAAACTTTGACCCTGTACCTCACAGTCAGCAGACACATTCCAGCCAATCAGCAGCAGACCCTACCTCCCAGACCCTCCCACCTCCTGGACTTCTGCAAGAACACATTTGGAGCATATACATTTACTATAGTGTATATCCTATCATTTAGTTTATCCTATAGTGTATATCCTATCATTTAGTTTACATATTACTATATTAATTTGAACTTGATTTTATTTGAACAGATAATGGCTATCCCTCTTTTTCTTTTTCCCTTTAAGTTTGCACATAAAACAGTTGGATATTTTGAAAATTTCCATTGATCCTGGGTATTGTCTTTCCAATGAGACTCTTGTATAAAACAAACATCTACATTGTCATATATTAGTTTCTTGTATAATATACCTCTGTCTATGGAATTATACAATGCCTGGGAATTTATAGATAATATTTTAATCGACAATAATTAATTATGATTTCTTGTACGAGACTGCTCTGTATCCATCAAATTGTGAGCACTCTCATCCTTTCTCAGCTTCCCCAGCACATCAAACAACCTTATAGTATAAATCCACACATAATTACAAAAAAAACACATAACATATATACATAAAAGGAGTTCAATACTCCGCCTTCGATAGCAACCTAACTGGTAGTTCCCCTGAGATTCATACATTTTCCAGGGGTACTCAAATGCTGGTGGTGATAATGACTATATATCTAACTTGTATCTTAAAAACTTTGGTAGAAATTTGACTGAATGTAACTTGAGGTGACTAAGCTTTCAATTGACCATTTATGAAGTGCCAATATTTCTCATTATCGTTGATAGTTTCTAATAAACAATACTATCAACTCTAGGTTTCAATATTAAATTAGTTATATCTAAAAGAGCTGTTATTACCCTACCAGTCTTACATTTACATCCTATTCACTATGATAAATCTTGTTGGTGTTTCTCTCTTATTTCTCCTTTTGCCTTCCTTCTTTCTTAATTAAATGGGCTAAATGTTTTGTTACAAAAAAAAACAAAAAAACGATTGTTCTGTACATTACTCAATGTGAACTCTTAATATAATTTTTCTAACTTATTAATTCTTATCACGCCCAGGTGTTATATACTATACTCATGTGTAACCATGCAATCTTCATTGCCCATATGTGTAATCTCATATTATTCCTCTAGTGCAATGAGTCCGAATTAATATTTTATTCTGAGATTCTATTATAATACTTTTTATCGTTAACTAGGTGATACATCATTTGTGCATATAGTTACCCCTCTTTCTTATTCTTAATATTTCAATGATCCTCTTCATCTTACCACTTATTTTTCTTTAAATTAACCCCCACTATTTAATTTGATAAGAGCAGTTTCTGCATCAGTGTATAAAAGTGAAAAAAAAAATGAGAGAGAAAAAAAGAAAAAGAAAATAATAAAAAAAAGAAAAAAACACAATAAATCTTCCTTCCTCTCTAAAGAAATACATATATGTAAAACGAAACATACTTTATTGCATTGTATAGCCCAATACAATTATAATGCTTAACTATACAACTAATCCAATATACCAATATCTTTGAGTCTGGCTAATCCTTTAATTGGGTCATTTAGGTTGATATTTTGATCTTCAAATGATGCTACCAACTTGGTCGGGAAACTGTATATTAAATTTTTTACTCTTAGTTTCTTGGTGATCTCTTTAGAACTTGCTTGTTTTTTCTACAATATTCAAATCTACTGAGATTGTGGATTTGGGGTTTTCATGAGCTGTAAGCCATAATCATCGCACTTATGACAAATCACGGCTTGAACTATCTTGCTTTGCATGTAATGCGTCTATCTTATATATTAGTTTCCCCTTTTATGTTGCATTACTGAAATAAATGAACTTTTGCACAATATTCTAATTTTTCAAGTATCACATGTATACGTTACAATGGCAACTGAGTTCCACATGAATGGGGCTTATTATATAAAAATATTGACTCTTGCCTCAACAAAAGCTCTATTAGTGATGTCGCTAACCCGAAATTTTCGGTTCGCGAACGGCGAACGCGAACTTCCGCAAATGTTCGCGAACCGGCGAACCGCCCGAAACGCCATTGACTTCAATGGGGAGGCGAATTTTAAAACACACAGGGACTCTTTCTGGCCACAATAGGGATGGAAAAGTTGTTTCAAGGGGACTAACACCTGGACTGTGGCATGCCGGAGAGGGATCCATGGCAAAACTCCCATGGAAAATTACACAGTTGATACAGAGTCTGGTTTTAATCCATAAAGGCAGAAATCACCTAACATTCCTAAATCACAATCAATATGGATTGACACCTGACATATGACATATTGACACCTTGACATATGGATTGACACCTGTCCTCAGAGCCCCTGATGCACACGGACACAGAGCAGAATAGAGACTGTCCCCCTACATAGGGTCACTTGGCAGATATGGATTGACACCTGTCCTAAGGATCCCTGATACACACTGACACAGAGCAGAATAGGGACTGTTCCCCCTACATCGGGTCACTTGGCAGATATGGATTGACACCTGTCCTAAGGTTCCTGATACACACTGACACACAGAGCAGAATAGGGGACTGGTCCCCCTAAGCATAGGTCACTCTAAGTGTATGCTTACTCATTGACACCTTCCTTGTTACAAAACTGCTATTTGTAACGGGCTCCTTTAAATGGCAAATTGCCCTGCTTCCCTGGGTTGTGGAGAAGCCTATTTGCCAGCCTCCCTCCCGCAAGACTATGGCCCCTGGGAGATTGTGAAAAATGTATGCACTTTTATTTGGTGTGTATGGCCCCTAAGACCGTCGGGCAAGGGCTGGGGCTTATGGACTCTTTATGTGACTGGTGCTGGCCTCAAACACCTGGGACATCAGGAAGATTGGGACACTGCCCCTTTAAGGCTGTGTCCCCAGACTTGTTGGGGACACGGCCCCTTTAAGACGGTGTCCCCTGTGTCCCCAGACCTGGTGCAAACCCTTTGTGCCTGCCTTGCTATTTCCCCACTTGGTTCAGTAAATGGGAAATTATTTCAGCTGCAGAGACTAAGTCCCATTCGGCGATGGGACTTAGTCTTTTTTTCAGCCTGAAATAGACCGACCTTACAGCCCAAATCTATGGAACTGTTTTGGGCAGGAAAATGTGCTTGCAGTCGGTCATAAAGGGACCTCCAGCTAACTTTTTAACCCCTGGATGGATTTGGCTGATTTTTGGTTATGTTTATGTTTTAAGTGTGCTGATTCCAAATATGTAATTATGAAGATGGATGTGTAGTTTTAAAGTTACAGGGTATGGCTAAAAACTGTATTTTTACTGCCTGTGTTTAATTATGTTAATCTCTTCCCAAACGTCATTTCGTTCAAAGTGGAGAGAATGTTAAAAAAATATATTTTGTTCTGAGTGTGAGAAATGCTTTTCAGCCGCTTCTAATCTTAAGCATCATTTGAGGAGCCATACAGGAGAGAAACCTTATTTGTGGTGTGTTTAGTATTGTTCTGATCAGTTTAATACCTTCCGCGTCTCCTATCAGTGGACGTGTATATGGCAGCCATTTTAGGAACCGTACACCTGGGACCCGAGCAAGGTCACCTCGCTCAACAGGCTTGCAGCGTATCCTCCAGGAAGAAGAGCCTGAACCCTTACCGGCTGCACGTGTCTTACCTGTACATGGAAAGCTGCTGTGGTTCCTTGATGAGCCAGCTGTCCGTGAGTTAACATGTCCCGTGGAGAAGCACTCTGTCCTGTAAAGCCTCACCAAAAAAAAGGAGTGGTGTGTTTAGTACTATTTTTATCAGTTTAATACCTTCCGCGTCTCCTATCAGTGGACGTGTACACGGCATTGATTTTTATCTAAGCCGTGAACTTTTGCATAGCGAAGTAGATTCACTGCCATTGAAAAGGAGTGCATGGCGGTGGTGTGGGCCCTCAAAAAGCTGTAACCTACTTGTATGGACAACCGTTTACCTTACTCACAGATCACATTAAATTTGGGGCACTGCGCGGTCAAGCTAATGTGACACCAGATAGGAGTGGTGTGTTTAGTACTATTTTTATCAGTTTAATACCTCCCGCGTCTCCTATCAGTGGATCGCGGTGGTTAAGGCGTTACCTTGAACCAGACACCTAAATCTGAAAGTATCACCTCGTTCAACAGGCTTGCAGCGTTTCCTCCAGGAAGAAGAGCCTGAACCCTTACCGGCTGCACGTGTCTTACCTGTACATGGAAAGCTGCTGTGGTTCCTTGATGAGCCAGCTGCCCTGAGTTAACATGTCCCGTGGAGAAGCACTCTGTCCTGTAAAGCCTCACCAAAAAAAAGGGAGTGGTGTGTTTAGTATTGTTCTGATCAGTTTAATACCTTCCGCGTCTCCTATCAGTGGACGTGTACACGGCATTGATTTTTATCTAAGCCGTAAACTTTTGCACAGCGAAGTATATTCACTGCCATTGAAAAGGAGTGCATGGCGGTGGTGTGGCCCTCAAAAAGCTGCAACCTACTTGTATGGACAACCGTTTACCTTACTCACAGATCACATTAAATTTGGGGCACTGCGCGGTCAAGCTAATGTGACACCAGATAGGAGGGTGTGTTGAAGTACTCATTTTTAATAGTTTAATACCTTCCGCTCCTATCAGTGGTCGTGTACACGCAGTAATTTCTGTAACAGGCAGATGGAAGAAGATGCTTGGTTGGTCCTCCTAACTGGAGACTGTGTTGCTGTACGGGTGGCAGGTGGAGCCATTTATAAAGTACACACTGCTTTATAAAGCCATTTATAAAGTACACACTGGCGGCTTGAACCCAAGTTGGTGGCGGATAAGTCACGCGAGTCAACAGGCATTCTGAGCTTAAATACAGCAGCGTGTGGACCATTTTTAGCCCAAGGCAGCTCATCTCATCAGGCCTTTTTTACATAGGGTCACTTGGCAGATATGGATTGACACCTCGTCCTAGGATCCCCGATACACACCGACATTGGTATATAGCTGAGCACCTGTTCCTCCTGGCCAGGGTCACATGGCAGATATGGATTGACACCCGTCCCCGTGAGCCCCTGGATAACACCGACACAGATCAGAATAGGAATGTTACCCCAACATAGGTCACTTGGCAGATATGGATTGACACCTGTCCGGCGATCCACGCATACAACAACTGACACAGATCAGAATAGGGAATGTTTACCCCAACATAGGTCACTGGCGATATGGACGGACACCTGTCCTAAGGACCCCTACACACCTCGACACAGAGCAGAATAGGGAATAAGCTACCCCAACATAGGGTCACTTGGCAGATATGGATTACTAATCTGTCCTCAGAGAGCCCCTGATACACACCGACACAGATCAGAATAGGGAATGTTACCCCAACATAGGGTCACTTGCCAGCTACCGATCGACACCTGTCCTCAGAGCCCCTGATACACACTGACACAGATCAGAATAGGGAATGTTACCCCAACATAGGGTCACTTGGCAGATATGGATTGACACCTGTCCCAAGGATCCATGATACACACTGACACAGATCAGAATAGGGAATGTTACCCCAACATAGGGTCACTTGGCAGATATGGATTGACACCTGTCCTAAGGATCCCTGATACACACTGATACACACCTACTTGGATGGTATAGACATTTTAGCAGCTCCTGGCCCGAACACCTGACCCACATAGGAGCCGTAATAGACCGGATTAGGGAGTCCGGACTGACCCTAAAGCCCAGTAAGTGCCATAGGAACGTGTAAAAACCTCCCCAAGATAGTAGTATGGGCCCCAGAGTGTGAACAGGCCTTCCAACAGCTCAAGACGGCGCTCATTAAATCAACACCCAGGCCTTCTTCTCCTGATCCAAATCAAACATCTCACGTCCATACAGACGCTCTGCGCTGGATTGTATGTGCAATGGTTTCAAGTCGGCATAGTAAGGAAGTAAACCCGGGGCTTATCTAAGCCGTAAACTTTTGCACAGCGAAGTATATTCACTGCCATTGAAAAGGAGCGCATAGCGGTGGTGTGGGCCCTCAAAAAGCTGCAACCTACTTGTATGGACAACCGTTTACCTTACTCACAGATCACAACAAATTTGGGGCACTGCGCGTGCAATCTAATGTGCCACCAGATAGGAGAGGTGTGTTTAGTACTATTGTTATCAGTTTAATCACTGTTACGC
>OW240912.1:314790103-314910620 GCA_933207985.1 Pelobates cultripes | reverse complement strand
TTAACCCCTTAACGCCGTTACAGCGTTCTATGCCATCGCGGCTTTAAAGGGCTTTAAAGCCGTTGCGGCGGCATAGAACGCCGTAACGGCTTAAGCCCCCAGAGAACCGGCGGTATTCACCTCCCCCGCGATCCTCTTCTGGAGGGCTGCCTGACTGCCCAGGCAGCCCTCCACCGGTGAATGAGGCCCCCGGGGATGGATCTGCCAGCAGGGGGACTGTCTGAAATATCAGACAGTCCCCCTGCTGGTGGGAAACTAAAAAAATAAACATGTTATAAAATAAATTCAATATATTTATATATATACACGTCATACGTTGTGTATTTTAATACTAATATTAGTATATATATTAGTATTAAAATACACTTAGAATGACGTTACATATATATAATATGTATATATATTATATATATATAATAGATATATACACATATATTATATATATATATATATATACGTATAATTACAATAATAAATAAATAAAATAATAAAATAAATACATAAAATATTGAAACAAAATTTTATTAAAATTATATATTCATATGTAATTTCATTCTAACTGTATTTTGTTATTAATATATATATATATATATATATATATATATATATATATATATATATATATATATATATATATATATATATATATATATATATATATATATATATATATATATATATATATATATATATATATTATATATATATATATATATATATTTGTGGTCAGGGAAGAAGGCCGTATTTATGTGGACCTATACCTCTAATCATTAGTCTAATATACTAAGTCGGTTGTAGTGTGCCGAAACCGACGAACGGGTCAGCCTGTAAATAAAGAGGGCCAACCAATTAATTGATTCCTTTTGTGGAGTGGTGGGTGGGGCAACAGGAAGTGACCAAGCACTGTCAGCAAGGTATGGAGGTAAGTAGTGGGTTTATATAGGCCGGTTGCAACCCCTCCCACAACTCCAGGCTCCGCCTTCCCATTTGTGGTCAGGGAAGAAGGCCGTATTTATGTGGACCTATACCTCTAATCATTAGTCTAATATACTAAGTCGGTTGTAGTGTGCCGAAACCGACGAACGGGTCAGCCTGTAAATAAAGAGGGCAAAAGAGAAGTATCAGTTCCACACTTAATACGTATACACATACATTATTACCCGAGCTTCCCTACTTTGCCAATTGTTTAAAAGCTTGTCTCAACTCTTTCTCAGGTTGAGGTATGTAACGGTAATATGAACTGGTACGTTTTGGCTGGAGGTTGATGTTGCCGCTCCGATACGAAAGGAGTGGCCTGTATATGCCGTGGGATCGTACCCGATTCTTGTACATAATAATCTCACGTATTTGACGAATTTTGATGTAGTCAGGGGTTGACTGTGTATTGTGAGGAGAGGAGCTTGTTTGGGTTGATAAGCCATACCTGCCATGTATTTGTCGAATAGTTGTACGGGGCACCAATGATTGCCGGTTGGGTAAAATTGAATGTCAAGGTGCGGACCCATTTGATTCGTTTGAATGTCTTAATGTCAATGTGTAGTGATCACCTATTATGTTTATGTGTGACACACACAGTATATTTCCCTTATTGTTGATGTTGCTTAAGGTGAGTTCGTTGGGACGCATAAAATGCCAGGTATATGGCTGTTTTGAGTGTGTTATTGGTGTGATTATCCAAGGGTTTGGTATCTAACATGTCAGACAATGCCCTGAATTTCTCTGCGTCAATTGGTAGCCATCTAGTAGGTTTTGGGTTTTCTAGGCGTTGGATGCCTTTTAGCATATTTTAATGGGGTGTGCTGATAGGAAGTTTTTTATACTGGAATATGTGTTGCTTACATGATGCTGTATTCCAGTTAAATAGAGTTTTATGGTGTTGTGTGCCAGTTTCAAGTTGAGATGGCAAAAAGAGGTGAAAGCCACCATAGTATCTAACCTATAAGGATTCGTAATGATGTATTCTGAAACAAATTTGTTGAATAACATTAAGGCTCGGTTGTACATGCGTCTGGTGTTTGGGGAAAGTGAGGCCTGTGCTAGTGCCCTCCCGTGCTCCATGAGTAATTTTAGTCCAGGATGAGGTCTCTGAACAGCGGCGCCTTTCTTGGATGTTCCTCTGCTGTTGGGTGTAGCTGTCTGAAAACCTGTAATTTTGAACAGGATAGTGTGTCAGCTGCTGAATTATGGTGACCTGGCACGTGTATGCAAGTCAGGAAAAAAAAAAATTTTTTGTGTGGCTGCCAACCATGTGAGTCTCCTGACCAGGTTCATGATGGTTAGTGAAGAAGACCTGCCTTTGTTCAGAATCTCGCAAGCCGCCATGTGGTCAGAGTAGCATTTGACAGCTTTGCCTCCCCATAAGTGGCCCTAGACTTTAGCTGCTGCCACTATGGGGTAGATCTCAAACAGTGCCGAAGTCTTTGTGAAAGCGGGTAATCCTAGTGCTTTGCTAGGCCAAGCGTCCCTCAACCACCTGTCTTCGAAGATGGCTGTGAAACCTGCGTAACCTGCAGGGGAGTTTAATGTCAACGGTGGTATGAACAAGTTTCTCCCATTCCAGTCCGACAGGAAATGGTACCAGCTGGTCAGATGCGCCCTAGCCTGAATGTTCAGTGTAACCCTGCTGTTGTTGTTGGGTAAGTTGGGTAACAAACCGAGTAGACGTGAGATGAAAGCTCGTCTCATGGCGAAGTTGTTGATGATATGCCATGTGCTTAGTTGTCTGAGTAACAATGGATTGATGACCCTGACCATGATTTACCCCATTCCACAGGAGCTGCTTTTAGTGGGGAAAGAATTGCCTATTTTTATGCCATGTAAGTGCCAGTGTGTAGGGTAGATGGTAGCCATTTACTGTGTTGATGATATTGGTCTTACTTAACCAAGCTTCAACCCATGCTTGAGTGATAGCTGTAAAGGTAGATCAATGGTGTGTATAGTAAGGAAACTCTTCGGAGGGTATGAGGGAGTTGAGACTTGGGGTAGCGAAGGTGTGTGGTGCCAATAAGTCTATGGTTAGTCTTTGTTTAAGGGAAGATTCCCTTGTGACAATACCAATGTGTTTGTGTTTGGCGCCATGCTGTAAATGGTGGAGATTGGAAAACCCAAGTAAAAACCCCTCTGTTATTCTTGGCTATGAGTGTGTTTACAGCCGATGGTTCTGTGTGCTGACTGTAAGTGAGGACATGCTATATTCCTTGAAGGTGTATGTATGATACCTGTATGGGAGCCCTTTGAAGCTCCGGAGCTTTAGTAAATCTACTACAAGTCTGGAAGGGTGATGAGTTAGTAGTGTTGAAAATGGATTGGTGTGTACAGATGGTGAGTACGTTATTTGTAAGTTGTATTGGGACACATGGTTTGTCATGTGCCCTGAATGATTTGAACGTATATGCAACATTCTATATGCAATGCAACGACTCATACCAATTGTCTCTGGTAGTTCAGAGGTGCTGGTACCTGGAGCCTGAGAGTGCTCGTCCATTTGTTTGGGAGAAAATCCCTTCTGTATGGGTACCTGCACAAATAAGCATCTCTACATATTCAAAATGCCAACACAACCAAGGGATGGTCTGTTCCCGATTTACCTGGAATCTCTGGGTCTGACCATCATAGATACAGCATCATACATATTTATGCCTTGTTTCCCCAATGTACCGGGATCATATGTGCAGGGTTAACGTCTTGTACCAAGAATTGATTGTACCCGGTAACCGAATTTCGTCTGTCGTAAAATTTTTTGGCTCATGAGTTTGAGTGAGGCTAGCATGGCCTAGGTTTCACCTTAGTTGGTGTTGCTGGGCCTTCCCCTGTCTCCGTTTTATCCGTTAATGTATGGAGGAGTTTGAATAACGCTGCGTTCGTTGCTGTGGCAGGGTAGGGGATTTGTCGCCTCCTTAGGTTGGAGCCACATCTCCTCTGCTTGAAGGTGTATCAAGGGGAAGGGGAGTGACAGGTGACGCCCTCATTATGATACAATGCGAGACGGCTAGCTCACGAGTGGCCCGAGGGGTGTATGCCTCAGAGTGTGAGGCGGGGTGTTGGCCTCGTGGGACCACTAAATGAAGCGTAAAGCAGAGAAAACAGGGGGTAATACCTATTGGGCCATAAAACCCTAATTGCCATTACATTACTACTATTCCAGGGAAGGTAAGAGATGAAAGTGTATCACTTCTAGCCGGGGTGCTAGGAAGAGGAGATTCTTTACCATCTTTTTGGGAAATACTTAAATAACAATAAAGATTGCAATTATATATTTGTACCCAGGGCTCTTGTACTGGCTTGCTAGCTAAGCCGTAAGGCGAAACGATTAGGCTTGGTGTTTTTTGGTGACTGGTGAGGCCCTGCTAGTTGCCAAGTGGCTTGAGAGGCTCTATCTATGCTTGGCGCGAGGGGATTTTTTGTGGCCACCGAACGTTGTGGCAGGATGTTGGCCTCTCGGTGACAGTAACCAGAAAAATAGGAAGGGGAGTGACAGGTGAGGCCCTCTCTATGATACAATGCGAGGCGGCTAGTTCACGAGTGGCCCGAGGGATGTATGCCTCCGTGTGTGAGGCGGGTTGTTGGCCTCGCGGGACCACTAACCGAAGCATAAAGCAGAGAAAAAAGGGGGTAATACCTATTGGGCCCTAGAACCCTAATTGCCAGTACACTATTACTATTCCAGGGAAGGTAAGAGATGGATAACTACGTGAGCAGGTGTACGTACCTGGTAGTATGGTATTGAACCTGACAATCCGTATAGGTTTTTTAGTAGTAACTGTAACCTGAATGGATAAAATCGTATGGCATAAGGAAAAATGGCATAGACCAAGCTTATCTTAAAACATACAGTATATGTGAAAAGTAAAGTGCCGTGACATGTAAATATTAATCATCATAGCCATACTGGTTAAATATGTATCAATCTTAACCCATTAAGTGCCGTATGTACAAGTGAAAAGTGGTCTGTTCCCACCTTGGATGTTGTATGTCCCATTGCTAGGGGAAAGTCTGTTGTGTGAGCAGCGTGCTATGAAAAATGTATGTGAACTATATTACCAGTTACGTATATACAGATGCGTGTGCTACTTTGTAATAATATGTGTATTTATACTACTTGCTCTGTGAATTGTTGTATGCCTTATTGAATGGTAGGGGTCAGTGAACATGGTGTTGCAAAATGCAAGTGTACTGGAGAACTGCCGAGTGCCCTATAGGTGGTAGTGTAGTTGATGCTGATTGGTATGTGAAATGTTGTTTATCTGTTGACCTATAGGGGTCAGTGTTTTTGGTGTCTGTAAAACCCCATGAAAATTGTCAATGTACTTGACAGACCTGTAGGTGGCAGTGTTGATAGAACCACTGTTAGTCTTGATGTGAAAGACAAATTGTTGAGCCAGTGCTGGAGTTTAATTTATGGTTAGGTTTAAAACAATCTTATGTGTAATTGATATTGGCTAGTAATTGTATATGACATGTGAAGACAGTTTTGATGTTGACCAGTAGGGGTCAGAAATGCTGATTGTATGGTAAAATACCCTTTAACCCCCTTCAGGATACATGAATCCCTTTTATTCCAGAGTTTGGTCCTTAAGGGGTTAATCCAAATGCAAGGTTAACGTGAGATTTTGAGAGTGACCTGTAGGGGTCAGTGTGGTTTACATGAAACATTGTTCGTGAGCTATGCCCCAGCATTATAGTTGTATGACAGGGAAACAAACAGTGCCCGTTTGACAATATACAATATGTGAACATAATAGCTTAATAACAGTCATTGTAACAAACCAAAGTTCCGTTAGTGGGTTGTAAACGCACAAAACGTGTGTGTAGTACAGTAGTAAATGCATGAACTAGTTCCCGTTTGGTAGTAAATTGCACGAACCGTGAGCCTGGCATGTCAGGGAAACCAAACGAAACGAGCAGTGAGATTTGAAATGCACGCACAGAATTGCCTAGTATGTTTAGGTAATTGAAACAGAATGTGTTCCCGTTTGGGAGTATGCTAAAGCTCAAAATGAGCCAGTGACAGATATAAAAAAGTGAATTTAAACGAATGATATGCATGAACATGCAATGGTTTTAGGACAGATTTAGACAAAATGCAGCCGTAAAGTGAGGACCTGACCCGTGCAACTGATGCCTGGCGTAACGGGTAGGTCGACTTACGGTTTGTGAGCCACTTGGACACCATCCACAGCGATAGATTGAAGAAAAAGCTGGTAGGCCGGAAAAGCCTGTGGCTGGATTTCTGACACAGCTCAGCTTAGAAAACCTCATGGAGTAAGCAGGTAAAATGGCGTCTGGATGACCCGGAAGTGGAAATCATTCTGATGCTGACCTCAAGCAACAGGAAGTGACCAAGCACTGTCAGCAAGGTATGGAGGTAAGTAGTGGGTTTATATAGGCCGGTTGCAACCCCTCCCACAACTCCAGGCTCCGCCTTCCCATATATATATATATATATATATATATTAATTCTATATATATCTATCTACATATAAAATACAAATAACCGCAAATATATTTATATATATATATATATATATATATATATATATATAGATAGATAGATAGATAGATAAATACATATAATTACATAAAAGATTACATTAGTATACACATAGAATTTAAATACCTATAAAAGCATATATATCAAAATTCTACGTGTATATTTAAGTAATCTTTTAACATAATTATGTGATTTGATTAATTAAAATTTGATTGACATGCCTGACAATACAGGGAGAAAGTGCAGAGAATTTAATTCGCAAGCACTATATTTGACCCTGTAACTCTCCAAGACACCATAAAACCTGTACATGTTTTGGGGGTACTGTTTTACTCGGGAGACTTTTACTCGGGAGACTTCGCTGAACTCAAATATTAGTGTTTCAAACTGGTAAATTGTATTACAACGATGATATTTTAAGTAAAAGTGCAGTTTTTTGCATTTTTTACAAACAAACAGCACTTTTATGGACTATATTATTGTTGTAATATGTTTTACTGTTTTAAAACATTAATATTTGTGTTTAGTGAAGTCTCCCGAGAATAACAATACCCCCCATGTACAGGTTTTATTGTGTTTTAGAAAGTTAGAGAGTCACATATAAGGCTTGCATTTCATTTTTTTTACATTGAAATTTGCCAGATTGGTTATGTTGCCTTTGAGAGCGTATGGTAGCCCAGGAATAAGAATTACACCCATGTTGGCATACCATTTGCAAAAGTAGACAACCCAAGGTATTGCAAATGGGGTATGTCCAGTCATTTTTAGTAGCCACTTAGTCACAAACACTGGCCAAATATTAGTTATTTGCTTTTTTCACACAAAAACAAATATGAACGCTAACTTTGGCCAGTGTTTGTGACTAAGTGGCTACTAAAAAAGACTAAACATACCCCACTTTCAATACCTTGGGTTGTCTACTTTTTCAAATGATATGCCATTATGGGGGTAATTCTCATTCCTGGGCTACCACACCGTCTCAAAGGTAACATTACTAATCTGGCAAATTTCAATTTGAAAATGGAACGTTCTATATTTGACCCTGTAACTTTCCAAAACACCATAAAACCTGTTAATGGGGGGTACTTACATGGGAGCCCAGGGAGTCCCCCTCATTCCTCTTCAACCCCCCTGGCCGTCCAAGGCAGTGCCAGCAGGGGGAGTGCCTGTAATGACAGGTACTACCCCTGCTGCCTGAAAAAATTAAATTATATATACTTAGATCATATGTGTATTTATTAAAGTTTATTTATTATATATATGATCTAAGTGTGTATATATGTATATATGTATATATATATATATATATATATACACACACACATAAATACACATACACTGTCTAATTGTATTGTAATATTAACATATATAATTAAATACACTGCTCAAAAAAATAAACGGAACACAAAAATAACACATCCTAGATCTGAATGAATTAAATATTTTTCTGAAATACTTTGTTCTTTACATAGTTAAATGTGCTGACAACAAAATCACACAAAAATTAAAAAATGGAAATCAAAATTTTCAACCCATGGAGGTCTGGATTTGGAGTCACACTCAAAATTAAAGTGGAAAAACACACTACAGGCTGATCCAACTTTGATGTAATGTCCTTAAAACAAGTCAAAATGAGGCACAGTAGTGTGTTATCCTCCACGTGCCTGTATGACCTCCCTACAATGCCTATGCATGCTCCTGATGAGGTGGCGGATGGTCTCCTGAGGGCTCTCCTCCCAGACCTGGACTAAAGCATCTGCCAACTCCTGGACAGTCTGTGGTGCAATGTGACGTTGGTGGATGGAGCGAGACATGATGTCCCAGATGTGATCAATTGGATTCAGGTCTGGGGAATGGGCGGGCCAGTCCATAGCTTCAACACCTTTGTCTTGCAGGAACTGCTGACACACTCCAGCCACGTGAGGTCTAGCATTGTCTTGCATTAGGAGGAACCCAGGGCCAATCGCACCAGCATATGGTCTCACAAGGGGTCTGAGGATCTCATCTTGGTACCTAATGGCAGTCAGGCTACCACATGGAGGGCTTTGCGGCCCCCCAAAGAAATGCCACCCACACCATAACTGACCCACTGCCAAACCAGTCATGCTGGAGGATGTTGCAGGCAGCAAAACGTTCTCCACGGCGTCTCCAGACTCTGTCACGTCTGTCACATGTGTTCAGTGTGAACCTGCTTTCATCTAGGAAGAGCACAGGGCACCAGTGGCAAATTTGCCAATCCTGGTGTTCTCTGGCAAATCCCAAACGTCCTGCATGGTGTTGTGCTGTAAGTACAACCCCCACCTGTGGTCGTCGGGCCCTTTATACCACCCTCATGGAGTCTGTTTCTGACCGTTTGAGCAGACACATGCACATTTGTGGCTCTGGCAGTGCTCCTCCTGTTCCTCCTTGCACAAAGGCGGAGGTAGCGGCCCTGCTGCTGGGTTGTTGCCCTCCTATGGCCTCCTCCACTTCTCCTGATGTACTGGCCTGTCTCCTGGTAATGCAAATGGGGTATGTCCAGTCTTTTATAGTAGCACTTAGTCACAAACACTAGCCAAAATTGGAGTTGAAATTCGTTTTTTTGCATTTTTCACACACAAACAAATATGAACACTAATTTTGGCCAGTGTTTGTGACCAAGTGGCTACTAAAAAAGACTGGACATACCCCATTTGCAATACCTTGGGTTTTCTACTTTTGCAAATGGTATGACATCATGGGGGTAATTCTCATTCCTGGGCTACCATACGGTCTCAAAGTCAACGTAACCAATCTGGCGAATTTCAATGTGAAAAAACTGAAAAATTTAACATGCTATATTTGACCATGTAACTTTGCACAACACCATAAAACCTATACATAGGGAGTACTGTTTTACACATGAGATATTGCTGAATACAAATATGTGTATTTTATTGCAGTAAAAGCAAACAGTATAATGACATTCACAGTTAGAATGTCACATAGAACTAAACATTTTTTTTTTTTTTAAATCTTATTTTATCCTACTTTTTAATATTTTATTCATATTAAATTATGTTTCATAGCTAAATATTTGATGTTAAATGAAAACCCTGTTTTCCCTGAATACAATGATATATAATAAGTGTGGGTGCACATAATATGAAAGAGGCGAATTGCGCCCGAACAGACATATAGCGCAAATTCAAGTTTTTGTTTACGTTTTGTTTTGATCACAACATGTACATTTGGCTCAGTCCTTAAGGTGTTAACAATTGCAAGAAAGGTTCAGCGCTGAATAAAGTTACAAATAAAATTGGATTTAGGGCAGCACGCCTTAGTATAGAGAGGGGTTCCCTCCTAGTACCCCACAATTAGCAGAAAGAAAAGGAGAAAGAGAATAAGGTTACGCCCAAAATATATAAAATATACAAAAAGATGTATAGTAAAATAATGTGTCTACAATAAAATATCCAGTAAATATATCAAATACAGATAAAAATTAATAAAAAGTCTTTACGAGGAACAGCCAATCTTGATGTGATAAAAATGTTCTTGAAGGATTTCTTATCGTTCCAGAGGTATATGCAAGACACAAGGGAAAACAATTGAACTTCAATACATACTTGAATCTGAAAATAGATGGGATATGTGTGTTTAGCGTGATGTGAAATGATCCTCACTTCTAGGGTATAGGTGGTATGTAATTATCCTCAGATATTTTCAGTGATGGTAGTTCCAAAACCGGAAAGATAAAAAATGGCAAAAATAGTGCTCTCTGTAGCAAATAATATTAAAATACTATTTTTGTGAGCAGACTCACTGCTCAATGGATAGGGTGTGGTGGTATATTCTCCACCTAGGATTCTTTTGGTCCATTCTTGAAATAGTAGAGTCAGGATGCCAGGATTAAAAGATATTAAACAATTCTTCATTTAGTACAAGTAAAAAATATATCTGCAACACGTTTTGCCTTGCAAGGCTTTATCAAGTAGATTAAAACAAGTAGCCAATAAACTTAATAAATTGTATAACTCATTCTGCCGCTTTGTGCTACAATGTAACTACATGACGCACCATTGTGACATGCTAAAAGAAATAAACTGTCTGTCACTGGAATCCAAGCATACCCTTCATCTTTCCAGCCTTGTATTTAAGAGCTTTTCTGGAAAGCTCCCACCGTACCTGAGCAGAATGCTCTCCACTGCTGATCTCACCTCCTATAACCTCCGATCCAGTACCAGCACTTTATTTAGTCTACCTCAATACAAAAAGAAAGCAGACTGATCCTCCTTTTCCTACAGAGTTCTGCAATTTTGGAACAACATCCCGCGCACTTTCAAATCTTTCCCAGGCCTAAAATCCTTTAAGAGATCCCTCTCTACATATCTCAAAACAGAATGCACCTGTCATGGTTGATACTATATTTCCTACCTGTTCTATGTTAAATGTTGTATATATTGTCTATTATAATATTGTTTTTGTATTTTATTGTACCCTATCGTATCAATGCAATGTTTTGTGGACTCAGGACATTATGTATTGATCTGAGAGATTTAAATTAAGAGCAATTATGCACAAGTATAGTCTAACCACTTTAAAAGACATAACACACAAATTAGCATATGCAGAAATCTTTAGTGTTTTAGGTGTCCAAGCCTACTAGTTTAGCATCAGTTTTCTAAAAAGCAGCCTCACATGTTTCTGTGAAGATAGCCACTAATAGAAAAAGTGTTCTCTGTCCCCACTCTTGTATCATAGAGATGTCAAAAGATTTGCCTGACATGACCTCATCGGAGATGATGAATATTTGTATAAGTGAACTGGCCACATCAAGCAGCTAATCTTGGGGTGCTTTTATGTCTTGTTCTAAACCCCAAGAAACTGAAGTGCATAAGGTCACTTTATTAGGAATAGTGGAGTAGATGCATATCACTCTCTATTTTGCTCTTATCTCTTTTTCAAGTGGTTTGCGTGGCCACATTCTTACAAATTATGCAATATGTCCTGAATGAGCCCATTCCGCAGTGTGCAAGTGTCTAATAATTGTGGGTTCAAATAGTGGGTGGCCAGCTTTGTCTAGCAATTGAGTCGGGTTTTTCTTCAGATGTTGATGAGTAGTGGATCCATGGGAAGCCTGGTCAGGTTTCCCCAGCACAATCCCTTTGAAAAATTGAGAGGGTGTGTAATTCTTGCCCTGTTCATGGAAAGGACACTCCTAGTCAGAATATCATACACAATATTCATTAACAACTACTAAGTCATAGGATGTAGAGCCTTCAAGGTCCATATCTTTCAATATAGATGAGGGGTGTAAAATCTTTGGAGTTTTTGCCGATGCCTTGTCTTTACTGGCAGCTGCACTGTTATCCTTCCAGGGTCGCTTATGTGATACATATTCCCTCATTCGAGTCTGAGTCATAAGGGTTAGTTGGGAGAGGAACAGAATTAAGGGTAGTTTGTAGACTTGGACGGTCACCAAAGCTTTTGGTATTCTGAAATTGCCAAAGTTTTTGGTATTCTGAAATAGCAGAAACAAACCATGCCTTCAATTCCTTGGACATAGCAATATTTTGGTTATAAGCCATAACTGTGCTAATAACTAAACAGCTAGTATATAGGTTTATTGGGGTCACAACAACATTGAATATAAACACCTTGGGGGTCACCCTGATTAAGAGATATTTAAGAGCAAAATATGGGCCATGGGAGAGACAATTTATAGTAATAAAGGACCACATGAGTTTGGGGAGGACACAATACAAAAGTGGGATTACTCAAGGGGTAAGGTGGTCACCTAATACAATAGTGGGGATCACCCACATCCCAACTTAACCCAGGATCACCTAGAGTAATCAACTAATAGGGGTCATCCACTAAGAGTAGCTATGATAAAGCAGGGGAAACAATTGTGTCTTACACAGGAAGGTTGGCCTAGGTTCCAGCAAACACTAATGAGGAACAGAAAGTAGAGAAAAAAATGAAAAAAACACCTGCAATATATAATGGAAAAACTAATATAACCCCTATGATTCAATGTAAGCACAAGATAAAGCAGAGCAACACATTAGGCTAAAGTATAGACCTGTACCCACAAGATAAATTATATGTAGGCTGATACAGGTGCAGAGGAAAGACTAAGGGGGGTACACTATGCACGCTATATGTGAAGTGACAAAATGGCGCCGGGACAGAGAGGTGGCCGCTGGCACTTGAAATTTATATGAACACAGAATAGGCTCATAAACTGGATTAGACTCACCTTGGTGGCCAACAGCAAAGAGATGAATGTGGAGAGTAGAGTTTTATTGCATTATGGTCTATCTTGTGTGTATTCTAAAAAAACAAAATTTATGTTCTTACAGTTTCTTTGGGAAGTTATTCGGTAAAGAAAGTAAACCAAATATGAAGCCTCCTGCATTGACATAAAATTCAACTATACCCAGATAGAAAATGAGATGGGGAGCATTGTGATATGATGTGACAAGTTTCATCAATACATCTATGGGCACAAAAAACAGTGATCACAAACCACTTGTAAGTCTAGTGGAAAATATGCTTTCAGCTCCACCAAGGCTGCAAAGAATGCTCTTAAGATTTCAAAAACATAATGAAACTGTAGTATATGTACCAGGACCAAAACAATATAAACTAAGGAAACAGACTTGGAGAAGCACGTGTGTTCTGTTTTGGTACAATTGCCAACCACTGATAAAACAAAAAAACATTTAGCTACAAAGAAGGACAAACCTATGTCCAAATTGATCAAAATAATAAGGCAAGGCTGACCAAAGTCAACATTCAAAGTTCAAGAGGAATTAAAGCAACATGAGAAAGGAATGGATGGGTTTGTGGTTAAAGGTGAGATAATTATGGTCCCACTACCATTGTGGCAAGACATGGGATTTGTGTTGACTTGAATACAGATAATGGGATTTAATACACATGAAGATCATTTGCAAACTTCACAAGGGAATTTTTATTTCAAACATACCTTATGCAGCCTATATAAGCCACAATCAAAGACATAGCTGAAAAATATGTGTAAATTGAAAAGAAAAAATTTTTTTTTGAACCAAGCAGCCCAACCAACCAAGATCTGTATCTCTGCATACTCTACTACTATACCACTCCAATAGATTTCACTGTATCTCCTGAACAACTGCGACTGAATAGAAAATAGACAGTTTTTCCCTCTACTCTTGTGTAAGTGGCTTCCACATTTCAAAACCCTAAAAGGGTACAACAGCAGTTAAAATCAATAAAAACAATAAACAAATATTCTATAATCTAGTATTTAGACGGCCTAACCTCCGTGGAAACTGACTCATGGTGCAAAACTCAGGTAAGGTAAATTAAAAGGTAAGTGGAAACCTATAGTAGCTTGAGAGGCCAAGTTTAAGTTGTGTTTCAGAGGTGAATATTGGGAAAATTAACCAGATAAACAGCACAATGCTGAAGGAGGAAAGCTCTGAAGGATGTTTCCCTGAATGTTTTCTTAACATGAATGGTACAGTGCCAGATAATTCAGGAATTAGGTGTTCCAGTTATTGACAGGCAATCAAACCAAAGTCATGGAAGAATTCTAGTATCACATAAAAGCACATTTTTTTTTTTTATATATATTGCATTTGTATTCATCTCTTTGTACTATATATAACTTTATGTATATTTTTCTTTTTATAAAAAAAAGTGGGTTAAATAGGGATAGCTGCCTGTTACATATTATGTATTATCTATGCTTATTGCATTTCATACACTGTGCCACTAGAGACTTTCTGTATATTATTCTGGTGTAGGAGTGGTTTTGTCAGTTAATAATAGTTTCATTACAGCATACAGACTCACTTAAATTAAAGGTTATTACACTTTAGTTGTCTACTTTAGAATAATAGCACTAACAATTGACCAGAACTCTTTAGTACTGCCAATGTTTGTTTATGGAGAATACATGGTTATGTGCTGGAATTTATGCACCTGTTAATGGATGAGTCTGAAACCCTAGTAGGGTTGTTCACCAATGTTTGGCCATATATTATATATCTTATATAATTAGATAGACCCTTGTTGAATGATTAGGATTATTGTTTACTCTTTAACAGGCTTCTGCTGATAATCAACATTTAACACCTAAACCCCATGAAACACTTTACCTTGTGTGAAGATTGTGCCCTCTTTTTTTGTCAATATAAAAAATTGCAAATTTGAATAGAAATTGGTACGTTTATAAATGAACCAGACAAGACAACTGTAGCCCTTTTAGCTATAATCTCAATGAAAAAAAATATGCCTAAATAAGTTCATGTGGGTTTTCATTGGGGGTATGTTTACAAACAGTATTTTTTTTTTATTTGGGCAGTGGAGTATCCCTTTAACTATACACCAAGCGTTATTGTTTCTCAATACAATATAGTTTTACAATAAACATGAATATTTTTAACTTGATTCTCCTTTTAATTCCATATACTCAAAAGTTGAATATCCCTGTCTTAAAAATTATGAACACATGTTTATTTTCAGTAGACAAATTTTAACAGGGAAATGGAGAGCAAGATCTTCAAAAAGCCAAAATATATTAAAGAAAAAAAGTAATCTAAAAGCTGTCAGATCATTCTGTATCCCAGCAGGATCTGTTTCATTGAGATAGATTCTGCAAAAGAACAATTTGCATACTATGTATCTGTAATTGGGAATCTCTAAAAGGCAGCATTTATGAGTAAGTATCAAGCAAAACAGATGCCCTTGGACATGTTGTTTCTAATGTTTCCATTGCATACATTATCAATTACTGTTCTGTTCTCTAGGTCTGAATGAAGAGAATCCTGTAATGTGAAGTAATTTAAAATATATTGCAAGGTGTAAAATGTGTACAGTAAAATTAAAGCATAGGGGAATCACGCACAAGTACAGAAGGTCACCAAAGTGATGATGTACGGTTGAAATCACGAACTAAAATGGAATTGTTGTAAACCATAAACTAAATTAATAGTTGTCTGCAGTCACCTGGGCTGGTTGGATATGGCTAGCAGGCCATAAATATATTGGCTTTGATGGGCAATAAAATATTTCTCTCTGTATGGGAAATGCTCTCTTGTTGCAAATATTCATCTGCTAGGAAAACGGATGCAACAGTATCACTTCCCTTTATAGTACCATTAAAACTATGCAATTCACTTTCTAAACATATTGCAACCTACAGTACGCATCACAGGGCTGGGTATGGTGTTTAATAAGAGTGATCTAAGATAATATAGAAGAAAAATGTGCAATAGGTGCATTTTATGTCATACCTTTGAGCTCTTTGGCACTATGGAAAGCATAATTGTGTAATCAGGATAATTAAAATAACTTATTATGAATGTAGAATAGAGTACTTCTTAGGTGACAATTCTCACATATTGTTTTGAGAAAAAAAAAGAGTTAGGGCTTTTACTAAGGGTAGATGTAGATTTGTTTAGTAGGAATTATACACTTATGTAGCATCTGCTATTTGTAACTGTTGGTCTTAACTCCCCCCTCTTTTAATTTGGGCAGAGGGAATTAAGTAGTGAAACTTAAGAGGAATGTAGGGCAGCAAAACGTTTAGTTTAGGTAAAGCTGACTTTATATACTGTGCAAATGCTCTTTCTGGTTTGGTCTTTCTAAGACCACGGCATGTCCCCTTTCTTCTATCCTAACTACATCCACTTTTTTCCCATGCCAAGATCTTCTTCTGCTAATAAGAAGATAAAGAGAGGAGTGGACATGGGAGTGCTAAGTTACAGTCCCTAAAAAGTGTAGAGTAGATATATTATTAGATTAATTTTCATTAAGCTCAGAGTACTGGAAAAGCACTGACTGCTTAGTATGCTCTTAGTTTGCCAGCCTGCATGATTGGCAAGCAGTCTGAAATGCATCCAGTTCTTTTGGCAGATCCACCACCTGTCTGGACAGGTCTAACCCTTTGGGCAGTGCTTGTTACATGATTTGCATCAGTGGCCCACCCTTTTACCCCACCTACCGACGTGCTACTTCACTGGATGCTGTTGACAGATGAAAGCGAGAGATTCATAGATGAATCCTATGATTTTTCTTCCAGCACCACCTCCACCAGATATATGACACTTGGGAGGCATGAACATTTTTGTGTTTTCTGTCAATAAGAGTCTGTAATGAGGTTCATGATAATTGTCAGCACCAGGCCCAATGGGTTCTTAATTAGGTCATGGTTAATCTGCCGTTAAGGGAATGGCCATCATCCACAATGGATAGGTAATGCTTCTCTTGGTCAATTAGCAAGGATCAGAAGATATTTTATTTTATTGGTGGATTATGAGAAGGACTTCTTGATGAACAGATTCCTGGAAAAATAGCATGATTCTGTGATAGTCAGGAAAGCCAACCTGAGAGCCAGAGATCAAGACTAGATTTAATTGATAAAACAGGGAATATTATTGTCAGATATAATAGTAACTTATTAAGGTACATTCATGAGAGATCCAGCTCTTCTCATTAACACTAGCTCCTTACATTACCACAACTTGTTTCTATTCATTGTGGTTCATCATTATATTGATAGTGACTGTAGTATACTCAGGGCCGGTGCAAGGATTTTTGCCGCCCTAGGCAAAAGAAAGATTTGCCGCCCCCCCCCCGCCGGGGCCTCGCAATGCCCCACCCATATGATCTGCCATATGAACTAGTGCCAGTGCTGCACACAGTGTGTGTGTTTACATTAAAAAGCCTGCAGGGACAAACTATAGAAACCAGAACAACTTTATTAAGCTGCAGTGGTTCTGGGGACTATAGTGTCCATTTATTGTGAGGTAAATTAGAGATTAGTGTCACTAATAATATACTAGATTGCCTACTTACAATCAGATGAGGATGATGATGGGCTGTGGCTGCAGTCTGGCTCCACTGGTCTGGTGTAGAACAGGATCTCTGGAGGCTGTTTGTAACTGTGGTCACAAAATTCAATGTTCTGGGAGAACGGGAAGCAGCTCAATTTTGTGGGGCCTCTTACATAGCTCAAGGTCTGGGCCCCAGGGCCTGACGGTGAGTATGCCCATAAAGCCCACCCATAAGTCCACCTACATGAGTCCGCTCACAGGGAGTAGAGTGTGTAGGGGATGTGTTATGTGTTACTGTAGAGGATCTAATGTGTGTGCTTATGGAATGTAGTGTATAGGGATACCAGTTTGTGTAGGTGATGCAGTGTGTTTGTGTGTAAGGGATAGAAAGCAGTGAGTGTTTGTGTATACGGGATGTATTGTGTGTTTGTCTGTAAGGGGTGCGTTGAGTGTGTGTAAGAGATGCATTGTGTTTCTGTGTGTGTGTAAGAGAAGCAGTGTGTGTTTGCATATGTGTGTAAGGGATGCATTGTGTGTTTCTGTGTATGTGTGCAAAGGATGCATTGTCTTTGTCTAAGGGTTGCATTGTGTGTTTCTCTGTGTGTAAGGGAAGCATGTTGTGTTTCTGTGTGTATAGGGATGCATTGTGTGTGTGTGTGTGCGCGTGGTGTGAAAGAGCTCCCTGTCCTGCCCCCTGTCCTATAGAGCTCTCCCTTAGAGATCTCCCCCGCCCCTTAGTGGTCTCTCCTCTCCCCCCACCTCCCTTAGTGGTCTCCTTTTCTCCCCGACTTTCCATTAGTGGTCACTCCTCTCCCCCCACCCTCCCCTAGTGGTCTATCCTCCACCCCCCTCCTTTAGCGGTCTCTCCACCGCCCCCTCCCTCCTTTAGTGGTCTCTCCCTCCCCTACGTTCTCATCTCCCACCCCCCATGTTCTCCTCTTATTCCCCCCTCCCCGTGTTCTCCTCTTCTTCTCCCCTGTAATCTTCTCTTCTTCTCCCCCCTCCCTGTAACCTTCTCCACTCCCCCTCCCTCCCTGTAATCTTCTCCCCCCCTATAATCTTCTCCCCCCTCCCCTATAACCTTCTCCACTCCCCCCTCCCTCCCTGTAATGTTCTCCCCCCTCCCATCTTCCCCTATAATCTTCTCCCCACTCCTATAATCTTCTCCCCCCTCAATAATCTCCTCCCCTGTCCCCTAATAATCTTCCCCACTCCCATAATCTTCTCCCCCTCCTATAATCTCCTCCCCCCACTTCAATAATCTCCTCCCCCCCCTATAATCTCCTCCCCCTCCCTGTAATGTTCTCCCCTCCATCTTCCCCCAATCTTCTCCCCTCCCTCCTATAATCTTCTCCCCTCCAATAATCTCCTCCCCTATAATCTCTCCCCCCTAATAATCTTCCACTCCCCATAATCTTCTCCCCCTCCCTATAATCTCCTCCCCCACTCAATAATCTCCTCCCCCTCAATAATCTCCCCTAATAATCTTCCCCCACTGCAATCTTCTCCCCCCCTCCTAATCCTCCTCCCCACTCCAATAATCTCCCCCTCCCTCCTCTCAATGTACATTCATGATGATCCCTCCCTCTCAATAATCTCCCCCTCCCTCCCCTGTAATGTCCTCCTCCTCCCCCCTCATTAACACTAGCTCCTTACTATAATCATCTCCTCACCCCTGCCCTTCTGTAGCGTGGCCGAGCTGCTTTCGGTTGACTGATAGGAAGTGCACACTGAGTGTGCACTTCCCTTCATTGTGGTTCATCTATTCAGACGGCTGCAGAATTTAAAGGGCCGGCGATGGGGGCGCAGGGCGCCCCCTCCTATATGGCGCCCTAGGCGGCTGCCTAGTTCGCCTTATAGGAAGCGCCGGCCCTGAGTATACTGGCACCATTTCATAGAGCTGAAATTAAATAGCTCATGTTCATGCAGAGTCAGATTAAGTTTGCCCAGGGCCTGGCAGAATGCCAAATTGAGGCCCCGTCCTAGAGCCCAGGGCCTGTTTCTGCGAGTAATATGTGTGGTGGCTGAATGTTGTGTGTGTGAGTATGTGAAAGAGGGTGAGAGGTGTGTGCTGTTTAAGATTTGTATGTGTGGTGGATGAATTGTGTGTGCAGGGGAGTCCCTGAGTCGGTCCCCTATCCCCCCTCCAACCTTGCTTACCTTCCATGAGTGTTAGCTGGTGGAAATCAAGCATTTCTTGATGTGGCAGCTATTTATAATTGGTGTATAAAGGTTTATTATTATGACATTATGTCATATATTTTTCAGTAAAGCTAAATAAATAAGTGAAAGGTGGGTGAAGAGCAGTGAGAACAGTGAGTGCAGGCAAGCCTCTGTGTAGAGGTCACTCCAACCACAAATGTAAACACCAAAAACTAGAAAGCACAGGGTGCCACAATCACTATATCGGCAATATTAAATAGGGGTAAAAAAGGAATATAGATAATAAGGTAAAAAATAGCAAGAGTTTATTGATAACAAAGTATACACACTTGCAGCACAATACATGTGCAATACATCAAAAATAAATATAAAAAGGCCACAACAGGCCAAAGACCCTTAGGTACAGCAGCTTAAAGGACCACTATAGTGCCAGGAAAACATACTCAAGAGCCACGCACGCATTCAGCCAGTCCATAGGAAAGCATTATCAATGCTTTCCTATGGACGCTGGCGTCTTCTCACAGTGAGAAGCGCTGAAAATCACAGTGAGAAACGCGGAAGCCCTCTAGCGGCTGTCAATGAGACAGCCACTAGAGGCTGGATTAACCCATAGGTAAACATAGCAGTTTCTCTGAAACTGCTATGTTTACAGAAAAAAAGGGTTAATCCTAGGTGGACCTGGCACCCAGACCACTTCATTAAGCTGAAGTGCTTATAGTGGTCCTTTAACACAACATAGTACTGGACTGTATGAAAAAGTGCAAGTGCCAAAGTGCAAGTAAAAATAGAAGTAAAAGTGCACAAAGTCAGTCACTTTCAAACTCAGTATACAATAAGCCAAAGGCAAAATTTTGCACAAACAGTATAAAAACCAGCATATATGTAAATAAAACCGCTAATACCAAAGTGCAGGTTCACAGCATATGCTCAATGCGTTTCGTCTTGCGACTTCCTCAGGAGCTTCTTCTTTCTTCAAAATCTTCTTCCCTTTTGAATCTGCCGGTCTGTGCAGTCACTTCCGTGATCGCCCATGCGAGCGCCACGTCACGCGCCACGTAACGCACACCGTCATACGTCATGACGTACACGTGACTGGCCCGCGCATGTGCGACCATGCTGGAATGCAGGATATCTTTATTGATCATGTACACAGCCGCAATAAGGACGCTCTAAATCAAAAGCGTCCGAAACTGATGTGGTCTGTGTGTACACTTCCTGCCTACCCCCCGGCTGACCCCTAACATCCATAACTACCAGCCTAAAGAGTAATATAAATAGGACTGGTGGGGGAAAGAAAAAATACAAAGAATATATAAAGTATATAAAAAATATATAAAAAATTTATACAAAAAAGTGGAAATAATGGAAAAACATATAAATGTGTAAAATTAAATGAAATGGGGACCCAGAAGTGTATACAAGTATGTTGGGTGGAGATGAGTCTATTTATATTTCCAGTAAGCAAAAAAGATCCATACATGGTACATTAGTTGATGGTTATCAGTACATACATCAATGATAAGGGCCTATATAACTTAGAAACCATAAAGAACAGGTGTAGTACATACATATAGTGGTACATAATGAGAACAGCAGATAAAAAGACATCAGGACCTATAAAATGGTCTTCAGGAACTATAAAGTGGTCTTTCATACATAAATAGTCATAATTCTTAGAAATGAAGGCATAAAAATGAAAGTATATTTTTTCAGTGCCTGGTATCTCCAGTGTTAGCTTTCATAGTTTTGATAAGCTTTTGAAGATGCCCAAAGATCACAGAGGTGGTAGATATGACTTGATTGTCATATCAGCTCAGTGTTATTATTTTAACTTTTAGAGTATGTCTTCACTAGGACGAAATCCAGACAACCTCTTTCAGCTTGAATTCAGGTTGACTGAACTGCTTTAGAATTCTGAAATGTCTTGTAACAACAGTGTGTATTAAACTCCAAAGTGGGAATTAACAACTAGGTTATTGAGTAGTTGTTTTTTTTGTCATATTTGATCATAAACATATAGAGACCTGACTGTCGTGCTGAGTACTTATCTATGGGGATAACCTTGAATTACTAATGTCCAACATGCTTGCCCAACTGGGTATGTCAGACAATGACAAGTCCCTTTAATGAAAAAATAACATTAAATAAAGTACCTCACATAAAAAAAACAAATAGTTAAAATGTGGATGATAGACAAAGAAGGGGCGAGGAGCACATAAATGCAGATAACTTAGGTTTATACAATAAACCATTAAAGATGTCCTCTAGACAGGAAACATGCTTATTGCATACCCAAGGGATAACCCACAGTGGGGTCAAGTGAATTCCTCCTCCTATGAAATAATTAAATGCTATTTATAGTCCATTCTATGCAATAAGCACCTTTCCTGCTTAGATGACCTATCTAAGGGTTAATTGTATATACCTCAGTTATCTGCATGTATCTGCTCTTTCCCCCTTCTTTGCGTTTAAGACAATTTTAACAGTTTGTTATTTATGTGAGTCCCTTTATTTTTATTTTTTCCAATAAACTATATGTTATTTTTTCATTAGATGGACTTATAATTGTCTGTCATCGCCAGTTTGGCATATTGGACATTTATTATTTGGTATTTGATCATTATTAGAGTCCTAAATCTAAAATTCATGTATTCCATATAAGCACCCCTTAAAAAGTTGATGTGTTTAACCTAACTGACCTCTTTATTGAACTAATAGATACTAACTAAAATTTGTTTGTCTCAATTGATTCTTTTTGGGGAATAACTTTGGTTCAGTTAGACAAAATTTATACACGCTGCATTTTGGTCCAGAGAAATTTCCATGTGACCGTGCTGGGGAAAATTCACATGAACCAAAATAGTGCATAAATGCACCTATTAGTATACAGCAAAAAAAAAAAATACTTTTAGTTTTTTGTTTTTTTACTGCTCCTCCATTTTTTCCCTATTGGGCACTCCTCTTGATCTGTGAATGAAATCAGCATGTATAGGCTGTACCTTAACCTTCAATTAGCTAAACAGAACAAAACAAACAGAATGGCTTGTCCATTGTATTTTGCATTTCTTGCATTTCTATTGTTTTATAATATGTCCATATTGTATTCCAGGGTTGCACAATTCTGCCGAATAAGCAACTGCCAAAAATTCATACAAATCACAATTCATTTGAGACTAAATGTACACATTAAATGTATATCATGATGTTCATGATACTGACAGTGATAACTAGTATGTGGGAAATAATTTAACCAGGTCAGTGACGTTTAATATTACTTCTTAGTTAAAATACAATTAGTTTTCTGGCAGTGAACTAAATATTCATTTTGGAGCCATCTGGACCCTTCAGAAAAGAGGAGGGAGGTGTACTTTTTATGTTTGAGAAAGACGTATTTATTTACAATGATGAAAACACATAGCTGATGAAGATCCTTGACACATTTTTTTCCAATTTTCCTGCTTAATACCCAACTAATCATTCTAGATTCTTCATTATGCTTGTACATTTGATTTGAAACAAATAGTAAATCATCCGAATCTCGGCCAATTGGCGGGTCACCTGAATTCTGTAATTACAAAGCTCCATATAAATATATCACAAAACAAACGATAGTGATCCAGAGTTTGGTCTATGGCACAAAAAAAAAAAAACTATGTATGGTTACAGGACAACCACTAAATCAAATAAATAAAACAATCAAGAAATAATAAAGAAATAAACCAGTGTTCAACCAGACAAACACTTAGCATAGGCAACTGAATGCTCAAAATCACTAATTTAAACTGAATAAGGATTACATTTTGAATGGTAAATTAGCATTCTATTTGGTTGGAATTCTGTTGACAATTCTTACAGGCATTAGCTTAATTAGATAAGAGTAAATATGTTCCTATCACTGCACTAAAAAATATATATGTGATGGACCGCCCGGCACCCTGACTGGATACCTCTGTCAATTGCTGCTTCCTAGTAATCCTAGGACACCATAACTACCATAAACCATCGCAGCTTGGTTGGGGTCTCACTGTCCTCCACACACCCTGGACCCAAGACCAGGATCCAGCTTCCAGTGGGTAGACTTCTCCTAGTCCAGAAAGCAAAGCAGGCTGCTCCTACAAGAGCAATTGTTGTGATCCAAAGAAGTATAGGGATTATAGCAATCCCCAGAGTGAATGTAGCTCTCCAAGCCCGCAAACATGAGCCAAGACTTCATGAAGGTTAAAATGAATCTGTTTAATAGCAGCCACAACTGGCCTGATATGCAGGTCCCCATCAAGGGGCACTCCCCCATGGACCTGAGAGTAGACTACAGTAAAAACATATACACAATTACATTGGCTCTCAGGTGCAGGACACTCCCATACAAAATAGGTCAATCCCTCCCCTATGCCTATGAGATAATTGAGTCAGCACTGTAATAAACTCAATTATCTCCAGGCACAGAAAACATATATTTTTACAAAACCCCCAAAATACCTTAAAACACACAACCCCACTCCCCCCCCAAAAAAAGTTACATCCCCTAATAGCCCTGATCTGGGTGACCAAATATCCAAAAATCGCCCAGATCTGTTTAGGCGTTCAGGAATTTCCTGTAAGTCATAATTGACCCATGGTCCTATGCCCAAAACAGTTCCAGAGAATTAGGGCTTGCGGTTGTTCTAGTCCGGTAGTTTAAAAATGAACAAACTACCAAACAGAATCAATAGTCTTATCTTGGAGCTTGATCCCTTTGTTCATGGAAATGTTTCCACTGAACAGCGCCTTTCTAAGTGTTGTAGAACCGAACGCAGGCGGTACTGGAAGTTCAGCAGTGTTTGGGAGTTTCTTTGTCCGTTTTCAGTTCCATGAGATTCATGCCCAAACACCGTTGCCTGCGTTCGTGGGAACAAGATTGCCGCCACCTCGTGGTTGTCCATAGGAACCGCAGCCACCCAGATGGACACTTAGAGCACTGTGGTGGAAATTGCTACAAAGTAGCAATTAGGCTTAAAAAGCTCCAGGGTGGTCTCTGGTTCGTGCGGCTGTTTGGTTCCCAAACCAAATAGGAAATATCACAAACCAAGTCGTTGTTTTTTTTTTTTAAAGGGCCCATAGTCTTTTGGTAAGAGGCTGGCCAGCAGGCCCCTCCAAGAACACGTGACGAGGCTCAGTTCGTCACAATATATAATTGTTTGCACCCGTTTGCTTTGTTCAAATAGGTTTTCCTGAATTAATTTCAAGGATGATATTTTGACAAGCCAAACCCCCGCATTGATGAAATTCAGTCGACCCAATAAAAAATAAAATAATATTTTTTCTGCTGAACTAATTTGGCCAAACCTGAATATTTATGCCCTGTCGAATATTCTTTATTGATGATTCTGCAGTAACATTTAAAGGGTATTTTTTTCCACATTAACTGTGCAGTATGCATCACCTTTTTATAACGTTGAAAGTGTTAAATTGTGTATAACATATTCTTTATAACTCACATGCACTTTACAGTATACATATCTAAAATACATTTAAAGCACACCTATCTACAATCACTTTTAGGGCTATCCTTAGAACAGTTTTTTGAAAAATTCTAATTTCATATTTGTAGAACATATGTACTACATCACAGTTTATTAGGATATATATACTAGATTGGGATCTATATACTAGCTGTTCGATACTTTCTAAATAACTATCTGCCTTTAATAAAAGATGTATACATTTTTCAAAATAACACAGTGTTTTAAAAAGAATTTCGCTAAAACATTTCATCATGTTTTGTTGGTTCTTAGCACTGTTTACATTGATAACATTAAGGGATGATTAAGCTGGAAGCACTTCATATTACAATTACAATCTAATCCTAATAACAGCTGGAAATCTGCTCCTTTGCTTGAGCACAGTTACATTCCCATAAATGAAAAATAGACCAGCAGCCATCGTTGGATTAACTAGATCTCCACAGGCTAATTAGAGTTTAGGGAGAGGTGCACCCTTCTGAAATGGAGTGGAGATATTTCTCTGTCTGAGGCATGCTGAGCTAGGGGAAAGTACATATAGTACCTAATTTTAAGTTTCTTTTTTTTTGTTGTATTCATTTTAAACTGTTAACAAAAGATATTAGTGCCTTCAGAATAATGAAACAGCTACTAAAAATATGGCATAGCTTCTCAAGAAATTGTAAATAACAAAAGAAATAGAAAATACAGAGTAACCAAATAAACATATATTCATACAGATGGATTATATTTCACTTTAAATTTAAATACATTTTAATAAGCAGTGTTTTCTCATTTATTGCAAAACTTGTATTAGAGAATGTTTAAAATAGTAATTACTCTGATTCTCATTTATTAATCATGCATTTTTTTTTAAAATAATTTGCAAATTATGTAAATAAGAAATGTCTGTGTGATATCAGAGCTTCTGACTGAGTTCAACATCTTTTCATGCATTTATAATTTACTGCAATAAATTCAGAAATGCAGAATTAAAAAAAAAGTAAGTATTTTAATGCTGTATAATATGGCTCAAAATTTCCATTTGCCACTAGCTACTGGTGATATAGTCATAGCCCTGGCTGTCAAGTAGAACCCTTGGTGAGTGTGACATGAACCCTCCAGGCTTACAGTTATGAGTATCTTTAAAGGGCTGGCTAATTGTCTAGGACTTGACAGTTTAGGTACTGCTGTAGAGAACATAAAATGCACCTGCAGCTATGCTTTTTACTAAAGGAAGGATTGTCAACAGCAAATATGAGCAGAATTATTTAGGACCATAAGAGAGAAATCAGAAAGTTAACTTTGAAAGCATTTCACAAAAATTACTATCACGTGGAATGAGCACACTAAACTTCAAAATGTTTTGAGTTAGCCCCAAATAGAAACATTTTCAAAATAAGCAATGGATGGGCAGGGTAGAATACAAGGGTGCTGGAGACCATTCATGGCAAAACAGAAATATATTTATAAATCTTGTGCTCATGGCATGTGAGTTGGCACCACACGGTATGTGGATTTTTTTCCCTTTTCCTACCTCTGCTTTTCGCTTCTCTTTTCCTTTTCTATGGATTAGCATCATTCAGCAAATATAAGGATACATGTTCCTATAATAAATGATGGGACATCTTGAGAAGAGGACTTGTTTTACTATATACTTTGTGTGTGTTTTTTTTTTGTGTGAATTGTATTTGCCTAATACACATATATGCATCTCCTTTATGGAATTTTTCATTAGCATTTCTTATTTGCAAAACTCTTTCAAATAAAAGAGAAAAATAAAGAATGTAAAAAAAAGAAAGTTTAGAAAATGTGCAAAGAAATACCCTAAAGCAATGATTACAGAATGCTATGTATAATTCTAAAACATGCATTTCAGTGAGCAGCTCTGACATTAAAATAATAATACAATAGAATAGATTTTTTTTCCCCTTCACAATAAAATATCATGCCCCAGAAGAGCAGTTATGAATTCATGCACTTCCCAGTTAAATGCACCTCCCACATACAGGGGCATAACTGTAAACCTCAGTGCTCTGACGCAAAAATCAGTTATGGCACCACATACGCTATAGAGCAGACGTGGCCAATAGGTAGATCTTCAACTTTCGTACAAATCCTATGATGCTTTTCCAGCTGTGGATCTTCCATTTACCTATTCTTTTAAGATCTAATTTTCTACGGTATTTGTGAATGTATTCATGTTTTTGTATGGAGAATACTTGTGTGAATGTTTGTGTAATTGTGTATAATGCTGATGTCTGAATGCAGAGGTCTTTTTGTGTGTAGTGTTGACATTTAAATGCAGGATTTTTGTGAAGTGTATTGTTGAATGCAATATTTTTTATATAGTGTTAGTGTTAGTGTTAGTGTATGAATGCAGTAGTGTGTTTGTCTGTAATGTTGACATGTAAATGCAGGGGTGTGTTTATGTATAGTGTTGTCATTTAAATGCAGAACTTCTTTTGTTTGCATTGTTGGTATTTAAATGCAGGGGTGGATTTATGTTTAACCCCTTAAGGACCAAATCTCTGGAATAAAAGGGAATCATGACATGTCACACATGCCATGTGTCCTTAAGGGGTTAATATTGGTGATTGTGTATTCACAAATACATATGCCCTGCAACACACACACACAGATACAGGGGGGTATTGCCATATACAGAAACATACATGTACAGCCACACAAAGATGTCCATAGAAACATATACACACAGCTTTGCTCTCAGAAATACACTCACAGATTGACACACATGCACAGTTACATTGACTACAATACATGCACAGATTCACACACACACATCCATAAACACGGGCACACATGTACAAATACATATACTGGCAAACACATACACTGACAAACATGCACATATAGAAACACTGGCAAACACACAAATACTATTACACATGCAGAGATACATAGATTGACACACAACCACTGGCACACATGTACAGATGCATACACAGACACAGACAATCACTGACACTTATGCACAAATACATACACTGACACACAAATACTGACATATGCACCAATACAAACACCAACACACACAAACACTGAAACACATGTAAAGATGCATACACAGACACACATGCACAGATACATTCACTGACACACAGAAACACACTTTCTCTCTGACTTAGTCCAGCTCTCTCTCTCTCACTCTTTTGGTCTCATAGTGTGCATTTTTACTGCCTCACTTTGGAGCCAGCACTGGACTCTCTACAGGACAAAAGCAGGTGAACAAACTAAGTAAAGTAAACTATTAAGTAAAGCGAGATTAGTGTGTATATAGCACTTAAGGTAAAGATGAATAAGCAGCTCTAACAACATTCATGTGGGAATATCTCCTCCCCACACCAAGTCGTGATAAAAAAGGAATATATAGATACTAGATCTATATTAGAGTGGAGCGCTAGGTGGAAAGTGAACCATGCATAAATGATAGTGCTTACACCTCAAGTTATGTAAGGGGCAATGTGGCATCAGATGGAATATATGAAATAAAAACACATTGAGAATATAGTGCAGATAGTATAAAGTGCTAATAGTTCAATATATTTGTGGTATGTATCAACTCACATGGACTTGAGCCTGTATAGTAACTGGCTCAGTAGAAGGAACGTTTATGCTCTTAGAGCAGCATCACACCTTCCCTGTATTCTGGTATCCCTGATCTTTGGCTTTCCCTTATCGTTGTGTCCCATTCTGTGTCCCCAACCTCGGCAAGTATTCCGACTATTCTTTGGTACGTTAAGTCCTGCCATTCTAAGGCCCGGTAAGACGTTACCTTCTAGTCCTAGGTGTGATACAGTTCTATGTGCTGGATTGACTTGTAATCCTGACATTAAGACAGGGCCATGGATCCTGTACAATTGTGTCAGCACATAGCAGCTTGCGAAAGAAAGCTAGAGGAGAATGATCATCGTATGGATCAATTTGCAGAGGCTTTCAGTATGCTTCTTACTCAAACAGTGCATCTACAGCCTGCGGTTTCTCTGACTATGTCACCCCCGCCTAGTGTACCTCCAGCCAGGGCCGGACTGGCCCACCGGGATACCGGGAAATTTCCCGGTGGGCCGTCGGCACCTGGGGCCGGTGTGACCTGCGGCCGCAGGGGAAGCTCTTCTGGCGGCCGCTGGGGGAGCAGGCTGTTCTGTCTCTGCTCCCCCTCCCTCGCGCGGGGCCGGAATATGACGTCATATCCCGGCCCCGGTCTCTTTCTAGCGCGCGAGGGAGGGGGAGCAGAGACAGAACAGCCTGCTCCCCCAGCGGCCGCCAGAAGAGCTTCCCCTGCGAACGACATCCAAGCTCTCCCTGCGGCCGCAGGTCACACAGGTATGTATGTCAGTGGGAGTGTGTGTGTGTCTGTGTCATGCTGTGTGTGTGTCTGTCTGTGTCATGCTGTGTGTGTGTGTCTGTCATGCTGTGTGTGTGTCTGTCTGTGTCATGCTGTGTGTGTCTGTGTCATGCTGTGTGTGTGTGTGTGTCTGTCAGTGTCATGCTGTGTGTGTGTGTCTGTGTCATGCTGTGTGTGTGTGTGTGTGTTTCTGCCTGTGTAATGCTGCGTGTGTGTCTGTCTGTGTCATGCTGTGTGTGTGTGTGTCTGTGTGTGTCATGGTGTGTGTGTCTGTGTGTCATGGTGTGTGTGTCTGTCTGTGTCATGCTGTGTGTGTGTGTGTGTGTGTGTGTCTGTCTGTGTCATGCTGTGTGTGTGTCTGGTGTGTCATGCTGCGTGTGTGTCTGTGTCATGTAATGTGTGTGTGTGTCTGTCTGTGCTCGTCATGCTGTGTGTGTGTGTGTCTATGTGGCTGTGTGTGTCTGTGTCATGCTGTGTGTGTGTCTGTGTCATGTAATGTGTGTGTGTGTGTGTCTCTGTCTGTGTCATGTGTGTGTGTATGTGTCTGTGTGTGGAGTGTGTGTGTGTGTCTGTGTGTCTGTCATGCTGTGTGTGTGTCTGTGTCATGCTGTGTGTGTGTGTGTCTGTGTCATGTTGTGTGTGTGTGTCTGTGTCATGCTGTGTGTGTGTGTGTCTGTCTGTGTCATGCTGTGTGTATATGTCTGTGTCATGCTGTGTATGTGTGTGTCTGTGTCATGCTGTGTGTGTGTGTGTCTGCCTGTGTCATGCTGCATGTGTGTGTGTCTGTCTGTGTCATGCTGTGTGTGTGTCTGTGTGTGTCATGGTGTGTGTGTCTGTGTGTCATGGTGTGTGTGTCTGTGTCGTGTGTGTCTGTGTCACGGTGTGTCTGTATCACTGTGTGTGTCTGTTTGTGTCATGGTGTGTGTATGTCTGTCATGGTGTGTGTGTGTGTGTCAGTCGTGGTGTCTGTGTGTGTTTTTAAAAATAGTGTTTTACTCACCTTTTTTTTTTTTTTTTCAACGTCGTGCTGGTCTCTGCCTCTATGACTGAGATCATCAAGCTTGAAGATCTCAGCCAATCCGCACTGACACAGGAAGCGCCTCTAGTGACCGTCTGAGTGTCTGTCACTAGAGGTGTCACTAGGAAGCAATGTAAACACTGCCTTTTCTCTGAAAAGTCAGTGTTTACATTCAAAAGCCTGCAGGGACAGGCTATAGACACCAGAACCACTACATTAAGCTGTGTGTGTGTGCGCCTGCTAGTGAGCTTGCTTGCTTGCATGTGTGTGTGTGTGTGCCTGCTAGTGGGTGAGCTTATGTTTTTATGTCAATGAGCTTATGTATATTAGTAAAATTGTTTGTCTGTGAGGCTGTGTATCAATGAGCTTGTGTGTGTCAGTGAGATTGTCTGTGTCTGCATGTGAGTATGCTTACTGTATAATTAAATGTTTTACTTTGAAAGGACCAATATATTATATTAGAAAAAGCAATGTATATATATATATATATATATATATACTACTCAATCATCTGGGGTGGGCAAGACATAGCCTTACATATTACATGCGACAATATATGGCGCAATGACTTATGGGGCTGGCATAGTTTTTTTTCCAGGGCTGCTTTGTATCCCCAGTCCAGCCCTGCCTCCAGCTATAGTACATAAGGCATCTCCCTATCTCCACCACCGCATTTTGATGGTGATATTCAAGAATGCTGGGGATTCCTGAATCAAAATGAATATAATTTTGAGGCCTCACCGGGAACTTTTCCCTCAGATAAAGCTAAGATTAGTTACCTAATGGACCAACTTAAAGGTAAAGCCTTAGCTTGGGCCAATCCGTTATGTGAAAGTAATAGGAGTATTGCACATAATTTCCAGGAATTAACATTCGAACCATTAGGCAGGAAGGACAACGCCTCCACTGCAATAATGCACATTGAACAAGGGAACCGGTCTATCTCAAATTATGCCATAGAATTTCGCACCTTGGCTTCTGAGGTAGACTGGACTAATAACGGGTTATCTCTGCATTTAAAAAATGATTATCCAAAGCATTTCTGGACGAGATTGCTTCCAAAGATCTACCTAAGTGTATCACATTTGTTATGAAAATTGATAATAGATTAAGAACCAGAGAAATAAGCAGAAACAGAACTAGACGTATGACTATGTCATTGGCAGCTCGTTTCTCCAGAGTTGTCGTTCCTGACCCCCCTACACAGACCGAACCCAAACCTATGCAGTTGGGGGTCACTACACTGTCAGAGGCAGAAAGATAATATAGGAGAAACGAGGGTCTATGCCTAAAATGCGGTAGAAAAGGAGGAGTGCTTGTCCCATACGTCCAGAAAACTTCCGCACCTAAGAACCTTAAGGGGAAAGGTCTTAGGTGTGATGGATACGCCCTCTGGTAACAACCAAAATATGTTTCTCCTTGATATTATGGCACTGTGTAACAAAAGGAACTTTTTATGCAAAGCCCTGATGATATACATTTCAACTTCATTGATATACATTTTGTTAAAAACAGTTAATACCTTTCAAGGAGAGATCATCACCTCTCACTGTTGAGGCTATTGATTGGAGATCTCTCTCTTAACCCTTGATTACCCATGAAACCTTGCTTACTAACATTTCTATTGAAGCTCTACACAAGGAAGACATTACATTCCAGATAATTGCTTCTCCTTCTTGTCCCATCATATTAGGATTTCTTCGGCTTACTAAGCATAATCTTCATATTGACTGGGCAAAGGGAGAAATACTGGAATGGGGTAAAGAATGTACAGGGAGATGTGTATTACCCATTACCAAAAGAGTAGGCATCGTTACTTTACCCACTAGTACATCTCAGACTCCTGAGATTCCCATACAATACTTGGAGGTAATGGAGGTATTCAGTAAGAATCAGACCAATATTCTACCTCCTCACAGATCATATGACTGCTCCATAAATCTGCTACCCGGCGCTATGCCACCTAGAGAGGCAATGTATGCCTTATCTCCACATGAGAGTAGAATAATGGAAGAATACATTACAGATTCCCTAAGTAAGGGCCACATACATAAATCATCCTTGCCTGCTGCTGCAGGGTTCTTTTTTGTACCTAAAAAAGATTGTGAATTACGCCCATTGATTACAGAGCATTAAACAAAATCACCATTAAGAATGCCTATCCCATTCCCCTCATCTCCGAATTGTTTGACAGACTTCAGAGTGCTAAAGTCTTTACTAAACTAGACCTCAGGAGTGCGTACAATTTGGTAAGTATTAAGGAGAATCATGAGTGGAAAATTGCATTATGAGTGCCTTGTCATGCCTTTTCGGGTTATGCAATGCTCCGGCTATATTATTATTATTCATTTGTCCTAGTATATCTGGATGATATACTTGTTTATTCCCCTGACCTTCAGACTCACCACAAACATGTCAAACAAGTGCTGCAAACCTTGCTTGAAATTAAACTGTATTGCAAACTTGAAAAATGCATCTTTGATCAGACTGAGGTACAGTTCTTGGGGTATAACATTTCAACCTCTGGGTTTCAGATGGATCTTAATAAGCTAGAGGCTGTTCTACATTGGCCATTACCCAATGGATTAAAAGCCATTCAAATATTTATAAGGTTTGCAAATTAGTACAAAGGATTTATTAAAGGGTTCTCTTCTGTTATAGCCCCCATCACCACTATGACACGTAATGGGGCTAAGTGTACGATATGGTCTAAACAAGCTAGATAAGCTTTTGAACTTCTCAAACAAAGGTTTGCTTTTGCTGACATATTGAAACATCCTGACACCAGCAAACCTTTTATACTGGAAGCTGATGCCTCTGAAACTGGGTTGGGGGCTGTCCTATCAATTCGGGTACTTTTCTAGAAAGTTATCCGCGACCGAGCGTAATTATAATATTGGCAATTGTGAATTGTTGGCCATTATACTAGCACTTAAAGGAGCACTACAGTGCCAGGAAAAAAAAACTAGTTTACCTGGCACTATAGGGTCATTAGGTCCCCTCCCATCCTCCGGGGCCCCTTCCCGCTTGGCTGAAGGGGTTAAAACTCTTTCAGCCAATTACCTTTCTCCAGCACCGGGCTTTCTCTGTGCTGGGAACTCTCCTCCCCCTGCCAACGTCAAGAGGCAAGAGCCGCGCGCATTCAAACAGCCCATATGAAAGCATTACTCAATGCTTTACTATGGACGTCCAGTGTCTTCTCACTGTGATTTTCACTTCCAAATTCTAATGGCTATACCAGTGGCGTATTTAGCCAAAGGCAAACTAGGCATTTGCCTTGGGCGGCACTAACAAGTGGGCAGCCATAATTGCCACCCCCAAACACCTACTTGGGTGTCCCCGGTGGTCTCCCTGTCATGCCTCCCCCCCCCCGGCGTACGGCTGTATTGACATGTAAGTAGGCGAGGGAGCTGTCACCTCCCCGCTCTGCTCCCTCGCACGCCATTTGCTGATGCTGCAGGAGCTGGAATATGACGTCATATTACGGCTCCTGGCTTCAGTAGACACACTGCGAGGGAGCAGAGCGGGAAGGTGACAGCTCCCTCATCGCCTTGCATGTCAATACAGCCGCCCGCCTCACAGCAGCCCCACTGGACCCCCAATGACAGGTAAAAAGCCTGGGTAAAACAAGTGTATTATTATATTAATAATTAGTGAGTGTGTGTTTCTGTGAGTGTATGAGTGAGTGTGTGTATGAGTGTATCTGTCAGTGTGTGAGAGTGTGCATATGAGTGTCTGAGTGTGTCTGCGAGTGTGTGTGTTTGAGTGTCTGTCAAATCAGTGAGAGTCTGTTTGTCATTGAGTCTGTGTTTGACTATCAGTGCATGTGTCTCTGTAAATGAATGAATGCATGTCAGATCAATGAGTTGGTGTTTGTCATTGAGTGTGTGACTGTCAGTGCATATCTGCCAGTCTGTGTCTGTTGGGGAATGTGTGTGTGTGAAATCAGCGAGTCTGTGTCTGTCAGTGATGTTTGTGTGTTTGTCATTGAGTGTGTGTGTGTATTTGCCAGTGTGTGTCTGTTAGTGAATGTGTATATGCCTGTCAGTGTGTGCTTAAAGGGACACTATAGACACCCAGACAACTTCAGCTCATTTAAGTGGTCTGGGTGCAGTGTCCCACTCCTCTTTAACCCTGCAGAAACTGCAATAATTACCTTGATGGGGTTAACTCCTTCCGGGTGGTTAGGCAACCAAAAGTTACCTCACTCTGTGTTTTAGGACATCCAGCATCTGCTAAATCCCCATAGGAAAGAATTGATACAATGCTTTCCTATGGGGAAACGTAATGCAAGCGAAGAGTAGGAGCCTGACTCAGCACTGAGGGACATCGGCGCTGGATTCAGATAAGTGACTGAAGGAGTTTTAACCTTCAGTGCAGAGTAAGGGGTGAGAGCAACGACTGTCTTTTAGACAGGCCAGATGGTCTTTGTCCTTGTCTCACTTTAATTTTATTATCACTTACAGACCTGGTCCCAAAAACTTTAAAACTGATGCCCTTTCTAGACAGTTTGATATTGAATCAGAACAAGACAACATTCCCTATTGTTCCTCCAGAGTGTATCATTGCTTCCACTGTTCTGTCCTTGTCATCCCCATTCCTGGCACTATAATAGCACTTTACAAGGGTGGAGTCTAAAGAGGAAGGGGTGGGTTCTTAATCAGGAAGAGGTGTGGCCTTGACTAGTAGGGGTGGGGAAAAATTTGATTAGGGGGGTGCCCAGGTTTAGTCATGCCTAGGGCAGCACCAAACCAAAATACAACACCACTATACCACCATCCTTATAGTAGTTGACCGCTTTTCCAAGATGGTTCACTTTGTTCCACTAAAGAAATTGCTCTCCTCACAAGACCTGGTTCTTATCTGTATGCAAGAAATTGTCCGGCTTCATGGCATTCCTCATAATATTGCTTCTGACAGAGGTTCTCAGTTTGTGTCCCAGTTTTGGAGGGCTTTCATCAAACAGTTGGGCATTGAATTGTCATTTTCTTCTGCTTACTACCCTCAAACCAGTGGCACGGCTGATAGGGCTAACCAGTCATTGGAATTATATTAGTGTTGTTTTACTCTCTAGAAAACTGGTCCGAACTACTTCCTTGCGCTGCATTTGCTAGGAACAATGCTAACCATGACTCTTCTGTTCATAGCCCTTTCTTTGTTAATAATGGTTGTCATGCTACTGTACTGCCAGCTGTTTTCTCTGACACCACTATCCCTGCTCTGGATTATCACCTCACTGCTATTCGTGAGACTTGGATCAAAGTTCAGTCCGCTCTCGAAACTGCAGCCATTTGTTTCAAGTTTCATGCTGATAAAAGGTGGGCTGCCAACCCTGTCTATCAAGTGGGTGAGAGGGTATGGTTATCATCACACAATGTTAATCTGAAGGTTCCTAGCATGAAGTTTGCTCCCAGGTTCCTTGATCCATTTCGTGTCATTCGAAGAATTAATCCTCTCTAGAATTCTTTGGCACTTTCTCCCTCTTTGCGTATTCCCAATACTTTCCATGTTTCCTTGCTCAAACCACTTATTTACAATAGGTATACTGTCCCCAGTGTTTCACCTCACCCATTGGTTGTTTCTGGACAGGAGGAGTATAAGGTCTCTTCCATAATCGATTCCAGGTTTTCTCATGGTTCCTTGCAATATTTGGTTAATTGGAAGGGTTATAGGCCTGCCGAGTGCTCTTGGGTACCGGCTTCTGACATTCATGCTGGCCACAAGATTCACTCTTTTCCTGCCAAGTTTCCTCTCAAACCTGGTCTTGCCTGCCCAGTGGGCAGTCTTCAGGCGGGGGGTAATGTAACATGTTCAGCCTCACCTTGCGGTATTTGCAGTAGTTGCCTTCCTGATAAATGTGGAAGTGCGGTTCAGCGGTCATGCGGCAAAATATCTGACTCCTGCGACATCTTGGTGGACGCCGGCTGATGCAGATCCACACCAATATGACTGACGACGTTGATGTGTTTGTGACATCACGTAAGGGACGCGCATGCACGTTCTGGGATCAAAGGCCGGGTACAGCCACTAGAGGCCACTTCTGAGATTCTCATTGTGAAAATCACAGTGAGAAGACACTGACGTCCATAGGAAAGCATTGAAAGCATTGACATCGGCAGGAGAAGGAGAGTTCCCCAGCGCCGAGGGAGCCCGGTGCTGGAGAAAGGTAAGTGTTTTAACCCCTTTAGCCCCCTTCAGCCCAGCGGGAGGGGGCCATGAGAGTGGGGAGGACCTAAGGACTACATAGTGCCTGGAAAAAAAGTTTGTTTTCCTGGCACTATAGTGGTCCTTTACGTATTCTTGTCCTTATTTATATTATTTAAGTTCTTGTCCTTTTTGTAGAAATTGATCAAATTTCTCTTTAATTGATATTATGGGGTCTCCTTTAAGTTTTTTTTATATGTAGTGGTGTCTCCCAAGAGTCTTAAGGATTCACTAATATTGTGATCTTGAGGTAAGAGGACCACCCCACCCCCCCTTATCTACTGGTTTTATTATTAGTTGTTTGTCTATCTCTGGTTTCCACAATGCTTGCTGTTCATTTGGCAATAGATTATTTTGGTATTTGTTAGGTGTCTTGATTTTCTCAATGTCTCTAATAATTAATCATTCAAAGGTGGCCATTTTGTTTGATATTAAATGACTTGAAAAGAATGTGGACTGATTCTTAAATGTAGTGTGTATGTATTTGTTGTCATTAATCGATGTGAATGGTCTCGTTATTGGATCTTACAAAAAGAACTTCTTCAAACATAAGTTTCTCTTGAATCTGTTAAGATCAACATATATATCTAATTTATTTAGACCCTTGTGGGGACGAATTTAAGACCTCTTTGTAATAATTTCAATAATAATTTCAATTCTGGGACACTTAAGGGGACACTTAAAATCCCTACTTTTCTTTCCATTTCCTTAGTTACTTTAGGATCTTTAATTTAACCCAAACAACCTTAAGTGTCCCAGAATTGAAATGATTACAAAGAGGACTTCAATTCGTTCCCACTAAGGGTCTTAATAAATTCAATACATATGTGGATCTTAAAAGATTCAAGAGAAATTTATGTTTAACCTCATTGCGACTGCGGACGTGTCAGGTACGTCCGACAAAAAAAGGTCCTTAAGGACCGCGGATGTACTTGATAAGTCCACGGGGAATTAGAGCACTGGAATCGATCATGATCTCTTTCAGTAGCTCTAATGTTATTACAGCGGTGCCTCGATGTCGAGGCATCACTGCAATACCCTCTCACTGCTGGGCTGCCGAGAACACAGAGTGATCGCTCCCCCTGGAGCCAGCAAGGGTACTGCCTGAACTGACAAATGGGGTATGTCCAGTCTTTTTTAGTAGCCACTTAGTCACAACCAGTGGCCAAAATTAGTGCTAAAATTAGTTTTTTGCATTTTCACACACAAACAAATTGGTGATGACTAAAAAAGACTGGACATACCACATTTGTAATACCTTGGGTTGTCTACTTTTGCAAATGGTTTGCCGTCATGGGGGTAATTCTATTCCTGAGCTACCAAAGGCAACATAACCAGTCGGGTAAATTTCAATGTGTATAAACTGAAAAATGTAACGTGCTATATTTGACCCTGTAACTTTCCAAAACATCATAAAACCTGTACATTAAGGGTACTGTTTTACTCGTGAGACATTGCTGAATGCAAAAATGTGTATTTTATTGCAGTAACAGCTTACAGTAGTATGCTATTCACAGTTAAAATGCCATGCAGAACTAAAAAAATAAAATTCCTCAATTTTTTTTATTTTTTATTTATATTAAATTATGTTTCATATATAAATATTTGATATAACATAAAAGCCCTGTTTCTCCTGAACTAAATGATATATAATAAGTGTGGGTGCATTTAACATGAAAGAGGTGAATTCTGGTTAAACAGACAAATAGCGCAAATTTTAAGTTTTGTTTACGTTTTCTTTTGATCACAACATGTACAACTGCCTCATTCCTTAAGGTGTTAATGCTCTTTGGCTCAAAACATGGTAGTTTATATACCTTGTGAATGTATAAGTTTTGCTGTTGAGGCTATGGCTTAGGACACCGAGGGAAAAAGTTATTGATGAGTGGCGTAGGAGACGTTTATAAGTCATGGTTACCAGGTGAACCAATAGTCCTGTTAGTGGTCTCTCATTGGAACTCATATCTCTTCCGAAAACTACATTTTATTCTATCCTTGTAGCTTGATATCTCTTGCATATGGCTGGAATGAATGATTGTGCAGAATATACACTTAAAACAACAAGTAATGTTTGCATTTACTCCAAGAAATGTGTATATGATTGAAATGATTGTTTCCACTAGAGTTAGTGAATGGGCATTGAGTGTTGTTTTTCAATACATTATTCATGTATTAATAGTATTTAAAGATCATTATAAATGTGTAACAACTATGTATAATTGGCCTTTTTCTGTATCAATAACCAGTCCATTTTTATGTAATTCAATAGACTGCAAACATCAGCATTAAAGCAACATTTAAATAATAACTGTATCACAGTGGCGTACTAAGGGGGAGAGGGGAGGGGCGATCTGCCCTGGGTGCCAGCAGGAAGGGGGTGCCATGATCCTGGTCTGGGTGCTGGAGGGGGATGTGTGAGCTGTGCCCCATAACAGCTGGGGTGCCAGGCAGCCGGCAGAGCTCACAAGTGCAGAGACCAGCAATTACCAGCTGAACTGGTCACAAAAGTTGGGGCGGAGCTTAACACAGGCTTTACCCGCCGCTACTGCTGCACATGGAGGTGCAGCAAGAAGGATTCCCTGCTTCCCCTAACTAACAGACTCCACCCCTCCTCCAGCCTACTATCTGTAAGTAAGAGTGTGTGTGTATGTTTGTGTGTGTGTGTGTCTGTGAGACTGTCTGCCTGCAACTGTGTGTGTCTGTGTAACTGACTGTCTGTCTGCTTGTAACTGCGTGTGTGTGTGTGTATGTGACTGTCTGCTTGCCTATAACGGTGTGTGTGTGTGTGTGTCTGTATGTATATGACTGCCTGTGGTTATCTGTGTGTGTGTGTTAGTGTGTGTGTAACTGTCTGCCTGTAACCATGTGTGTGTGACTACCTGTGACTGCATGTACCTGTCTGCCTGTGACTGTTTCTGCATGTGCATGTACCTGTCTGCCTGTGACTGTGTGTGACTGTGTAATGATGTCTGTAACTGTGTAGGTGTGACTGTAACTGTGTGTGTGTGTTACTGTCTGCCTGTGACTGTGTGTGTGTGTGACTGTATATGTGATTGTCTGCCTGTGACTTTGTGCATGACTGTCTGGCTACGACTGTTTGTGACTACCTGTAACTGACTGTGTGTGTAACTGTCTGCCTATAACTGTGTGTGTGACCCTCTGCATGTGACTATGTGTGTGACTGTCTGCATGTAACTGTGTGATGTTGTCTGTAACCGTGTGTGTCACTGTCTGTCTGTGACTCTGGGATGCTGCCTTTAACTGTGTGTGTGACTGTCTGCCTGTCACTGTACATGTGACTGTCTGCCTGTAACTGTGTGCGTGACTGTCCGGTTACAACTGTGTGTGACTGCTTGTGAATGTCCCACCTGAATCTGCTGAAACCACTCTTCTAACTTGACCTTTATTGCCCTGAGTGCTCCTGTCACAATTGGGTTCATGCTTTCTAGCTCATCATTCAGTCCCTTATCTGTAAACACATTCTCATGTTCCTTCTTCGTGATAATATTTGAATATTGCCACCATCACTACAGTCTTCCTACAACCACAATATCGAGTTCATTGGCTAGTACTTGCTTGTGTGTCTGGTTCTTGAGGTTCCACATGAACTTAGTCCTATCATTCTCATCTGCCCTTGGTGGGATCTCCCATCTTGACTATATATATTTAATTCAATCCTTCATGAGAACTTTTATCAAGATCTGGTCCTGGTCTGACTTATGTGTAGCTATTCAATAAAAGCAAAAGTTCTTTAACCCCTTAAGGACACATGACATGTGTGACATGTCATGATTCCATTTTATTCCAGAAGTTTGGTCCTTAAGGGGTTAAATACTATATTGCACTTCCTGAGTTTACTATATCAATATATACAAGAGGCTGCACTCACCTGAACATGCATACTCTATACATCTAATTATTTAAATTAGAATAAGTTTATTTATTGTAGAGAATTTAGAACTAAGCATAACATAGGATTTATTGATGGTTGAGTCACACCTATGCTCACCTAGGAACACCAAAAAAAGCTGAAGTGGAATAAGATATTGATTTATTTAAGCATGACTTCCTGTATAATAAATACTCCTTTCAAACAGCAATAATGTTTCACAGTAAATTTAAGTAATTGCAGCTTAGCACTATTGACTAAGCTGAATGGCACATTAAATACAGTGAACATTATAATAATTAATCCATAACAAATCAAGGGGATCAATGAATATGTGATAATCATAGCCCTATTAGATGACTTATTATTCCGAACAGGTATAATTCTAAACAGAAAGTGCTTGTACATTTTATGAAATAGTATTTGTTCAATACCTCAAAATCCAGGTATGCTTTACAGTTCCTGAGAAATGTTGGCATTATTATAATGCTTCAGTTTATTTTATGTTTCCACTGTATTTTTGTTATCCTCCTACTCAAAGTAATGATTACACAATAAACGTTTGCAATGCATCCTTATAATTACTTTAGCTTTAAACCGATGCATCCCTGACCACATGTCATGACTGCTAACAGAATATGTGATGTACAAACACACAATATCTACAGTAGAAAAAGGAAACAAAATACTCATAGAGTAATATTGTATAAACACCATAAGATAAAATGGTGTATATTGCACTCACAAACACAAATTGATTGTAGGCATATTAAATGGTATTTAAATCTTCGGCAAAGATGGACAGACATATGAGAACAAAAATAGAGAAATAATAGTGCAAAACGTATGGTTCCAGAAGAGCTGCTTCACACAATAACATTTAAATTTTCTGTTTATCAAGGCTTGTTTTTAGATGTAGATAAAGATCAATGCTCAGTAGACATGTGCACCAGTGAAATTTTCCTTCCGTACGAATGATTTCGTACTAAATAAAAATGTAATTAGTCGATCTCGAATATCTTCAGCAAACCATTCGTTTTCCAACGAAATTTGTTAAAAAATAATTTATTTTCATCCATTAGGATGAAAACAGCACTGCACATGCACTACCAGCTTCTTTATTGTAATAAATAACCATTCCTACCCCCTCTGCATTAAAACCTATGGGGGTCACGTCATGTCACCTAAACAAATTTTAAACTACTAGTGACTGGGCAGCTACTGCTGCTCAGTCACTAGTGCAAAAGGGGGGACCTGGCACAGGTTAAATCCTGCTGCATGCCCCTACCTGTGCCTGGTCCTCCCATGTAGTAGGGTCATGTCGCCTAAACAGCGAGCAGCCAGTGGCTGCTTGCTGTCATTTAAAACTGAATATAAAAATCAGTAGCTTATATTGAAGTGATAGAGCTACAGTAAGAGTATGTGTAATCAAAAAAAAAAAAACTATAACAATATTGCAATATGAAAAAGTAGCTATTTAGATCAGTAACACAATAAGGCTGTGCTACTGATCTAAATATCTACTTTTTACACATACTCTTACCATACTGTTTACACTTCTATACTAAATACATTTATATCCAATTTTAAATGACAGTGAGCAGACAGTAGCTGCTCGCTGTCATTTCAAGCTAAATATAAATCAGTATGGGGCTCACTATGACCCCCATATTGACAAAAGGATGGTTAAATTCTCCTGAATGCCCCTACTTGTGGCATGTCATGAGTAGGGGCATGTCGCCTAAACAGGGAGCAGCCAGTGGCTGCTCGCTGTCATTTAAAACTACAAGTGACTGGGCAGCTATTGCTGCCCAGTCGCTAGTGCAATAAAAGGAGACCTGTCACAGGTCACCCCATTCCCCCCATGGTGGGGAACACAACTAACTAAAATGGGGGGACATAGTGCCCCCCTGCACTACCACCCGTGACCCACGGGTGTGGGCTATTATTATAAACAGGGGGACCTAATGTCCTTCCTGGTCTCCATCTATGAGCGGCAGGTGGGGACCCTAAATAAATAAATTAAATTGGGGACCTAATGTTCCCCCCAGGTCCCCAACCATAAGCAGCAGGTAGGGACCCTAATTAATTAAAGGGAGGACCTAATGTCCCCCCTGGTCCCCACTCATGAGCGGCGAGTAGGGACCCTAAATAAATAAATAATGGGGGGAACATAATGTCCCCCCCAGGTACCCACACATGATCAGTTGGTGTGGACCACAAATAATAAAGTGACTAATGGTCCCCAAGCCCCTTGTCACTCCCCCCAAATAAAAATACCCTACCTAATAATAATAGTGAGGCAGGACATAAGCTAATCCTGTAAAATACAATTTCATACTTACCATTTGATGTCTTTCTTTCTTCTTTCTTTTCTTTCTTCAGCTCCAAAAAAGGCCATATAAAAATCCAAAATAAAAAGTTCTTTGGAATTTTCCCATGCTGAGTAATTTGACTCATAACACTGTGATTTGTTGCTTTTCAATTCCCCAAAACTTTCCCACGCTGTGTAAAATGACACAGAGGACTCTGATTGGTTGGATTTCAAGCCAACCAGAGTGCTGTGACAGGTAAATTTAGAGACTTACCTTTCAGTCTCTTCATTTACCTGTCAGAGCACTCTGATTGGTTGGCTTAAACCAACCAAGCAGAGCGCTCTGAGGCTAATTACAGGGCGTAGGAAGGCTTTATAAGCCTTTTTCCCAGCTCATTCGTCACTGTGCCCTCCATGGGTGAAGAAAGATTATTTTTTTACCATTGGGATTTTTTTTTCTTCTGCTTAGTTTTTTTTGGCGTTTGGGTATTTATTTTAACAGTTTCGACGGGTATTATGGATTTTAATTTGGCCTTTTTGGGGGCTAAAGAAAGAAAAGAAAATAAGAAAGAAGACATCTAATGGTCAGTATGAAATGTTATTTTACAGGATTAGTTTATTTCCCCCCTCACTACTATTAGGGTGAAGGGGTTGGTAGGGTATTTTTATTGGGGGGGGGGATGATTAAGGGTTTGGGAACCCCTAGTCTTTTTATTTGTGGTCCCTACCAGCCGCTCATGGGTGTCGACCTGGGGGGCCATTAGGTCCCCCTCATTATTTATTTATTTATGGTCCCCACCCGCAACTCATGGGTGGGGACAAAGGAGGCATTAAGTCCCCCCTTTAATTAATTAGGGACCCCAATTATTTATTTATTTAGGGGAGATGCCAAATGTCCCCTCTGGTTCCCACCCTTGAGCAGCAGGTGGGGACCTGGGGGGACATTAGGTCTCCCCCTTTAATTAATTAAAGTCCCCATCCATCACTCATGGGTTTATAATAATAGCCCCCACCTGCGGGTCGGGGTAGGAGTGCGAGGGGGGCACTATGCCCCCTCCCCATTTTAGTTTTATTCTGTTCCCCAGCATAGGAGAACAGGGGGACCTCTGTCATTTGCCCTTTCATTTATGTTTCGCTTGTAGGGCTTTCGTTTACATTTTAGTAAACGAATACGAAAAAAAAACAAAATTTTCTGGCAAAATCGTATTTGGACGAAAACGAATGCACATGTCTAATGCTCAGTTGTTTTTGTTCATCTCCCCTGCTGTTTGGCTTACATTACTTGAATATAGACATTTGACTTTAGACTCAAAATATCCTCTGGTTGACTTTGACATTTCTTAACTTTTAATTAAACTTCACAGTGCTGCTTTTTCTCTGCTTGTGACACTGTTTTGAAGTGTTTTTTGATTAAGATTATCTGCAGGCTTTACCAGCTTGAGCTTCCTGTTAATTGTTCTGGAATTCATATTTAATATAAATTAATACTGAAATGTCAATAGTGGGGTGCATTTTTCAGAAGAATGACCAGGTGAAATATCCGCTGGCATGGCGAAGCTCAGGAAGAGTGAGAAGTGTCCCTCCTCTGCGGCATCAGTTCAGCAGAAAGAGTAAGCTGCCTAAAGCTGTTTTGTTGATGTACTCTTGTGCACTTGTACTTGAAACTGAGCACAGAGTGGAAAAGTCTGTCCAGTAGATGAGGGCATTTGGTTTCAAAAGAATTGTGAGTCGTTTATATTTTGTTCTACAGGTGGGTAGTCTGGGTTTGGTAGCTCTGAAGTGCCATATGGATGTATCTAAAAACAAAAACACAGACAATAGATGAGCAGTTTTGTTTGATTTGTGATTTGAAGTTCCATTTAAGACATCAAAAAAAGATGATTGATGTTTAGGCCATCCACTATGTGTTGATTTTATTCACAAAACATATGAGAAGTTATCAAGGAAATAAAGAGCAGCAGTAAAACAAAATCTACTTTTATATATTTCTAAATCATATATTTATTACATATGTAATATATAAATATCTAAATTTTAAATTCTCTACTGTTCATCTGTTTTCCCTCTAGTGTCTACTTCTACTCAGTTGACCAAATGGCAGGGAAATGCACCTACTACTGTAATGCAAAATATATAAAAAATAATAACATTAGAAGCAGAACTTTTCATAAACATTTTTTTTAAATATTGAAACATATAAACGTTTCACTTCCAACTGAACTGCCATCAGGCTTTTATAATATGTATATTATTGATATATTTTGCACTGCACCCGTCAACCCATTTGCATGCTATTTTGATTTGTGCAAATCATTTTTTCCATGTTTGAAATTTGGCCATACCTAAACATTTTGGACCCCCCATCCAGGTTTTTTTTTTTGTTTTTTTTTTATTTTATTTTTTTTAAATTCTTTATTTTGGTTGTGCATATTGTAACACAGAAGTTTGCACAGCCACAACAGCTAGTGCTACCAAGAGTTAAAACATTCAATAACATGCAATAACATATGTATGGCCTGTCATGTCTTGCACCTTTTTTATAGTTTTGGTCGAGTTATACAGGGTAGTACCTATAGCTAGGAGTACGTGCCCAGTGTTTTGTAAAAGCCTACCATCCCTGGTGTGCACCTGGCTAGGAAAAGCATGGGTGGGATATGCAGTATGCCTGACGGACATGCAGGTAAGCCCGTGTCTGGTTCGTAAGGTGTGCATAATGTATCCTGGGCACTACGGAATCAAACATTTTACCATGTAGAAGTCCACTTTACAGTATTGATTTCTATGCTCTGTTCTCCACTATCATAATAATTAGTTGCTAATACTGAAAAACTGATGCCTGCACTAATGCTGCATTGCATTTTAAATTCTATTTAGTTTTTTTTTTTTTTATATGTTTAATGTTTGTTCATTCATGCTTCCATTTATTCATCTCTCTCTCTCTCCATCCTTCCCTCCCACCATTCATCCATTTGAATGTTTTAAGTGCAGGTTACATGTGGCTATGGATTCCATTCCAAATACTATGGACTAGACAGAGCTCATCAGTGTTGATGATCTCACAGTAGGCTGATGAGACTGCAAAGTGGAGGCAATCTTTAAGTTGGATTACAGGTATTTGTTTTTACATTTTGTGTTTGCTTTTTTAACAAAGGGGGTCATGGTGTAAATATACTAAGGAACACAGCAGACATATAAAAATAGAACACACTACTTGACTTATGTTCATTTTTAAATTTAGAATGATCATTTAAATAAGAATGAAATCTAAAAACAACATAAAGGGTTTAATAAGGTAACACTATAAATTTAAGATTTTTAAGTATCAGCTTATGCAGAAGCATTTATTATTCCTGCCTTGGTTAACACTTTCAGTTTTACTGGCTATATTTCCATCTTAGAGAACAATTTCTATCTTCAAAAGTAAATTGTGTAGTTCTATTTACACTTGTGTTTCAATAATTATTCTAAATATAGTTATTATACTGAACAGACTTACTATATAGATAGAGATAAAGGTAGGGAGAGTGTGTCAGGTTGCCGTTTATTAATGGAGGTAACCTCTGTATGAAACATTTATACAAAAGAGAACAAACAAAGTTAGGTCATAGATTCATAAGTTTAGAGAATTCCAGACCTAATCTTTAGTTTGAGGCAACCCCTGTAGACTTATATCTATTAAAACATAACTTTTAATAACACTTAAAGGACCACTCTGGGCACCCAGACCACTTCAGCTTAATGAAGTGGTCTGGGTGCCAGGTCCCTCTAGGATTAACCCTTTTTTTAAATAAACATAGCAGTTTCAGAGAAACTGCTATGTTTATGAATGGGTTAATCCAGCCTCTAAAGCCTCTAGTGGCTGTCTCATTGACAGCCGCTAGAGGCGTTTGCGTACTTCTCACTGTGAAAATCACAGTGAGAAGATGCCAGCGTCCATAGGAAAGCATTTTAAATGCTTTCCTATGAGACCGGCTGAATGCGCGCTCAGCTCCTGCCGCGCATGCGCATTCAGCCGAAGAGGAGGATCAGAGGCGGAGAGGAGGAGGAGAGCTCCCCGTCCGGCACTGGAAAAAAGGTAAGTTTAACCCCTTTCCTTGCCATCCAGCCCGGCGGGAGTGGGACCCTGAGGGTGGGGCCCCCTTAGGGCACTATAGTGCCAGGAAAACGAGTATGCTTTCCTGGAACTATAGTGGTCCTTTAACTAAAAGTGCTGTATAAACATGTTCAGTAGAAGGGGGGAAGGGATCAGCGCTAGAGGGTACTTGCTGAAATAGTTATAGTACCTACAACATGGGGAAAATCATAATAAGATAGTCTAAAATCCAGACAACCAAATTAGGAAAGTTAAATAAATATGTATCCAACTCCCATAACCCAGTGCCAAAATAGTGTCAATCAGCTTCGCTAAACTTCTAACATTAGGGGAAGGAGTGTTAATGCTATTTTGGCATTGGGTAATGGGAGTTGGAGACATTTTTATGTAACTTTCCTAACTTCAGTGTTTGGATTTTAGACGATCTTATTATGATTTCCCCCATGTCATAGGTACTATAACTATTTCAGCAAGTACCCTCTAGCGCTGATCCCTTCCCCCTTCTACTGAACATGTTTATACAGCACTTTTAGTTAATGATTAAAAATAAGGTCACAAGATAATTAAATTTCAACACATGATAACTTTGATTTGCATTACAAATTGTTAAATGTAAGTTACTCCTATGACCATTTAAGCAGATAAACGGCAAAGTATGCATTCTACTGTCAACATACATCAAAAGCATAGAGGAGTTTGATGTTTTACCTTTTTCTGTAAATAAGCAAATCAATATTTTGTTAAAATGAATATAGTAATCATAGGGACATGGAATCACACATTAAAATCTATCAAGTGCTGCATTCTTTTCATGGTCAGGGATACAATGTATCTCTCCAGAGCTTTCCAGAACTTTTATACAGCTGTTAGTGCCTACGAGTACTGACAGAATATTCACAAATCTACAGACATTATTATTATTATTAGTTTATTATTATAATTTTTGCATTTATGCAGCCCCAATCTATTCCACAGCGCTTTAGACGTATTCTGTAAAGTAATATTTCCTGACATTACTCATATATTTCCATGCCTCTAATCTTGGCCATGATTTATATTTTTAAAGTATAGTTTTTTTAAAGAAAATGGAAAACTTTGTTGACTTCTATGTTAAATTCTTTAGATATCTGTAAGATCATATGTGAAAATGGAAATTAGGAAAAATGCTGTCTAGATGAGATCTGCAGGGTTTAATGGTTTTTCAATCTTCTTGTAACAACCTTATCTCACACAGTGCTCCGAACAGGGAGATAAGAAAGGGCTCAACTGAAGGCAAGACCAAAAGTAAACACAGGTACCAACACGGAATGTATCATAGGGTGAAAATTAAGCTTTGTTTTTCAAGAAGTGTGAAGGAACACTGTAAGACATAGCCAGGGGAGATGTGGCTAGGGGTAGTAATATAGTCTTCCTGGTTCTCAGGTTAGTATTCAAAATGAAACCCTAAAAATATATAAATAAAAAGTAATACAAAATGCCTATGTTTACATTATAGAATTTAAGTGTCATGCATATTCAGTGCCCTTTATAACATTTTTGTATTTTTTTTCTCCAAGTGTGTGCCTCTTGTCCCTTTTTGACTTGGCCATGTTAGATATTTCACACATATACAGAATTTTGTTAGGCTTACAGGGTTGCATATTTTCTTTGAGAACCATAAGCTGATTCTTTGGCACCTTTGTTATATGTGCAATGTTCCCTTTAGAGAACCATTCTCCAAGAGGTAACAGAGGAAAATCTAATTATTATTTTTTTCAGTCTCCAATAATCAGCTCTTAAAGTATATCTTCTCTTTCCTCGTGTCCTTGTGTAGTTTCAATCCTTTTGGTAAAGCCACTTTTTGGAGGCAATTTATTTTAACAATAACAGTTGAAGATCTTTTCTCTCAGCTCTATGTTTATTGTACCTACCTTCTTTTTAATTATTGTCTAGATATACGGTTGCTTCAACTGATGTCATTTAAGTGTTAGGTGATAATGAGCTACAAAATCTCAGTTACCTAAGTGTAAACTCTGTAAAAAGCTCATTAAATACTATGTTCATTTTGTTATAGAGATATATACTTAGAGATCTAAATCTATAGTTTGAGGTTTCATTCTTCAGATATTTTGAAAGAGGATTGCCAAATAACCTCACACTATTTTTCTGCAATGTCTGCATTAAACCAACAATAGACCTATAATTCACTCAGTTTCCTTTCTGTAAGTTTATCTGTGGTTTCTCTTAATTGGCAATTCAGATCACTTATTTCATGGACTCACAACCACTTCAGACTGACAACTTCTCAATAAAGATGAAAAATTTCATAAGGTTGAACCTAATCCTTTGCATACAAGTTTGGCACAGCATCCACCTTCTAGAATAGCTGACTGGCATTTTCAATGATACTGCAGAAAAATAGCTGACATTTAAACAGACACTTCGGCCTCATTAAATGAATTTATTTCTGTTTCTTTGTTTTTCAATATTCTGCATCATTTGTTTTTCTTAATTAAAATATACCTTCCCTCATACACAGAAGTTATGTTAAATGAGAAAATAAGGTTGCCTGTGCACCTACCTCTCAGAGTCTAATGCTATTGCATTTTTAGTAAGAGTACTTTTTCATAATTAAAGTTGCATCAAAACTGTTTTTAGTAATATAACACAACTTTTTAGAAAATGACACTTACCTGTGTTAATAAGTGTTAAGTGTGTTTGGCAGTTTTAGTAACATCTATTTTAATATATATCGCTAACTTAGATATGTTTTACTCTTATGTGTCATTCATCATTTGGCTTTTTAACAATTATCTCCTATTGTTTGCATTCATGGATTGTTGGGAGACAATCCTATACCATGAAGGTCTCAGCTTATAATTGGTTGCTGGCCTTGTATAATCTTAACAGTCTGTTTTTAACATGTAACTGTCACTGATATTAATTGTGGAATTATAAAAATAGTAAGGGTGCTAATGTTAGATGAGAAATATAATAGTGTAGTATCCTCTTAAACAATGTATGACACGCCAATTTAGTGCACTCACAGAATGTCAGAATAACAATCGCCTGTAGGGTGCCTCCCCCGATAGCACTGGGGGGCCTAGAGTAGTCTTTCTCTCCTTTCCTTTTTTTTGCAATATTCAGCAGTATGAACAGAGCAGGAATCAGGAGGGTAGTAAAAAAACATTGTTTATTGCCAATAATTAAAAGGTATATGAAACCAAGATAAGTCCTATGCGTTTCGTTCCAATATTGGAACTTCCTTAGGGACTTAGTAAAAAATTAAGCAAAATCACAAGTTTACAAAATGCAGTATAACAATAATACCTGCCATTTTGTAAACTTGTGATTTTACTTAATTTTTTTACTAAGTACCTGAGGTACAGGATCAAGCGGACAGGTGATGGGACGAGAGGAGGGGAAAAGCACAGCCACTTCCTGTTCAGTAGCTGGAGGGAAGTCTTGGAGGGTATGGGTGGTATGGTCCAAGTGAGGTTGAGATAGAGAAGTGAGAAGGGGGAGAATTCATTCCTTAACTGTTTAATCTTGTCAGTAAAGTAACATGCAAAGCTATCAGCTGGGGTGGCCACAGCAAGGGGAAGAAGAGAATTAAAAGTATTAAAGAGATGCCTAGGATTGCTGGAGCATGAAATAATAATGAGAAAAGAAAAGTAGGACTGTTTAGCAAGGGTAAGGGCTGCACTGTATGAGTGCAAGGCACATTTATAGTGTAGAAAGTCTGACAAGGTGCGAGACTTCCTCCAGCAGCGTTCAGCTAAATTGGAGCATCTCTGCAGGTAGCGGGTTGACTTAGTGTGTCACGGCATAAACTACCCAAAAAGAGGTGTGTAAAGTGTGTAGCATCATACACATTTGCCTTATGAATGGCATAAACTACAGAAAAAGAAGTGTGCAAAGTGTGTAGCATCATATTGAAACAGACTTGAGGCTGTAATCACTGCCAAAGGTGCAAAGAATCTGAATACCCCTTTAGTGACAGACCGTTTTTCAATTTTCTTACCGTTAAGGACCAGGGCTCTCTTTACATTTCTGCAGTGTTTGTGTTTAGCTGTAATCTTCCTCTCTTACTCATTTACTGTACTCACACATATTATATACCGTTTTTCTCACCATTAAATGGTCCTTCTAAAGATAGCATTATTGTCATCATCTCATATAATTTACTATAAAACAAATTATAAAATATGGTGAAATTTAAAAAAAACACACTTTTTCGAACAAAACACCCATGCCAAATAGTTTTTAAATGTTGTCCTGAGTTTATAAATACAAAATGTTAACATGTTCTTAGCTGTGTTTTGGAAAGTTATAGAGCAATAGGTACAAGTAGCACTTTGCTATTTTCAAACCATTTTTTTTCAAATTTAACCAAAGTTACATTGTAAAACTGATATCTGTCAGGAATCCCTGAATAACCCTTCACATGTATATATTTTTGTAACAGAAGACAACCTAAGGTAATAAACTTGGGGTATTTTGACTCTTTTCATGCAACTATTTTACAATTTCAAAATGGGGTATGTCCAGTCTTTTATAGTAGCCACTTAGCCACAAATGCTGGCCAAAGTTAGCGGTTTTATTTGTTTTTTGCATTTTTTTACTGAAAAACTGCACTTTTACTGGTGATTTCATCTTTGTGATAGTTTTACTGTTTTAAACACTCATATTTTTGTTCAGAAAAATCTCCAAAGTATAACAATAACCCCCATGTACAAGTTTTATGCTGTTTTGGAAAGTTACAGGGTCAATATAGGGCTTGCCCAATTTAGTTTGCCAGATTGGTTTGCTGGGTCTATGTTGCCTTTTAAGACTATTTGGTAGCCCAGGAATGTAAATTAACCCGATCATGGCATACCATTTTCAAATGTAGACATCCCAGGGTTTTCAAAATAGGGTAGTTCCAGTCTTTAGTATTAGCCACTTAGTCACAAACACTGGCCAAAGTTATCATTTTTTTTTTGCTTTTTTTTTTTTTAAAACAAAAACTGCACGTTTACTGTGATATCGTTGTGATAAGTTTTACATTTTATAACACTCATATTTGATTTTGGCAAAGTCTCCCGAGTATAACAATATCCCCCATGTAAAGGTTTTATGGTGTTTTGGAAAGTTACAGAGTTAAATATAGGGCCAGCAATCAGGTAAGTGCTGACATACCAGGTATGTCCATGGTCTTTAACAACGTTTTTTGGCGGACGTACCTGGTAAGTCACAGGTCGGGAAGGTGATACTTATGTTAATGTGATATTTCAGGTTTTTTTCTTTATTATATTTGCAATGGTGTAAAAAAACAACAACAAAAATCTGTTGTTTTTTTTACTTTGTCATCATGGGGTATTGAGTCTAGACTGATGTGATAAAAATTATTTGCACAACTGTGGTATAGGGCTGCAACATAAAAAAATGAAAAAATGAATGTACAGTATATTGGACCAAAATCAAGAACTTTGTTTATCAAATATTTGCAATTTGAGGAAAAAGACTTAATTATCTGCATATGTCCACATTTACAAATGTATTCCATGGATGCACATTATGAAAATATTCAGCTACAATTAGACTTACATTTAATGGTGTGCCTAATTCTTTACTATTTTTTTAATGTAGAGGGATACATAGAAGAAAACAATTGAGATTATATTTTTATTCTTACCAGCTAAAAGTCTCATAACTGTTTAACATAACTTGACATGAAATATATATTTTAATGAAAAGGTTATTATAATATTATACCCTACCAATGTTTTTTTTTTTTTTATCCTTCAGTCCCGAGTGACACTGTTCACATTCTATATCTGTCTGCATTTTATTCTGACACTGGACATTCCACTATGACCTCAACTTTCAGAAGTCACTTTCATCTTCTGAGACCCATGAGGCACACGGGTCTGCCGTTTGAATGACTAGAGAGGTCCCATGTTGTGGCTTTTGTTAACTTGATGGTTCAATATTGTGACGGAATTCCTTGGTTCTGTTTGGCTACTTATTTTGTGGTTCCTGTACTTTGGTGTCCGGATTTTCCTTTGCTCAACAGGTTGCAACCAACATTTCTGTATTACTTGACCTCTGCTTATTTCAAGCTATTCTCTCCCCTGTCAATCTTTATGTTTAGCTCCTCAATATTAGCATTAAGCCCTACCAGTCCAAACTTTGTCAATATGTATCCAATCTCTCGAACACCTCTAATCTCTCCAGTGTTCCATTTCCTCTATCTGACCACCATCTGCTAAACTTTGACATCTGTATAACCTCTACCCAAATTATACCATCCTTGGTACATCAGTCTCAAGAAGACCTACAGTGATTCTCCACCAACCTCCAAACTCTCCTTTTGCCTAGCTCAAACCTAACCTGCCCTAACTGTGCATGCTCCCTCCACAACTCCACCCTCTCCTCTCAACCAGATATCATGGCACCTCCTACATTTATACATAGCAAGCACCCCCAATCAAAACCTTGATCCACCAAGCTGATTCTATGCCTCCATAAATGTTCCAGAACTGCTGAACACTGCTGGAGCATCCGGCTTCCCCCACTACACTATTCTCCATACAATCATATAGCTTGGCTTTTTTCTCTGCAAAACAAAACTAATTCAATACCCTCATAACTATACGTTCCTGCATTAATGTCTTCCTTGTATCCAATTATCTGCTTGACCTGCTTCAGTCTGGATTCTTATGAAACCATCAGTTGTGCCCAGACCTATACTTTCCACAGTGGATTCTGGTCTTGTCACTCTGTTGAAATGGCTCTGACCAAAGTAGCCAATGATTCAATGGCTGCAAAATCTAGTAGTCACTATTCTATCCTAATTGTCCTTTACCTTTCTGCTGCTTTCAACACTGTTGACTTCAACAACTCTTCACAATAAATCTCAACTCTCCAACATTCTCCATAATCTTTGTCTATAAGATATTGCTCACTCTTTGTGCTCCTCCTATGTGTCCCAGCACTCTTTCTCTGGCTCTGCCTCTTCTCCGCAACCCTGCTCTGTTGGTGTTCCCCAAAATTCTTTCCTTGGTCCCCTACTGTTTTCAATCTATACTACTTCCCTTGTTTAACTCATTAGTTCCTTTAGCTTCCAATATACTTTCTATGCAGGGGACATGCAAATCTATCTGTCCTCTCCCGATTTTTTTGCCATCCTTCTTGACTTGTGGCTCTGTTTGCCTCTCTGCTATTTGCAACTGAATAGCTGCTCACTTCCTTAAACTTAACCTCTAAAATAGAACTTCTTGTCTTTCCTCTCTCAAGTATTGCTAGTTCCATGTCTGTCTCCCTCTAAACCACAGCAATACCATCAGCTCTATTGTGCAGACTAGCTGTCTAAGCCTAAGTTTAGGTGACTCCAACCTCTCCTTCATCCCACATGTCCAGTCATTTGCCAAACCCTGCCTCTTTCATCTGAAAAATATAGTGCGCATCTTATCTATTGAACGGCAGACATGGCTAAGATGCTAGTCCATGCCACTATGAGCTCTCGCCTTGACTACTACTGCAATTCGCTCCTCAGTGGCTTTTGTGTTCCCAACTTGCCGGTGATGAATTCAGTGGCAAGAATCATCTTCCTATTGGCCACACCGTTCACACCTCATCCCTTTTTGGATTTTAAAGGCACTGTTTCTGCCCCTTGGACTTTTAACTGGAACAGATTCAAACATGTGGCGGCGGCCATGTTAAATTGTCCAGCAGTGTTTTGCCATCGAGTGTATAGAACTGTTTTGGGCATGGGACCAAGTGAATGGTGGGGCAAACATAAGACTTCCAGGAAATTCCTGAACCCCTGAACTGATCTGGGTGACTTTTGGATATGTTGTTCACCCAGATCAGGGGGATATGTTGTATTTTGGGGTACTTTTGGGGGTTTGTAATAATGTATGTTTTTTTTCTGCTTAGAGTTAATTGAGTTAGTCCATTGTCTTAGTTAATTGTATCACAGGCAGAGGGAAGAGCTTGTGTGCTGTATGTAGGAGGGTCAGACATTGTTGTATTGTTCTGATTGGTTTGTGTGACTGTGTTCCATCAGACCCAGGGGGTGTGCCTCTGGCCTGAGGAATTGTTTAAATTGTGAGTGCTAGCTTTCATTAAACAGACCTGTTCTACCCTTCACGAAGTCTTGGCTCATGTTTGGGGGATTGGAGAACCTCACTCTGGGGATTGCTATAATCACTATACTCCCCAGGGTATAATCACTAGCTCTTGTAAGAGCTGTTCCTGCTCTCTGGATTACAAGAGAGGTCTACCTACTGGAAGCTGGACCCTGGTCTTGGGTCCAGAGTGGGTGTAAGATGGCGAGACCCCACCCAAGCTGCGGCTGTTATGGTGTCTAGTGGAGTGCTTGAAGCCCTCGGAAAGCACTATGAGCATCCGTCAATGGTACCCAGTTGGGGTGCCAGGTGATCCGTTACACTCACATTGGATTTATCCACTATGGGAAGCACCTTTTATTTTAGTTTTTAGTACACTTTTCAGTTACCAAAGGAGTTGTTGGTTAAGGTAGGCTCTAGTGGTTTATTCGTGGTGACAATGTGTGTAGGGACAGTCTGTTCCATCTGGATTTCTTATTATTTTAGTTTATTCCACTCTCCCCTCTGTTTACATTTTTCTATGCATCTAATTTTTGTTTGTTATGATATGATCTTGTTTTTTGGTCATACCATTTGATATTACCACAAATCTAGGGGCTTATTTGCTCCATGCTGATTTGTTATCCTATATTATTTATCCTGTGTAGGGGCTTCTTGTTGACTTGGTTACATATTTCTAAGGAGTTATAGTTAATTTACCTTGTCATTCCCTATTGTTTTATAGTTGTCATTTATATAGATACTACTTTCTTTATTTGGTTTTTGTTCAGTATTTTATATTTTGCTCTATTGGTGGCTATAGTTTATCTAGGATTCCCACTTCATTTGGGTATTTATGGTGTATTTTTTTGTTGCAAGTCTTTTTACTCAGTATTCCTAATAATAATAAAGTATTCCGAGTAATAATAAAGGTTAGTATTTTCTTTGTTTTTTTTCTATTCTCTCACCCATGGCCCCCTGGGTTTTTAGTTTCTCTATGGTTTTCTCTCCTTTAAGTTATTATTCAATTAGGGTCACCCCATCCCTTTGAGTAAACAGTTACAGGTAACTCTCTAGTGTCATTACACTGCTATCCTACTTTTCTCCCAGGCAGCGAGCCAACAACCTTTTTTTTTTGTTTAACAGGCAGTATGTCCCACTCTTTCTTAAACCTGGTCAATGCTGTGGGCCCTCTCCTAAATGTACTCATTTTAGGTTAGGGGCAGCTTGGTTAGGTTAAGGACCAAAAGACTCAAGAAAATCTCCATCATAGAGTTAACCCAATCTAGAAGGAATTTAGGCTTGCCTGAGGGTTCATGTCAGATTGCCACTCATATAGGAATTCAAAAATATAGTAATGGAAACCACTAGTAATGGTTTGATCCTGAAAGGACAAACCTACTGTGGAACCCAAGAGAACACCTTTATGGACACTCCAGAGGTGTCCTGGGGCTTAACCCCTAGGTTTTAAACCAAAAAGAGAACTCTGAAAACTGGATATACAAATCTAGTAGTTCGAGCATATGCTGGAACTATAGTGATAAATGTATAAGATAGATGATAATATTAATTAGAGTGTGTATACACATCAAATCCTCTTCCCAAACTATGTGGTCATCCCAATGCAAAATAGTGTTACCAGCCAAAAAGGCTATACCTCCCTAATACTAAGCTGTGACTACAATTCACCTCAGAATCTTGACTTTAATGTAACTTAGTTGGTCACGGTGTGTGTATAATCACCAATAAATATTAATGGAGTCACAGTTTGAGAGTCCTAATTCCTAGAAAATCTGCCTATAAATACAAATAGTGGTATCCAGACAGTTAAACCTTATATAAACCTCACAGTTCGAGAGTATAAAATATTCACTTTAAACAGAATAACTTGTATGTAGTACTGCTCTAAATAGATATTATGTATAAACAGTAGCAAAAAATCTCTGATAAGAAATGTAACGCTCAAACTAATGTTGTAATACCCTGTGAAGAGAATAATAGTAACAATCCTAGATGTGTAATCTAATAATAATAGTATATCTCCTTCACAGGATACTAGATAGAGTTAAGGAATTAGGACTGAAAGGATGGTTTAAGAAAATATTAAAATGCTATTGTGCAGAACCATACTTAGAATGTTGGTTGCCTGCACATAGTGAAAGTGCCCAGTGTGACATTGAATAGAAAAGAAAAAAAGGAGAAACCCAACGCGCGTTTCAGTGCTTAGAACATGCACCTTCGTCAGGGGCCAGAATTGTCTTTGATAACTTATCTGAATTATTAAAAGAATTAGAATTCTCCCTAACAAAAGAAATGAAATTAAGGTGGGAAATTGCAACTCTGACTAAATATATAGAAGAAAAAATAACTCCGAGAGGTCTCAGATTATTTAAGATGCCTACTTCAGACACTGAGAATAAAATATTCATGGAAGAATGGTACAACCATTTAGAGTATTGCACCTTTGGATTAATGAAAAGTCTAATTAAAGTTAAAAATGAAAAGCTATCTGTAATAGACAAAAAAATAAACATATTACGAGAACAATTAATCCCTTTTGGCGACACTGAGGAGTACTATAATGTATCACAAAAAATTAAAAAAACTGTAGAAAAAATTGAAACCGACACAAAAAGAATAAAGATTCAAAAGTACAATAGAGACAAATATGATTACGCACAAAAACAAGTTCGCACATATAATATTAAGAAATCTAACACTCAAAACCAATGGAGAAATGGTACAACACACCACAATGTAAACACACAAGGAGGTTATCAAGTTAGACCCAAAAGGCTACAAAGCAAAGAATTCTATCATAGAAAATATTCTCACAATAACCATCAGAGATTACCAGACAAATCTCCTAGGTACAATATAAGAAATGAAAGACGTGACACAAGAAATGATAAATTTAACACTAGACACTATCGAGACACCTATCCCCAAAATAGACCCCTAAATACACACTATTCAGAAAAAATTGAAGAACACACCAAACATAAGAAATTCACACAGGAATCACCTCTTGTTGTAAGACCCAAAACTCACAAATACACATATATGCCCGATTCTCCTAAACAGAGAAATAGAAAGTACTCCTGGGAAAATCCAAAGAAAACCTACAAAAGACGAGATGAAAATAAACCCCCATCACCACAAGATCCAACTAAGAACAACAAATATCATGTCCTATCTTTCTGTGACCAATTTGATGAAACATCTTTTTTAGAGATCCCCTCCAACAGAGAAAGACAGACTCACCACCTAAATATTACACCTATAAAAAGTCGCAAGAGAGGATTAGAGGGAGAAGATCTGGTAGAAGACAACAAAAAAGGAAGGCTAGAAAGCTTTTAGATAACAAAGCAAACGAGACACCCACTGGTATTTTTAATCTATCTAACAGAATTCTTAATACAACAGAGACAAATATTTTAAAACGAGGTTTAAAATTTGCCCCAACTAAAGCATACAATTCCTTTTTAGCCTATATAGATATTAATAAATTCGTTAGAAATGCCACTCTAAAACGTTTTTTTGTTAATAAAAATAACTCTAATCAAAATACAAATACTGTAAATACTAATAATAAAGAATATAAAAGCAGTGAATTAAAAAATAAATCTACTTTTTATCCTGCATATCTGAAATCCAGCGCACTGGATATATTCGAAAAGAAAGTATGTAAGGATTTAAAGATCTTAGATACAAAAAAGATAAGAGATAAACCAAATATGAATAAAAAAGAAATGAATATACTAAAAAATCTATACAATGATACCTCAATAGTAATTAAACCAGCCGACAAAGGTGGAGGCCTCGTTATTCAATCTAAAGAAAAATATGAAGCAGAGGCTTATAGACAGCTCAATGATCATAATACTTATATCAAATTAGAGAAAGATCCAATAGTGGATATAAAATCCGAATTTTATAATTTTTTAAAAAAGGGTAAAGATATCGGTATTCTAAATGAAAAGGAGTACAACTATATAAAAGTACTATTCCCAAAGACCCCAGTGATATATTTTCTCCCGAAAATCCATAAGAATTTAAATGACCCACCAGGGCGCCCTATCGTTTCGGGAATAGGATCCCTTCTTTCCAACCTATCCGAATATATCGATATAATGTTACAGTCGTACGTCAAACAAACAAGATCATACTTGAAAGATACAATAGATCTTTTAAGAAAATTGGAAACTATTACTTGGCAAAAAGACTATATATTAATTACATGTGACGTACAATCACTATACACGATTATTCAGCATGATAAAGGATGCAGTGCTATTAGATCCATTTTAGAAGGAGATGACTCTATGCTTCAGGAACAAATAGATTTTATTATCGAAGGTATAGATCTAATCTTAAAACATAACTACTTTTGGTTTAAAGATGGCTTTTACTTACAGAAAACCGGGACAGCTATGGGTACTAGGTTTGCACCCAGTTATGCCAACCTCTATATGGCGGAATGGGAAGATCGGTCCGTCTGGAGGGGGCATGACTGGGTGGAAAGCCTGATATCCTACTCCCGGTATATAGATGACCTTCTGTTTATTTGGAAGGGGTCTGAGAGTTCAGCTAAGGATTTTATCTCTTTTTTAAATGATAACGAAGAAGGTATAGTTTTAACGGCAGATTTTAGTAGGACTATGGTGACTTATTTAGATTTAAATATATATATTGAGAATAATAAAATACAAACTAAAACACATTTTAAAGACGTCAATGTAAATAACTATATAAGTACTGATAGTTGCCACAACAAAATTTGGCTAGACAGTATACCCAAAAGCCAAATGATGCGCCTAAAAAGAAATTGCTCAGATAATTCCGTGTTTTTAAGACAAGCAGATACACTGAAGAAAAGTTTTATTCAAAAAGGCTACAATGCCAAACACATTGACTTAACTATTAACCAAACATTTTCAAAAAATAGGAATCATCTCCTACATAAGGTTAAAACTCCAACAACTCAAAACAACCTCGATTTCACTCTACCGATTGTACTTGATTATAATAATAAAAATAAACAATTGAAAAAATTTTTAATTAAACACTGGCATTTACTGAAAGAGGACGAAATTCTAGGTAAACTAATCCCTGATAAACCTAGAGTTATATTTAGAGGAGCACCTAATCTTAAAATGCATTTAACTAAGAATTTTACAAAAAATAGCTAATAATCTAATCTAAATAATATAATCTAATAGAATTAAAAATTTTATGGACAAAAAAGGTTTTTACAAATGTAATAGCTGTGTGGCTTGTAAAAAAACAAAAACCACCGAAAGAACCATTACAGATTTTAAATCAAGTATTACGAATAAATCATATAATATAAAAGAGGTCATTACATGCAATAGTAAAAACGTTATTTATCTATTGGAATGCCCATGTGGCCTCCAATACGTAGGCAGAACAATCAGGCCATTAAAAATTAGAATTGCAGAACATTGCAGAAATATAGAAAAAGGCCTGCATAATCACTCAATACCATCACATTTCTGCATGCATAATAATGACCCTAAACAGCTCACATTTATTGGGATTAAAATAGTTAAAAACCACTGGAGAGGAGGAGATGTTATAAAAAAGATCGGTCAAACTGAAATGCAGTGGGTATACCAGTTAGATACCCTGCACCCTAAGGGGTTAAATGCAGAATTTGATTTATACAATTTTTTATAAAAATATGTAATTTTTTTTTTTTTTTCCTGCTCCCCCTCAGCACATTTCGTTCTTAGTATCTTTTTTATAACAGTACTCAAAATATAAGAACGGCATGCCTTTTCTATGTTATTTTTATGTTCCTTCTATGTTCTTTATGCCTTTTTTTGTATAACCTTATTTATGCTTATGTTTAGCATATTGTATACCTCTAACATATTTTATATACTAGATATGTTTTATATATATATTTGTTTTAATTGATCTTATGTTAGTATCATTTTAAATTTTGATGCTTGAGATTTACATTTATATTGCAGACCCCTTATGTGTTATAATTGTATGAACACCTTTTTCTTTTTAATGTTATTAATTTTTATATTAGTATCATCTTTGTAATGGAAGTATATGCTTTTTAGAAACCCCTTCTTTTTTGCATATAGAATGCATCTAAGTATTTACTTTATGTCTGTGATTGCCCATTTTTAAGATGGCCGCCGGGCTGTCTATATGATGTCATATGCCCACATTTCACTCTGTGAGCTATTCAGAGTGAGCAGCGCTCGGAACGCTACGCACTCCACATATTGGAGATGCGTGCGTCCCAATGCGCTATAACATTGTTATTTTCTTTATTTTCTATGCCGCAAATAGATTCCAGTTTGGTGCAAGCGGCACGCCATTTCCGGTGTGACGCGCGTATCGCGTCACTTCCGGTATGACGCGTGCGTGTCAACCGGAGCTCAGAATCAGGAAGTAACCCAGCAGGAAACTATCACCTCATTAACCAGGATATAAAAACGGACTTTTGGACTTTTCACCACACTTCTGAAGAAGCCTGTTTAGGCGAAACGCGTTAAGTGGGACTTTTATACATATCTTTTATCCAATATTGTTTTATTTTATTATATTAAAGTATACTTTGTTAAAGTTACTTTTTTATATATATTATTTCTTTACTTCCTGGATCCTGCATATCCTTGGTGGGGATTATACCACCTAGGCTGTTTATACTAGAGCAAGTTATATGCTCTGGAAATTGTAAGTACATTACTTTTATTATTGAATACACCATCAGTACTTACTTCACCATATTGCTGCTATCTCTTTTTATGTCTATTATGCACACTGCACTTTGAGAACATCCGTGGCAATTACTACGAATCCTTAGACGGGGATTGTACCGTCCAGGCGCTTCACAGTAGAGCTCTGTTATAGCTCATCCAAATGTGAGTGGATTGCACACAGCTATAATTGCTCACATTCTAATATTTAATTCCAAATATTTAATTTACTGTATTGCTCTATTATTCTGTATTTTAATCTTTTTGAGGTTATAAACGATCGGAATATTCAAGGATATATGTATGTATCTTCTTGTACATAAATATTACTAGGCGCGGTATACGCCTTCTGTTTTCGCCAGAATTGGAATGACTCCATACGGTCTGATTTATATACCAGTCAATTCCTCCAGCTAAATTCTTAGTGGACCAATCAGAGGTCGGTAACGTTACCGTTATTTTTCGCGCCGAAATTCTCGGCGTTTAACTGCAATTTGAGGGACCTGCCTGCCAACCCAGGCCGAAATTCCAGAGAATTTAATTTGCTAGCACTGTATTTTACCCTGTAACGTTCTACGACACCCTAAAACCTGTACATGGGGGGTACTGTTTTACTTGGGAGACTTCGCTGAACACAAATATTAGTGATTCAGTGATTAGTGATTCAAAACAGTAAAACACAGCGATGATATTGTCAGTGAAAGTTACTTTTTTAGCATTTTTCACACACAAACAGCACTTTTACTGATGATATAATTGTTGTGATACATTTTCCAGTTTTTAAACACTAATATTTGTGTTCAGCGATGTCTCCCGAGTAAAACAGTACCCCCCATGTACAGGTTTTATATCATTTTTGAAAGTTACAAGGTCAAATATATGGGTCAAATATTTTTACATTGAAAATGGCCAGGTTGGTTACGTTGCCTTTGAGAGCGTATGGTAGCCCAGGAATGAGAATTACCCCCATGATGGCATACCATATGCAAAAGAAGACAACCCAAGGTATTGCAAATGGGGTATGTCCAGTCTTTTTTAGTAACCACTTGGTCACAAACACTGGCCAAAATTAGCGTTCAATTTAGTTTTTTTACTTTTTCACACACAAACAAATATGAATGCTTACTTTGGCCAGTGTTTTCGACTAAGTGGCTACTAAAAAAGACTGGACATACCCCATATTGAATACCCTGGGTTGTCTACTTTAAAAAAAATATGTACATGTGGGGTGTTATTCAGAGATTTATGACAGATAATAGTGTTACAATGTCACTATTGATAAATTTTAAAAATGTATGTTTTGAAACCGCAATATCCTACTTGTACCTATAGCCCTATAACATGCAAAAAAATGCAAAAAAGCACGTAAACACTGGGTATTTTTAAACTCAGGACAAAATTTTGAATCTATTTAGCAGTTTTTTTCATTCGCTTTTGTAGATGAGTAAAAGATTTTTCAAGTAAAAGTCAAAAAACATGTATTTATTTTCAATTTTTCATCATATTTTTTTATTTATTTTTTAAATTAAAATACATGAGATTATATAAATAATGGTATGTAAATACAGCCCCTTTTGTCCTGAAAAAAATATATATAATTTGTATGGGAACAGTAAATGAAAAAGCGGAAAATTACAGCCAAACACAAACACCACAAAAGTGTAAAAATATGCCTGGTCGCAAATGTACAACATCGCAAAAACAGTCCAGTCCTTAAGGGGTTAAATATGTAAATGAGGCTATTCAAATGCCTCAATCAGGTTTATTGCAGGGCAGAGCAAACATTTACCCAAGCAGTTAACTCTTTAATGTCCTCAGTGTGAGGTACAGATCGTGCTCGGCATGGTGCATCAATTTTGATTTCCTGATGCCTCTGTTAGCACGGAGCTGATCATATGTACTATAAGCCCAAGTAATTGTCACTATTTTAAGTTTGGTAGCTGTTACCCCTTTAGTAATTTGTATTGAATGGTTGCACTAATTTATCAAATTTATCAATCCTGTGTCGTTTTATGATTTACATATTTGAATTGGGAAAATTAACTACTGATCCTAGAAACTTTCAAACCCCATATTCAAATAATACCTATGTCCCATATTGATGGAGAGAGTAAAGATAATCAGCACATATTCTTCATAATTAAAATTGCAACTGTATCAATTATCCAAATTATTTAGGAGGTATATATAGAGCCTCTAATGACTTAATTTAGGAATTGCATCCATAATAGGGGATACACTAAATTGAGAATCTTCGTTAGTCTGTTCCGGCATTGCTGTCATAAAAAATCAAATCAACAGTGAATACGTAGTCCCATAAGTACTTGGAATGTTAAGGTAGTATATCTGGTTCGAAATACAAATAGCCATTAAAGAATTAGATAATAGTAATAGTAATAGTGATGTAATCGTTTCAATTACAACTGTTATCAATGTTAAAAGGTCATACTTCCCTCTATCCATTATTACCTCCCTCATTGTGATGAAGGGAGAGTATCTTATGATGGGAGGGAATCATAGAGCTAAATAGCCGTTACTTAAAAGTAAAGCCGATACCTATTAGGACTCTCAAACTGTGACTCCATTAATATTTATTGGTGATTATACACAGACCGTGACCAACTAAATTACATTAAAGTCAAGAGTCTTAGGTGAATTGTAGTTACAGCTTAGTATTAGGGAGGTATAGCCTTTTTGGCTGGTAACACTATTTTGCATTGGGATGACCACATAGTTTGGGAAGAGGATTTGATGTGTATACACACTCTAATTAATATTATCATCTATCTTATACATTTATCACTATAGTTCCAGCATATGCTCGAACTACTAGATTTGTTCAGAGTTCTCTTTTTTGTCATATAGGAATTCACCTCAAAAAGTAACTGAACAGTGATAAAAAAAAAATAGCATATATTTGTAGATACATGAGTAAGTGAAAACAATTCCAGGTCCACTTGTGGTGGAATTAGTCACCAGTCAAAGAATCTGAAGTGTTGCAGACTCTTCTTTATTTCTGTTTAACAAATCAGACCTTGCCATACACAAAAGGATTTTGCTCTGTCTAAAAAGGAGAAAGAATCATAGTTCTACCCACATATATTACACAGAGATGCAGCAAATGCAACATTCCTCAATAAAACATTGTAATATGCGTACAACAGGTCATTCATGACATTTCATGTTTGTCACCCTTCCCTTTTCAGTGTTATAATTCTAAGACATGTTTTAAAATCAAAGTATTTAAATTGTGTCAGTTGTGTAACATGAAACTACTTGCAAACTATAATGCAATTTCCACACTCCCACTCAGGGAAACAGATTCCTGTTCTGCATCATATTATAAATGTTTAACATAACATTATACACATGATCACATGCCCTTATGTTTATTTTATGTATTCAAGATAGATTTGACTTTCTGCAACAATAAGCAACAGCATATAATTCCACTAATTAGTAATAATGATGATATGCAAAACTGAGGAGAAACATGTTTAATTAGAATGTTGTCTACACTTTCACCAGACTATATAATAATAATAATAAATATAAGAATTGAGTTTTTAACGATTTTTTGAAGATTGGGTGAGAGACTAATGGAGCAGGGAAGGAAGTTCTACAAAAACAGTGCCACGCTAGGGAAGTGTTAAAAGTGAGCATCAGATGTGAGAACATGAGCAGAGGAATAGTGGGTTGGGATCCACTATAGAGGCTATACCATGAGAATATACAGTGGAAGGCCTGGAGGAGTAAAGGTATCCATCCATGGATTGCAAATCTTGAAAAAAACATGTGATTTAATTGATGGCTGCTGTCAGTATTTCCATTTTGAGTATATATCAGATGCTGGCTTCTAACTTTTAAATATATATTTATAGAAACCCATAACATTTTTGTTGTTATTGTTTTAATTTAGTTTAATACATGATCTTTTTCCTATATTCAAATCATTTTAAAATTTTCTATTTCAATTATATATTGCCTTCCTATCTCATTCATCTTTTTATTTTTTCTGTTTCCAAGTAATCTTTTTTTTTAGGTAAATCTGTTTCTTTGTATTTCATGTTAACATTATGCTTTTTTTTAACTTTTACTTTTTAGCTCTAGTTCATGGGAAACTTGGACAGGAAAAGGGTTGTCTGACAAGTCATCATAATACAAGTAAGCAATTTCTTGTGTTTCGGTAACAAATACAAATTTAAGATAGGTCAATGAATTTGCAGATTATAACACTTCATAATAAGAAAATCATACATCAGATTTCAAATTAACATTCATGTTAACTTCACCATACTCTGCATTTGTGTTCTATTTCCCCTTGGATTACAGTAGTCAAGGCGAGAAAGGACAGTGAAATGGACCAGCATCTTAGTCTCATCTGGCATTAAGTAGGGTCGGATGCGCGCAATGTTTTTGAGATGGAAGCACCAGGATTTGGTGATAGACTGAACATGAGATGTGAAGGAGAGGTCGGAGTCAAAGAGAACATGGTGGAGCTGATGGTAGCACCATTGACTTGGAGGGAGACAGTCACAGGAGTAGCAACACTTGAGAGAGGAAAGACTAGAATTTCAGTTTTGGTCAAGTTGATTTTAAGGAAGTGCCATCCAGATAGAAATAGCAGAGTGGCAGTCAGAGACATAAGTCAAGAGGGACGTGGAGAGATCAGGAGAGAACAGATAGATTTGCATGTCATCCGCATAGAAAGGAGCTAATGAGTTTACCAAGGGAGGCAGTATAGATGGAGAACAGTAGGGGATGAAGGACTGAACCTTGGGGGACACCAACAGAGAGGAGTTGGGAAGAAGAAGTAGAGCCAGAGAAAAAAACACTAAAAGAGTGCTGGGAGAGGTAGGAGGAGCACCAGGAGAGAGCAATATCTTATAGAATGATATTGCAGTGGATGAGAAGAAGCTGTTGATGATCAACAGTGTCAAAAGCCGCAGACAGGTCAAGGAAAATTAGAATAGAGTGGTGACCACGAAATTTAGCATTGAGTAGATCATTGGATACTTTGGTCAGTGCCATTTCTACAGAGTGCTTAGCGTGAAAACCAGACTGAAATGGGTCTAGCAGAGATTTGGACTTGAGGAAGTCTGTCAATCTTGCATACACAACGATGGAAATATGCCATAGGAGAGAGAGAGATTGAGAATTTTAGTGAGAGGTAGAGAAAGAGAAGAAGACAGAGTACAGATGAGATGCGAGGGAATTGGATCTAGGGAGCAGGTGGTGGAGCGGGAGGACTGGAGCAGAGCAGAAACCTTTTCCACTGTAGCGAGTGCGAATGAACATAGAACAGCAGAGGGAGTGAAGTTAGGGGAAGTATTGTAAGGGGAAGAAGAAAGATAAGAGATCTCTTCCCTGATTGTATAGATCTTGTCAGTGAAGTGAGTGGCAAAGTCTGAGGTGGTCAAGTTAGTAGGTGGAGGAGGAACAATAGGGCGAAGAAGAGAGTTAAATGAAATAGTCGTTTGGGTTCGCGGGCGAGTGTGGTTATGAGGGTATTGAAATAATTTTATTTTGCAGAGGAAAGAGCCAAGCTGTATGAGTGCAACATAAATTTATAGTGGAGAAAGTCAGACTCACATACACACTGTACACCCACAACAACTATATAGCTTTCCATGTGTCTACATAGAATATTTTCCAAGTGTGGGATGATATACATTCAGTCTTACTTATGATCTATCATGTTGCTCAGAGAATCTTACAACACACACATACATCTGAGTTGTTTAGAATTACAGCACAATGTATAAATAATGCAGAAATATTATGCTTGTATGCTGAAGTTACACCTGACCAATCTGAAATGAACAATTTATTATGCTATAGAGTATGTCAGATAAGGCTTTGGAGAAGAACATATTTTGTTACAAACATGGAATAAAACATGGAATTAAAATTATACAAGATTGACTATATTTATAGCAAATATATCTATAATGGAAGCCAGCACATTATCTATCAATATATCTATCTGGAAAATTAAAACAAAATAGCCATGCACACAATAACTCAGTCAGGTATTTTTCACTGAATACAAAGAAACCATTTTCACATGAATAAACGCTCATTTTTCCCAGTAATACTGTTGAACACTACTCTACTTGCTAAACTATGCATAATGATACTGGGTGCTTGCTTAACAGAAGTATTTAGCATTTTCTAAAAGAAAATACCCCTCTCACATGAACATCCAAAATATCCAATCATGACATATGAAAGATAACACTATCCCAGTTATATTCAACATGCACTGATGGTAATTTATTGACATTTGTTTATCGAACTTTCATTTAATATGTTTAAATGAAGGAATTCTGAGACAGCTGAGCACTCTGTGTGTCACTTACAAATGGAGCAAAAGGCCTGGTTTCTAGACTTTTGTCAAGTATTTTGCATTCTGCATAATAAAATATGAAATGTAAGCTATTGCTGTGTTATCTAATACATATATTATGCAGTATTTGGACAGACTTACATGAGAGTTATATTTTATAGTACATATTCTATAGTGCCTCTATCTTGAGCATTAAATGCATGTAAATGTGTAATACAACTTTTCTGTTTCAATTTTTACTGTACTGTTGCAAAGCCACTCTCAAACAAAAAGCAAGAAATGAAATGTATTATCTAGTACTCTAATGTATGTTATCATGTTATTCTCTACAATTGCAAGCAGTAGTCAAATATTGCCTCTATAATAGTATTTGTGGGCTGGTTTGATTTAGGCTTGTCTGCTTGTAACACCATTATGTAAATGTATACCCTTGCATTTTAATGTAAATGTGTATTTAATGTGTGTTTAATGTGTATATTTCTTAGCTTACAAATAACCTAAAAGTTTTAGAAATTGAGTTTTGTGCTCACTGATGAATATGATTCTGACTTTTTTAACCTGGACACCAAATTACTTTGAGTATGCACATTCCTTCAATCTAGCATCAATAGAACATGTTTCAATATTTCCCACAGTGTATGCTCATGAAAATACTGTTCAAGCGTAGTTCAAACTTGATTACAGCTTGCAGAAGGATCGAGATCCCCTTTAGGATAAGACATCTGAAGTTTCATTTCATTCCCACAAGTGATGGATGTGATATTATTCATCTTTTTGTGACTGTTTCGTTTTATTGTTCTTGTTTTATTGTGCTGAATTTGTTGCCTTCTTGCTTATTTATTTCAAATGTCACAGGTATCTCCAAGAGAGATGGTTTTGATGAGAAAGGGGATTGTATTTTGTGGCCCAAAAGCAAATTTTTAAATCCTATTTTACTCTGTGCAGAAAATGTGACTTGAAATAAGTCTGACTAGAACAGATCACCAAGACACAGTATAGTGTAGTTCTTTGCATTTTTAATAAATATGTCTAAATTAATGTTCAAAAATACTTGTAAAAGTTGCATAATAATAAAATAATAATATTTAATAAAAATATACATATTGCTACAAAATATCTTGACTTTAGTTTTTTTTTCCAATCACCAATATTTTATACAAATCTATTAGAAATATTCTTTTAAAAAGATGTTTTAATATATGTTGTTTAGTACCTATGTATCCATAAATGCATATCTTATATATTCATTATTATTATTATTAAGGAATGAACTGCAGTTTTAATCTATGACAATGGAAGGTTAACATTTTCTCCATAATGCAGTTGGAATTTGTCTTAATAGGAAAGTAAATTGATGGAATTCTACAAAGACTGAGAAGTTTTAGCTAGCTTACCTATTAGACCCCACCAAATACCTCAAGTTCATTGGGTATGGGGCATGTAGTTTTTATTTGAAGTTGACCACTCTTGGTGATGTCAACAACCATGCATTTTCTTGCAATTACCATCTTCAGCATCAGCTTGTCATGCTAAAAAAGTGGTGCAGGTTATGCAACTAAGTTTTACAAAGTGCATACCCAAGCCAGTATAAATGACTCCTGCATGATTCCATCTGTGGTATGACCTTGATATCAATTAGTACATGTGGAACAAAATGACTTATTAGTTCAGTGTTCAGTATTAGTAGTATAATTATGTTTGACATTTATATGATTCTGTAGCGCTTTATAATATTATGAGAGGAACGATTTTACTATAAATAGGACAATTAAGAAAACTTACAGGAACTATAGGTTGAAGAGGACCCTGCTCAAATGAGCTTACAGTCTTTAGGACGTGTGGTATAAAATAAATTAAGACAGGAAATAGCAATCAAATAAGGTAGGAGTGAAGCAGAGCTGGAGGAGAGAGTAGAGTGCTGCCCTTTAGGAGACAGCAAGAGATGAGTATGTAAGGTAGAGGTTACTCTGGGAGGCCATAAGCTTTACTAAAGAGATGGGTTTTAAGGCACATTTTAAACAGTTGAAGACTAGGGGAGAGTCTGATGGCAGTAGGCAGGCTATTCCATAGGAAGGGAGCCGCCCGCGAGAATTCAGTACAATTGTGTATGTTAAAAATTTTTTGTATTTTATTCGAAAATAAAAACTTTTTTGTGAGGCTGAATTTTGATGGTTTGACTCACCTTATTTCTGTAAAAAAAAAAAAAAAAAAAAAGATTTAGGAAAATGAGTCACATGAACCAAAAGGGCACAAAAATAGGCCAATCCAAGTCTTGTGCTAAGTTATTTCAGAGCCATCTGGTGATCTGATTATGTAATGGATCAGTTCATTAATAAAAGCAAAATTTAGAGTAATCAGCAAAAAAAAAAAAAACCTATGGTCTATCTCTGATCTGAAAATGACCTGTGCATTCAGCAACAAGAAAGTGATTGTCTATTACATTGATTTGTAAATATGAAGTCTTCCATTTGGAAATCCAATGAAAAGTTTAATTTAATGAAACATTTTACAAATAATATAAAATTAAGAATTAAACTGATTGATTAGTTAGATTGCAATAAACCATGGGTTCCTAACATTTGCATGCTTGCATCTAATATCATAGTAAAAGGTACACTGAGCTTGCTATACCCCTCTGTGCTGTGATGACACGACTAATGAAATATTTATAGGTGATTATACCGTATACATACATAATGATGTGCTTTTTTTTCTTTTCTTAAAAACAGATTAGAAACACTAGTGTTAGAAGAAATTGTTCATTTATGTTTCTTTTATCAAGTATTCCTGTATTACTTAGGACAGAGAATAATAGAATATATTGAAAAGCACATTCTATACAAATAATAGTAACAACTTGTTCTTTGTTCAATTATTAAAGAGACTATTATGTGGCTGAATGAGCGGCAGGCGATTTGATTTCAGTGTCAGTAAAGGGAACATTAAGTAAAATAGGGAATCAAATAAGCATATTAATCAAGTTCCATTTTTTAAAGAGTTAATTAATATAATAAGCCACAAAACTGAAACCAGTGCTACATGTATTAAATACAAAGAAACATTTATGGATTATCTATATAGTATATATACACAACTCAAGTGTATACAAAATATATATGGAATAAAAAATAGATGTGTATAAAGTTTGATAAGATAAAATCAATAGATATGTCTCATCCAGTTTTTATTGGTACCTAAATCAATAAATATGTGGCTAGCAGGAAAAAGTGGCAGAGTTTGAAGTCATTATTGAGACCATGGTGTGTTATGGTGTTTAAATTAAAAATCCATTTCATCTCTATTTGTCCCATCTTTGTAATCATGTCTTTGCCTCTCCAATTTGCTTCCATGTTTTGTACCACCATAATTATCAAGTTACTAGGGTCTCTATTGTGTTTCATTTTGTAATGTAAAGATAGGCTATGTTTGTTATATCCATTTTTTACATTACGCACACACCACACATAGTGGTTCTTTATTTTGTATACATGATGCAGCTTTCCAGGTATTTTTCTCAAATCACCACCCAAGTTATCAGCACAAATATAAATACACAATATTGGGATTCAGCTATGCATCTATAAAAGGGATAAACAAACATCACCTGGTGAAATATATAAAAGTATAACACAATCTGTGATACAGAAATCCACTCACAGAAAAATATACACCTTGGGGTGCCTCCCATGGTTAAGACTTGGGGGCTATCACCTTTCTTGACCTCCTCTCCACCAACAATATGGGCAAAGGTTGGCAGTTGGATGAAGAATCTTCCCAGTATTTTAAAGTGAATTATTGCATACAAATCAGCACAAAATAACAAATATATAAAAATAACCTTCCTCGATTAAAGGCAATTAGTTTATTATCTACAGACTGTTGAACCCTTTGTATTACCTCTAATGTGTTTATTATTTATGTTGTATTTTGGGGGGTTGACAAGGTTGTGTGGAGGTGAGCTGTGCTGTTTGAGTACTTGTTTGTTTTTATTATTATATATTTATAAGCTGTATATTTGCATTCAATACAATATATGCATTTGGATAAAAAGACGCTAACTTTAACTGCTTATAACAATTTATATGTGAAAACTAGTAAAGATTTATAAATGAAAAATGAAAAAAATTAAAATATGTGCTCTAGCGTCACTTTGGACGCGTTCAACTGCCGTCTTTCACAATTATATGATCACGCACTCCTGATTATCATGCGCATTCTGAGTCTCTTTGCACATCCACATTTAGTATTTCCTGCTTAAAAAAACAATATTAGTCAACACCAACCAATACATAAAGGGAAAAGATCCAAAAATGCTAATACTTATTAATATGTAATACAAATGAGAATGAGGCACCAAAACACCTGATAAATGGGGTTTAATATCCAGTACCCTTTATAAAAAAAAGTAATACAAATATGTAAAAAAAATTAGGAAAGTATAAAAATGTTAATTATTATAAAAATACAAAATTATTTAAAATACATATAAAAATATATGTAAAATATGTTTAAAAAATATATGAACAAATATGGTGCACTGTGTCTTTAAGACAAAAATAACACACAAATAGAGTGAAATTGTAATACACAATATATAACTTTACCCTAAGAAAGTAACATTTATCATGTGCAAAAATTGCTGAATGTACAAAATATATTTAAGTGGATTAAATGAGTGTAAAAACACTCAATACCCAAATATAATAATAATTTACACTAAAAAGATGCATGTAGTGTAGTTAATACTCCAAATGAAGGAACATAAAGGAGATAAAAATGTATATAGGGTAATAGTGTAAGACAAAACATAAAAACCAAAAGAGGATTGAAATAAAAATTACAATTAGAGAGGAGAGAAGTCTGCTCTTACTGTAAGCTCTCAATTTGTTAGTAAGACTTCACTGTAGCCAATATAAGTGGATAGACAAGTGGATAGGCAGTTCATTACCTTTTTTGAAAGTGTGCCAATGTTTATTTATAATAAATGCTATCCTTCTACAATTGCTATTATAATCTAATACAATAGGTGCGATATTTCCCCATACTGAGATTATTTAGGTGCATTGGATTTTTAAACTAGATCTTCCTGATTATGATTAATGGCTTCTTCTTATGCTTCCTCTACCAGTTTTATTGGGTAATTTTTTTTGTATAAATTTGACTTTTAAAATTATAGCTTGATTATTAAAAACATCAAAAGCCGGCAGCCGCATTGAGTGACGGACTCTTAGGGTGGCTTTTAAATCTTTAGCTGATTGTCATCTTTTACTTACCTGTTAATACAGACTTTGTCTATCCACTTATAGCTACAGCAAAGTCATATTTATGAATTGAGCGATTACAGTTAGAGCAGATTTTATTTCAATCCTCTTTTGATTATCTGTTTTATCTTACAATATTACCCTACATACATTTTTCTCTCCATTATGTTCCTTCACATGGGATATTAACTACACTACATTGATCTTTTTACTGTGAGTTAATTATATTTGGGTTTTAAACACACTATTTCCTACAGGGTGTTTTTACACTTGTTTAGGGCACTTTGATATATTTTGCACATTCAGCAATTACCCAAAATACTGATCCCTGGTTGGGACAGTAGACTCCCTCACCCACGGCATGGATGGTAAATGCACCATAGATGTATGCTTGGGGAGCTTTTCCAGTGTTATAGGAAAGCAGATGACTTTCCAGTGTTTTAGAAAACAAAGTATTTTCTATCCAGATCTAAGCCTTCTCACCAATTGTATAAAGTTGTATACTGTTAAGAGTTGTTTTAAATTGTAAGGCTGCTCTTAACCTGATTCTTTCCATTTTCAGTGGTGCACACCCCTGGCTTGTTAATTTAATTTGTCTTACAGGATGAGACATATACACACACACACACACACACACAGAATGGTGTTGTCCTTGAATTAAATGTTCAATTTAGGATATATGAAAGCTCAGAAATTGTTAAATAAGATGCAGCATGATTGTGTGCAAGACAGCCAGAGCAAATGTGGTATAAAAAATTCCAGTGTGAATTTATGACTTTTTTGGAAGCTGATGTAAGTATTTCCATGTATCAGGGACAGGGTGCGGCCAAGATGACGCTTGTGTTCACTTCGTGTGCGTAGCCAATATTTTAAGTGTGGTCAGAGTGAATCCTGATGTCAAAACTGTCCAAAGGTGGAGACCATGGTCTCACACATCATCATCAATAGGGAGGTAACAATAACTGGGCACATTTTTAACAGTCAGCATTCCTTTTCTGTATGTCCAGATTGTCCAGTCAATTTAATAATCAGAGATCTGATGTTATTAGATATTGCAATCTGAGGGTGTTTGTTTTATCTTCTTTGTAAAATTATAAAACACTGTATAATATGTGGGTTCTAAATAATGTCTGATAAAGATATTATTTGATGGTAAAAGTGTTTTACATGTTGCTATGTCCCCAAACTTTTCTATTTATAATTCTTTACGTTGTTCTTTGATTTATGTTTTATATTGTATTAAACTTTTTCAGTAGGTTTTATTTCTTTTGGGTATTACAGTCTCTGTATATTTGAAATCTGTGTTTGCAGCTCAGAATGAAAATATGCAATATTTCTTTAACTATAAATTCTGTAATTGTTGAAAAATTGATTTTTAAAAAATAATATGTTAATCAGAATCTATTCTCTTGTAAGATACCTGTAGAATTTCCTTATGTTATGCTAAGTTATTACAACTGCTGTTGGTAAGTTAACTAAATTGTTCATTATCCAGATCTCATTAGCTAGCATAAGAATAATATTCTCACATGTTTGAAACAATTATCTTTGTTACATCTTATATGGTATAGATTGTTGCTCTCATAATATGTTTTATTTTAGGAAATACAGTTGTTGTATGTTATATTGTGTTGAATTATAAAATGAAGTTGAAATAGCAAAAACGTACAACCGCTATGAGGTCCAATATCCTTTAACAGGAACAGTGGTGCACTTAAATAATTGTTATCGTCAGATACAAATTAATGTTGCACAGGAAAGTGCTTTGGTTGTTGCATTATATGTTAAGAACCATAATGATGGAAGAATCTTTAATATTTTCAATATTATATATGATTCCAATTTATATTACAGTCTGCATATTATGATACAGTGTAAACGCCAGTTGTATGACGCCCCCAGTTTGGTTGCTAGACAAAATTCTATGACAGACCAGTACTGGAAAGCAAGTGACGAATTAAGTTAATAATAATAAGCCGGAACAGATACCGGGTGGAAATGATTTAAATTAATAAGCCAGATGTTAGTTGCATGGATTACTTAAAAACACACAAGCCATGTTGATTACCTGGACTAGTAAAGTACAAGTAAAACACTCTTTTTTACTCAGGTTGCGTGGAGTGTCATAATGTGCAAAATGATAAAAAAAAATAAGAAGGATGCAAGTACTTCAGTTGCTAGTGGAACTACAGACATTCCGGGGTGGTAACGAACTCCTAAAAATAAATAAATAAAATAAGGTTTTTGCTAGTTAATCAAAATGGTAAAATAGTTGCAGTACTATCCTAGATTAAGTATGAACTTTAATAAATAATTTCAGGATGTAATGTGTTCTAGCTGAAACTATTAAGTGTTAAGGCATTGCGGTTTGTTTTCCAGTATGTTGACCTAAGTTTGTATTACCTCTACTAGTAACCCATCCCATGTAATTACCACTCCTTTAATCTTTTTGCACAAGTAGTGTACAAGTTGTGCTAAACAATACGAGCAACAAAATCTCAATGTGATGTTTTTGATTAATACATGTATGTTGGTTGCAAAACAAATATTCAAGAATGAACCACCATTTGTCCTGCAAGGTTATCTCTTAAATAGTTGTTATCTAGAATTTACAGAGGAAGGTGATAAAATATGAAATATTATGCTAACATGGGTAATGGAGAAAGTTACTGAAAAATTGCACGTGATGCTGAACATTGTATTACAGCAAGTTGAGAGTTAATGGACTAAAAAATAAGTTAATTGCTAAAACAGGAATGCTAAATAGTTTGTTTTGTGAAAGTTCCCCCATCGACCCCCTCCACTCTATAAGATAAGAACTGAGCCAGTGAATTACAACGGCAAACGTTTTTTTCCCCCTTTTGTAGAAAGGGAGGGTCAGGGCCTCAAAACATGAGAGTTTAAGTGAAATGCTTATTTTGTATTGCTATTCCTTAATGGAGTAGATGAGTACTCCAAGATAAAAAATGTTTTTCTTTTGGGAACAAGTCTTGTTTATGGTGTTACAGTGTAACAGTGTAGAGTGATGTAACATCCAGGATCTCCCCATTCAATGTGGTACATTGGTTGTAAAATTGACTTGGTGACTTTAATGTAAGAAAATCCCTCTTGTGCATACTTTAATGAAGGTGAAAATCTAAAAATGATGACAAATTAGCTGTGATTGAATGAATACCATAATAATTGGGTGTAACCAAAAAACAATGTGGAGGATACAGCTAAAGATCTACAAACAATAAGACATACAATAGTGTAATAAAGTTAAAAATGTATCTGTGCTCCAGCAGATTTGCACTTACAGGAGTCAGTAGGTGTGACGAGACCTATCTCGCCACATTGCATTGGAGAAGCCTGGTTGCCTGCCTGCTGCCTTTGGACTATGGCCCCCTGTTAAAAGACATATTTTTCCCCCGCAGAAAAGACTTATTTGTGTTTTTCTGCCAGGTGTTCGGTAGATTCAATCTACCGAACAACCGCACAAATGAATAGACCACCTGGGAGCTGGAGTGTGCCGGCAATTAACCTCCCTGAAGCTGCGGTTAACCGCAGCTTAATTGACGAATGCTGGGTAGCCGCCATTCGTATCACAAACACGAGGTTGCGGCCATTTTAAACATGCGAACGCACAGCGGTGTTCGACGCTTAATTCATGGAACTGAAATCGGACACTAGTTTTGCGTGAACACCGCTGAAGCCGCTGACCTCCCTTCTTGTTCGGTGAAAGTGCACGAACGGCCCGGTGTTCGGTAGTTTTGTTTGAATGTGTTATACCCCAGATAGGAATCCCATGGAGCCTATTCGCATGAAACTGACTGTGTAAAGACTTTGGCTCCATGGCGATTGAACTGTATTCGTGTGGTCTGAGCGCCATTCGCTTAATAATGTGCGCTGAGACCTGAGCTATCTGGGGATATGTTAAATGTATGCTTTTAATGTAATGTGTCTTACATAGTGTATTTTAATAGTAATTCATGTTTTAGTATCCCCACGTGCATAATGGCGATTTGCCTTTGTCTTGGGAGATAATTGAATTACTTCTCAACTATCTCCAAGGCAGAGGGGAGGAAGCCAGGATGCATTGTGGGAATACAATGTGACTGTGTGTCCTATTTTGCTGATTGTCTGTCCCTTGTCACAGTCTCCCATTTGGTCCCCTAGGGGAGTGTCCACCAGGTGGGAGACCTGCATAAATACTGGGCAGGTAGCCCTCATTAAACAGACCACTGCTTGACCCTCAACACGGAGCCTTGTCTCGTCTTTGGGGGGATTTACTGAAAGCTGATAGAGACTGATTGCTAGGAGTATAAGCCGCTTGGGTGCTTTTCCTATTCGTCTGCAAGCAGTGATTCGTATGGTTCCAGTTTGTGTGTTTGGAGTGCTATATTGGATGCCGTTCGGGAGTTTGGAGCATTCACTTATTGGCGGTTCGTGAGTTTGGTGTTCTACAATAGCTGTGCCTGCATCTCTGGAAAGGGGGACAATCGCCTAAACGTTTTTTACCCCTTGTGTGCAAAATGGTCCGTTACAGTAGGTTTATATCACCTTAGGGTGCCTCCCCTTGTCTCAAATCTCCACTGTATCCTGGCAATCCACCTGATCTAAAAGAAAACACAGTTTATGAGATCAAGCAACCTTCTTCTATTTCTGTATTGCTCCAATTCATATCCACATTGAAGGCATTTTCAGTGGTGGACATCATGGACACTTTGACTTGTCTGATGAGGCTACATAACCCCATACACATATAACTGCTTTGCACTGTGGTATTTTTCTAAACCCCTACATACTTATTAACCTTTAAAAGGGAACACATAGGGTTGGCGGCAGAAAAATGTAGAACTTTTAAAATTGAACTCTAGGTAATGGAAACCCCAATTAGAAAATAAACTATTTCATTCTGTTTGCATGTGTTTGCCACATAATTGTAAATATAGCTTTACATTTACAGAATTATTCTTGGATTATGGTATGCTTAATTTAAATATAATATTTTTTTTGACATTCTAATACCCAAGTCTTCTTTTCCATAAGGACACTAAGTAAAAATGTAAGCAGGTTTGTGATATCATAGGTTAAAAAAGAAAACTTTCAGTTTACTAATGTGTTATACATAATACAGGAATTGAGTCGTGCTGAGCTCAGATGGTCTTTAATGTTCCAGATAAACTCTGAGATTTAACTGATTTATTTGCCAACTGAATCCTGCTAACAACCAGCACAGCAGAGAGTCTGTTAAGGATGAATGCTTTTGGTGATAACCTTTCATTAGTAAATATCTAGAGACAATAAAATGAGGCTATTTCATTTTGCTTTCTTGAATGCTTTAACTGGTGAATAAAATTACAAGAAAGTGTTTACCTAAGCCATTACTATATTACATCTAAGACTTTGAAACATAAAAAAAACTTGTATACTCTTGCTTTTTCTTTTTTATAATTTAAAATAGGCCATACATAGACATGTTTTAATTTCCTGATATATGGCATTTTATGATAATCTAAAATTGATAAATCTCCAATGCATTAGTATGTTGATCCTTTGTTTTTTGTGCATGCAATGAGCTAGTTTGAAAAACATGTAGGTATACTTATATAAATGAATATAAAGATCTTCAAAAATGTTTTGTTTCAGAAAAAAAGTTAAAATAAAAAAAATGAAACAGTATAGATAGCATAAAAAAGAAAACAGATAAGGTAAGGTCCTTGTATAAATGTCTTCCAAAAAAAGGGTCTGACCCTATCTACTAAATAATGATAAATGCTCCTGTTAGATAGCAACATGATTTTTTTTACATTTTGGAAGAAAACTTTGCATTGTAATGTAAATATGCTATTTCAGTAAACTTTCTAATTAACTGCTAAATGATTAAATAATTGGATTGGCAGGCCATCGCCACTGCCATTTTGGAGCCGAGGCTGTGGAAAGAGCAAGGAGAGAGGTGGGCACTTACTGAAGCACCAGCCCTGCTTCCCACTATATTGTTATCTCCTGATTTAGTATGCACAAGTTAACAATATCGTGTCCACAAAATACAAAAAATGTGTGCATGCATTAACTACCTTGTGACCTTGAGCTACTAAATTGTGTACACAAGCTAACACTGCGTGCACACGATTTACAAAAATTATATTTTGTCATGCCATTGCTGTAGATCCATGGTATTTATTTTTTTTTAATTTACTTTTTATTAGTCTTTTTTTTTATTGACATTCAATATTTCACATCTCAAGTTTATTCTTTACATTGGACATTTAGATACATTTTTGCTTATATTTACATTGTTGTACAAATATCCCATTATGTGTCTAAATATCTAGATGCATCACATATTTTATACAAATTCACAGATTAACAAGAAAAAAAATAAATATAAATAAAAACAAAATAAAAAAGCATGAGAAAGGGAGGAATGGTTATTATTTGGTAGTTATGTTCCTGTTTATTTTAGTAATAACATAACTTTAAAGCTCTAGATTTCCATTCATTAATCACTATAAATTTAATTTGCATTCACATGTTCCCTTTACCCAATTCATACATTTTAATTACCTTCATGTTTATATATAACATTTACAAATATGTAAATAAGTAAGTAAAGTGCAAATTTTTAGTATTTCTCTCCTCCTTAATACTTAATATTATTAGTTATTAAAAAGGAAAAGGAGAAAAAAAAGGGAAAACAGATGAATTTTCAATAAACCACATGAGAGCAATTTGCCAATATTTATACGTCTGGTTATCTTGTCTTATCATACACTCATATTTTCCTTTTAGAACAACTTCACCAAATGTGCAACATAGTTCCTTCTTCCTGACAACACCTGTCTGATTTAGAAGGAGATATCCTTGTTTACCGAGTAGATACCATGTACCATCTATAAAATAGCTTATGACTCAATTCCAAATGTGATGCACATAAGGTTTTCTCCTATACATTATTAATGGATCTGAGAGGGGATATGATAACTTTATACAAATATATTCGGGGCCAGTACAAACCTTTATCTGGAAATCTATTCATAAATATGGCTATACATAGGACACGAGGTCACACATTTAGGCTGGAAGAAAGGAGATTTCATCGAAGGCAAAGAAAAGGTTTTTTTACAGTAAGAACAAAAAGGATATGGAATTCTCCATACTGTCCATACAGATGTTTAAACTGAAATTGGATAAATACTTACAAAAATATAACATACAGGGATATAATTTCTAATTAGTGGGGTAATAGCTGCTTGATCCAAGGAGACATCTGACTGCTATTTTGGCATCAAGAAGGAATTTTTTCCTAGTTTGTGGCAAAATTGGAACTGTGTAACTATGTAACCACATTTTTTCAGTTACCGGGTAACCTATATCCTGTTCCAACTTTTTAACACATGGCAATAAGCAAATATTCAAGTTTTGGGTGAATTGGGCATTATATATAGATATGTTTTTTTTTATTGGTTTAAGATTTAAACAAACTGTTTCAAAATATGTCAATTTCTGCATTTTTCATCAACTAAGGATACATTCGACCACCATGATTTAATTTGTAGATATGAAAAGTAAGCTGTCCTCGGCATTGTATAAAAGCATTCTATGTCTGAAAAAGGTAATGATTTCCTATCGTCACATAATTTCAATTTTGTATATATGCGTGACTCCACATCGAACCCACAATTTATAATTGAAATCAGGTATTAAGAGTGGTAATCAAACTAAATCTGTAAGGTTCATCACATTCAGCCAATAGTTTTAAATATGTAACCATTGTGGTGGATTATGAATCTGATGAGCAGATAGTATACTATTGATACTATCCTTTCTCCAATCATAATTATAAATTATTCGTAAATTTGTAATAGCCTTCCTGATCCCCATAGCTTATGTTTTAAAAAAAATTAACTTATCGTAAGAACAAAAACTGTATTCTTTAAGGAAAGAGTGAAATTTGAATAAGGAGATTTTTGGGTGCGTCACAGACAGCAGAACGTTGTCCGTGAACATATTGATTTTTACCTCTCTTTCATCTACTTTTATACCATGAATATCTGGTGTTGAGCGGATCATTATTGCTAGTGGTTAAAATGTTAATATGTACAACAGGGGTGAAAGAGGACACCCCTGTCATGTTCCATTTGTAATTACAAATGGGTCGGATAGGAACCCTGCATTGAATACCCTAGCATTTGGTTTATCATATAATACTTTGATTACTGAACGAAATTCTCTATTTAAAATATATAAATAATTGAGTTTTGTCTTCTAGATATTTTATTAAATACAAATATAGACATATAAAATCCATTACAATAATTTATAGCAGAGTTTATGAGATTAAATTATATGCTTGCAATATCTTAATATATTAACATACCCTCCTGAACAAGTCATCATTAGAGATGTTGCGAACCGTTTGCGAACTTCCCGCGAACGGCTCGCCACGGTTCGCCACGAACTGTTCGCGGCGAGCTCCGGTCAGCTGACACATCCCGGCCAATCTCCAGCAGACCCTCCCTCCCAGACCCTCCCACCTCCTGGACAGCATCCATGTTGAAGGCACCTTAAAAAAATACAAGGCCATAAAAACATAAGGGTGCATACATCATGGGAAGTTCCCTGACTTAAGACAATATGGCATCTTAAAGTCTGAACATCTTTATCTATTTAGGGTTACCATAGTGTATTATGTATTGGAAGAGTCGTATCATAGCCTTGTTTATGCATTATTGTTATTGTACCTAGTCTGCGACAAAATGGCGCAAACATATTATGCACTGAAAGTATGTAAAAGGTTATTGCTTAGAGAGACATGTATGAAAAACAATATGTTCCATTTCTAACACCTTGTCAGTTTGCAATATCTCTTAAAGACAAAGTACACAGTTTGAGAAATACAATATTTGCATTTGCCCAGAACACCCTCTCCATTAAAATGTGGGCATTGTAGAGCATTTCTTCCTCAAATTAGTAAACCAAAGTTCTCCAACAGTCTTTAAGTTTTTATGCTCCCAGTGTCTTTGATCATTGTTGTAATTGGAAAACATCATAACCATCTTTGTATGTTTAAGATGGTTGGTTAAAAATTATCAAAGCTTTTGTCTGTGAAAGAATTAAAAAGAACATTAAGTTCCAGAATAAGATATTCTTGGATGGGTTCTGATAGTAATTGTAAAAGTCTTTAAAGGCCTGTAGAAGTTTAAATTCCTTAGATACACTGCTGGAGGTTGTGTTTGTAGAATACCAGGGCATTTGTTGTAGAGTATTGGTTGTAGAGTCCAGCTATCCAAGTATTTAGCTAGAATTGGTTGCAGATATTCTATCAGCATCATCTGTAATCACTGTGGTGATGGTGTTATACTTTGTATAATAATGATAGATGAAATAGAAATATAGTTAATCTTTCTAGTGTTTGTTTGAGATAAACACCCTAGAATATTATTTAGATATATAAGGATGATTTGAAGCAGCAAAGTATTTACTGCCTTTGTTCACAATGGTATGTAAAATTACATTCTCATTAAATGTTAAAAATACTATTTTATAAAAGATCTCTCAATCTATTTAGAATAGTTGATAATTGGAAACATGACATTATTCAACTTTCTTTGTCTTGTTAGGGAGCAGACAACTTATTCCCTAAGTTACAATTAGTAAATATAATAACTACAGTGGCCTAAAATGCCAGAAACACCCAAAAATTTATTTTTTTTACCAAGATCTGACAGCCATTGTGGAAAGTAACATTCATGAGATTGGATGCTTAACAATATGAATCTTATTTGTTTACCCCTTAACGACTGAGGACGGTTCAGGACCGTCATCGGCATTTTAGCATTGCCGACCGCTTACGGTCCTGAACTGTCACAGCGGTCTTATGTACTTACCCGATCGCCATCATTCCCCCGGCGGCGATCGGCGGTGCTCCCGGTGTGGGGAGACTGCCTGCAGACCAGACAGTCTCCCCATGGCGGATTAGGACCCCTGGGGCCATGTGATCGCTCAGGAGAGCGATCACATGGTCACAATAGGTGTCCATGTGTCTGCCTGCAGGGGGACTGCCTGTGCTGACATGCAGTCTCCTTGTTAGTGTAAAATAAAAATGAAAAATGAATGTGAATGTTAATAATAAATATATAATTATATATGTGTATATAAATATGATCTATAGACATATATTACAAAATACACTAAGAACGAAATTGTATATATATCTATGTATATATAAATAAATACAAATAATACGAAATATACGTATGTCCATATACAAAATTACATAAATAATTATATAAATAAACACGTAGACTTCAAATATATAAATATGTATATATATTTAAATTTTACGTGCGTATTTACGTAATATTTTTACATAATTAAGTAATTTTATTGATTGCAATTTGAGGGACCTGCCTGCCAACCCAGGCCGAAAGTACAGAGAATTTAATTTGCTAGCACTGTATTTTACCCTGTTACTTTCTATGACGCCCTAAAACCTGTACATGGGGGGTACTGTTTTACTCAGGAGACTTTTCTGAACACAAATATTAGTGATTCAAAACAGTAAAACAGTAAAACATATCACAGCGATGATATTGTCAGTGAAAGTGACTTTTTTTGCATTTTTCACACACAAACTGCACTTTTACTGATGATATAATTGTTGTGATACGTTTTCCTGTTTTGAAACACTAATATTTGTGTTCAGCAAAGTCTCCCGAGTATAACAGTACAACCCCATGTATAAGTTTTGAAAGTTACAGGGTCAAATATATGGGCCAAATATTTTTACATTGAAAATGGCCAGGTTGGTTATGGTGCCTTTGAGAGCGTATGGTAGCCCAGGAATGAGCATTACCCCCATGATGGCATACCATTTGCAAAAGAAGACAACCCAAGGTATTGCAAATGGGGTATGTCTAGTCTTTTTAGTAGCCACTTAGTCACAAACACTGGCCAAAACTAGGGTTCAATTTAGTTTTTTACTTTTTTCACACACAAACAAATATGAACGCTAATTTTGGCCAGTGTTTGTGACTAAGCGGCTACTAAAAAAGACTGGACATACCCCATATTGAATACCCTGGGTTGTATACTTTAAAAAAAATATGTACATCTGGGGTGTTGTTTAGAGATTTATGACAGATAATAGTATTACGATGTCACCATTGATAAATTTTAAAAATGTATTTTTTGAAACCGCAATATCCTACTTGTACTTATAGCCCTATAACTTGCAAAAAAAGTTGGTAAACACTGGGTATTTTTAAACTCAGGACACAATTTTGAATCTATTTAGCTGTTTTTTTCATTCGCTTTTGTAGATGAGTAAAAGATTTTTCAATTAAAAGTCAAAAAACATGTATTTTTTTCGAATTTTTTTATCATTTTTTTTATTTATTTTTAATTAAATTACATGATTACATGATTATATAAATAATGGTATGTAAAGAAATCCCATTTTGTCCTGAAAAAAACAATATATAATTTGTTTGGGAACTGTAAATGAGAGAGCGGAAAATTACAGCTAAACACAAACACGACAAAAGTGTAAAAAGAGGGCTGGTCGCAAATGTACAACATCGCAGAAACAGTCCGGTCCTTAAGGGGTTAAGTATATTTGCCAGCGGCTGTTGGGTGTAGCTTAAGATGATTTAAATTTTTTATTATTTCTTAAAAGTGAGTTAAGAAAGCACTCTATATTGAAGGTATTTATATTTTAACTCTACCTTTGTATAAGTGGTTTTAACACTTTTTATTTTAATAATAATAATAATATATATCAGAATCTGTTGAAACTATAACTGGTTGAAGTGGGGGTATGTTACAATCAGAATATAAATTAATAATCATATGTATGATGTATTGATTAAACAATCAATAGATGTGGCAGGATCATTACCACGAGGTATATGTACCTTTAATCATCAAAAACCAAATAACATTTTCTTGGTATTTGAAAAACAGATAAATAAAATATATGATCACATGTATTTTAATATATATATATTTATATATATATATATATATATATATATATATATATATATATATTGTGGTATGGGTGTTTATTTTATATTTTGACATCTTTTCACCTGTTTGCCATAGGTGACCTAAGTTATCAGTTTCCAAATTCATCATGTATATCACCTGGAAGGGTTAATCCATAATACACTTTTACCTTCCATTGACTTACCTTAGCTCTGACAGACTGGACATGTTTATCATTATAAAAAAAAAAAGGTTTGTGATAAGTGAAGTAAAGTTTATGCCTGTCTTCAGGTTAAAACATTATTCATTATTGCAGTTGTTATTGTAATCATATGATCTTTAACTATTATGATTAAATTATGTAAAGATACATTGTTAAAATCAGATAATCTGGCCACTGCTTGGATTTAATCTACAAGTAAATGTCTAGTAGATATAAAGAGATCTGCATTGTTTAGCTGTTTCATTTTGGTGCAAGACACAGACATTAATGTGCATTCATTTGGATAATCAGCTGATATGCTTTTATACTGTATGTCTAACAGATATTGTTTGTAGGCCAGATCGCAGCTGCATATGGCATTTTAGTAATATTTTCACCTTTGCAATTAAGACATTGTGTTTTTTATACCATTAATTATAGTATCTGTATTATATTACATATTGTCACTGACACATTTCTGATACAAGGGAAAAAAATAGCACGATGGCTTTAGTAATTATAATTTTTCTGTCCATGCACCACATTCCTGGAAGTCCAGAATATAGCAAGAATCCTTTTAACATTTGATTGGTATAGTTATACCAAAAGAGCAAGGAGTACATCGGTAGATCACATCTGCATTAGAACCAGATTCCTTGTTGTATCAATGTCTCTGTGTTTATGTTTACATGAGTTCCCTGCTTTACAAGTATGTACATAATGTGTAGAGTTTAACCCCTTATTTATTTATTTATTTATTTATTTATAAAATATTTTACCAGGAAAGATACATTGAGATTTCTCTCGTTTTCAAGTATGTCCTGGGTCCACAAATCATTGCATTGTTACATTAGGTACAACAAAATACAAAAACAATATTAATACACAATATATACAAAATTTAACATAGAACAGGCAGGAAATATATAATCAACCATGACACGTGCATTCTGTTTTGAGGTATGTAGAGAGGGATCTCTTAAAAGACTTTAGGCTTAGGGAAGATTTTAAATTGTGCGGGAGGTCGTTCCACAATTGCGGCGCTCTGTAGGAGAAGGAGGATCGGGCCGCTTTCTTTTTGTATTGAGGTAGACTAAGTAAAGTGTTGGTACTGGATCGGAGGTTATAGAAAGTGGGAACAGCTGGGGAAAGCATTTTGTTCAGGTAGGGTGTGAGTTTACCAGAAAAGCTCTTAAAAACAAGGCTGGAAAGATGAAGGGTGCGTCTGGATTCCAGCGACAGCCAGTTTAGTTCCTTTAGCATGTCACAATGATGGGTCCTGTAATTACATTGTAGCACAAATCTGCAGAACGAGTTATACAATGTGTTGAGTTTATTAATGTGGGATTGCGATGCAGACGCATATACTACATCCCCATAATCAATGATTGGCATCAGCATTTGCTGTACAATCTTTTCCTTTACTGTAGGGCTTAGGCAGGCTTTGTTTCTGTACAGGGCACCTAATTTTGGATAAAGTTTAGATACAAGCTTTTCTATGTGCAGGCTAAAAGATAGATTGGGGTCTAATATCATACCCAAGTATTTCAAAGAGTGGACCGCGGTCAGTGTGCCATTTGAATTTGTTTTGATGGATAGGTGGGGATTGTGTAATTTGTGTAATTTAGGTACCGTTCCAAAGATCATTGTGACAGTTTTGTCAGTGTTCAGGAAGAGTTTGTTTTTTGCGATCCACTTTTCTACCTCTGTAAACTGGTCTTGGAGCAAAACCTCAAGTTGGGGTAGATTGGATTTGCTTGCATAGATTACCGTGTCATCTGCGTACATGTGTACATTTGAGGATTGGCAGACATTAGGCAGATCATTTATAAATAATGTAAATAGTAGGGGGCCGAGAATGGAACCCTGGGGAACACCACACGTGACCGGGAGAGGGAGGGAGTCACTGTCAGAAATGGACACATATTGCGAGCGATCCGATACATATGATCGAAACCAGTTTAAAGAACGATCACCAATACCTGAGTTTTCGAGTTTGTGCAGTAGAATGTCGTGGTCTACTGTGTCAAAGGCCTTAGCAAAATCAAGGAAAATAGCTCCAGTTAGGGCTCCTTGTTCCATGCCAGTTTGGATGTCATTGCAAACTTTTAGGAGGGCAGTTGTAGTGGAGTGATTCTGGCGAAAGCCCGATTGATCAGGGGTCAGATAGTTTAATTGTTGGTAGTACTCACAAAGTTGCGTATGGACACATTTTTCTAAGATTTTTGACAATACAGGGAGCAATGATATTGGGCGATAGTTAGAAACCAAAGTAGTGTCACCACTTTTATGGATAGGCACTACTCTCGCAGTCTTCCAAAGTTTGGGTATGTATCCAGACACCAATGATTCGTTAATTAGAGTTGAGACGGGTTTAGCAATTGCCGGCGCACTGAGCTTCAACAGCATTGCTGGGATTTGATCAGGTCCGGACTGGTTTTTCATTTTTAGATTATTAAGATGTTTTTTAATGACACTAACAGGTACAGGTCTAAAATTAAACTTATCTATATTGGGCCTTTGCAAATTTAGTGGGGCCTGATCCACATTTGTAGTTTCAGGATGCGTGTCATTTATTAGCTTGGCAATCAGGGCAGTAGAGCATCCGACAAAATAATTGTTAAAGGCATTTGCTACATCTAAGGGAAGTTGCAGGGTTTGGTTACCCACTTTGACAGTGGAGGGTTGGGAGTGGATTGGGGGAGTTTGTAGTTTATTTATGACTTTCCAAAAGTTTCTAGGGTTTGAGATGTTACTGTTCAGATTTTCATAGAAATATTGGGCCTTGGCCAGTTTTGTCTGTTTTGTGCATATATTTCGCCATTGTCTATATGCACCGTGATCATTCATAGAGCCAGTACGCTTAAATTTTGACCACAAAGAATCCCGAAACTGGTACATTTGGATGAGGTCAGCTGTGATCCAGTTCATATGCGCTCCTTTTACCCTCACCTTACGCAGCGGGGCATGCAAATTCCAAATTTGTAGGAGTTCAGACTGAAAGTATTCAACAGCACAGTCTAGATCTGGGATAATGTTTAATCTGCGCCATGGGAGATTCTTGATGTCATTTAAAAAGGATTCAAGATTAAATCTTTTGAAGGACCTAGTTATTTTAACCTTGGGAGAGGATTTAATAGCCTTTATTTTGCGCACGCAGTACACTAAACAGTGATCACTGAACGTGTTTGGGAGAACACCAGCCTCCTGGATTCTATCAGGAGAAGTGGAGAGAATCCAATCTAGCAGGGTATGGTTATGGCTTTTTATGTTTATGCGAGTTGGGGAGGAGATTAATTGCGTTAGCTGCAAAGTCTTAAACAGCGTGCAAGAACTATTATTTTTAGGGTTCAGCCAATCAATATTAAAATCTCCAAAGACCAACAGTTCACTTTTTGGGTTTTGAGCTATGGTTTCACTAAGGAGATGGGCTATGTCAGATAGGGAATGCACAGGGGAGCTAGGTGGGCGGTAGATTCCTGCAACAATGATTGATTTACTGCACGGGATCTCAATTTTGACAGAAAGGAAATCAAAGATGGCAGGAGGACTAAGGTTTTGTAAAGGGGTAAACTTTATGGAATTGTCAACATAAATAACAATGCCTCCTCCTCTCTTTGCTCTGTCATTTCTAAAACATGAATAACCCTGTATTGCAATGGCGGTGTCTGGTATTTTAGCCGTTAACCATGATTCTGAGAGCACAATGACTTTTGGTTTGTAATGGGAACACCAGGCTTGCAGTGCATCCAGTTTAGGGAGTAAACTACGGATGTTGCAGTGCACAAAAGAGAGGCCTTTTTTAGTGGGGAGATTAGGACTAGAATTAGCTGGGGGACCAGGGTTAGACTCCACATCATTTGCAAGGGCAAGTAACATAAGGAGTAGGAATTTGGACATCATCTTTGTTTGGCCATATAGTGAATGGGATAATTTATAATTTTGTGAGTTGGGGGTAGGAGGGCTATTTTTTATAACTCTCCACCAGCACTCAGCAGATAAGTTAAAGGAACAGAGCAGGCCATGGTGTATTATAATTTGTGTTCCAGTTTGAGGTGCGTGCTTATGCTGGTAGTGGTGTGAACAAAATTGGATTGAGAAAAGGGTTATTAAGAATAACAGTATATTAGGATTCATGTTAGTGGTATGAGGTGTGTAGTTGAAAATGAAACAGAAATTGTGAGAAATTTATTTATTTAACTATTTATTTATTTTTTAAATAGAAGTATATGGTTTTAGTGTGTGATATATCTATTTGTAGTGAGAGAGAGTATGTGTTCTATAGGGTTAAGAGATTGAAAGGGTGTGCTGATCAGTGGTTGCACCAGTCATTTCAGTAGATTGAAAGTTTTGTGGGAGACTATCTATAAAGGAGAAAATGACCATGGGGTGGGTGGGTGAGGGGTAGGGTGGGAGGGAAAAGTTAGTCTTCCAGAAGGCTACCTGTTTCAAATGGCCATGGAACAGCTGATGGAGCTCTGAGTTCTATGCTGGACTGGGTATGTTTAAAAATCAGACTGTGGGAGAGAGATGTATATTAGGGTCAGATGGGCTAAGAGATGGGGGGGTGCATAGATGGACATTTGATTTAAGGTCATTTAAGGAAAAACAAAAGCAAAGATTGAGAATTACAGAGATAAGACAGAGGTATTTAAGTAGGGAAATAAAACCATTAAACAAGGAACAGGAAAGATATATGGGCCTGAGCTGGTTAAACTAACTTTTAACATGATGGACAAAGACAAAGGTGATAAAATACTTTGCATGATTAGCACAGGCTATAGTTACAAAGACATGAAAATGTATACATTAAAAGAATAAAACTAAATAATATATACTAAATATAAAAACATACACATACAACAAAAATTAACAGGGTACGTAGACATATAATGAAAAGTCAGTCTTCCAGAAGGCTACCTGTTTCAAATGGCCATGGAACAGCTGATGGAGCTCTGAGTTCTATGCTGGACTGGGTATGTTTAAAAATCAGACTGTTTCAAATGGCCATGGAACAGCTGATGGAGCTCTGAGTTCTATGCTGGACTGGGTATGTTTAAAAATCAGACTGTTTCAAATGGCCATGGAACAGCTGATGGAGCTCTGAGTTCTATGCTGGACTGGGTATGTTTAAAAATCAGACTGTTTCAAATGGCCATGGAACAGCTGATGGAGCTCTGAGTTCTATGCTGGACTGGGTATGTTTAAAAATCAGACTGTTTCAAATGGCCATGGAACAGCTGATGGAGCTCTGAGTTCTATGCTGGACTGGGTATGTTTAAAAATCAGACTGTTTCAAATGGCCATGGAACAGCTGATGGAGCTCTGAGTTCTATGCTGGACTGGGTATGTTTAAAAATCAGACTGTTTCAAATGGCCATGGAACAGCTGATGGAGCTCTGAGTTCTATGCTGGACTGGGTATGTTTAAAAATCAGACTGTTTCAAATGGCCATGGAACAGCTGATGGAGCTCTGAGTTCTATGCTGGACTGGGTATGTTTAAAAATCAGACTGTTTCAAATGGCCATGGAACAGCTGATGGAGCTCTGAGTTCTATGCTGGACTGGGTATGTTTAAAAATCAGAACAGACAACAAAAATTAACAGGGTACGTAGACATATAATGAAAAGTCAGTCTTCCAGAAGGCTACCTGTTTCAAATGGCCCTATCTATAAAGGAGAAAATGACCGAGGACGGTTCAGGACCGTCATCGGCATTTTTGGCTTACCGACCGATGACGGTCCTGAACCGTCCTAACGGTCCTATTTACTTACCTGATCGCCGTCGTTCCCCCGGCGGCGATCAGCGTGGCTCCGGTTGTGGGGAGACTGCCTGCAGCCCAGACAGTCTCCCCACACAGATTAGGACCCCTGGGGCCATGTGATCGCTTAACACAGCGATCACATGGTCACAATAGGTGTCCTAGTGTCTGCCTGCAGGGGGACTGTCTGTGCTGACAGGCAGTCTCCCTGCTTGTGTAAAATCAAAAAAAAAAATAAAGTTAGTGTTAATTAAAAAAAATAATAATAATTATATATGTGTATATATGATATATAGACATATATTATATCTATATAATATATGTCTATATATCATATATATAATGCCATACTAAGTGTATTTTTATATTAATTATGTACTTATATTAATATAAAAATACACTTATAATTAAATTACACACGTATATATATAATATATATAATAACTATATATATTGTATATATATATTATTATAAAATATAAATAATAAGTAATTTAAATTAAATAATTTTTTTAAAATAAATATATAAATAAATAAAAATATATATCTGTATGAAATTTTATTCTAACTGTATTTTAAAATTAATATATATATATTTATATCAAAATACACTTAGAATGAATTTGTATATATATCTATGTATATATAAATAAATAAAAATAATACAAAATATACATATGTCCATATACAAAATTACATAAATAATTATATAAATATGCACGTAGACTTAAACTATATAAATATGCATATGCATATATATTTAAATTCTACGTGCGTATTTATGTAATATTTTTACATAATTCAGTAATTTTATTGATTGCAATTTGAGGGACCTGCCTGCCAACCCAGGCCGAAATTCCAGAGAATTTAATTTGCTAGCACTGTATTTTACCCTGTAACGTTCTACGACACCCTAAAACCTGTACATGGGGGGTACTGTTTTACTCGGGAGACTTAGCTGAACACAAATATTAGTGATTCAAAACAGTAAAACATATCACAGCGATGATATTGTCAGTGAAAGTTACTTTTTTTGCATTTTTCAAACACAAACAGCACTTTTACTGATGATATAATTGTTGTGATACGTTTTCCAGTTTTTAAACACTAATATTTGTGTTCAACGATGTCTCCCGAGTAAAACAGTACCCCCCATGTACAGGTTTTATAGCATTTTTGAAAGTTACAAGGTCAAATATATGGGTCAAATATTTTTACATTGAAAATGGCAGGTTGGTTACGTTGCCTTTGAGAGCGTATGGTAGCCCAGGAATGAGAATTACCCCCATGATGGCATACCATTTGCAAAAGAAGACAACCCAAGGTATTGCAAATGGGGTATGTCCAGTCTTTTTAGTAACCACTTGGTCACAAACACTGGCCAAAATTAGCGTTCAATTTAGTTTTTTTACTTTTTCACACACAAACAAATATGAATGCTTACTTTGGCCAGTGTTTTCGACTAAGTGGCTACTAAAAAAGACTGGACATACCCCATATTGAATACCCTGGGTTGTCTACTTTAAAAATATGTACATGTGGGGTGTTATTCAGAGATTTATGACAGATAATAGTGTTACAATGTCACTATTGATAAATTTTAAAAATGTATGTTTTGAAACCACAATATCCTACTTGTACCTATAGCCCTATAACATGCAAAAAAAAGCAAAAAAGCACATAAACACTGGGTATTTTTAAACTCAGGACAAAATTTTGAATCTATTTAGCAGTTTTTTTTCATTCGCTTTTGTAGATGAGTAAAAGATTTTTCAAGTAAAAGTAAAAAAACATGTATTTTTTTAAATTTTTCATCATATTTTTTTATTTTTTTTAAATTAAAATACATGAGATTATATAAATAATGGTATGTAAAGAAAGCCCCTTTTGTCCTGAAAAAACAATATATAATTTGTATGGGAACAGTAAATGAGAAAGCGGAAAATTACAGCCAAACACAAACACCACAAAAGTGTAAAAATATGCCTGGTCGCAAATGTACAACATCGCAAAAACAGTCCAGTCCTTAAGGGGTTAAGAAAAGCTGCAAATCGTGCTTTAGTACAAGTGACCCATGATGTCAAGTTTCTGAAAAGGTTTTGCTGGCCTTTTATATTCCATTCTCTTGGCAGGGCTTCTGCTCTTGGTAGGCCGGTCTTGTTATTATTTATTAATTGCATCAAGGTTTCTTTTGTTAAAGGACCACTCTAGGCACCCAGACCACTTCAGCTTAATGAAGTGGTCTGGGTGTCAGTTCCCTCTAGGATTAACCCCTTTTTTTTATAAACATAGCAGTTTCAGAGAATGTTCCATCTTGAGAAATAGCTGGGTATTGACAGTTATCAGTCTTTATTTCTTTTTCCAGTCATCTTCTGTCTGTAAACATAATAGCAATGTCCAGAATTAGCATAGCATTTCTTTTTAACTAAAGAAGGATGTTTGTGGTAGTCATCCAATGATAAACTATATGGCAAAGTCTTTTCTTACATTACCTTCATAGGTGCATCCCAAATCTTTCACAAGCATCTGTCCCATCTTTTTCTGATTCCAATATGCTTTGCCATCATCGTTAAGTCCATTATAAGGATTTGAAATAGTCCAATCACATCTTTCTCATGTATAATCGGTTTTTAGAATGATCTTCAATAGATTCCTTGTGGAATACCAGTGTAGATCACATTAGCAATCACTTCACTGTGAGCTGTGTCTTTTCTCTTGAGATGGTTCTTGGAGGTTGTCCTCACGATCATAGAACTAGTATTATGTGCAGTCCAATTCAATTCAGGTGCTTCTTGCTTGTTAACATAATCCCAATGCAGTTTTAAAACAACAGCTAGGGTTGATGTTATGACAGTGCTGCAGATTGTAAGAAAGAGACACCATAACCAATGTTCTAGCATCCTTTTGCTTCCATCTTTGCATTTCTTTCTTACTGTATAAGATAATTTAGGTCCAGTCTGTTTTCTCCAGAGTCTTTCTTATAATGATGTTGATGATTCATTTTTCATATATTCCATGTTAACTGTGAATGTATCACGTCTGTCTGTTCATCCTTCTCCTTCCCATTTGCAGGTTCAAATGTCAGATCATGATTCAATCTATTACGTAGCTATGATTTGGGGGGCATTTCGGTCATCTTCTGTTTGTTTTTTATTGCCTTCTTTAACTGCATCCATTGTATCAGTCAGTGACTCTGTGAACATCCTGGAAGTATTTAACAGGTTTTAAAATATCAAAACTTACTTTTCTCTGTTGGTTCTGATTGTTTTCTGTAATAAAAGCTATATCCAGCTTATTTTCTTTTAAAAATTTACAAAGTCCCCTGTTTTTCAGGAGAGTTAAGCCCCTGGATATTCCATGAAACACACCTAAGTGCCATTAAATACCTTTCGAGTCCCTAAGCTTGAGTCCCAACATTGCAGTCCTACAGCACTAACGAACATAAAACAAAACATTACTTGTCTATACAGTTTTCATTATTAGACAAAAGGTTGAACAGAACAACATGTCCAACTAGTACCTGCTACATTTTTATGCAGGTAGCGAGGTTTGGGTGATAGCTAGGAAAATTAAAATATTAGGAAGCAAAAAAAAAGGATATTATGTAATGTTGTCTCACTACTTATAAAACAATTGACCTTAACGTCAGGAACTCTCAAAGTAATATGTTTACTACTGTAGTAAATGTATATATAACTTTTTGCACCCTTGCCTTCAGCTTAGTATTGCAAAATTAAAAATGTATTCATACATCCAAGTGGGAATTAATCATACCAAGATACAAATCCCATTGTTTGAATATTAGCTATTAATACGACTAATAAGAATACAAAATATACACGTAAGGTAGGTGGAGCCAACCGCAGACCATGCTAGACGTGTGAAAGCAGAGCTCCGAAGGGATTTCAGGGCAATCCGTCTACATCGGGACTCATACTAATCATGGGACACCCCAAAAAGAGCGTCACGCAGTCTCACCCTCCAACGAAACAATCTGGAGGCAAACCCAGCTCCCTAAGTAAGTTTTTCAAGGACAACTCCGGACAACCGGGCGACGAGATAGGCCCAAAGATGGCGCCGGAGCCTGTCTCCGAGCACTCCTCACCTCCTTTGAGCCCGGCGGTCTCAGACGGTTCCTCAACTACTGGCGACACAGATATTAAAGATTTAATCAAAAATCTACCCACCAAACAAGACTTTGCAGTTATGCTTAAGCAACTTGAAACAACACTGCAGAAAAAATTGGACAACATGGCGGCGGATGTGAGAAAAGTAGAAGGCCGAGTTGAAACCCTGGAAGATAATCAAGACCTTATACTTACCCAGGTGAAACAGGTTCAACATACCTTGGCTTCACACAACACTCAAATGGCAATGCTGTACCGCTCACTTGATGATCTCGATAATAGAGGTCGCCGGAATAATTTGCGAATTAAAGGGCTCCCTGAGGCTAATGAAGAGAACCTCCCCATTATACTACAGGAGCTATTCAACCTTCTCCTTCAGAGAGACCCCTCCACTACCATCCTATTTAACAGGGCGCACAGAGCGCTTAAAGCCAGAGGCATGTCCTCTGATACCCCTCGAGATGTAATTTGCCGTCTCCATTATTATGGAGTAAAAGAAGAGATACTTGGGGAATTACGAAAAACATCACAGCCTCTTTTATTCCATGAAGCCCAGATCCAAATATTTCCAGATCTCTCCTGGATGACGCTACAGGCTAGGCGCACCCTCAAACCCTTAACAGATCTCCTCTGATCCAGGAATATTAAGTACAGATGGGGATTCCCTTTTTCCCTGACGGCTACCCACAATGGAACAACAGCTTCAGTGACTACAACAGCAGATATTGCAACCTTCACGTCTGCCTTGGAATTACCAGAGGTTCATATTCCTGACTGGTATGGGCCGGTTCCCAACCAGCCTCACTTCCAACGGTCTCAAAAGGCTAGAGGACAAACTCCGTCCAAACGCCGCCGGAACGATTACTCTTTGACGCAAAGAAATCTGCAAGCAACACGGGATGACTTACTTCAACTGTAGCTGTACATAAGGATTGCTCTACAAGCAACTCAGATTCACATCTCACCTATTTCAATCCCCTGGATTTACTGGTATGACAGGCGATAGACACGTATTCCACCTGGAAGAAAAAGCTGCTAGATAAGACAATATCCCCACAACATCGAGGCCTGACCTCCTCCTTGTACGCGGACAGCGTCTTTCTTCAATGCTATCTGGCAGTCCTCAACTCAAGGACCCTCCACGCTCCTTGGAAGAATGTTAAAACTTTGAGACTTGCTGCTGACAAGACCGGACGGGAGACTCCCGGTGATGGTAACTTCCGATATTTTAACACCAAAGACAGTCAGAGAGTGTGGTTCCACAGGGTTATCTCCGGCCTTGCTCTAGGGCCCTGGTTCTAGCCCTCTGGACCGGGTCCCGATTGCTTTCCACCCCGGCTTTTCATTTTTCAGGTTTTATTATTCCTTGTTACCCTACAACTTATAAAGCTTTTCTCTGTCTTTAAGACCCTTCTCGAGGGTGTACCCATAGAGGAAAAATGTATGTTATAACAAATAATAACATAATAACAAAAAAAAAAAAAATCTTATTATTTACTCACCTTGATATGCTCTGTATGGGTTCTCTCTCCTGATGGGTTTTGTTGGGGGTGAATTGGGAGGAGAGATTGGAGAGGAAGCTTAAGCCTCTTATGTTAATGTATACCTGAGTTACCAATTGAGAATCCGCTACCTAGGAGGATTTGCCTCTTGGTCCAGATTACGTAACTGCTCCATAACTACTAATTGCTACATCCAGACAGAGATAACTGTCATACTAGAGTCCCTAACCAACTCATTAATCGTTCCCCGATTTTCGTACTTTTTGACTACTCTTCCAGTAGGATTGCCCGATTCCCGTTCAAGGCGTGCAAGACCTTGCTATAACACCACCCCCAAACATATTGCATAGACACCTGAAGCTGAGCCTTCGACCCCAGCGCTGCCCCTTTCCTTCCCTGGTAGTAAGTATTCTCCAGGGTTTACCACCGACAGAAGGGGCCCTTTCAATACGTCACTAAACTCATACTCAATTGCTAGCTCCAGGTGACTTTCAAGGTTTTGTAAATAGTTCATTTGGTTTGTTTGAATTTGATTTTCATTTTTTGTTTTTTATTATCTTTTATTGTACCTATTTAATTTAGGTCACTGTGTAACTCTTAATTCTGCTACTCACCCACTCTAATCGTGGGTAGAATCACGCTGAGGCGGTACACGTATACATTAATATCTTAAGATTCACTTACAACAATTTATACACACTATATCTTGGGTGCTTTGCCATGGCTTCCATCCGTATTGTCACGTTGAATGTTAGAGGGTTAAACTCACCACATAAGCGTGCCCTCGCTCTGCGAGAGCTTCATCATCTGAAGGCAGATGTTGCGTTCCTTCAAGAAACGCACTTTAATGCAGATGCAGCTCCTTCCTTACGCAACAATCATTACCTGATTGGCTACTTCAGTAACTTTGGGGACTCCAAGTCCAAAGGGGTAGCAATTATGGTCGGGGCTGGGACGCCTTTCACTTACACATTCCACCATTCCTTTGCAGACGGTAGGCTACTAATAGTTATAGGCAAAATTGGCAGCACTGTGGTGACATTCGCTAATGTATATCTTCCTAACACGAACCAACACCATTATTTGTGCAGGTACCTTAACATTCTGGAGAAGGTTGGAGAGGGGATTATCATAGTGGGAGGAGACCTAAACATTTCCTTAGATTCAGACTTAGATACAACCTCCACTTACACAAAATACAATGCCACGTCCAGAGCTAAAATCACACAACTCCTTGATAGACATCACTTGTTAGATGGTTGGCGGGTGACGCACCCATCATCCCGAGATTATTCATACTTTTCCTCGGTCAAACAGACCTATTCGAGAATAGATATGATTTTCTTACACCAAAGATACCTTCATCTCATCCAAAATTGTACATACGGGCCAATCACGTGGTCTGACCACGGACCTTTAACCATGACAATTTCAATTCCAAATCTCTCACACACACGAGCGCAATGGAAGTTAAATGATACACTCCTTAATGACCCCGCACACATTGCTCAATTACAGGAAAATCTAACCAACTACTTCGCAGAGAATAATACACTAGCAGTCTCACCCACTCAAATTTGGGAGGCACACAAAGCCGTACTTAGGGGACACATTATAGCTTTGGCCTCTAAACATAAAAAAGCTAGAGAACATCAGATAGTCACTCTCACTGAGGAGATCAGACAATTAGAAGCTGCACACAAAAAATCCATGTCACTAGAGAACTATAAACAATTACTAGATAAACGATCCGCACTCCAATCCCTGCTTAACATGAAAGTTCAAAGATTCCTCCTTCTCTCCAAACTTAAATACTACACTCGAGGCGGAAAATGTGGACGAATGTTAGCTAGAGCAATTCAGAAAGAAAAACAACAAACATACATCACCCAAATAAAATCCTCCAGAGATACTCCAACCCATCTTCTACCAGAAATATTACAGGAGTTTCACTCTTATTACTCATCCCTCTACAACCTCCGACCCTAACCACCCGACCCAAACGATGTACACAAATTTTTGTCAGAGAGACTGAAACATACAATCCCACCCAATGCTAGACAAATCCTATATGAGCCAATCTCCCCAGAAGAAGTGGCTTGGGCCATAAAGCAATTACCCGTAGGAAAAAGTCCAGGACCAGATGGATTCACATCCAAATACTTTAAAACATTCTCATCCATCCTGATCAAACCCTTTCTTGCTGCGTTTAACTCCTTGTCTCAGGGACATAGTCTGCCACGTGACACACTAGAGGCTCACATTACTCTCATTCCCAAACCAGGTAAGGATCCCATGGAATGTAGTAGCTATCGTCCTATTTCCTTGATCAATGTAGACTTAAAGATTTTTACTAAGATACTTGCCACACGACTAAGGCCTCACCTGCAGGGATTAGTCCACCCGGACCAGGCCGGATTCGTGCCAGGCAGAGAGGCCAAAAATAATACAACAAAACTCTTGAATATTATATACCATGCTAATAAACAAACATCACAATGTTTGGCCCTCACTATTGACGCTGAAAAGGCGTTTGACAGGGTGGACTGGTCCCTGATATCAGCCACAGTACAAGCCATGGGATTTGGTCCAAACTGGCAAAAATGGCTGTCTGCTATCTACTCTAAACCCGGAGCAAAGATAAGGGTAAATGGACAACTCTCTAATACAGTACATATCTCTAATGGTACAAGGCAAGGGTGTCCATTATCTCCCCTCCTTTTTATCCTAACAATGGAGCCTTTCTTGCAAGGCATTAGAGACAACATACATATCCAAGGGATACAAATAGCTGGGCAGGAATACAAAATTTCCGCTTTTGCTGACGACCTCCTCTTTACTTTGAGAAACCCAGAAACATCTCTGCCACATTTAATGCAAGAAATAGATATTTATGGACAAGTATCCAATTACAAGGTAAACGTCAGCAAAAGTGAGATACTCCAACTCAATATCTCCAATGATACTAAGCTCAGGCTCCAACAGAAATATAATTTCCATTGGCCTCCATCCTCAGTGAAATATCTGGGAGTACATCTATCGGCTTCTTTAGATAAAATATATGACATAAACTTTCCTCCATTACTGGCTACTGTTGCCAACGATCTCAAAAACTGGGATAAACCCCACTTTTCATGGCTTTGTAGAGTCCATATTTTAAAAATGGCTATTCTGCCCAGATTTCTTTATCTTTTACAAACATTGCCCATAAACATACCACATAGCTTTTTTATGAAGGCTAAACAAATTTTTACCTCTTATTTATGGGCGGGTAAACGCCATAGATTACCTCATCCAACCCTCACGAGACACAAATCGCAAGGAGGTTTGGGGGTCCCAGATATCAAACGCTACAGTAATGCCATACTTTTAGCCCGTGTTTATGACTGGGTAGACCCTCAAACCCAAAAACAATGGACACAGATAGAAACCACAAGTTTCACAACAAACCCTGAAACCATACCTTGGCACGAACCCAATACAAATATACTTTGTCCAGGCCATGAAGACCACCCCACTATCACTCCCACTTTAAAAGAATGGCACCGGCTCAGACAAAATAAACATATCTCCCCCCATCCATCTCCACTCTTACCGATTATGGGGAACCCCAACTTTCCTCCAGGCTTGCAGCCTGAAGCATTTTGAATCTTTGAAAACCTACAAGGTCACCTACATTTAAATGAGGTAATTAATGAAAATGGAATTCTCCCCCTAAATGCAATTGTACGCACCCCCACACATTCTATCATGCAAAAATTTAGATATGCACAACTTTCGCACTATATCCAGAGGCAGCCAGATCTGCGGCAGGGATGTAGACCTTTAACTACATTTGAATCTTTAGCCACGTCTAGAACCCTACAAAAGAAACACATAACCACTTTTTATAACTTATTACAAGCACAAGACAATGAGCAATTACCGACATACACCAAAGCATGGGAGAACGACTTGGGGATTACTTTAACCCAGTCAGAATGGGGTAAAATATTCACCAACATTTTTAAGTCCTCCATCAATACTACTTTACAAGAGTGCAACTATAAACGAATCTCTAGATGGCACCTAGCCCCGACCAGATCTTATAGATTTTCCCCCAACACATCCAGAGTTTGTTGGAGGTGCAAGACCGAAATGGGAACCCCGGGTCACCTATGGTGGACGTGCACCATTATACAAAACTATTGGGAAAAAATATGCTCCCTCATCAATACCATCACGGGCTATGAGTTACCCACCTCACCTGAAGCACTTGTTTTTACGCTCTATCCCTCTCCAGTAACGAAATCTACTCGTGTCTTAATAAATCACATGCTCACAGCGGCAAATAGCTTAATTCCCACCAAATGGAAACAGAGTAACCCTCCAACTATTAGAGAATGGTTAGCAAAGGTAGAGGCCATACGACAAATGGAAGAACTCTCCCACTCCTTAAATGGCACATATGATAAATATGTTCATGCATGGTCACCATGGGATACATTTATCAAAGATTACAAACCCGACAATATGTCCACACCTACATAGAGAACAGGCCTTCTAGACATAACGCTAGACGAGATTAGGGGGTACTTAACCAAGTTCTGTTTTCTCCTATTCATCGCCATTCAATAATCACTAATACTATAAAATGGTTTCAAACTAACTTCTATTATAGAAAAGAGTGAAGCTGTAATATGTTGCTTTCCTGCAATACCAGGATGGACTTTATTGTTATGCACCACGGACATTCATTTGCCATATCATATATTTAGATCCAGCAATCTACAACTAACAATGTATGTCTATACTTTAAAATAAGTGCCATGTAACTAATACTCTACTGATTGTAAGGTTTAAACTCCATATTTCGGCAGTATATTGTATTAGCCTCACTGAGTTTCGAAGCTATCTCTTACTCTTGAAATATTATCCTTCTCATTATGATGATACAGAAATTGTTTATTACACCATGTTCATTGTACAATGTTGTATGTACCGAAAATGTCACATCTACATTTCTCTGTCACCGATACGCTGGTACTGTAACATTTCAGTTGTAGGAATTTTCATTGTGAAACAATAAAAAGATATAAATATAAAAATTTACATGTGTAGTATAGTGTGTACATGAAAGTAATTTCTCTTTAAGTAGAATTGTTAATTTCCCCAAAGCTATAATAATGTATGTGATATGTACTTTAAAGGGACACTATAGTGGCCTGAACAGCTTTGGCTTAGTGAGGCGGTTTTGGTGTATGTAACGTGCCCCTGCGGCCTCATTGCTCAGTCCTCTGCCATTTGTGAGTTGAATCCCTTTGTTTGTGAACCCTAGTCACGCCTCCCTGCATGTGACTTGCACAACCTTCCATAAACACTTCCTGTAAAGAGAGCCCTTTTTAGGCTTTCTTTGTTGCAAGTTCTGTTTAATTAAGATTTTTGTTATCCCCTGCTATGTTAATAGCTTGTTAGACCCTGCAAGAGCCTCCTGTATGTGATTAAAGTTCAATTTAGAGATTGAGATACAATTATTTAAGGTAAATTACATCTGTTTGAAAGTGAAACCAGTTTTTTTTTTCATGCAGACTCTGTCGGTCATAGCCAGGGGAGGTGTGACTAGGGCTGCATAAACAGAAACAAAGTGATTTGGCACCTACATGGCGGTGAGTTGAGCGGTGAGGTTGCGGGGGAGTGATTTGTGCACTAGGGCTGCTTTATTTGGCTAGGGTGGTTTAGGTGGCTATACTGTTCCTTTAACTGGAATAATATGTATTCCCTTTCAATATATATTGAAAATTGTGAAAAAAAAAAAAAATATACACATAATTGTATGAAAAAAAAACAACAAAAAAAGACATTCCTTACTATGCACTGACATCAATTAAAGTTTCCATTAGATAACAATTAAAGTTTCCATTTTAAGATTAATTCTCTTGCCGCTGTTGGATCCTTGAGTGTATAAGAATGGTTCTGATAGAATATTACTAGTGCTGTCGGAAAGTTCCATTTGTATCTAATATTGTTTGCTCTAAGAGTTGCAGTAGTTACGTTGAATTTCCTTCTCACCTGTCTAGTCGTTGGAGATAAATCAGGAAATAATTTGATATCCTTAAATTGTGGGGAGATTTCTGATTTGCTTGCATTACCAGTTTTTGATGTAACCGTTTGTGAATTTAACAATTATGTCCCTAGGAGAAGTTGGTGAAATGTTTTGTGGCTTGAAAAGACAGTGAAGTCTTTCAAAGGGGTGATTTTCCAGACATTGGACTGGTATTAGAGATGAGAAAAGGGATATAAGGTGTTTTTCACGATTGACTTGGAAAACTGATTCAGGAATTCCTCTGATTTTATTATTATTCCTTCTGGAACAAACTTTTATATCCATTAATTTAGTTTCCAGATGAATGACTCTACCTTTTAATAGTTTATTTGATGAAAACAGATTCTTATTCTTTTGTAATTTCTGTATTGTTTGGGTTTTTCTATTAGAGTAGTAGTTAAATGAGTGAGCTCAACTTTGAGCATAGAAATACTTGAGTCAAGATCTTGCTTTATTTTAAAATAGATTTTATTCATGGACTCTTCCAATGACTTTTGCATTATATTTAATGGAGGAATTATCTGTTTATCTTGATACTGTGTGTTATCCATAGAAAAGTTCAATTCTTCTCTTTGGAAATTGATCTTCTATTAGTCTCATTGTTTTTTGAGGAGTAAAAGGTACTAATGCCTTTATTTTTTTCAGAAGTTATAATTTTCTCTTTATCTTTTTTGGAGCCATTATCCCTCCTATTTTACTTCTTACCATTATATATTTTCTTATCTGGTAAGTGCATATTCAACACTGTGGAGGTGAATCAAAACTAGATTTACAATATCATATTGTTATATTTTCTCTGACTATGTAGATTGTTTGCGTTAGAAGGTTTATATGAATCACCTTCCATGTGTTTAGCAGCTTTTACTCCATTAGTTTTAATTTGTTTCTTAAGATTTTACATTGCGCTATTTTGATTGCATTTTAAAAAGTAAAATGGTACCAGACAAGGGTTCCCTTTGGCTCCAATGTTATAGGTACTCTCATTGGAGCCCTTTGCTCAAAAATTTAGGGACGACGAAGGGATAAAAGGCTTCAGATTGGGAGAAAGTTAATTTAAATTATCAATGTACGCTCATGACATCTTTTTAACTTTAGAAGATCCAATATTATTGTCAGGATTACTATATGATCCAGCACATAGAATTATATAACACCTAGGACTAAAAGGTAACGTCTTACCGGGCCTTAGAATGGCCGGACTTAACTTACCAATGAATAGTCAGAATACTTGCTGAGGTCAGGGACACAGAGGGAGACACAATGATCAGGGAACGCCAAAAGTCTAGGATACCAGAATACAGGGAAGTCAAAATGAAGCCAAAGTCAATAACCAGAAACAAATTATCAGGAACGCACTCTCAGACAACCACTAAGGGAAACTACGCCAAGGCAATGAGCTGAAGAAATAGATGAGTTTAAATACCCCTCTTGTTGATCCGATTGGCCGTAACCAGCCTTTTGCCCCAGACCGTGCGTGTGTGTTTTTTGCATGACATCATGCGCATGTTGACGTCAGCCATGCCCTGGGTTGACGTGGGGCTACAAATTGGTGTAGATCCACAGCGGCCGACGTCCATCAACATGCTGCAGGGGTCAGACATATTGACTCATGGCCGCTGAACGGCACTACCGCATTTATTGGAAAGGCAATCACTATCGATGTTGCAAGGTGAGGATGAATATGTTGCAATTATCAGTAATGGAACTTATGAAGGAGATACAGGACTTTTCTGAAATATCATTCTATAAATTAAATATTGATACGTGCCAATCATTAATGGGAAATATAAAGGAGGGTAATAAAAAAGATCTTCAAGAAACATATAACTTTCAATGGAAAGAGAAAACAATGGACCATCTAGGGATAGAAAAATTTGCCTTTTAAAAAAAAGGAAATAACCATATTTAATTATAAATCCTTGTTAAATAAATTTTAAAATAAATTAAATGAAAGGAAAAAAGTTACCATTTAATTTAATGGATAGGTAGAATAGAAACAATTAAATATTATATACTACCTAAACTTACATTTCTTTTCAGATCTATTCCATTAGTGGTTCCTAAAAGAATATTATCTAAATTCCAAAAGATATTTAATCAATTTGTTTGGAACTATAAGAAACCGAGAGTTGCATTCAAGGTATTATCTAAAACCATGAAAGAAGGAGATCTAGGTATTCCAAATATGAAAATAAACATCATTATAAGAAAGACTCTGGAGAAAACAGACTGGACCTAAATTATCTTATACAGTAAGAAAGAAATGCAAAGATGGAAGCAAAAGGGTGCTAGAACATTGGTTATGGTGTCTCTTTCTTACAATCTGCAGCACTGTCATAACATCAACCCTAGCTGTTGTTTTAAAACTGCATTGGGATTATGTTAACAAGCAAGAAGCACCTGAATTGAATTGGACTGCACATAATACTAGTTCTATGATCGTGAGGACAACCTCCAAGAACCATCTCAAGAGAAGAGACACAGCTCACAGTGAAGTGATTGCTAATGTGATCTACACTGGTATTCCACAAGGAATCTATTGAAGATCATTCTAAAAACCGATTATACATGAGAAAGATGTGATTGGACTATTTCAAATCCTTATAATGGACTTAACGATGTTTGGAGGGATTTGGCAGATTAGTAAATCCTTGCTGCCATGTGCCATCCCTGGTGGTCCAGTGGAGAGTGAACTCTAGCCTGTGGGGCTAGAGTTAACTCTCGCGAGATCGGAGCGTTGCCCGCAGCTATGCTCAGATATCGCGAGAGGAACCTGGCGGAGCTTCTGTCTAGAGCTCCCTGGGTCCTCTACTGCCTCCCTCCATGCTGCTGTGGGCCGGTGAGGTAGATCTTTGGTCTCCCCGCCGGCCCATGAAGGCTTAGAGCAGAGCCGGCACTTAGATAGCGCCGGCTCTGCGTGTGTGTGTATGTGTATATATATATATATATATATATATATATATACACACACACACATACATACTCACAGACACACACATACACTCACAGACACACACTGACACACACACACACACTCACAGACACACTGACACACACACATACTCACAGACACACACACACTGACACACACTCACAGACACACACACACTGACACACACACACACATACTCACACACACACACATACTCACACACACACACACACAAATTATTATATTTTAATTTTAAAAAACAATGTCCACCCAGCCTCCTACCTGGAGTGCTGGTGGACTTTTCCCTGGGGTCCAGTGGGGCGGGCGCCTTTCTCCAGCTGAGCCGCGGCGAGGGAGCTCTCGGCTGTCTGCTGTCTGCTCCCTCTCGCCGCGCGGGCTGTCTGCTGGAGCTGGGAGCCGGAATATGACGTCATATTCCGGCTCCCGGCATCAGCGCGCGGCGAGAGGGAGCAGAGAGCAGACAGCCGCGCGCTGAGTGGGGGGGAAATCCATCACCTCTTGCCCTCCCCATGACAGGGGCAAGAGGTGAAACAGGGGGCACTGAGTGCCTGCAGGAACAGCGTTCCTGCAGGACTCAAACCATAGGCGTGCCACGGGGATTAGGGTGTGCCCAGGCACACCCGGCACACCCCGTGCGCACGCCTATGATTGGAAATGGTTATAGCAGATGCAATGTTTAAAACTAAAAGGCTTTTCCATATTGGACTCTTTTGTACAAGGAATGCTCATGACTAACAGTGAGTACAAATGAAAAGAGAGCAAGACATGAATTCATCACACCCAATTAATATATACAGAAAATGAGGTTAAATAGTGGCGCTTTCAATAGATGCAACACACCGCTGTGCCTTTGATCACCCACTAGGGCACAAGTTAACAGAAATAACACAAAAACTTGTAAAGTGTCCCAGTACAAGGAAAAATAGGGGAAGAGTGATAAAGCCACAATATAAATATTTCACAATTATACTTATTATGAGTTATTGTTGATCCACACTGGCTTCATATGTATCTGTACAGAAAACATACAAACACTACAATATTGTATGTTGACAAAATCGGGAAACATACTTTTGCATAGACCTACTCAAATATAACAGAGCCTCAAATAGCAGGCTCCAGCTTTAGAAGCATGTAGGATTTATTAGCTGGTCCTCTCTCCCAAAAGGTTCACATTATGAATCAAAACTGGATTCTGGAAGAAAATATTTTATTCCATAAAATCCCGAAAATTTCAGGTAAAAGCAAGTACAATGCGTTTTGACGATCAGTCTTTATCTAGTGCATATAACCTAAGTATTATCTTCCTATATTTAAATGTTTTCTTACAAACTTCCTTTTGTAACTGGTTTTTCGTGTGACAAATTGCCCTGCTTCCCTGGGTTATGGAGAAGCCTGTTGGCCAGTCTCCTAACATGTGGCTATGACTTGTTGATGTATTTAGCATTAAAGCCCCTATTCTACCTTCAGACAGACTATTTATGTAGGTTGCGTTATTTCTCTTATGTTTTAGTAACCCTGTACCCATTATAGGTGCAGGGTGTGTGTAATGTAATTGTTTATAGTGTGTGTATGTACTGTGAAATGTATTGCCTGCTCTCCTATACTGCTGAGGTTTGCTACCAACTAGGTGGATTTGGCTATGTAGCTTGTCTAGTGCCCTCTGTTGGTAGGAACAGCAATATGCACTACCTGAATAGCAAGACTGGTTTATTTGCATATTCGGGTAGATTTGCATATTGCTAATTCTGCAGGCACGTGAGATATTTTCTGTTAAGTATTGTCTCCCCCACCCCTTTAAAAATATGCCATTGTGTTATAATAAGTCACCGTATGTTGCCTGCTATGATTTGACAGTTTGTAATTTTATTGAGTTTTCACAGCAATGTTAATGTAATGACCATATGGGCTAGTCCCAAGAAAAATAAAGTTTTAGTCAGTTCTTCTTGATCCTCAACACGTAGTCTTATATCATGATTGGCGGGGACAGCTATACTCACACTGGGGATTGCTATGCTCTGCATACTCCCTTGAGCCTTAATCACTTAGCTCTTTTAAGAGCTGTTCCTGTTACGCTCTCCTTGGAGGAGAGGTCTTCCCCACACAGTCCTGGATGCTGGAGGTTCATACAGGGTGGAAGGGAGAGGTCTTTCGGTGTCCGGTGCGGTGCTCGTGATCCTCAGCACATCGGAGGGTACTAACACTCGGTCGAAGTACAGGGAGTTCCGTTACAGTTAGTAGCGGAAGTTCCTATTCGTGTCAGTCCATAATGTCCATTCCAATTGGATGAATATTTTCAGTGACGCATATCCCATGAATGTGGATGCCAAGCCTCGTTTTTGTTTTTAGTTGCGTCTATCATAAGCGATCATGCAGGGGGTCGTCCTGATGTATCCTTTCTGATGTCTTTAGGTATCTGTGCGTTCCATTGGATTTCCGTGCGTTCCTTTTAGAGTATTCTCAGAGTCTCCCCTGCCTGGGGAGTAATACAAAAATAAATTAATATGGCAATCTGTCTCTTTTTTGTATAAACTAGGAGATAGTCCATATATAAAGTTAGTCCATATGTGCAAGTGCAAAAATTCATATACAGTATATACTCGTGTATAAGTTGACTTTTTCAGCACTTTTTTTAATGCTGAAAAAGCCCCCCTCGGCTTACACTCGAGTGGGTGAGATATCAACGCTCTTCTTCAAAGATCTCCCTCACTGGCCCATAGACTGTGAAATGCGGCTGCTGGCGGGGGAGGGAGAGAGGACCCGGTGGAGCTTAGTGGTGGTGGTCACCACTAAGACCACCAGGGATGGCAGCACGGTCCCCCTTCCCAGGCATAAGGTAAGAAGGGAGGGGGAATATAAAGTTTATTTTTTATTTAATACATATTTAATATACTAATTGTGCATTGTGGCTGTATCAGCAGCATATTGAAGCCATGCACAGGTCCTGTTTTAGCATCTCTTTACACTTGCACGGTTATTCACCAACATCAGTTATCTATGAAATTCAAAGTGAATATCAAATTGAAGTCTAAAACAGCTGTAATTGAAAAAGTCAGCAATGCATCTGCGTCCATTTTGAAAATTCTAATTTTAATGAATGAACAGGTCATTCTAGTATAAGCATAATATCCCCCCACCAGAGGCTCAGCTATCCCCTCTTTTGTCCAATTTTCCATAAATGACTTATTTGACTTTTTGTGGACTGTAACTCTGATGACAATATGCTCCGTCCTTTTCCATGTTTGACTTCTCCTTCCCACCAACAGGTTACAAGCAGGCGTGTTTTATTAGTTAATAATTAGTTAAGACAGTCCTGGCATTCTCAGTATTAGTGGACAGTTAGTGTGGACTCCAGAAAATCGCCTGGTACATTCTTTTGTGTTTATGTGTGGTTCCGCCCCACTATTGAGGACTATTGGGTATTTGTCCAGATGTCAATCTACAATTTTTGCCCTAGGTTTCCCCTGGCTCTTCTCATAATTAGTACCATTTAGGTAACATTCCCTTCTTTTTGTCCTCTTAACCTCCCCGCTTTTCTTCCCATACTCAGTCAGCCATGTCCACAATAACAGCCAAATGCCAGTACCTTCCAGGAATACACTATCCATATTTGCTAGAAATGGAATGTGTTTGACATGCTGGTAACAGTCATTTGCAGAAAAGAAAAAAAAATTCTAATGCAGCATGTCTCAAAGTGCATTTGTGCTCCTAATTCCACTTGGACTGGAGGTGGTAAATTCCTGATTTAAAAAAAAAAAAGGTGATAACTACTGATTTTTTAAATTTACCAGTAGCTGCTGCTTTTTCCACCCTAGGCTTATACTCGAGTAAATACGTTTTTTGTGTTAAAATCTGGTGCCTCGGCTTATATTCGGGTCGGCTTATACTCGAGTATATACGGTATATACTAGCCATATATTTAAACCTAAGATTTTTATGCATTTTAAAATTATGTATTAACATGTATTAAAACAATTAATGTTCATAAATTAAAAACCCATCAAAATTAGAAAACTTCATCCATCTATTTACCATGGACAGGTTTCCAATTCTGGATATATCCACCTTATAGACTTTTTATTTTTAGACTTTTTAGCTATTGTGCGAATATTTTCTACTTATCCAGTTTGTCATATGTCATAGTAGTATACTACCTTTATATTTTAGTGGCACTACCTTTCCTTTACCATTTATTTTACCATTTATGTTGTATATGTGTTGTATATGTGTTCATGTACCCTTATATTTAAGGGGTCTTAAGTTCTTGCCCACATATTGAAGCCCACTGGGGCACATGAGCACATATACAACATTCTTGGAATTACATGTTATAAAAGATGAGATGGGGAATTCTTTGTTGGTTACTACAGGACATAGGAGGCATGTTCACAGTGCCTCCTATCTCCTGTAGGCTGATAGGCTGAAGACGTCAAACATGGATGAATGTGAATTATGCATTCATCAACTCGGAAGTCCCTCTGGTGGCAGTCTGAGTGACTGCAACTGGAAGTGTTCCTAGCTTCCGATGTAAACACTGTATTTTCTTAGAAAATACAGTGTTTACATGAGAAAGGCTGCAGGGAGCTATAGTTCTCACCTGAACAACCTCATTAAGCTGAAGTTGTTCAGGTGACTATAGTGTCCCTTAAACCATTTAAACCACACTAGCAGCTGCCATTTTAAACCTTGGCTATCCAATGTCCCAAAGGTTCAGTTTCTCAGAATTCGAAAAACAAGCTTTAATTTAAAAAAAAAAATGTGGAGAAAGGATATGGTAAAAAGATTTTGGAGAGAAATATCATAGAAGTGAAACATAAGGATAGAAAGGTATTATTGGACTATAAGCCAAAACCAAGTAGCAATACAAGTGAACAGATCCCACTAGTTTTGGATGTTAACTCAGATTCTCAAAAAGTTAAAACAGATTTTTAAGAAGAACTGACATATCCTGCAACAGGATAGTGAACTAAAAGCTTTTATTGGAGAGGAACCCCAGTTTTTTTACAGAGGAGCACAACATTTTAAGCAGATTTTAACAAAGTTTTATTGAGAAAACCAACCAAGAATTCCACATCTCATCTTTTATAACATGTAATTCCAGGAATGTTGTATATCTGTTTATGTGCCCCAGTGGGCTTCAATATGTGGGCAAGACCTCAAAGCCCCTAAAAGTGAGGGTATGTGAACACATATACAACATACGGAGAGGCTTTTGCAATCATACTGTTTCACAGCATTTTTTAGAATTTCATGACAAAGGCCCTAGTAAATTGAGATTCTTCAGGATAAAATCCTGTCTGGGACACCGAAGAGGCAGCAATGTACCAATGATTTTAAGTAAAAATTAAATGGATTTTTAATTTGGATATTTATCGCCAAAGGGTCCAAGCATGTATTTTGAAATTAGTGTTTTAATTTGAGCTATGCTATTTATTAAAACAGTCTGGTCTTTTTAAGTAGTTTACAAAAGTACTATTCTTTTATCTCTCTTTCCTCCCCTTTTTTAATATAGGGATTATTTTCTCTTTTTTTTTTTCCCTTTTTTTCCTCTTAGAACATAAATAAATGGATGAAGTTTTCTAATTTAATGGGTTTTTAATTTATGAACATTACAAACATTTTAATACATGTTAATGCATTCTTTTAAATTGCATAAAAGTCTTAGGTTTGAATACATGGATAGTATATATGTGACTTTTTGTATGGACTATCTACTAGTTTATACAAAAAAGAGACAGCGACATATTAGTTTATTTTTGTATTACTCCCTGAGGAGGGGAGACTCTGGGCATACGCTAAAAGGAACGCACGAATATCCGATGGAATTCAAAGATGCCTAAAGACATCGGAAAGGATACGTCAGGACGTCCCCTCTGCACGATCACGTCTGATAGACGCGACTAAATACGAAATTGAGTCTTGGAATCCAGATGCATGGGATGTGCGTCATTGAATATATTAATCCAATCGGAATGGACATAATGAACTGGCGCATATAGGAACTTCCACTACAGAAATGTAAATATCGAAATACTCGGATCATATGCACTTGATAAAGACTGATTGTTGAAACGCGTTGTTCTTTTGTTTCTACCTAAAATGTTCGGATTTTATAGAATAAAATATTTTCTTCGAGAATCCAGTTTTCATGCTTAATTTGCACTGCTGTGGACCTTCTGGGAGGGAGGACCAGCTAATAAATCCTACATGTTTCTAAAGCCGGAGCCTGCTATAGGATGATCTGGTATATGTGAGTAGGTCAATGCAAAAGTATATTTCCCGATTTGTCAACATACAATATTGTACTATGAGTGTTTTTATGTTTTCTGTATAGATACATATGAAGCAAGTGTGGATCAACAATAATTCATAATAAGTAAAATTGTGCAATATATATGGTGGCTTGATTGCACTTCCCCTATTTTTTCTTGTACTGTGACACTTTACAGGTTTTTGTGTTACACCCATAGCTGTCCTCATTGAAGATGGCGAAGTTGCAGATTTTATAGTTGAAAGACTATAGTTGAGGGATAGTCAGGAAGGGACAAGGATGTAATTTAACTATCGAAAGGAACAGCAAGTATGTGCTTTGATGAGCATAATAATCCCTGACCACCTGCCAGCAATGAAAAGCCAAGATTTCCCAGAAGGAAGTTTGAGAATTACCCAATCTCCAAAGACATTTTTTGAAATGGTGCCTGTACACATGCTTACTTGTCTGTACATATGCTTATTTCTCAGAAGGACTTGTTCTGCAGTACTCATCTAGGCATTTGTTGCCTACTATACCACCATCCTGGTGAACAGGAACAGATCAGGACAGTTGTTCTTCAGTACAGAATGACATTAGGTTACCTATCAGCAGCATAAGGAGGGTTATGCAAGCAAGTAAGTGACAGCTCAAGGAGGTCCAAGACAGACTGAGAAAACAAGACTTTTGGGTGGACTTTAGGCACAGGTTCCTTAATAGGTACACTGGGAATGAAAATATACTTTTGCATCTTGATAGTAATCATCATTATTTTCATTTATATTTTCCCTGATTTTATTCAATTTTGAACTTACTAAAGTTTGTTTATCCCTCCATAGTCATGTTATATAATCACCTAGGAGTATGAAATGAAAGTCACTCTTCACTTTCCCTAATACCCTTTGCCTATTAATTATCCAAGGTTATCTACGTGCTACAGTTGGTTTTGAGCCAAACTTTGTGATGGAGCAACCCACAGCACCCACTAACCCTTGATGTGTTGCTCTCTCAATTGATCTTTGATGACCAAATTTATTTTTCCCTATGTTTACAATTGATGTTTACTAATCTTTATGTTTATTATTTCAGAATAAAAGGAGGGATTGTAAGGATTAATATGAGACTGACTAGAACTCCATCACTGAAAAAGTCAGGTGAGACTAACATGTTAGCATTGTAAGGGTTAATATGCAACTCTAACATCTTGTACTTTCCCAGTCCCCTGTTTCTTGTTCCAATTCTTTTTACTTCACTTTCACTTTCTATTAGTTTATACACAAAGACAGCTCTCTCTTTCACAAGTTATAACTAATGCATTCATGTAATAATTTATTGATAGGTATTATTGTTTTTATTGGCGTGTCTGTTTCCACCTAAAGTCAGTGGATAGATATGATCTATCACTAACATGGAATTATTTTCTAACAACCCCCTTTAGCACCACCCACACCTAAGTCTTGCATAAAAAGCTACTACCACCAAGGCAGTTTAAAAAATGGTTGCCATCAGTTACCCATCAAATCAGATTACCCTCCTCCCCCACAAGGCACATAATATCTATGTAGTCATGTTCTTACTTCTTCAGGTATCTGATTATTTACTAGACAAAATAAAAACTCAATATAGACATATTTATTTAGAAATAAAATCAAAGAGCATACACAAAAAACAAATGACAATCAAATGATTGTCAACAGTTAAAAATAAAAATGGGAATTTATCATAAAATCCTAAATACTCACTCTGCTAGTATAGTAATTGCATCTTCTGCACTCTGGGGGGGGGGGGCACCCTGCACTGTGGGGAGGGGGCACCGATAGAAATTCACCCAAATTAGATTTGATTCGATGGCAAGCATATGGCTCATTTACATAGCTTTTTTTAACCTTTTGCAACTGTGACGGACCGCCTGGCACCCCAACTGGGTACCTCCATCAAGCTCACTTGCTAGCTCTCCTCTGGGACGCAGGAATGTTTCAGTCCCTAGCCACCACAGCTTGTCTGGGGTCTCTCCGTTGCTTCATGCTCTGGTGCAGGTTCCTGGGTACAGCTTCAAGTGATTAAGCTCTCCTGCAGAGAGAATAGCTGATCCACCCAAACACTAGCCCTGACTGAGTGAAGGGTGTAAAAGATCTGGTTTATTATGGCCAAGTTGCCTGCTTTTATACACAACCCCCAGCATGAGGTCTCCATTCAATGCAAGACAAGCCCCTCCCATAAATATCTGTGCCTGGGAGATAATTGTGTTAAAGGATGGTAAGCTAATTATCTCCCAGGAACAGAGAGGCAAACAAACATAAAAATACCCCAAAACATCATAAAAATATATAAATCTACAAATAGCCCTGATCTGAGCGCCCAAGTTCTCCAAATAGCGCTCAGATCCATGCTGTGTAGGGGAAACTCCACCGTGCTAAAGTTCTGACCGGCTGCACACATGGTCCTATGCCCAAAACAGTTCCAGGGCATTTGTTTTTTTTTCCAGTCAACTTTCGGGAGCTCCTGCATCCAAAATATAGGGTGTTCCAGCTGGCTTTTAGGTGCCCCTTAGTCTCAAAACACCTTCTCTCCAAAAAGTGCTGTCCTGGTAGGTTGCAAAGTCGTTCAAAATCCTGGGCCAAGATGTACAGTCACCTCATGTCAAAAACAGTTCAATAACATTCATGGTTAAGTCCCGCTGAGGTGACCGGCAACCCACGAAGTCCTGATGCCGAATTTTGTTCCATAACGATTGTGGCTAAGCACCGCTGAGGACAATTTGTGGGTTTCTTTATGCAAATGGTCACCAGGAAGCTAGTGTTCGGTTCCATTGGAATGAAGGTAAAGTGCCAAACCAGGGAAAGCTGCTAATGCTGGCTGGGCAGCGTTAACTCCCAAACAAGGTCTTTCTTTGGGCAGGAGGCTAGCTAGCTAGCTAGCATGCTCCTCCAGGAGCTCGTGGCATAGGCAAGTTTGCCACAGCAACTATATACAGTTTTCAAGGAGGTCCAATCCATAGGGAATGTGTTGCTGTAGGAAGTCTTGATTACACCCCCCTTTTACATCAGTAAATTGCCTATAGGAAAGCATTGAAGCAATGCTTTCCAATGGGCAGGTCCTAATGCACTTGTGGTGTTCACTGTGCATGTGCTTTGGTGTTCCTGCCGTGTGATGTCTGAGGAGACGGAGCAACAACCCTTTGGCACTGGACTTTGGCACTGAATTTGGGTAAATACAGTAAGGGGATTTTAAATCTTACTATGCCGGGGGGCTGAGGGAGAGGGCACAAAGTTCAGGGAGTCGTGAGGGAGCTATAATGCTAGGAATAGAAATTTGTATTCCAAGCACAATAGTATCCAATTAACCTTTCCACAACAGTGACCAGTCAGATCACCTCTACTAGCTAATAATTTCATGTATACAATATGTACATCACATGTATTAACAATATTTCTACAGCAAAACAATAAGTCACGATTGCTGTGTATGACAGTGGGTATGGTGTTGTCCTTTAAGCCATATTAAGTCAATGTTTCTAATATGACTGATGCATATTATAATGGTTTAAATGTGTGCCTAGTAGTTATTCAAAATAGGCCACATTTGCAATTTTTGGCAAATGATGCATTATAGCATAATAATATATTAATTTTTAATAAAAATAAATGTGTTTGGAAACTGTCAATATTGGAAGTTTTAGTCTTGCATTATTAAGTATTATTTACATGAGTTGGGTCAGACAACTACAATTAATCCTAGATTTAATTTTACAACCTATTACACCCTAATAATTGCAACATTTAGCACTATATCTTATTAAAAAGTTACCATTGAGTTTTCAGCGACTTTTAAGTTATCCATGCGTATTTTTCACACTTATATCATTATTAAAAGCAGGTGTAAAACAAAATAATGCCTGCATAAGCAGGTTTGCATGGTTCTGGTTTAGTTGTCCAGTTTCATAAAGTTTAATTGTTTTGGCATTATTCAATTATTTATTAATTAAAGGGAAACCACAGTATACAATTGAATAACATTATAAATATTAATATATATATATATATATATATATATATATATTACATTCAACTCATTTTTTAAGTCAAATTATTAGTAAGAAAATCAAAACAATAATTCCTTCAAAGTTCCCATTAAAGTCTCTGTTTAGTGGATCTTCCTGCAGCTGCAACAGACCTCTCACACACCAGCTAGTGACATTCAAGTCTCCCACTCCAAGTCTCGAGGGAGGTGGGGCTTGCCTGGCAGAGTGCGCTGATTGGTTTACTTACAAGTCAACCAATCTGAGTGCTCTACCTGATATTTTATAGTGTGGGAAATTTTTCATGGGATGCTCACATAGCATGGGAAAGCCTTTATAAGGGCTGTGTCCACTAAGAGCTTAGTCTGTGGCTAGCCCTCACCAGACAAAGAGGGATTCAATTAATAGTGTTGTGTGTTTAATTTCTTGTGAATCTTTTTTTTGTATATTTATTAGTTCCATTTGGAATTATGGTTTTTAATTTGACTTTTGGGGAGTGGGGACTGAAGAAAAGAAGGGCAGGATGAAAGAAAACATCTAATGATAAGTATGATTTTTTTTTGTATAGGTAGGGGTGTGCACATGCCAGTATTTGGGGGTGGACAATGACAATATGTCCCACCATGGAGAGGACACTATGTTTTGCTCCATTAATATTATAGGTAGGGCACCCACCAACTGCAATAGATTGGGGCCACGCGGGTCACACTAGATCAACCCCTGTATGTTATAATTTGGGCACCCAATGATTGCCAATAAAGCCCATCAGGAGGACACTAGGTCTTCTCCATTAATATTATAGTTAGGTCCCCTGCCCAACACCAATGAGTGAAAGGCATGGGGAGGATACTATACCCTTTCCCTTTTAATATTAGGTCCCCCAACCACTGCCAATACAACACTATGTCCTCCTCACTTACATATTACTAAGCCCCTGCCCCCCTCCCCCCCCCCACAGACACTGCCAGTGGTCACTGATTTCTGGACACAAAATGCATCTAGATGAATGCTGCAGATTTGCTGGTTTCTGGTAGTATCTGGCTTTAGTAGAATTAACATTGCAGTCGGAATTCATCAATTTTCATAAGGATTTTGCCCAGCTAGGCAAAATTCAGTGTTTATTGAGTAATCCTGTTAATGCTATTCAGATATGTATTTATCCAATACAGTGGATAAATAAATTTGTAATATTTTGTAGTAATTTCCATCACTATATAAGCTGATATCAAATTGCATTTTTAAATAGATATAAAATAGTTATTTGTCTGACGGTTTCAATGCCTTACCAATATGTAAAAGTTTCCTTGTTGCATATTCTATGCCTTAACTGTACTATTATGGAACTCAATTAACCACGACTATGAAATTATGTGAAAAAAATTACATTCAAGGAGAATGAACAAGATCGGGTAGGTCAAGTGAAGGTCCAGTGTCACCTCAGAATTAGAGAACAAGTTAGAGTTTCAAATTTTAAAATACTAGCGATTAACTTACCTAATATAAAAACTCTGAATTGACTCTAGAAATAAATAAATGTTTAAATATAAAAATGTTTAAATATAAAAAATTCAGTATATTTAAAAAAATTTAAAAAGAATAAAACCCTGCTGCATGAAACCCGTCTAAAAAAATGCTGTAAATTATTTTTAATATTGTAGAGCAAAGATCATATAAATGACTTATAATTTAGGAGAAATTATTTGCTACATTTGTCAACTTGTTATCCAGTTATCTAGAAGTATTTTTATTTGTACAAATTGAGTTTATTTCTTTCCTTTTCCTGGTTTCCCTCGTTTTCTAGGTTGTCTGTAATATTTTTTAGTTCTTCGAATAAAATTGAAGTTTCATCATAAATTAATGCTTTAGCATTAGTAATACAAACCTGTATTCCATTGCCCACCCTCAAAATAGTTTTATTCCCTCTCTCTGGCTGGCTTTGAGCCCTAGGCCACTAGCCATCTTGCAATAAAATTAAATAACTATACCTACCCCGTACCTTAATATTAGTTAATGGGGGCCAATTAAAAAAAAACACCTGTAAAAAATATATAGTATATATATATATATATATATATATATATATATATATATATATATATATACACATACATATACATATATACACACACACACACAAAATAAGTCTTTCTTATAATTATTCTTATCTTAAGCCCCAAAAAAGGCTTAAGAAAAATCCATGATAACTGATGAAACTAATTGTAAAAAAAGAAATGCAGATAAAAGAAAAAACTGATGCAATAAAATGAATCCATCTTCATCAATGGATTACTCCCCCCAGGCTGAGCTCTGATAGCAGGAAAGTCCTTATATGAGCAAGATCACTCTGATTGGTTGGCTTGTAAGCCCAGTCTACCATGGCTGCCTAGTTTATATTTTCAAACATTCAGTGGACATGCCCCAACTGCAGGAAAGATTGAAAGCTGCATGAACTGGTGTTAACCACATATTACTACATAACACCTGCAAATTCCTGTTTTATTTACCAAATTATCATCCTGCTGATGTGTTGCCATCTTTTTAAGTTTTGTAGGGTCTATAACGTGCTTCAGGTTTGGAGCTTTACTGAAAGTAACCCGAATGTTAAGCTCCTTAGACAATTGCAGCCAGGGGTCTTGTTGTACGGTCTTGTTTTTTTTGTAAAATGTGAATAATGAAAAATAGTACTGGCACTGGTACTGGGTTCAATATTTCTTCACACAAGTTACATCCTTCATTTGTTGTATACCTCTTGACAGGTAGTTATTGTTGGTTTTCAGGCCCCTAAATATAGGTGACTATGACTCCCCTCAAGTATGACAGATGTCAGATATCTGGCCCCCATTTGTTTAGGTTATAGTTTGTAGGAGATCAAGTTCCAAGTTTATTTTAAAAACGGTTTTAGTAAAGTATTCCAGCTGATAACCTTTAATAATCCCTAAAATATTTCAGAGCGCACTGCATAACTACTGTATAATAAATAAGACATAAAAAATAAAAAGTAAAGTATACTTTGTGTATTAAGTGAAAATTACAAAAAGAAAAATAAGTAGGGAATCTTACAAGCAGATTATGTAACAGATTATGAGCATCCTGATGGTGGCTTCTGTTTGTGGTTAGCTCAAAAAAGTTGCTGCATTTCCCTCATTCCTGCCCAATTCCATCTTGCTCTGAGCTCCATTTCCCCCTCCCCCACTCAGCTCCATCTCCCTGTCTCCCCTCCATTACCCTCAGCACTATCTCCCTATCTCCCCTCTATCACCCTCAGCTCCATCTCCCTTTCTCCCACCCGCTTCAACTTTCTCCCTTACACCCAAGTTCATCAGCCACTCTCTCCTCCCAGCTCACCAATGCCAAATCACTCAAATTTGCAACAGTGATAGGAGTGGCTGTGTAATGCTCTTGGGAGAAAATGTATTTGGAATGCAACTACAGATGAAATACATTTGATACCATCACTTTAATATAATTTATTTAAATAAAGGAAATTAACTTTGGAAGTCTTTTGCAGCAAATACAGGTGATACTCGAAAAATTAGAATATTGTGCAAAAGTTAATTTATTTCAGTAATGCAATGTAAAAGGGGAAACTAATATATGAGATAGACGCATTACATGCAAAGCAAGATAGTTCAAGCCGTGATTTGTCATAAGTGCGATGATTATGGCTTACAGCTCATGACAACCCCAAATCCACAATCTCAGTAAATTAGAGTATTACATGCAATCAATAAAACAAGGAGTGTACATAGAACAATATCGCACCTCTGAAAAGTATAAGCATGCATATGGACTCAGTTTTTTGTTTGGGCCCATTTTGCAGCAATTACTCCCTTAATGCGGCGTGGCATGGAAACTATCAGTCTGTGGCACTGCTGAGGTATTATGGAACACCAGGATGCTTCAATAGCGGCCTCCAGCTCTTCTGCATTGTTTGGTCTCATGTCTCTCATCTTTCTCTTGGCAATGCCCCATAGATTCTCTATGGGGTTCAGGTCAGGCGAGTTTGCTGGCCAATCAAGCACAGCAATCCCACGGTCATTGAACCAGGCTTTGGTGCTTTTGGCAGTGTGGGCAGGTGCCAAGTCCTATTGGAAAATGAAGTCAGCATCCCCATAAATCTCGTCTGTGGAAGGAAGCGTGAAGTGTTCCAAAATCTCCTGGTAGACGGCTGCATTGACCCTGGACTTAATGAAGCACAGTGGACAAACACCAGCAGATGACATGGCTCCCCAAATCAACACAGACTGTGGAAACTTTACACTGGACTTCAAGCATCTTGCAGTGTGTGCCTCTCCATTCTTCCTCCAGACTCTGGGTCCTTGGTTTCCAAATGAGATGCAAAAGTTGCTCTCATCAGAAAAAAGACTTTGGACCACTGAGCAACAGAACAGGTCTTTTTTTCTTTAGCCCAGGTAA
>OW240912.1:314761214-314787517 GCA_933207985.1 Pelobates cultripes | reverse complement strand
GTCCTTTAACCAATCATTGTTAACAGGAGTAGTCCCAGAAGATTGGAAGTTAGCAAATGTTGTGCCCATTCACAAGAAAGGTAGTAGGGAGGAGTCAGGCAACCATAGCCTTACTTCAGTAGTGGGGAAAGTAATGGAAACCATGTTAAAGGATAGGATTGTTGAACATCAAAAATCACATGGATTTCAAGATCAGAGACAACATGGGTTAACTTCATGAAGATCATGCCAAACTAATCTTATTGATTTATTTTGATTGGGTAACTAAAATAATAGATCAGGATGATGCAGTAGACATTGCTTACCTAGAGTTCAGTAAGGCTTTTGACACTGTTGCACATAGGAAGCTTATCTGCAATTTTTAAGTTTGGATTCCAATATTGTTGAATGGGTAAGGCAGTGGCTGAATGACAGGCAACAGAGGGTTGTAGTCAATGGAGTATAATTGAAGTATGGGCTTGCCACTAGTGGGGTACCTCAGGGAACTGTACTTGGACCCAGTGGCGTACCAAGGGGGGGCGGTCCTCCACAGGTGCCACTCACTAGGAGGGTGCCCTGGGCAGACTGTGTCAGGTCCTGAGTCACTGACCGAGGACCCGACACCAGGAGGGTGCCCGTCGGCTTGCTCGATATGCTGCTGGGTGAGATGCTCCTCCTGCGCCCATCGCAGACACCAGTCTGCAGCTCCGCAGTGTGCACACCATCACCCCTCCATCACAGTATTACTCCCCCTCCCTCTCACCTTCCCCCCTCCCTCAAACCATCACTCCCCTCCCACTCACAATCACCCCCTCCCTCACATCATTATTCACTATACAAGCACACACACTGCATCCAATACACAAACACACTGCATTCACTATACAAACACACTGCATACACAATACAAACACACACAGATACACACTTATACATGTGTGTCTTTGTATCTGTATGTCTGTGTATCTGTATTTGTGTTGGTATATGTGTATCTGTATGTGTCAGTGTGTGTATGTGTATCTGTTTGTGTGTCTGTGGATCTGTTTGTGTGTCTGTGTTTGTATCAGTGTGTCTGTATCTGTATGTGTTTCAACCCCTTAGGGTCTTTGTCAAGCTACTAAAGCACATCAATCACAAACAATATATAGGTGTATGTGACTAAATTACAAGTGATAAAACTGGTGAAATAACTATCATTAATTTTACATATATTGATCAAAATATAAAAACATAATTGTCTCTCCAATCATTTACTTACATATTGAGGATGTCAGATCACACAAGCAAATTCAGCCAATAGTGCACAAATGAGATAATTAATTCATCTAATCATTTAATTGTAAGCAAGGTGTTTGTTTTTAAATTAAAATAGATTAAATTATATAAAGAGCACTAAAGTAAAACTCCTTACATTTCCAGATGAAATGGGATGTGTCCGATCACGTGACCACGTACGGTGTCTCAGACGTCTCAAGTCACATGATCGGATATGCTTGAATTCACACAAGCATCTCAGTACGCATGCATGAACTAATAAATCTATATTGCGCATGCGCAATGCTTTGCACACGCAACACAACATATCTCCAAAATTAGAACAGACAGTGCGCATGCGTGGTATAGCACAGGCGCAAAACAATTTCAATATCAATGCCTACATAGCATCATAAAAATGATTGCAATATCGGATATTTAAAGACATATGTAAAAACATATAAGGCTGATTTTAATTTTGTTGAGATGTGACAAACCCAATCCTAGATCACACATAACCAAATATAAGTACATATAACATTATATTCAATAATAATTGCATGATTCTAGTACTTGTCTATCCCTTATCTAACCAAGGCTGACATAATAAACACATAAAAAATATAAATAGTCTCCATATTTCATTAACATAATAAAAAAATAATATAAAAAGTGTTAAAAAATGTTGAAGTGAAAATAAATACATTGTACAGTGAAAAATAGAAACAATTTATAAAGATTATTAGAATTTACATCTGCTATGAAGTGTTTAATGCAGAGTGTCATATACATAGTGTATATAGTGTATAACCTAAATAACTCATGTGTATGTGTAATAAAATGTGCAAATGATTGCATACAATTGGCTAATTAGTCACAAATTAATGAAAAAAGAAAAAAAAATTTGGGCCCAAATGCAAAAGAGATATAATCCCCAATCTTCCATCCAAATATGTCATACCATGGCAATAAATCCAATCCAACACAAATACCATTGGCCAAAAAATTACTAAATCTCATATTTCAGGCTATTAAACTGATTAAAAGGGACAAATAAATCTATGTTCTCTATTCATTTAAACCCCAATTATTGAAATAACACTAATTAATTTTGTATGTAAATGTTAATATAATTCATCTTATGGTACAAAAAAATTTCTAAATATCGTAATCAATTAATGTCACACGCAAAAATCATATTACAAATCCAAAGATAAATCATTATATATAATAATACTTAATGTTTATGTAACATTATCTACAATTATAGTCAGCATTTACATAACACATTTTGTGCCATTTAAATACAATATATCTCCATGAAATCTATTGTACAAATCTAAGGCAAAACAAGGCATAGAGAATCACAATTATCAACAATTCAAATCCAGTGTTTGGAACTGTGATATGATCGAAAGGAAATTCTTTTATGACTGAGAGACAATTAAAAATTTGCTCAATAGAGTGTTGTCCAGCATAATCATCACAGATCTGTGAAAATGATCTGTAAGACATGATAAAGATTAATTAAAAAAAATAAAAACAATAAAGGTAAACTTTGACTTAAATAAACGGATTGAGATCATACTCTTGATTGAGTCCCCTAGGTGGTAAGGAATCCAATTCCCTTATCCAAAATGCTTCTCTAACTAGTAATCTTTTTAATCTATCTCCCAATCTAGCGTTTTTCTCTACATGTTCTATAATTTGAAATTTAAGTTGAGTTATATCATGTTTTGCTTCTAAAAAATGGAATGGGTAATTCAAGCATTTTATTTCTAAAAGTAGACCTGTGTTTTGAAAATCTCTCTTTCATTTTTTGAGTAGTTTGACCTACATAGATCAAACCACATGGACATTTTAAGATATATATAATGTGTGTGCTATCACATGTTACAAATTGTCTAATCATATATTTATTACCCTTGTAAGGATGAACAAATATAGAGCCCTTTATCATGGAGTTGCAACATATGCAATTATGGCATGGGAAATTACCATTTCTTTTAGAGTTTAATTTAGATTTCAATGGGGAAGAAAGTTCAGCTTTTACTAGTCTATCCCTCAAAGAGGGAGCACGTTTGTGTACCATCAAAGGTTTGTTTTTAAATTTGCTTACAATTAAAAGATTAGATGAATTAATTATCTCATTTGTGCACTATTGGCTGAATTTTCTTGTGTGATCTGACATTCTCAATATGTAAGTAAATGATTGGAGAGACAATTATGTTTTTATATTTTAATCAATATATTTAAAATTAATGATAGTTATTTCACCTGTTTTATCACTTGTAATTTAGTCACATACACCTGTATATTGTTTGTGATTGATGTGCTTTAGTAGCTTGACAAAGACCCTAAGGGGTTGAAACGTTGCTTTTTGTTCTGTGGTTCCAATAAAAATTGCCTTGTTTGGAATTAATTGGAGTGCCTGGATTATTTTCAAATTCAAATTCCACATTTGGTCCTCTTTGGTACTGGGACTTGTCCAGCACAGCACCCAGGTTTCCAAGACGAAGTGATGAGTGCGCTTCCATCACATATATGTATCTGTATGTGTGTCTGTGCCCGTGTGTCTCTCTATGTGTGTGTCAGTGTTTGTCTGTTTTTGTGTATGACTGTCTTTCTATGTAACTGCATGTGCGTACCTATGCGTCTGTGTATGTTTGCCAGTGTGTGTATATGTGAGTATATGTGCATACATCTCAGAATTTCGCCTACACTACACACACATACAACCCTGCATCCAAATGTCAAAACTACATAAAAACACACCAACATATTCAAAAACCACACTACAGAAAAATGCATGCCTACATTCAAATGCCAATACGTGCAAACACACTCGTACATTCACTCACACATACTCCATATAAAAACATGCTTACATTCAAACACACAAACACTACTCGGTTCTAAATACATTTAAATAATTTGTGGGTGTTTTTAAATTTTTAAACTGGGCAGGGGAGGGGGGACGGGAAAATATAGGATCCTCCCCGGGTGCCAAATGCTCCAGGAATGCCCCTTCTTGCACTCATTCTCTTTAATATTTTTATTAGTGGTATTGCAGAAGGTCTTGATGGTAAGGTATGTCTTTTTGCTAATGATATTAAGATATGTAACAGGGTTGATGTTCCAGGAGGGAAAAGCCAAATGGCAAATTATTTAGGTAAACTAGAAAAAAAGGTCAGAGTTGTGGCAACTGACATTTAATGTGGATAAGTGCAAGATAATGCATCTTGGACGTAAAAATCCAAGGGCAGAGTACAGAATATTTGATAGAGTCCTATACTTAAGTCCTATACTTAACATCAGAGGAAAGGGGTTTAGGGGTGATTATTTATGATGACTTAAAGGTAGGCAGACAATGTAATAGAGCAGCAGGAAATGCTAGCAGAAAGCTTTGTTGTACATGGAGAGGTATTAGCAGAAAGAGGGAAGTGCTCATGCCATTGTACAGAACACAGGTGAGACCTCACTTGGAGTATTGTATGCTGTACTGGAGACCGTATCTCCATAAGAATATTGATACTTTAGAGAGAGTTCAGAGAAGGGCTACTAAACTGGTTCATGGATTGCAGGATAAAACTTACAAGAAAAGGTTAAAGGAACTTAACATATATAGCTTGGAGGAAAGATGAGACAGGGGGGATATGATAGAAACATTTAAATACATAAAGGGAATCAAGAACTAAAACTACCACAACAAGAGGACATAGTCTTAAATTAGAGGGGCAAAGGTTTCAAAATAATATCAGGAAGAATTACTTTACTGAGAGGGTAGTGGATGCATGGAATATGTTAGTGAAAGTGTATTTTTGTGTCAAGTGTGTCATCCACCAAAGAGAAAATTAAAATATTAATCCATAATGCAAGTACATTCTTGTAACTAATATTATTTTTATGAATATCTCTTAAAATGAACATCTGCATAAAGCATTTTATTTTTTAATCAAAACCTACATCAAGTAAAACAAGGATTATAAAATGTAAGGTACAAATCTCATTTTATATTTAGGTCACTTGATTTATCATAAAAACTGATTGTTTACAAAATGTTTGCAGCATTTTCATAATATAGCTTTCTAAACTGAAAAAAATAAGCTGAAAAGATAAGTATGTACAGTAGTTCTTCTGTGATTTAGATTTATCTTCTAGATATCCTATGTTTATTTGTGTGTAGTTTTTGCTCTTCTATTGTCTTGATAGATAAATGCCCAGGCCCAGGTGGGCCAGATGTTCCTCTGAAACTAAAAAAAATACATTATAAGTGCGTTTTTTTTGTTTGTTTTTTAAAGAAATTACTGGGAAAACTTGTAAATTAAATGTTATTGTTATATAACAACCAATTTCCATATATATATATATATATATATATATATATATATATATATATATATATATATATTATATTTAAATATTTAAAAAAATAAAAAATAGATTTTCTCATCCAACCTGATTGGTATCTTTATTCTTCATTCTCGGGTCTCCTACCAGAGGTCCGGGAGTTTGAGGGTTCTGTGCAGTATCTTAGCTGTTCCTATAACTGCATTCTTCTGGATAGCGATCTCAGATGTCCCACCTGGACTCTGTCGAAGCCACTCCCCCAAGTGCTCCTATCACAACTGGGACTACTACTGCCTTCACTTTCCACATCCTTTCTAGTTCTTTCAGTCTTTGGTATTTGTTCATGTTCCTTCTTCCTGATGTTATAGTCACTGGGTATTGACACATCCACCTCCAAATCCACATGCCACAACCTCAATGTCTGGTTAGTTGGCCAGCACTTGCTTGTCTGTCTGGATCTTGAAGTCCCACAGGATGTTAGCCCTGTCATTCTCAACTACCCTTTGTGGTATCTTCCATCTGGACTTAGGCCAGGTTATTATTCCAGCTGGGTACCTGATGACCGGTAGGGCATATGTGTTGATGGCTTGGATCTTGTTCTAATATGATCCTGGGACTTCAGGACCTGTCTGACTCTTTGGAGGTACTTGGATGTTGCTATCCTGCTTGCCTCTTCCTCTTGGTTGCCATGCGTTTGTGGTACCCCAAGGCAGGGCCAGATTAACAGCCCAGTGGGCCTGGTGCTGACAATTATGACGGGCCTAATTAAAGAATCATATCGACCAAAAACACTAAAACACTCCCAAGCGTCATGTATCTGATGGAGATGGTGCTGGAGAGAAAGAAAACAGCAGCTATAAGAAAACACCCTATGCTAATCTCCCTCTAATTTATGTTTTCATCTTTCAAGTAAATCCATAACCCCTAACAGCAGTGTCCAGTCAATGGGCACGGTTAAAGGGTGTGCCACTGAAACAAATCACGTAACCTGCTAAAAGGGGCGAACATGCCCAAAAAGAGGACATGTCTGCCCAAAGAATTAGAAGGCCAGCCTGGCATGAATGCATTTCAGACTGCCTGCCAATCATGCAGCTGGCCAACTAAGGGCATACTATGCAGACAGCACCCTGAGCTTAGCATAATGATGCGCTCGCTCAACGCTTTCTAAGGACTGTCCCCTAGCACTCACTGGTCCACTTGTCTCCTTACCTTCTTACTAGCAGGCAGATGCTCCTGGTATATAGTCTGGGACAGAGAAAAGCTGTATGTAGTGATTGTAGAAGAAAGGAAACATGCCACTGTGTTAGAGAGACCAAAGTCAGCATTACCTTAAAGGATCACTATAGGGTGATTTCATGACCCTATAGTGTTGACACCACCATCTAACCCCCCTGGGCTCCTCATGCCTCCTTAAATATAGTAAAAATCTTACTGTATTCAAGCCTGAAGCTGTAACTCTGCATGCTGTTAGACTCATAAAAACAAGCAGAGACTGACAAAACGGCAGATCAGGGGCAGAGCCAGCATGATTCAAACACAGCCCTGGCCAATCAGCATCTCCTCATAGAGATGAATTGAATACATTAATCTCTATGAGGTAAGTTCATTGTCTGCATGCAGAGGGAGGAGACACTGAATGTTTGGATGCATTTTAGGCAGCCATGACCCAGGAAGGATCTCTAACAGCCATCTAAGGAGTGGCCAGTGAAGTTATCACTAGGCTGTAATGTAAAGACTGCATTTTCTCTGAAAAGACAGTGTTTACAGCAAAAAGCCTGAAGGTAATGATTATACTAACCAGAACAAATTCAATAAGCTGTAGTTGTTCTTGTGACTATAGTGTCCCTTTAACTATATTCATTGTCAGACAGTCCACACAGGTTTTGTTCCCATAAATCCCTCTTAAGTTTCCATACTTAAGTAAGAATATGTGAAAAGTAGTTAGGGTTGCCACCTTTCTTGGAAAAACATACTGGCCTTACTAATTTGCATAATTAAATATGTATGGGTGACATCACATGATGTAAATCACAAGGAGTGACATAAGAGAAAATCACCCAAAAAACTACTTAGTTTGATTATGCTGTATAGATGGATTCCTCACAGTGCCCCCATGTCTCCCAGTGCCCCCATGTGTCGATTACTCCAGGTCTCAGCATTCCTATGTATCAGTGTCTCAGTGCCCCATGTCTCCCAGTGTCCCCTAGTGTTGTGTCCCCAGGTCTCCCAGTGACCATATATATCACAGTGTCCCTATGTATCACAGTGTCTCAATGCCCCATGTCTCCCCATGTCCCCATGTATGTGTCACTAGGACACTAGGAAGACGGGGAGACCTGGGGACATGGGGAGACCTAAGGACACAGAGACACCAGTGACACTGGGCAACTAGGGACACTGGCTGGGACACATGGGGACACTGGGAAAACAGGGGACACTTGAAGACATGGGGACACAGACACTAGAGACACTGGCTGGGGGACATGGGGACATTGAGACATGGGGGCACTGGGAGACATGGGGACACTGAGACACCAGGGCCACAGACACTAGGGACACTAGCTTGGAGACATGGGGACATTGAGACACTTAAGGCACTGGGAGACATGGAGGCACTAGGAGACATGGGGACACTGTGTCCCCATGTGTCTGTGTCATAATGTCTCCCAATATCCCTTAGTGTCTCAGTGTCTGCCATAATGTCTCCCAGTGTCCCTTAGTGTCTCAGTGTATGTCTCCTTGAATCCTTTTCCCCATCCCTTACTTCCCTGAGCTGTAGGCTGTCTCTGCAGGGTGGGAGTTGCTGTCTGGACTCTGTGTAGCTGCACCCCTGCAGATCAGCGAGTATAGATAGGCAGGGAGGCATATGCTGGAACTTCCTATCCCTGCCTGTCTTCACACACAGTGACCCCTACTGGCCAGTGCTGGTATTGCATAGTAATCTCTTGTTTATACTGAGAAAAATACCAGCATTTGTATTGCCAATATCACTGCAATATTGGCACCAGCCAGGCAGCCTCAATACTGGCTGTGCCAATAAAATAAAAGCCAGGTGGAATCCCTAAGAGTAGTGTGTGAAAAAAAAATGTAAAAAAAAAAAATATATATTTTTTTAAATCAATGTGCCTATTCCATGGGCCTGGGCCTGGAGCTGCAGCTCCATCAGCCCCTATGTTAATCCGGCCCTGCCCCCCAGGTACTTGGAGCTGTTCTTCTATTTGGCCTTCTGGAACTTCAACTCTTTCTGTCCTGATCATCTTCCCTCTTTTTGCTATCATCCGCCCACACTTCTCTAGTCCGAATAGAAACATAGAAACATAGAATGTGACGGCAGATAAGAACCATTCAGCCCATCTAGTCTGCCCAATTTTCTAAATACTTTCATTAGTCCCTAGTCTTATCTTATAGTTAGGATAGCCTTATGCCTATCCCACGCATGCTTAAACTCCTTTACTGTGTTAACCTCTACCACTTCAGCTGGAAGGCTATTCCATGCATTCACTACCCTCTCAGTAAAGTAATACTTCCTGATATTATTTTTAAACCTTTGCCCCTCTAATTTAAGACTATGTCCTCTTGTTGTGGTAGTGTTTCTTCTTTTAAATATAGTCTCCTCCTTTACTGTGTTGATTCCCTTTATGTATTTAAATGTTTCTATCATATCCCCCCTGTCTCGTCTTTCCTCCAAGCTATACATGTTAAGATCCTTTAACCTTTCCTGGTAAGTTTTATCCCGCAATCCATGAACCAGTTTAGTAGCCCTTCTCTGAACCCTCTCTAAGGTATCAATATCCTTCTGAAGATACGGTCTCCAGTACTGTGTACAATACTCCAAGTGAGGTTGCAATGTCCTTGCTAGTTAGTTGGATCACTCATTCTTGGTCTGTCTCATCTTAGAATCCCTTGTGACTGCTTATCTTTTGATCCTCTGGTGTTGTTTCCAATCTCCTTATGAGTATTGCTCATATATTGACTCATATGCCCTTGGATCTTGGAGGATATGATGCCTGACAGGAGTTTCCATGTTGTGGGGTGGCAGGTTATCGGGCGGTAGTTGGATGGTGCTGTTCCCTTGTGAGGGTCCTTCACCAGTACCGTTCTGCCTTGTGTTAGCCAGTCAGGGTGGGAACCTGTTGCTGGTAGCTGGTTCATTTGTGCTGCAAGGCATTCCTGCAGCGCTGTTAACTTCTTTATCCTTTATTCCTCTGGATAAAGAATATATATATATATATATATATATATATATATTTATTTATTTATTTGTGGTCAGGGAATACAGCTGTATTAATGTTAAATCTTATAAATTAACTAAAGACGGTTGGGGTGTGCCAAAACCAATGTTCGGGCGGGCCTGTAAATAAAGAGGGCAAAAAAGGATATTTAACCATGCCACTTTAATACGTATGAAATTGTTACAATAGACAATGCAGATGCAAAAGTATACTTAACTAGCTAACGCTTGAAAGGCTTGTCTTAGCTCTTTTTCTGGTTGTGGTATGTACCGACTGTAAGCCAACAATTTCCATTGTCTCAATTTTTTGATTATGTGTACTGGTATGTTTTGGCTTGACGCAGCGGTTGCTACTCCTATTCAAAACTAATAGCCGTGAAGGCTGTTGGATTGCTCCCTATTTTTTTAATTAGAGTTTTAACGTATGCCATGAATTTTGATGTTGTCAATCGGTTACCGTGTAAGCTTAGAAGGGGAGCAGTTTTGTCTTGACCTGTGCGGGTTGAAAGCAATTGGTCGAGCAACTGAACACTACACCATTTGTTGCCTGTAGGGAATAGCGGTATGTCGACAGGCATTCCCATTTGATTTGTTTTGGACGTGTGTAGGGTTAATATGTAGTTTGTTTAGGTCTGCCATTGTGAACATATTGGGTTCTTTATTGGGTTTGATGACAGGAAGGTACTATGACTGGGGATATGTATTTGTTATGTAGTATTGTATGCCTGTTAGACAGAGCTTTATGGTATCATGTGCAAGTTTTAGATTTAGGTGGCAAAAAGAGGTACCTAACATGAATGGGTTTTGTATTCGGTATTCTGTGGTAAATCTGTTGGATAAAGTGAGAGCTCAGTTGTATGATTGTCTAGTGTTAGCCGATAGTGCTGTTTGTGCCAAAATTCTCCCGTGTGCCATTAGTATAGCTAGTCCAGGATAAGTTCCTGGAATAGCAGTGATCTGTTTGGGATTTTCTTGGCTATAGGATGTTCTTGAAAGAAAACCTGTAGATTGCAACGAGAAAGGGCATCAGCGGCTGTGTTGTGCTTGCCCGGCATGTGTTCACAGATCAGGTGGAAATGTTGTGTTGCTACTAACCATGTGAACCTCCTAACTAGACTCATAATTGTCAAGGAAGAGGACTTGCCTTTGTTGATGATATTGCAAACTGCCATATTATCAGTGAGGCATTTTATGGTCTTTCCTTTCCACTGTTGACCCCACACTAGAGCTGCTGCCACTATTGGGTATATTTCGAACAGGACAGAAGTACTGTTAAACGATGGCAGAGCTGTTGTTTCTATTGATCTTTTGACTCTGAACCATTCGTCACCAAAAATGGCTGAAAACCCTAAATGGACTGTTGCGTCTGTCCATAACACTGGGGAGTTCCCTGTCAAAGGTGGGATGAATTGGTTTACCTCATTCCAGTGTGTTAAGAATTGGCTCAACATGGACAAATCTGCCCTAGCCTGTTCCTCAACTGTTATAACACTGTCGTTGTGAGGTATATTTGGTAATAGACTAAGTAGTCTTGAAATAAATGCTCGACCTTCTGGGATTATCCTCATTGCAAAGCCCCAGGAGAGCCCCAGGAGAGACTGTAGGTCTTTCCAAGAAATGTAGTTAGGAACACTTCAACCTCCGTCTTGATTCTCTGAACGTTGTCACCTGGGAGATTCGCTTTCATTGTCACTGTGTCTAGGCATATCCCTAGAAATGTCAGTTTGGTAGTGGGTGTGACGGACCGCCTGGCACTCCGACTGAGTGCCTCCACCAATCGATGCTCGTAGTGCTCACCGAGTGCTCAGCACTCCACCAGACACCATAAGCACTGCAGACCCCACTTCCAGCGATGCAGCTGCGCTGGGGTCTTGCTATCCTTCACCCACCCTGGACCCAAGACCAGCGTTACAGTTGCCCCAGGCTAGCTGAGGGTTGGACCACCTGGATGTCCTTGTCCCTGGACTTGGAGAACGATGAAGAGTCCCAATTCAGCAACTACCGATATTCCAGGAGTATTCCTGGAGCTCTGAGCAGAGCTAGTGATTAGCATTTCCCTACAACACGAGTCGAGGATGCGAGTTGAGGGTAAGAAGATCTGGTTTATTGAGCACAAACACATTTTAAGGCCAGGGGCATACCCCTCGTGATGTGATGGAACACAGGGACATAAGGAACATAAACCAATCAAAATAAAGTGCATCTTTCTGAAGCCTCCCTTCTATCCTGGAGATAATTGGCTTAAGCGACCGTAGTAACTTAATCACCTCCAGGTACAGAAAATAATCTTTAGTTGAAACTGTAACAAAATTCACATAAAAATACACAACTCAGATTATACAATACTCAACCCCTATGTTCAACATCTGCCTGGATAGCTCGGATCTGAGCGCTTAATATGTCCGAAAAGCTCTCAGATCTCACGAGTACAGTTGGATCGTCATGGGGTTAAAGTTCTCTCCCCGGCTGTTCGGCATAATTCAACCTAGGTTTACTTCCACAATTTTTAGTCATAGGGTTAGTCTAGTTTCAGGAGCATGAAAGTACCGAACGGCGCTTCATTTGTATGATTGGAAATGAATGGATGAAAGTCTGTAGGTCCCAGCGGGGTTCGTGGAAAATAGTGTCCGAAAACAGTACCATATAGTTGACAACAAAAAACCCTGCTAGGTGTTCCTCAGTTAAAGATGGCAGCCGCCACGTGTTCGTTCATACGAACGACGACCACCCAGCCGTTCATCAATTAAGCTGCAGTTAACCGCAAACCGCAGCTTCTTGGTGGTTTATAAGTGGCACACTCCTCATGCAGGGAGGTACATCGTTCGGACTTTTGTTCAGTGATTTGGAGGTGAAAAAGCTTAACAAGGCAAACCTACAGCTTCTGTGCGGCTAATAGGCGGCACACTCCATATGTTGGGTGGACGGTCATTCGTTCAAACGAATGGCCTGGTGAAGTACTTTTATGGATTATGTAGGTAAAAGGAACAGACACATTGTAGAAAAAGTGGTAGACAGAGGGTACTTGTAACAACCGGGATCCAGTTTCCAGTGGGCAGACCTCTCCTACTCCCAGAGAGCGTAGCAGGAACAGCTCTTATAAGAGCTAGTGATCATAATTCCTGGGGACTATAGTGATATAGCAATACCCAGGTTCGATACAGCCATTTCCCCCACACAGGAGATGAGACTCTATGTTGAGGGTAAGCAGGAACAGAATTTCAATGGAGGCACACTGGCTACGACTGGACAACTGGAGTTCAACAGGAGTCAACATAGTGTTTCGGCGAAAAAGTTAAAAAGTTTGGGGCTACTCTTGACCCCAAAAGTTAAGCAGTTGGCAAAATAATAAAGTCCTTTCCATGCAGATGCCACAGTGACAGGTGTATAGGAAGCAGCTTGAAGGCATTGAAAATGTTGGTTTTGCTGATCCAAGCTGCTACCCCAGCATTCAAGATTGCCTGTATGGCGTTGTCTACTGAAGCATACTGCAATGAAAACTTCTCAGATAGTATCAGTGAGTTTAGGCTACGTATGACAACAGAATGTGGAGCAGAGAAGTCGATTATCAATCTTTTTTTATTATTATATTTCCCGGTTGCTTTACCCAAGGGGTCGGTATGCCAAAACGTGAAAGGTGGATTTTGAAAAGGCCCAAGCAAAAACCCTTTCTCTATTTCTGTTCTCAAAAGGTTGTCTACGACTGTTGGTTCTCTTGTGGCTGATTCTATGTTGTTGCACTCGAGTGTGCCTGTGGGTAGTGTGATTAAACCTGTGTGGAACCCCTATCTGAAACCCGTGATAAGATATTGTACTAACTCCTGTGAAGGGTGCGAGTTGAGGTAAAATGACAACGTGTCAACCTGAAATTAAGTCAGTCATTTCCTTGGGAAGAGGCGGTTTGGGCACATGGTCTTAGCGTGGGTGCTGTAACAGATTGAGTAGACGTGCAACAACCTGCAGGCGCTAAAACTGCAGCCTCCTGCGTTGAAATTGTTGTAGACCTGTGCCTTACCCAAAAACACTATAGGTCTACCAAGTTTATCTTTCAAGCCTTTCTGTTCGACTCTGCTATTGCTAGGGACAGTGTAGCTAGTGGAGGGAAAACTGGGATCATTGGGCACAAATTGGTAGAGTGAGAGTTTGAAGAGCAAATTGCACAAGACGGTGGTACTAACCTGGAAAAGTGGCACAGGCACAATTCGGTATCCATATGACTCCAATCTATTCTAATATTGAATTGCGTGAAGGTTGCCGCTGCCTTAGCTGAAAATGATTTCTGATAATCATAAAAATTGGTACCACCGTACTTGTTTCCCAGATCTACCAACTTGTGCATGTACAAGTCCAATTCCTCTCTACGTTGGGGAAAATGAAAGCATATTACATCCCAATCCAAGCCTAATGCTAGTACGAAGTCTGGTATGGACAGTTTTTTACCCAGCCTAGGATCTTTGGCTTTGAGTACTACTGATAGGTCACCATAGTTGTATGTCTTTTTTTCCACTATGCGATGCGATCAGTAAGGACATGAGGTTGCGGATTATCTGTACTGGTCATCATAATGTATAATTCTGCTTTTCTGGCAGTAGCCGGGAACGGTATCCCCCTGAGTTTTGCAGCGATCTTTGGGATTGTCAATGATCTTAACGAACAGGGACGTGAAGGGTCTTGACTCTCTCCGGTTCTAGGGGCCATAGTTGGAGTGGGTGGTCTAGCTGGCGTGCTGGGTAGGGAGAAGTCATCTTCTTGCTCTGATACGTGAGACATGCTATAATTAAATTTAAACTTGAGTCTTGTTTCGCTATAGTTATAGTAACTTGCGTTTACTGGCGTTTCTTTAATTGCCGGGTGGCAAAGAACTTAACTACTAGTGGGATGGTGAGGCCCTGCTGATGCCAAGTGGCTGTTAGAGGCGCTATCTATGATTTGGCCCTGTGCTGTGCTGTGTCGGCCTCTGGAGACTTGATACATGGCTGAGGAAACTAGAACTCTGCAGTAGAGTGATGCGAGAAAATAGCTATGATTTGGACCATTTGGGCAAGGATACCTCTATGTGAGGATGGATGTTGGTTTCGCAGGATATCGCTCTACCTTACCTGTATAAGGGCCATTCAAGTACCCTATCTGCCAGTATAATGCTGCTTGGGGTAAGTGGTATGCTGGAGATATCGTACCTAATAGTATTAGAGAAGGGATTTTATGCTTTGCGGGATGTCTGAGTTTATTGGTATGTACCACCTGTGAATCGAGACTATCGTTGGGTACTTCACTATGGTTGTGTGTGTGTTTATTATTAATTTAAGTGATATGTACCTGGGTCAACTTGTTGTCCTCTTAAGGGATGACCAGTATGGATGGTTACTTCTGGATATAACAGATTGAGGGAATGAAGTGACGCTTATATTTGAAACAACATTAATTAGTTGGCAACAAATGGAGTTCAACAAATGGAAGAACTCCAAGTCACAGAGGACTTACATTTTAGGGCCACCAACAATGTGACTTTCACTCAGACATATGGACACATTGGTTACTGACCACCTCTAAGGACGACTTTCAAGCCCATCTGGGGGAGGTTGGAGTGGTTTGAGGGCAGGACTGGCCCTTCGGGATACCATGAACTTTCCAGAGTCGGGCAGACAGCCCAAATCATGAGGGCAATGTCATTTAAATGATTTTCCCCCTCAGACTGTGCAAGCCTGTGTCAGTCCGAGGGCAGTAAAGAGGAGGAGCTGACAGTGGCTGGAGGGAGACCTGTCAGTCTCCCTGCACAATGCTAAGCAATTCAGGCTGCATGCCTCACCCTACACTTAAGCCCCATCTCTCAAACACAAGCCCCACTCACACACACAAGCTGCTGACCTCGCTGGAAGGAAGAGGCCAGACAATGACACCTTCGCCTACCAGTGCCAGGTAAGCGTGGTGTGTATGTGCTAGTGAGTGAGTTTCTGTGTGTGTGTGTGTGTGTGTGTCTGCTAGTGAGTGAGCGAGCTTGTGTGTGTGTGTGTGTGTGTGTCTGCCTGCTAGTGAGGGAGTTTGTGTGTGTGTGTGTGTGTGTGTGTGTGTATGTGTGCCTGCTAGTGAGGAAGTTTGTGTGTGTGTGTGTGTGTGTGCGTGTGTGTGTGTCTGCTAGTTAGGGAGTTTGTGTGTATGTGTGTGTGTGTGCCTGCTAGTGAGGGAGCTTTATTTTATCGTATTTTATATTTCTGACATTGTGTTTGTATACAAAATTTCAAATAAACAGAAATTTGCAGAAGAAAAATTTAATTTAAGTAATGTATTTTATTTTAACATTCAGTAGCGAAATTTCCAAAGTGTGCTGATTTACCAGGCAGTATTGTTCTTGATTCAGAAATAGATGGATTGAAAACAAGCACTGCACATTAAATTATAGTATACTTATTCTTAAATTGCAGAAAATGTGCACCTAGGTGTACTTGCTTTTGAAATAGACCATTTTTGTCCTTATTAGTAGAAGGTCTTTTATCTCGTTTTGATAATGTTATTTTATCTTTAGTTCTATTTTTATAATTATTAACATTCCATTCAGGTCACATATTTATATCCAACCATAAATATAACACTTGTTAGCATTAAAGAAAGAATGCTTACATTCTGTATAATATGAATGTGTTTCTGTAGTTGGATAATTCTAAAAAAAAATATTTTTCAATGCGTTTCATAAAATAACTCACAAATAAGAAATATGTAAGACTATGGATTGTACATTCCTGTATAATGTCAAAATCATATTTCATTACAGGAATGAATGAAATTCAGAATAAACTATTTCAACCTTTGTTGAAGTAAATTATTAGTTGTTCTTTAAGTGGTATGTGAATGTGATTTACATGAATGCCATCAGATGCCTCTTTCAATTATGCCAATGTTTATGTCTATAGGGGGTCAGCTGGTTACTTGGAATGAAACATATTGTTAAGTTCAAGGAGAAAAAGTTGTGTCTGATGAATTCATTTAGATTATAATGCATTGTCTACAAAATAAAAAATAAAAATCTAGTTCTAAAGGTTTGTGCTCCTTATTGAGTGTTGTAAATGTGTCATGTTGTTTTAATAATGTAAGCCTGTTTGTTATGGCGGTGTCAGCAGTATTGATGCCCAATATGTTCCAACTGTCAGAAGCCATTGTAGGACTGCTAATGGTAGAATAAGGAATAGGACACCTTACTCTGCCCTCCCTCAATTTCATCTTGCTAGCAGAATGTGACATTGATGGTAGGTTTGTTTTTATTATTATATAAATATATTGGGATATGTATGATTGTGTAATGTGTAAACAAACATATCTTTATTCAGCAAAAAGAGGTGTTTGTATTGTAATGGCATAGTGCCTGGTGGATTTACTGCTGTAACAAAATTGTGTTTGGCATTAAAACACACAGCACACTGCTCAAGCACTTGCATACCATACACTGGACTGATTAAAGTTAGAAAACAAAGAATGACTTTTAACAACTTTATATTAGTAAGATAGTCACACAGTGGGATCCATGAAACAGGTGATCCTAAAGGATTATTTTTCCTAACATCCAAGTCTCCAAAAGAAAGACTTATTTACCCTATACTCTATAGCCTGCCCCCTTTCCCATTCTTTTTCCTTTCTTTCTTTCTTTCTTTCTTTCTTTCTTTCTTTCTTTCTTTCTTTCTTTCATATTCACAGTTCTGACATTAGACTTATCTGTTATGTATTGCCATATCCCTTTCCTCTTTTTTTCTCTATCATTTCTTTTGTTTCACAGTATTAAAAAAGAAGAACTGAGATTCATGTTGACTGGAATTGCTATTTGACTCCCAGATCCTTGCAGCATAATGAATTATGTTGTCATATTAGACAATGGCAATTCTATATTATATGTTGCATCATTATTTTGGCATGCCTTTACTCTGCAAGATCACTTCCAAGCCTAATTGTCCATTGCCATATAAGGATCTTTTTATATTGTGCAATTTAATAAAGCATCATAATTAAAAAAAAACATGTATAATGCAAATTAGGTGCCACCTTCTCACAGAACATAAAGATGTTGAAGCAGGCATACTTCTGCATGTCTAGATATTGGATTTATTTCTTCCTTTAGTTTATTTTTGTGGTCACACTTTACTTACTGTTGAGGACTAATCATTTATTTGACTTTGTAGCCCTATGGATTTCTTATTGGTGAAACAGTGTGTCTGTACCAAATAATCTGAAAAAAAAAAACCAATAAAACATTTTACCAGTCTAGACCGTAAACCTGGAGACATCCATTTTAAAGGATCACTATAGGGTCAGGAACACAAACATGTATTCCTGACCCTATAGTGAAAACCCACCATTTAGGTGGCTTGCCCCCCTCCTTAACCCCCACAGAATGGGTTAAAACTCACCTTATTTCCAGCTCTCCACCGGTCCACCAGCGCTGGCCGTGCCCCCTTGGTGAAATCAAAATTGCAAATTTTTAGCCAATCCAATGCTTTCCCATGGGTAAAAATTGGCAAGGGAGCGGGGCCAAATACTGGTTTGGTCAATCAGCACCTCCTCATAGAGATGCATTGAATCGATGCATCTCTATGAGGAAAATTCAGCGTCCCCATGCCTACTGTACAGCTCTGAGCCAGGAAACCCCTCAGTGGCCATCTAAGGAGTGGCCTCTTGGAGGTGACCTTAGGGGCAGTGTTTGCATAAAAATGCCTGGAGGGAGCTATTATACTGACCAGAACAACTACATTAAGCTGTAGTTGTTCTGGTGACTATAGTGTCTCTTTAATAGTATCAAAGTGTTTTTTACACTATCATTTTTTGCAACCATTATTCTCATTCTTTATCACAAGTACAAGGTTTTGTGCATTAATCAATAACTCTTTTCCCTTTTTTAATCTGAAAACTAAAACTACAAGTATCTGATCTTAAGAAACATATTTTCTGTTATTCATTAGAATGGATATGTGACTATAAATCAATGGAGCTTTGTTCTAAGAGCAAACACAGCATTTTTCTGTATGTACACATATCTAGGTCTTTCTGGATTATAAATAACTCCTAAGTATGAGCTAGTACATTTTGTGAGCATATACAAAAATGCTAATGAAACCTAAAAGAAAAAAAAGTTTATTCAAGTTATTGAATTGCATCTATTTTTGCATATTAAACAAGAACAATGTAATCCTATAAGTACACTTGTCACATTTAGAAATAGCAGATACTGCTATTACTGTTATGTTACCATTCAGTTATCAAGATGAATAATACTTTTTTTGTATTTCAGAAACAATACATGATAGAAACATAGAAACATAGAAACATAGAAACATAGAATGTGACGGCAGATAAGAACCATTCGGCCCATCTAGTCTGCCCAATTTTCTAAATACTTTCATTAGTCCCTAGTCTTATCTTATAGTTAGGATAGCCTTATGCCTATCCCATGCATGCTTAAACTCCTTTACTGTGTTAACCTCTACCACTTCAGCTGGAAGGCTATTCCATGCATTCACTACCCTCTCAGTAAAGTAATACTTCCTGATATTATTGTTAAACCTTTGTCCCTCTAATTTAAGACTATGTCCTCTTGTTGTGGTAGTGTTTCTTCTTTTAAATATAGTCTCCTCCTTTACTGTGTTGATTCCCTTTATATATTTAAATGTTTCTTTCATATCCCCCCTGTCTCGTCTTTCCTCCAAGCTATACATGTTAAGATCCTTTAACCTTTCCTGGTAAGTTTTACCCGCAATCCATGAACCAGTTTAGTAGCCCTTCTCTAAACCCTCTCTAAGGTATCAATATCCTTCTGAAGATACGGTCTTCAGTACTGTGTACAATACTCCAAGTGAGGTCTCACCAGTGTTCTGTACAATGGCATGAGCACTTCCCTCTTTCTACTGCTAATACCGTATTTTTCGCTCCATAAGACGCACTTTTTTTCCCCTCAAAAGTGAGGGGAAATGTATGTGCGTCTTATGGAGCGAATGTGTGGTACCTTGAGTCAAAATGCCGGAGTCCCGTGATGAAAAGTTGATCGCGCGGCAGAGAGGAGGCTCCTGGGGTTCCGGTATTGCGTCTGTCCGTCGCCGTGCTTCTTCCCCGCTCGCTCGTAACAAATGTTCCTAGCTTCCCTCACAGCACTGGTCTTGCCGTGATCTACCGCCACCTAGCTTCCCTCACTTCAACAGCAGTGGTCTCACCAGGATTTGAGGTAAGAGATCTACCGCCACCTAGCTTTCCTCACTTCAACAGCACTGTTACAAGTGAATAAAAAAAAAAAAATGTTTAATCAGCTAATTATATTCCCACAACATGTTGTAATATGTTTGTAATGTATTACAACATATTACAACATGTAATTACATTATTAATATATATTGAATATACCGGTAATATTAATTTTATTTAAATTGTCAGAGATCAGATTAATGGGGCAGTTCTCTGAAAAGTGCAAGTTGAATTTGCACATTTATTTTCCTTGTGGAATTTTATAGATCTTTCATGTGTGTAATCAATAATTGACAGACAGTATGTGTTCCCGTTCCCATTAAACTGAATATTTCTTGAACAAAATGGTAATGAGCTGGGCATTATATGTAGACCATGTTACCGGGTAAATTCTGAAGTCATTAGGCAAAGCATGTGATGGGTTATGGGTACTGATATCACTTACGGTACATTACTGACAGTTCCTTCATCACTGTATTTACTTGCAGAAACTTTCCCCCATTGTACATACAAGGATGATCAAGCAGAAAAGACTAGCATATAAAATTCCTTTTAAACTAGAGGTAGTAAAGTATGCTAAGGAGCATGGAAACAGAGCAGCGGAGAGACATTTTGGGCCACCTCCAACTGAAAAAATGATAAGAGAGTGGCGGAAACAGGAGGATCAGCTACAAAAAGTGGATAAAAGTAAGCACACCCTTCGTGTACATGCTGCAAAGTGGCCACAGTTAGACGTGGCCATGAAAGAATGGATCACAAATCACCGGAATAATGGCTTCTCAGTCTCTACAAAAATGATAATATATGAAGCCAAACGCATTGCTGTAGAGAAAGGCATTCACGATTTTATTGGATCACCATCGTGGTGCTACAGATTTATGAAGCGATGTGGCCTTGCTATGCGCACCAAAACTAGAATTGCGCAAAAAATGCCAAAAGAATATGAATCTAAGATTCTTTCTTTTCATAAATTTGTCATTGATGCTAGAAAGAAAAATGGGTATGAAATTGGCCAGATTGGGAATATGGATGAAGTCCCGCTAACCTTTGATGTGCCATCTAATAGGACTGTTGATCTGAAAGGTGCCAAAACTATCACCGTGAAAACCTCCGGACATGAGAAAACCCATTACACGGTTGTGTTGTCTTGCTGCGCAGACGGCACCAAATTGCCACCCATGTTAATTTTCAAAAGGAAAACGTTTCCAAAAGAAGTGATTCCAAGAGGAGTTGTTGTTCATGTTCATGAGAAAGGATGGATGGACGAAAATGGAATGAGAGTATGGATAGAAAAAGTGTGGTCCAATCGTCCTGGAGGGCTTCTGAAAAAACCTGCCTTATTAGTACTTGACCAATTTAGAGCACATATTAGTGAAACTACAAAAAAGTGCTTTAAAGAAGTGAAGACTCATCTAGCTGTAATTCCTGGAGGTCTTACCAGCCAGTTGCAACCTCTCGACGTTTCCATCAACAAACCATTTAAGGTTTTTATGCGAGAAGAGTGGAACAAATGGATGGCTGCTGGCAATCATGATTTGACACCTGCTGGACGAATGAAGAGGCCCACTATCACTCAAGTTTGTGAATGGGTGAAAACATCGTGGCACTCTGTGAAGGAGGAAATCGTTGTCCAGTCATTCAAAAAATGTGGCATTAGCAATGCTTTGGATGGAAATGAAGATGATATCTTATATGAAGATAGCGAAGAAAGTGATGTCAGTGATTGTGAGCAACTGAGCTTCCTAAATTCTGACTCTAGCAATGATGAGTTCTTGGGGTTCACAGAAGACTAGAAGAGTACTCAAACCTTAAAGTTTCTCTTCATTTGTTAATGACAGTGATGAAGGTTCTTAATACCACTGTTGACTTAATGCTGCTGTTTACTTTACATGTTTGAAATATTATTCTGATATACTGGTAGTTTATTAAATAGTTTAGTACAACATTTGATTCAGAATATTTTTTTTCTTGTTTTCCTCCTCTAAAAACTAGGTGCGTCTTATGGTCAGGTGCGTCTTATGGAGCGAAAAATACGGTACCTCTCCCTATACAACCAAGAATTCTGCTAGCATTTCTTGCTGCTCTATTACATTGTCTGCCTACCTTTAAGTCATCAGAAATAATCACCCCTAAATCCCTTTCCTCATATGTTGAGGTTAGGACTCTATCAAATATTCTGTACTCTGCCCTTGGGTTTTAACATCCAAGATGCATTATCTTGCACTTATCCACATTAAATGTCAGTTGCCACAATTCTGACCATTTTCTAGTTTACCTAAATCATTTGCCATTTGGCTTATCCCTCCTGGAACATCAACCCTGTTACATATCTTAGTATCATCAGCAAAAAGACATACCTTACCATCAAGACCTTCTGCAATATCACTAATAAAAATATTAAAGAGAATGGGTCAAGTACAGATCCCTGAGGTACCCCACTAGTGACAAGTCCAAGCTTCGAATATATTCCATTAACTACAACCCTCTGTTGCCTGTCACTCAGCCACTGCCTTACCCATTCAACAATATTTGCATCCAAACTTAAAGATTGCAGTTTATTGATAAGCCTTCTATGTGCAACAGTGTCAAAAGCCTTACTGAAATCTAGGTAAGCAATGTCTACTGCACCACCCTGATCTATAATTTTAGTTACCCAATCAAAAAAATCAATAAGATTAGTTTGGCATGATCTCCCTGAAGTAAACCCATGTTGTCTCTGATCTTGAAATCCATGTGTTTTTAGATGTTCAACAATCCTATCCTTTAACATGGTTTCCATCACTTTCCCCACTACTGAAGTAAGGCTTACTGGCCTATAGTTGCCCGACTCCTCCCTATTACCTTTCTTGTAAATGGGCACAACATTCGCTAACTTCCAATCTTCTGGGACTACTCCTGTTAACAATGATTGGTTAAATAAATCTGTTAATGGTTTTGCTAGTACACCACTAAGCTCTTTTAATAGCTTTGGGTGTATTCCATCAGGTCCCATTGACTTATTTGTCTTTACTTTTGACAGTTGAAATAGAACCTCTTCCTCTGTAAACTCACGTGTAATAAATTACTCATTTATCCTTTTCCTCAACTGAGGTCACTTTCCTTCATTTTCATCTGTAAATACAGAACAAAAATATTCATTGAGGCAGTCAGCTAGACCTTTATCCTCTTCTAAATACCTTCCTTCTTTTGTTTTTAATCTAACTAATCCTTGTTTTACTTTTCTTTTCTCATTTATGTATCTAAAAAATGTTTTATCCCCCTTTTTTACTGACTGTGCTATTTTCTCTTCTGTGTGTGATTTGGAAGCTCTTATAACTTGCTTAGCCTCTTTCTGCCTAATCTTATAGATCATTTTGTTTTCCTCACTCTGGTTTTTTTTATAATTTCTAAATGCAATGATAATTCTATATTATATGTTGCACCATTATTTTGGTTTCTTGAATTTTTTGCTTTTACTGACAAGCCTAATGCAATTTTCTGTTGCCTTCAATAGTGCAACTTTTAAATAATCCCATTTCTCTTGGACTCCATTTAAATTGCTCCAGTCTGATAATGACTCCTCTACCCATATTCCAATTTTAGAAATGTCTGTTTTTCTAAAGTCTAAAACTTTTGTTTTTGTGTGGTGTGACTCAGTCACTGTTCTTATATTAAAACACACTGACTGATGATCACTGGGTCCTAAACTTTCACCTGCAGTAATATCTGATACCAAATCTCCATTTGTTAACACTAAATCTAGTATGGCCTCTTTACGAGTTGGCTCCTCAACAACTTGTTTTAGAGACAATCCCAGTAGGGAGTTTAGAATATGTGTGCTCAAGTAGCTAATTTTTAGCTAATTTTGTTTTCCAATTTACATCAGGAAGATTAAAGTCACCTATGATGATAACTTCCCCCTTCATTGTCATTTTAGCTTTTTCCTCAACTAGTAGATTATCTAACTCTTCAATTTGTCCTGGGGGCCTATAAATCACACCTACACGAGTTACTGTGTGATTACCAAATTCTAACGTAGCCCAAACGGACTCTATGTTTGCCTCACTAACATTTATTAGGCTAAATTTTATGCTATCCTTCACATACAAGGCCACCCCTCCCCCTTTCTTGCCTTCCCTATCTTTCCTATATAAAGAGTACCCTGGTATTGCTATGTCCCAGTCATTTTTCTCATTGTATCATGTCTCAGTAACAGCGACAAAATCTACACTATCAGTTGCCATTATTGCCACAAGTTCATGGATCTTATTCCCTAAACTGTGAGCATTTGTATACATGACTCTAAGCTTATCATTTTTTAACACACTTGTTTTGGGGGACAATTGGATTGATGTTTTATCACCCTTTTGCCCCCCCCCCCTCCTAGTTTAAATACATCCTAGCAAAACCTCTGAACTGCTCACTGAGAACATTTGTTCCCTTTTGAGAATGATGCAAACCATCTTTTTTGTACAGCTTATCTCCATTCCAAACAGAGCTACCATGAGAAATAAAGCCAAATCCTTGCTCCTGACACCATTCACCAAGCCACAAATTAAAGTCCCTAATACGCATCCACCTGTCGTTCTGAGTGTTATGCACAGGCAGAACTTCAGAGAATGACAGTGTGGAAGCAACCTGCCGTATATCATTGGCAAAAACACTAAAAACTTCCTTAACCTCTGAAACCTCATTGCAAGCCAAGTAATTTGTCCCTAGATGGACAAGTACATCCAATTCCCCTTCCTGCTTTGCTTGCTTAACAATATTACAGATACGTCTCCTGTCTCTGTGAGCAGTAGCTCCGGGAAGACACCTCACAAGACCACCATTGTCCATCTCCACACCTCTTATAATGGAATCCCCCAACAACAACTGCTTTCTATTAGGCCTCACCATAGTCTCCAAGCCGGTCTCCACAACACCACTAGCCTCAGTGCCTCTCTCCACAACACCACTAGCCTCAGTGCCTCTCTCCACAACACCACTAGCCTCAGTGCCTCTCTCCACAACACCACTAGCCTCAGTGCCTCTCTCCACAACACCACTACACTCTGAAAGTGCAGAAAATGAATTATGAAGAGCAACAGACTGTGCAAAATGCCTTTTATCCACAACTCTAAGTCTACCAGATCCCACAGTAATCCATCTGCCATTCCTAGTATGTCTCTGCGGCAGTGGCTTTGTAGCAGTTCCAGTCTGAGTTTGTTCACCAGATAATTTACAAATCTCAGACTTCAAAAATACAATCTCCTGCCGCAAGATAGAGAACTGTCTACAGATTAGACAACCAAACCTCCAAAAAGTGGAACGTGAAACAAATGCATAGCAATTGTTACACTGAACTAAGTCTGCCATTCCAATTAGGAGAATAATTTAAATCTAACAAATCTTAACTTTGTATTTATCCTCCTGAATACCTCAGATTACCTCCAGTTTATCTCCAGAATATCTCCAACTACACACTTAGAAACAGCACTCTCCAGAATTTCTCCAACTACACACTTAGAAACAGCACTCTCCAGAATATCTCCAACTACACACTTAGAAACAGCACTCTCCAGAATATCTCCAACTACACACTTAGAAACAGCACTTAGAAGTAGCACCAAGCTATATTAGACAAGCTAATGACAACAAGCCTTATATAACTCCTAAAATCACCACCCACTAGGAATGTTTAACACCTGGGTAGGCCTCTGCTTATTTGCAAACAATAGCTAATTAGCCAGCAATCAATAGCAAGTAACTAGCTTAATCAAATCAAATGCCTTATAATTACCAACAGGAATTCAAACCTTGTGCAATCAGTAACCTTTTCCTACAGATGAATCTTACCTGTAACAGTAGAAAAGAAAGCTCTTAGCTCAACTCTTAGACAGTTGAAGCTTCTGTAAAACTCTCCAGAATATCTCCAACTACACACTTAGAAACAGCACTTAGAAGTAGCCTTCTAACATGGGGCCATAATCCAAAGGCAACAGGTGAGCAACCAGGTTTCTCCAATGGTCTATCTAAATCCCTCTGCAGCAAAGTAATATCTTGCTCACATTGTATTATTTTACAGAGTTTTACACAAATACATACATGTATACGCATACACATAAATACATGAACAGATATACATGTACATACACACAAACACATATACATACATGCACATGAACTAATATATAGTGATGTACCGAACGGTTCGCCGGCGAACGGTTCCTGGCGAACATAGCATCTTCGCGTTCGCCACGGCGGGCGAACATATGCGCGGTTCGACCCGCCCCCTATTCGTCATCATTGAGTAAACTTT
>OW240912.1:314734705-314761114 GCA_933207985.1 Pelobates cultripes | reverse complement strand
TTCGCAGTGCTTTACAATATTATAAAAGGGGGCGAAATTTACAAAACATGAGAATTACTGTCATGGTGCACCCAGAGCCCCATGCAAACAGCAAGATGTGATTGCCCCTTTAAGAGACCTGGTTGGGTTTTAACTCACAGCTCCAGCATCCCAGTCAGGTTCTCTACCTTGCTGTCCACTAGGTGGGTTCAGAGTCTGCTCTGATTCGCCTACCTGATTCCTTTACCTTTATTCCCTGCCACTCTGCAGCGGCGTGTAGAAGTGTCCCAACAGACCTCACTTATCCACCAGTGTGTTTCCACTCCAGCGGACAGATCAGGTGACATGTGTACCATGACCCCCACGCTGCTCCAGGATTCTATTAAAAGTCTTAGAATCCCGTGCAGCCTAGTATGAGTTACCTGGAAGCAATGTGGAGGTGAGTGGGTATACAAACGGACCTCGCATCCTGCCCACATAGGGGATTTGTCTCACCTGACCACTGGTTACCCTGTCTCCTTATATAGGTCCTTAGACCCCTCCTGATGGGAGGGCCCTTATTCCCTTTCCCCTATAAAAGCACAGAACACCATTGGTTATGTGCTCAGTTGTTTTGTTCATCCCTAGGAGTAATTAGCCATCTCTTAAGGCATGTTGCCTATCTTTGTTTATGGAAAACCCTTGCTGTGTATCCTGTATTCCGGTTTCTCCTTTAAAAGGACTTTTGCATATTTGACCTCGCATTGGATTAACCTTTGCTACACTGATTCTCCTTTGGACTGCCTTACCTAGTGAAGTTACTCTGGTCAAGGACTATTTTCTTTAAATACATTTATTTGCACATTAAAATAATTACTTTACTTTTCCTTTATTTTCTGCATATGAAACCTGCATTTACGTTACAAATAAAATACCTGTTAATTTGGTGACTGTGCTCACCTCCATCTCTGCATCCTGAGCCCATTCACCCAAACCTGTGAGAATTACACAGTAACACAGGAACAATAGGTAGATGAGGACCCTGCTCAAACAAGCTTACAAATACACAACAGGGCAGCAAGGGTGACAGCCACCAAACAAGGTGGAAAAGTAGCATAACAGGAGGAGAGAGTGGAGTATGGCTCTTTAGGAGAGCAGACTTGAATTTTGTCTCGTTTTCGCAAATGTTTTGTTGAGCCTGTATCATGTCAAATTGTGAAAAACAATCAGTTTTTGGAGAGATGTTTGCTGAGCCAGTACATTGATTTGTTGTCATATGTTTCAATAATTAATGATATCAGAAATATAAAGACAGACAGTTTGATTTTTAAGAGTGTCAAATGTTTCCTAAATCTTTGCTATTTGATGATATATTTACTTAAGTTTTAATGGAGGGAATCCCATTGCACAAGGGACTCATCCAAGCATTACAATATCCCTCAAGTTGAGTTATTCTGAGTAGTTGCTATTGTAATTTTCATTTGACTTGGCTGGGTTCCTGCTGCTGTGTGATCAAGCTAAGTTTAACATGTTTCACAGAGTTGTGCTCAGGGATTTCTCTAGTGAATTCCTGAGGTGATTGTTCTTGGGTTATCATCAAGAACTATCATAACTCATATCTCCATAGGCTCAAATTGGTGTCACAATCCATTCCATATTTTATAGTCATGGCAATATACAGCAACCCTCTTGTACTAAATAAAAAGTGTTTTGGACTGCTAATACTGACACAGAGATCATGGCATTGATTTCATAAACACTTTCCATTTTGGATGGTCTGAATTTTGTTCACCATTATTCATAGGTAATATTATGTGCTATTATGGGTTAATGACCGTTATCTGCCAAGAAATACAGAATATAACAACAATAAAATATACAACACAACTATTATAAATCTAAAATCAACAAAACATATGACCACTTGCATATTCTAAAAGTAGAATGGTGATGGACATGGTGTGGGATAGTAGTGCTCGGGAGTAGGATTTTTCAGAAGAGACATCTAAGAGGCTTAAAGAGAGAGAGAGAGAGAGAGAGAGAGAGAGAGAGAGAGAGAGAGAGAGAAAAAGACATCTCACAGAGACTAAGATACACACATGGAAGTTATATAAAAATAAGTAATGCAATTCCCATGATGGCCAGCCAGCCTTTGAGCTTGTTTGGGTATCGTGAAAATTGTACTTTGCAAAAAACTGGTGAGTACCTTTCAACAGGTTTGTAAACTACAATTTATGTGATGCTTAGGTAGCCCTTAAGGTTTGCTAAGCATTGTGCAAATTTCAATTTAAAATAAATAAATCACATGTAGTTCCTGATGTAGTAATTTATCCAATGTCTGGTAACTATGTTTACCATGCTACTCATCAACACCTAGGTTAGCCTGAATAGAATAGATAATTCATTTAACATCTGAAAAAACAAAGTATACTTACATGCACTCACGCACCAAGAATATCAAAACACACATATACTGACATTGCACATGCACACATGAACACCAACATACTGACTTTGTGCAAATACAAAGGAACATCAACATGCATGCATATTGATATTGCACACACAAACACCAACATAAATAAATGCATACATACATACATATAACATACAAACTGAGACTGTGAATACACAGCAGACGGTTATCACACAGAAACTTTCATACATATTAATTTATCTAGTCTCTTGAGAAAGGCACAGCTTGCGCCAAAACGCGTGCTTAGTCGACATCACTTTTTTTGGTGGTATGCACTAATGTGCATCTGTATTGGTTCACTTTGCTCTGTGGTTAGGCACTTTGGCTACCTTTTTACTTTAAGGAAAAGGGCTTGTTGTCTACAATGAGGACAGCCTTGAAGCAGTAAGGGGTTAGCATATTATTATTAGGTAGATTATAGCATCTACCTTTAGAATTTTGAGGCAGGTTATTCTTCATATTTATGTGAACTACAATTCGATGTTGTTCTAAACTCTAATCCTAACTCCTTTACCACTCCCTGCTTTATATTTAAATACCCGAGGGACTGCCTCAAAGCAGTAAGGGGGTTGCATGTTATTATTAGGGGTATCGAGTTTATCTTTGGAATATAGCGGCAGGGAATACTTCATACCTGAATTAACTACACTTTAATGTTGCCTTTTTTCTAAACTTTATTTATTTTTTTTAATACTATTTCCGGTTTTATATTCAAACATTGCTTTCATATCAAATGCTGCCTTCTAGCAATCTGTATACCCAGTTAATTGTCTCCTCTTGCAATCTAATGGGAGTTCTAAGTGGTATTTCCTAGTTTCACTGATTGAGCTTGGTTACATAACATATTTTTGTAACATCTAATCAATTATACTAGGTGGCTACTGCTTAGATGCTGTGTATGCTGGCGTCAGATGACAATTTTGCACATAATTCACATCAGCTACACAGAACCCTAGTTTCAGGGTGGCTAATGACAGCCCAATGATGATGCAGGTGGTGTTACATGTATGGAAGCACAGGGGTTAATCTCCATCTGTGCAATGTTTTAAAACAAAAAGGTTGCACTTACAGACTCCAGGCACCATGACCACTTCAAATGGTCATGGTGCTTGGCGTAACCTTTTATTTATGGCTTAAAATTTAACCCCTGTAATCATTAGATTAGATAGAATGGAGCACATTTCCATGTTTGCCGTAATAATTGTAAGTTAATAAATTGCAAAAAATGTCAGGCGCTATCATTAGTGATTGACAGCCGTTTCCATGCAGTAGGGTCAGATTGGGTCAGATTGCCTTGACAAATGGTAAAAATGAGCACCTGTCACTATCTGAAAAAAGTCAACTACAAACGCTCAAAACATATCTAAAAATAATAATAATAATTACACCATATTTAATCACTAAAGTCTAACTATAAGCATGGGAAACTTACTTTCAATAATTACGTGCACATATTGGCTATTAAGGTGTATGGAGACACCAAGAGAAACCTTCTCAGATGATCACAGATGAAGTGTGCAAACGCTGAGGAAGCCTTTTAGAGTGTTCTGATGGTATTGCCATGGCAATGGATTTGAAAATGTACCTTCCATTTTATCATAAATCATAAAACAATAACTATTTTGAATCAATAACACTTGTTACCATCAAAATTCATCTACTCAGTAATTATCTCTGCAATGTTCCATTTATCATTTCTGTTGGAATCTGTTATTCAGCAATAGCCATATAAACATAGAAAAATATGTTTTTCAGATTTAAAAAAAAAATAAAGTTTTTGGAAAACAGAAATTTCCTTTTCTTCTTTGAACTTTAAGTCCTTGTTTTGTGACAATAAGTTCTTATAGGTTAACAACATTCATCACCTTAGCTGTGAGTTTTCTTTCTATGTCCTGTACTTTGGTATGATATGTGTTTGGAGTCAAGCTATTCATTCTAACCTGATGATCTCCTGTTGTGTTCTTATTTCAGCTACTGATGGAACATCTTAGCAAAAACGTTCTCCAGCAGAATTTACCTTAGATGCTGTCCAGGGAATGATATGAAAGGTCAGTCCTCATTGTTGCCGTGCATTCATTTCTATGCCACTCTACCACCATTTATATAATGGCACATTACCGGATAGCTGCTCGGAAATAGTGAAATGTTGCACTGCCTTTTGACACTAAAATGGTTTTCTTTTCTTAGCTTTCTAAAGCAAAATCAGAATGTGTCAAACCTGGAGACTTTTATCAACTTGGCAATTTTGGTTTAAAATTTTACAAGTTGGCTTATAAAAATGCAAGATCATGGCCCAATAAACAATGTCTTTCTTGTATGGAAATACCATTGTGATTTCTTTGACCTCATAATTTAGTGTTTTATAAAACTCAAAACAGATCCCAAAATGTAGTTAGAATTTAAGATCTTGCATTTAATGGACTTTTCTTTACTGTAGGTTAAGCAGGTCTAGATGAAACTTCTTATTGGGCTTAGTTTTCAGTGGCAATATCAAATTGACTTGTGAATGGCAAAACAATGTGATTCATCTGAATCGATTTATGAGAAAAAAAAAAAAAGTGTGTAGGTCCAATTGTCCATGAAAATATTTTGGGTAAAATGATTCAAATGAACCAAAAATTAAAATAAATGCTCCTCTTAGTGTGCTGCAAAATATACACATAATATTCAATATTTATAGATTACGTCCTCTAACCATTACTCATCTTTTTTTCCATAAATCATAAAAAAACACAAAAGCTAATTTGTTCCTTGTTTGTTTGTGTCATGATTTGGTTATATGGGGATTCTGAGTTATTGAAGTTGGATGAATTGCTAATTGTCTGAAATTCAGACAAATAGCAACTCTATGTCATGTTCTAATCAGATGCCAGGTAGCCCATAAAAAATAAATGGATCATCAAGAGGTAATGATGTTGCTCCAGACTCAGTAATGCTGAGAATGAAAGTGTGTTTTATACCTAACTTGATTACATTCTTCATCCTTATCTTCACTTATTATAACTTACTGTAGTGAGGGAGGAACTGTCCCTGTTCATTTTTAATCACTAAACATTTAGTTACATGTTATTTATTTTGTTTAATTCGGTCTACACAGTCTTCCTTTAACAACAACCCTCATTGGTCCTTAAGGAATTAAAATGCATCTTTAGCTGGGTTTGACAATGTATTGGAGAGAATAAGTGGGAATCCAGGTACACTTCTTGGTCTACAGAATGACTATCAAGTTCATGTTATTGTTTAATTGACCTCATATAACACATCTTGTGGAATGGGAGAATAAGATGGAGACACATAGGGTGAAGGCATTAGAAGACCATTTGTTAGCCCACATGGTTAACTTAGAATACTCTCCTAGGGCTATCATTTATTATTTTTTTCTCCAACATAATACTCGATTTTGGGTCTGCACAAACAGGAACAGTTGTGGTTGTGTCATAGTTTAGAAGAGCTCCTGAGGAGACAACTCTTGCATATTTAATTATGTACTTATGTTTGCTTGCTGCCAGCAGATGCTATGTTATTATAATTTTTTCTCTTTTACTCTTTACGTTTTTAAGGGAATACTCTAAACACCAAAATAACTTTAGCTTAATTAAGCCATTTTAGTGTACATATCATGCCCCTGTAGTCTCACTGCTCAATTCTCTGCCATTTAGGAGTTAAATCACTTTTGTTTCTGTTTATGTACACACATTCAACATGAAAATTTTTTTATAATTGTCAATCCAATGCGATAGCACAGTGTGTGTACTTCCTGTTTTGTTATTTAAACTATAATCACACACAGAAGGATCCTGCAGGCTCTATCAGGTAAAACCAAGAATGAGATAAGCAATTCTAAATCAAACAGAATGTGCAATAAAGGAAGTTTAAATATTAGATTTCTTTGCAGGAAATGTCTAGGGACATCCCTGTAAGTCACATGCAGGGAAGGTGGGACTAGAGCTGCATAGATTAGGTTATTTTACTCCTAAATGGCAATGAATTGCGCAATAAGACTTCAGGCGTATAATCTATACACCAAACCACTCCATAAACCTGAATTTGTTTTGGTGCTAATAGTGCCCCTTTAACGCCTCATAAAATATTAATGAACTTAAAATTGGTAAAAAAAATAAATAATATATTTAAAAAAATGAAGATTTAAGATAGCTACATTATTTTTCCATTCTTGCTAACAATAGATCAAACATTTCAATTTCCATTAACATAAATGGGGGAAACACTTTATATGCTTGTTATAAATTGGTACCCATGCATATTGCCTTTATCCCCTGCATTTATAGTACATAAAAGAGATTGCGGACTTATATTAACAATATATTTTAATGCATTACCTACAGACCAAGTTCGGTCCATCTAGATGCTCAAAATGAATATTTTAGAATAAATGATTGATCCCCAGAGAATTCAAATCATCACAGAGTAATTTGAACTGTTCTGTAAACAAGTAGCAGGGATCAGTTTATACTTTTTAGTCTGTCTTTTACAACTGAGGATTTTACCTGAGCAGTCATTGCTGAGGCTCTATAACGGCTTTAAATCCTTTCCTTTGTATGTGTGGTATGCAAATGTATCTTATGTAGTAGGGACACATTGACATTGGCAACCCATAACTAAGAGTTCTAGGCTGCCTAGTTTTTTAAATCAAGGCTGCTGTAGCCCGCTCTAAGAACCCATTAGAGTGGGTTCAAGGGGTTCTAAGCACCATGCAATTTCCAATAATGCAAAGTACTTATGGTGTTTCGACTGATCCTTTAAGTTAAATGGAAGTCTTCTTCACAAAATAGTACATGTAGCTTCTGTTTATTCTATTTTACAAGCGAGGAGCATAGACAATGCTCAGTAGTCTTTCTGACAAAAAGTAATTAATGTAATTTCAGAGAGATTGTGAAGGAGATCAGGAAGATGAATATTTGTTTCCCTAGCTAAAATAATGGACACACTAGCTTGCAAAAAATTGGGTTAATTTTCCAAGAAGAATCTGAAAACATTTCACATTTCTAAGAAATATAGTGCCTGTAATGTCCCTCTCAATATATTTCTTTCTAGTAGAGGATCTAGGGGAAAAAAACGTGTGTGTGTAATATATATATATATATATATATATATATATATATAAAAGGAAGCTCTCAAACTAAGAATGCAGTTTTCGGATTCATTTAATATGAATAAATAAACAAAGAACTGGGTCTGGTTATCATAAAGTCATAGAACTGCCTTAGAACTTCCTTCTGGCTGTTGAATATAATCTAAAATCCTGTTAATACTGTATGCCACGCTGCCACTGAATTTAAAATAAATATCAAGCTCTGTTGGTGGATCAAGAAGGCAGAAGCAGCTTTGATATATTGCAGCTATGGGTTTTTGATTGCAAGGCATCTGGTCATCTTAATAATCTACCACAGTATTTAAAATAAATATCAGGCAGAGTTTATGGGCCATGAAAGGGCCAGCTTTCATATATTGCTGCTGCAAATGAAAAAAAAAATGTTTTGATTATAAATCCCTTCTTTTTGAATATTGTAGTATCACGAATTACACATATATATGATCTACTTTAACCAGTTAGGTAACAATGAGCACCTTGCAGTAAGCAGACATAAGAGATAGAATTGTGAATATGATTAATTAATTGATATTTTATTCTCTCTCAAAAGCTGCCTTTATTCAAAGAAAATAAAAGGTTTACTTGCAAAAACTGCACAGAAATCAGCATAATCTTTGAAAAGATTTGCTCATGTGCAAATAAATAATATAAAATTGCCTCACACTTTATAGTTGTCCTGATATGTTTGAGCTGCAAAAATACAGCAAGTTCATATTCCTTTCTCTGTGCAAAATGTTTGAGCCCACCTTTTCTTGGCACAGTACTAATGGGCTGGAAATATCTAAATAAGAAAGAGGCAAAGAGGATTAATTTGATTTACTTTCACTGCATAGTACTTTGGGAGCACAAGGGGTTGCAACAAAGAAGCTGGCTCCCTAGGGCCACTATGAACCAGTCTGGACCAAGTGGATCACAGCATCACATATTTCTTGTTAGTCACTGTTTTCCACAACTCTATAAGTATTGTATTGTGTTATATGAGCCCCTGTATGATTCCCAATACAATTTGTATATGTATTGGATTAAGTGTGTCACCATAAGTATAATGTAATGTGGATAGGGGCCAGTGCGGAGTGTAAATAAAGAATTGTGTGCTACTTTCAGTAGGAACTGTGTGCCCTGTCTGGTTTGTTCAAGGATTCCAGTAGCAGAGGACCTGCCTGCTGACTGTAGTATTCCGTGATCCTGGGACATGTCAAGAACGAGCTAGGTCTGAGAGCTAGTGCCTTTGTAAAAGTAGTAGTTAAAGGCTGCACAGGCAGTGGAGACGATACCTGCCTGTAAGGAGTCAACCCATGTTGAGTGGCCAATGCTTGCCTGGATGCCGCTGACACAGGCAGAGGGGATGATACCTGGCTGGGAAACAGAAACACTGGTGGAGAGGTAAATATCGACTTGGGAGGTGGCGGCACAGGCAGAGGGATCAATATCTACCAGTGAAGACAAGCCCTTACTGAAGACAGTCAAACTATGCTAGTTGTAGTGACTTGACCACTAGTAGTAGTAGTAGTAGTAGTAGTAGTAGTAGTAGTTAAAAACAGCACAGGTGGAGTGTTTGATAGCTGCCTGGGTGAAGCTAGCACAGGCAGAGGGGATGATACCTGTCTGGATGATGGAGACACAGGTGGAGAGGTTGATATCTGTCTGGGAAGAGGTGGCACAGGCAGAGGGGATGATACCTGCTTGGGAGGAGTCAGCACAGGTTGAGTGGTTGATGAATTCAATTTAAAAGTAAAGTTAGACTGTTAATGAGGTTAGATTTAGGACTCCCTTTTGGTTAAAAAATAATTAAATAAAAAGACAAAACAGTCTGCCCACAGCAATTCACATACCATGAGGTGTTCAGCCCTGGTAATCTCTCGTCCAACCAAATAATTTTGGACCTTCCGTTCATGCACCGCGGTCACTGCTCACTGGGCAAACATTAGCGGTCTTCAGAGTCATCATGCTGAATGCAATTATTCTGAAGAGGAAAACTTTATGAAGGAAGTGCCTCTAGTGGCATCCACTAAATATAAACATTGCCATTTCTAAAAAATCTGTAATGTTTTACAATACCAGAGAAAAGGGACACCATCATTGTGCCAAACCTGTCAAAACAACTATATGGAGATGTAGTGGTTTTAGTGCTTAGATAGTCCTTTTAGTGCACATGGACTGTACTTTCTTTCAGCACTATCTAATCAACACATTCAGAAATGATAATTAGAAAGCTAAGAGTATCCTATTTTAACGAAGTTCAGAAAATCAATCATTTTAAAGTGTAAAACAATACTCACTCTTTCAATTAAAAATGTTAAATGACATCTAGTTTCATTACCCAAAGGAATCCTGGTGCTGTTTAAATGCTGGAGATTAGTATTAAAATGCAAAACATCTTGTATGATAAATAGGAGGGAGATAGCTGATGATCATATCTGCTAAATTGTTGACTGTGTAGAAATAAAACAAGCCATTAAAATTGTTTAAACTGCTACCTAGGGAGATTGAAATGTATAAAAAAAAAAAACAATCATAAAATTCTGTGTGCATCCCAAGGAATAAAAAAAACCTTAATCAAAGAGGTCCTGTTTGGCAGTGATGAGTCAAGAGTTGACTTTTATATCACATTTAAAGCCCTTTTGAGAGGACCCAATTTCATATAGTTAAGATGAAACACCTGTTCATATTATGAATTATTTACACATCCTACCGGTTCATTCATTATGATTTAATAAAACTGTAAAGAACACTTGATATCAGAGCCAATTTATCTGCAGAGTCAGGTCTGACTGAAAATGTATGAGCTTTCTTTTAACCTTCTCATCAGATAAAGCTTTCTGCGTTTAAATTTAGTGTCAGATTTTTTACTGGACGTGAAACAGACATCTACTCTTTTTATTTACAAAATTTGACATTTCTATACAATTAGAAATATGCTATATAAAACCAAGGGCACAATTAAAGTTGCAATTACTTTAAAGTACAAAAATAGAATAGGTCCTAGGAACACCTCAGAAAGTTTATCATTCCTCACATAAAAAAAAACATAAAATATGAGAGGGGAGTATGGGAATATATAATTAATTTACAAATTAATGTTCTGGAGAAAAAATTCCAGTCAAGACAAATATGTAATATATTTTCAATATGCCCATTTGTATTTAACAGGGATATACACTAACGTGAGAATTGCAGATTATTCAATATGCTCTTTTGGTATTTTTATAGATCTTGCACTTTTTTTAAAATTCAGTTACCAGAAAAATACCACCAGAATATAGAGGGTTATTCACTACAGATAGAATGACCCTGAACTGAATGGAGCAAAAATATCTAGCTGCATGTGGGGCCATTCAGACTGAAAAAAATGGATATTATTGATAGAATTCATCAGCTTCTGATTTTGTTAATCAAGCCCTGAGCAAACCTGAATTTGGTCTGGATATCATTTTTTTTTTTTTTTTTTAAATACAGCACTAAATGAGCACTACAGCTCATGTCAATCCACTACAGCCCCTTCCTCCAGTAAAGTCACTGACACCCCACTATATCCCCTATAATTCCATAATATAGGCACTATAGACAACAGTCACCATCCTATAGCAGCATTCCCCAAAACGTACCACACTACAAGCATCTCCCATGCACATAAATGCTATCCCAGCCCCGTCCCACTTATCATCCAACCATCCACCTAGTCACATTCAATGATACTCTGAACTAGTTTTATATATATATATATATATATATATATTTATATATATATATATATATATATATATAAAAAAATCAAGGTTTCAAATTGATTTTTAAGCACATGAAAGTTATCTCTATCTATATTTTTTGCAAGATCAATAGTTTTAGTTACATTTAATCTATAATTAGCTATACAACTTTATTTTTGGAATTCTTTCATAATCTCTTGAAGGGATTCATTAGGGTTAGTTATGAAAATTAGCATGTCATCTGCATACAGACACATTTTGAAATCTCTATCCTCTAGCACAATTCCGATAAAATTTGAGTTATTCCTTATGTTGATTGCAAGAGGCTCTATACATAGTACATACAATAGTGATGATAGTGGACAGCCCTGATGGGTTCTATTTGAAATATTCAGCCAACTAGAACAGATATCATACCCAATTATTCTAGCTGTAGGCGATGAATACAGTGCTTCGATTGTTCCCACTATCCAACCAGTAAACCCAAAATGGATCAGTACCTTCCTCATAAATTCCCATCTGACATTGTCCATGGCCTTTTCTGCATCCACCGACAGGGTTAGAAGGGGAGCCCTCTTGGACTGAGCCCAGTCCAGTGAATCAATCACTCTCCATGTATTATTGCATGATTCTCTACCCAAAAGGAAACCAATTTGATCCTCATGGATAAGTGATGGGAGCACTTGTTTGATTCTCTCCGCCAAAATAGATGTGTATAATTTTACATCTGCGTCAATCAGAGATCAGACGATAATTGGCCAATTCAGTGGGGGATTTATCCTGGTTTAATATCAGCAGAATATTTGCCCTCAATAGGTCCTCTGATGCCTTACTTTTACCAGCTAATTCATTAAACATCATTGTTAAATAGGGGATAATAATTTTTCAAAAATATTTGTAAAATGCATTAGAGAAACCATCTGGACCTGGTGCTTTTTTATTATTATCTAATCTACAAATAACATTAATAACTTCTTCTTGGCTAATTTCTCTTTTCAGAGATTTATATTGATCTTTTGAAATGTTTGGCATTAAATAATTATTTCAATAGTTTATAATTAAATCCTCTTGGATTTCAGCCGACAAATTATATAACCTTTCATAATATAATTTAAATTGATTTCCTATTTCTACTGGTTGTGAAAAAATCTCATCTCCTTTAACTATTTTATACATTTTTTAAATAATTTTTTTCTTTTTTCAGTTTATTCGACAGCATTCGACCTACTTTATTATTTCAATAATAGAATTTAATTTTTAGTTTACATAGATTATATTCAATTCTAGCCGATATCCTTTGATTAAGTCTCTTTATTCTTTTAGGAAACTAATATTTTCTGTAGAAAAATTTGTTTTATTTTCAGTTGAATAGTTAAAATATTTAAAATAGAGGTCAGATAAGCTAGTTCCTCTCTAGCATCTTTCCTGACGCGCCATCTATATAATCTCTTAATTCAACTATTAAAAAATCATGATCAGACCACATATCTATAATAATAATATATTTGATAGAGTTCACCAAATAATAATTCCCGATTACCATATCAATTTTGGCCGCTGACCCATGAGGAATAGATTTATGGGTAAAATTATTTTCTCCTGGATGAAAAAGTCACCAGCAATCATATAAATCATGTTTCTTAATTATTCTATTCAACTATGCTGCTTGTTTTACTACATTTCTACCTATGGTCTGTCTGGAACTCACAAACGTATCCCAGACAGGGTCTGCCACACAATTAAAATCTCCCACTATCAACAAGGTTCCTTTATTGGTTCTATCAATTTAATAACTTTTGCTAGTAATCTTGTAGGTGCATTATTTGGTAGATACACATTAACTAGCATATAATCTAGCCCATTCATTTGCCCTATTAAAATAATAAATCTCTGTTTCTGATCTAACTTTTATGTTGACACTAAAATTGCACTTCTTTGGCAAAAAATTATTGCTTCTCCGCATTTCTTCTTTTTTTTTTCTTTGAGGCGGAATAAACTATAGGAAATTTGTTGGATTTGTGTCTCCTGTACAAAAGCCATTTGTGCTTTTTCACTCACTAAGGTATTGTGCAGGAAGCCCCTTTTACCAGGAGAATTATCAAGATTACCCTAAGCATTACTCCATATCACCCCTGATAAGCACCAAAGCATTGACGTCTTAAAAAACAACAACCAACAAACACAATAATAAGACAATACATACTGCCTATCACACCTGACTAACATATCTCTTGAAGTCCTACTCTGTCTTCAAGTCCTGAGTGCCTTCTTAGTACCCATAGGGAGGGAAACTCACTATATTCTCATTAAATTATTTTTGGCCCAAGGGAGAAATGTCTCTGTTAACAACTAAACCAGTTTCCTCCTCTTATCTTCTAGTTACACATTCCATGTAGTGTTGGATTCCTTTAACTCTTTGAAAATATTTTATTCAAACTGATGTTATAACTTAATTAACACTTTATAGTTGATCATGTTGATATATAAATACATTCAAATATATTAAAATATATCATAGTCATCCTAATGATAGTTTAAACAAGTACAACCTGAAAAAAAAAAAAGAAGCAGATAACCACATTGTGAAGTTTGTATAGAGTTTGTATAAGCGTTATACTTTATACATTTACATTTCCTACCCTAATTTCAACTGTACGTCTAGGCAATATCTACAGATAGTGTTTTAAATCAAGTCTGAAGAATAAGGGGAAAAAAAATGAAAGACTCGACATGGGGCAAAACACGATCTGGGAAGATCTATCGCTGTATATTTGCTTTGTTATTTGTCCAAGGGAACCATCATTTTCCATAGGAGGATCGAATTCCGTCACTTGAGATAAAATTGTGTTCCATTTTATATTGGAATTCTATTTGGGCCATAATCTCCTGCCATGAAATAGGATTTGGACTTTTCCCATCCCTTGCTATACATATTTTGATTGCAAAAAATATACGTGTGGAACAATATTTTTGACTCCTATCTTGGAATGCAAAATCTATATTAAAAAGAAAACAATTAGAGGCAAATTTCCTTTATTTCCGGAAATAAATAATTTATAAAAATATGCATTTGAGTTTTGATATTCTTAAGCCCTGTACAATCCCACTAAACGTGGTACATAGATCCAGCCTCCATCCCACATCTCCATATGTTGGAGTATTCAGGTGAGATTTAATGGAGTCTTGCTGGGACCATGTACAACCTAATCATTATTTTTAAATGTAGTTCATACAGGGATACGCCATGGATACAATGCTTTACCAGTAGTGTAGCTTTGGTACAATCGGAAAGAAGAAAAGTCTTCCCGAGATCACATTCTCATTTCATAAATGGGGCTATTTGGTACTCTTGTTCCATAGATTCTAATAGTTTAGTGGATCTAGAGATAACTCCCTTCTTTCTAAGGAGAGTTATAAAAGAGTCTAAAGTATGATTATATGATATTGTTTTAGACAAAGTTTTTAATCCTTCGATATTGAAAAATATCTTTAGATGGAAGGTTTTGTTTTATTTGTAATTGTGCAAATGGAGTGAGATTAGCCCTGTCACATAGGTCTGAGATATTTGTTATACCTTGATGGATCCACGACTGAACATTCATCTCTTCAATTACATATTGTAGAAGTTCTAAGGGTACGCTATATATTAATTTATCCTGTAGCTTTAATTTTTTGCTAAAGATTTTAGAAGTATTAATCATATCGAAAAGAATTTTATTAGAAATTAAGGCGGTATCACCCCCAATTTTAAAATACCAATCCAAAATAAGATGTACGATTTATATCTAGGGCTATCCTCCTGTTCTAGAATGCACCACGAGTATTTCCCAATTCCCAAATTTAACCATAAAGATAAATGTGATAAGCATACTGGCTTCATGGAGTTTAAAGACATCTGGGAAAGATATACGCGCTTTTAGGTTGTTTTTCCGAAGAATCTCATAAGAAATCCTAGGCTGTTTATCACAGCAGATATATTTAGAAAACAAATTCTGGAACTGACCTAAGACTCCTGTTCCCACTCTATAAGGTAATTCCCTATAATAATATAGAAATTGTGGTATAATAAATGCTTTAATCATATTTACGCTACCTATCCAAGAGGCCTCTATCTTTTTACAGTTATCTACATATAATTGAAATTGTTTTAATAAAATATCGTATTTGGTTTGTATCAAATTTTCAATGTCAAAAGAGATTTTAATTCCCAAGTAATCAATATTATTTTCCTTCCAAGAAAAGTGGAATCGTGACGTTAAAAGATCTTCTTGAGCCATCGATAAAAAAAAGAGGGTAGTATTTTTTTTTTTTTTTAAATTAATCTCATAATTTGAAAATCTTCTGTAATGTGATATATTTTCTAAGACCAATGGAATTGAAGTTAACCGGTCCGTCAGGGTGAGAAGCACATTTTTAATCTCTCCATTGCGGATCTTAATCCCCCTAATATTAATGTTATGTCTAATCGTACAGGCTAAGGGTTCAATAGTGAGGATAAACAACAGGGGTGCCAAAGGGCATCCCTATCTGGTACCATTTGCTATCCCAAAGGAACTGGATTCAAAAAAGGCATTCATTATTTTCGCAGAGGAATTCATATAGAGTAACAGTTTTATTTCTAAATTGGCCCACGAGTCCAAACTGACCCATGACAAAGTTAAGGAATTTCCAATTGACTGTCAAAGGCCTTCTCGGCATCAAGGGACATGATAAAGGATTCCAACCTATGCTCATTGATTCTATGAATTAAGCTAAATATCCTGCATGTATTATCCGTAGTGCCTTTTGCCCTGACAAAACCTGATTGGTCAATGTTGATTAGATCGGGGATAACCTCCTTAAGAGGATTTGCCAAAATTTGGGAGTAGATTTTTACGTCTATATTAATAAGGGATATAGGTCTATATTTAGTGATAAGTGATAGATCTTTACCTATTTTTGGTATCGGAATAATTGATGCTAAGGGGATTCCATTAGGAAAAGGGTTTTCAACGGAGGTCTCCAAAAATCGTTTCAGAAGGATAGGAGCAATAAGTCTTGATACTTTTTATAGAAAATAGTTGAAAAGCCATCAGGGCCAGGAGCTTTATTTGATTTAAGATTGTCTATTGCTTCCAAGACTTCCATCAATAAAAAGGGAGCATTCAGTAGATCTAATTTCCTTTTGTTTACCTTCAGAAGTTTGAGATTAACTAAAAACTCCTCCATTTCCTTATTGCTTTTTTCTACATCTTTTAGATTATATAGTGATCTGTAGAAGTCTACAAATGCTTTAGCAATATCTTTTGGGGAAGTTAGATGTTTGTCTCTGATCACTATTTTTTTTAAATGGATTTATCTTTAAGATGGTTCTTCATTTTATTTGAGAGATCTTTGTTTATTCTGTTATTGTTGTGGTACCACCTTTGTTTAAGGAAGGCAATATTTCTATTTATTGTATCAAATATTCTTTCTTTAATAGACTCCCTGAGGCTAGCTATTTCTTCCACTAACTCGTTATTAACAATATCTTTATTGAACCATTCTTTAATTGCTCATTTAATCTTTAGCTCCTGTATAGTTCCTTCCTTTCTTCATTTTAATTCTGAACCCAACTTTATCATTAGGCCCCTTGCATAACTTTTAAAAGTACACCACAATGTTGCGGTGGAAACTTCATCATTATCGTTAATAGTTAAAAATTGATCTAATTCAGATGAAAATGTATCAATACCGTGTTCTTATTCCAAGAGAGTTTTATTAAGTCTCCACCTATTCCTTGGTCTAAGGTTCTCTTTCAATTTGATATCTTTAAATACTGGAGCATGATCTGAAATCACTATAGACCCAATGTTAGATTTAGTAATTGCTCCTAATAATCCAGCTTTGACCAAAAACAGGTCTATACGAGAATAGGTCTGGTGGACGTGTGAAAAAAAATGTGTAATCTTTCTCAATCGGATTCAAAATTCTCCAGCAATCGTATAAAGAGTTCCTACTTAAAAATTCTGAAAACTCCAAGACATTGAGCTTATGCGACTTCTACTCATTTAGCTCTACTTTCCTGCTTCACAACTTCACAGCTTGCACTATCCAGACCTCACTATCGTGTCTCCCTGCCGGTAAACAGTGCAAACAGGATGCAAACAGAATGCGTCCTCCACAAGTCCAACAGACAACTAGCAGGTATTGTATGGACAAACAAAGCTCCATTAATCAACTGTCACTAGCTGGCTTGCTGCTTCTTTCAATAGCTACCACAGCTTCTTCAGAAGTTACTCTGGCATCTGCATTTACCCCTTAGGCACAGCTTCTCTGAATCACCTCCTCATTCCCATAATCTCATGAAGGCTGGAGCATGCGCGTTCATGTGTCACGTCATCCCCCACTTTTCCTTCAACTCTTAATCCCTCTATATTGTTTGTATGGATTAAGCTAAACTATTATATCAAAAGGAGGGTTTTTTGTTTTGTTTTGTTTCTTTCATAAACTTTAAATCTTAGAAATGTTACATCTACTCAAAAGTTTCTTTTGAGTATATTAAGATAATCCTTAATGATAATACTCTTATTCTTATACCTTGAAAGTGAGGGGCAGGGACAGACATGGGTGATGGGATCTTAAAAAAAGAGATGTGATTAGTTCTGAATTAGGGACTATTCTCTTTAAGATTCCACTTTTCTCTTCGGTCAATACCCTTATAATTTTAATCAATAAATCAGTCATTTTATTTTACATTATGTATTATTTCTGTACACATATATGCCTATGTGATCAACTGAGGAAAAATCCCTAAATGTGATTTAATGTCATATTACATTGTTTCTAAATAAAATATATTAAAAACTTTCTAATCTTTCATAAACTCATTTTGCTGTGTAAATATCCATATATCTTATAACTTAGTGTTAGACCATATATAGGTATATTTACTCTATTAGAGTCTTATATTGTGAAACTTAAGTTTATGTGTACTTGTGTGTATCAACTAATGAATCGATCATCCTATATTACTTTTTATCTAACTTTCTATTCTCGTGTGTCTTTGTGTTAAATTTCTCTTTATAGACTAAGAGTAGCTCTATTTAATTAAATTAACTTTTATAGTTACAATTTTGTGTCTCCTTTAATTAATACCCCATGCCCCACCCGTCATTCCCCTCTCCCCCCACCTCCAAACTCTCCCAAACCCCTTAACTTATTTTCAATGTTACAACCATTTCTTATTTTTCATCCATTCAGTAGCCTGCTCATGGCTATGAAATATATACCAATTACTCTTATACATAATTGTATGTATGAGACATATTTAAATCCCTATTTAAATTAGATTTTGTTGCTTTAGGATTGGAAAAATGAAAAAAAGATCTTCTCTTTGCATGCGTATGGTAAGAGACTGGCATTATTTGTAAGTTCTTAAATTTATCTACCAACAAATTACTTCTCTTAAACACTTGTATAACTCTCCATTTGACATCATAAGAGTGGAAGGCCACTATAACATCACATGGAAAAAGTTCTAGCGTTGAACTATGACGTGAGAGTCTATGGCTTCTGTCCATTTTCTGTTCATGGTTGTCATTTCACACTTCTAAGCATTTGAACAGGTCCATTAAGAATTATTTTAATTTGTTGTCTTCAATATCTACGGGTATGTTTCAAAATCTTAGATTTGCTCTCCTTGACCGATCTCCAAGGTCACCTATTTTTTCCTCTAACTGTATTATTTTGGATTCCATCTTGTTTTGCTTTTTTTGCATGTCCTGGAGCTGGCTTCTTCTCTGTTCTTCCATCTGTTCCAAATTTTTAATTCTCTGATTAAGAGACAGGATATCGGATTTAAAAATTTATAAATTTATTGTTTATTTTGTTTTTGCGATCTTTGAGAACAATATCAAGACATTCTTTTAGGAAGCTTGGAGAGACAGTGTCATTTTCTGCTGCATGAGGCTGTGTGCTTTGAGGTAGTGTCAGAGGTGTATCTGCACTATTTTTTTCCAACTGTTTCAGAATCATGTATAGATTTCTTGTTTTTGTTCTTTTTTCTCATTTTTAAATTAGAGTTATTTTTCTGCATGCTCTTGGATGTCATTTTTTTGTATGTGGATTATAATTACAGCTCTTGTCCCTTGTAGTTAATATAAATGAGTCAATAACGAGTGGTTAATTTAATTTTATTTTAGTTTTGTTTTTCTTAATAGATCACACCTTTAGGGTGCCTATAGATATTCTTCCTTTAAGGTAGTGGCTCGTTAACTTAATCCCTTTATCAGTTTCAGGACGTCTTTCACTTTCTTTGTTCTTTTAACCTTTAGCCCACGAGTGATATGGTAACGCATGTTTTGCACCTGATTATTTCTGTAACTTCAATCTCTCAGCAGGAATCAGCAGTGACTCATACGTTGCAGGTCTTGTTTTCATCTCAATAAGGTACCTCTTTACTACCTTTAAAATCCACCAGCAATTGTTTAGATGAATCAAGATCTCTTTGAGATAAGTCTGGGAAGAAAATGCTCAATGGTGTTCACCGGAGCCTCTGTGTTAGTCACGTACTCTCCTCTTAGAAGTAAGCGTCTCTGCATGCTTCATGGTCCACTCTCTCCCTTGCTCACTGGAGTCCCTTAACTTCTGTGTTGAAGCGTTCCCCTCCCCTCACTGTGTACGTATGGTACGTCATTACGCTCCTGGCTCTCAGGGTTTGTTTGTTTTTCCCCAAGAGGAAAATATGTTTTTCATAATGCAACTTCCTTCCCTGTCTGCAGTAGGCAAACCTGTGCTGCAGGTTTGGTGAATTACTTTTACTATGGCCTTGAAGGTATGACAGGGATTAATAATACAGCAGTACTCATTAATATTGCTCATTATATCATATTATTCGACTTTCTTCATAATGACCCTTACTCTCTCAGTAACAGGTTGCAAGACACAAATATTTAAAGATTCTTAAACTGAGAGAAAAGCCTGAAACTAACCAAAAAAAAAACTATTGTATTTGCTGTAGAAATGTGGTGTGTATTCTAATATAAATTTTCTTTTTTTCACTATATCATATTTATTGAGAATTTTCAGTAGTACATAAGTACAAATAATATTATTTGCAGCCACTGCAGTAATGAAACAATTCTCTATATATACACACACTATATAAAAAAAATCAACAAAACAGTCAGTGAAGGAACGTAAACTTAGGCTTAAACTCAATTTGGTTTGGTGTGGCAGAGAATGGGTGAAGGGAAAGGGATGTTTCCTATACTTTCTGAAGTTTGTGCAAATAGCTTAAAATCCTGTGGGACATCTCTTAGTAGTTGCAACTGGTTAGTAGAGAATCAGAGATTGGTCATGTCAGAGGCATATTCTACTACTACTATACTCGCTCTCTCTCTTTAAAGGGACACTATAGGCACCCAGATGACTTCAGCTCACCAAGGTTGTCTGGGTACAGTGCCCCTGTCAGTCTAACCCTTGAGACTGAGAAACAGCAATAATTACATTACAGAGATAACTCTAACCCTAGAGGCTGTCTACCAGACCGCCTCCAGAGGCGCTTCCGGGTCATTAAGCTACTTTTGGTCGCCTGGTGCTGGACATCCTTATGCTCTGCATTAGGACATCCAGCATCATCTAAAACCCCATAGGAAAGAATTGGTTCAATGCTTTCCAATGGCGTTGTCCTAAGATGATCACCGTGCATGAGTGTTAGGTCCCCAATGTTAGCAGACGAGGAGCGGAGGTAGAGCCTGATCCGTCACAGACATCAGCACTTGAATCAGGTAAGTGACAAAAAGGTTTTTAATCATTTCTATGTCGTGGAGGGGGGCAGATGGGGGCATGTGTGAAGGAGGCACCATAGTGCTAGGAATAAAGTTGTGTATTCCTAGTCTATAGTTTCCCTTTAACCCCTTAAGGACCGAGGACGGTTCAGGACCGTCATCGGCATTTTTGCCTTGCCGACCGATGACGGTCCTGAACCGTCCTAACGGTCTGGGGGTACTTACCTGATCGCCGTCGTTCCCCCGGCGGCGATCAGTGTTCCTCCGGTTGTGGGGAGACTGCCTGCAGCCCAGACAGTCTCCCCACGGCAGATTAGGACCCCTGTGGCCATGTGATTGCTTAACACAGCGATCACATGGTCACAATAGGTGTCCATGTGTCTGCCTGCAGGGGGACTGTCTGTGCTGACAGGCAGTCTCCCTGCTTGTGTAAAATCAGAAAAATAAAAATAAAGTTAGTGTTAATTAAAAAAAATAAAATAATTATATATGTGTATATATGATATATAGACATATATTATATCTATATAATATATGTCTATATATCATATATATATAATGTCATACTAAGTGTATTTTTATATTAATATGTACTTATATTAATATAAAATACACTTATAATTAAATTACACACGTATATATATAATATATATAATAACTATATATATTGTATATATATATTATTATAAAATATAAATAATAAGTAATTTAAATTAAATAAATTTTTTTTAAATAATAATAAAAAATTTAAAAAAATTATATAGCTATATGAAATTTTATTCTAACTGTATTTTAAAATTAATATATATATATTTATATCAAAATACACTTAGAATGAATTTGTATATATATCTATGTATATAAAAATAAATAAAAATAATAAGAAATATACATACGCCCATATACAAAATTACATAAATAATTATATAAATATACATGTAGACTTCAAATATATAAATATGCATATATATTTAAATTCTACGTGCGTATTTATGTAATATTTTTACATAATTCAGTAATTTTATTGATTGTAATTTGAGGGACCTGCCTGCCAACCCAGGCCGAAATTCCAGAGAATTGAATTTGCTAGCACTGTATTTTACCCTGTAACGTTCTACGACACCCTAAAACCTGTACATGGGGGGTACTGTTTTACTCGGGAGACTTCGCTGAACACAAATATTAGTGATTCACAACAGTAAAACATATCACAGCGATGATATTGTCAGTGAAAGTTACTTTCTTTGCATTTTTCACACACAAACAGCACTTTTACTGATGATATAATTGTTGTGATATGTTTTCCAGTTTTTAAACACTAATATTTGTGTTCAGCGAAGTCTCCTGAGTAAAACAGTACCCCCTATGTACAGGTTTTATAGCATTTTTGAAAGTTACAAGGTCAAATATATGGGTCAAATATTTTTACATTGAAAATGGCCAGGTTGGTTACGCTGCCTTTGAGAGCGTATGGTAGCCCAGGAATGAGAATTACCCCCATGATGGCATACCATTTGCAAAAGAAGACAACCCAAGGTATTGCAAATGGGGTATGTCCAGTCTTTTTTAGTAACCACTTGGTCACAAACACTGGCCAAAATTAGCGTTCAATTTAGTTTTTTTACTTTTTTCACACACAAACAAATATGAATGCTTACTTTGGCCAGTGTTTTCGACTAAGTGGCTACTAAAAAAGACTGGACATACCCCATATTGAATACCCTGGGTTGTCTACTTTAAAAAAAATATGTACATGTGGGTGTTATTCAGAGATTTATGACAGATAATAGTGTTACAATGTCACTATTGATAAATTTTAAAATGTATGTTTTGAAACCGCAATATCCTACTTGTACCTATAGCCCTATAACATGCAAAAAAAAGCAAAAAAGCACGTAAACACTAGGTATTTTAAACTCAGGACAAAATTTTGAATCTATTTAGCAGTTTTTTTCATTCGCTTTTGTAGATGAGTAAAAGATTTTTCAAGTAAAAGTCAAAAAACATGTATTTTTTCAATTTTTCATCAGATTTTTGTATTTTTTTAAATTAAAATACATGAGATTATATAAATAATGGTATGTAAAGAAAGCCCCTTTTGTCCTGAAAAAACAATATATAATTTGTATGGGAACAGTAAATGAGAAAGCGGAAAATTACAGCCAAACACAAACACCACAAAAGTGTAAAAATATTCCTGGTCGCAAATGTACAACATCGCAAAAACAGTCCAGTCCTTAAGGGGTTAAGCACCATAGAGTAGGTATATACATTGAACATCACTTCTGTCTATGGATTTCTTTTTTTGTTTAAAATTTCTCCAGAATACATGAGGCCACTGTAGATAATAACTAGGATGTAAACCTGCATTTAATGTACAAAGAGAAAGCGTAAAATGCACAAGGTATACATTAACATGACTATGATTGTTTAGATGAATCACAGCTGATGCTACAACATTGGACCAGGACAGCACTTGAAGTGGGGGGTGGGTATTTTGTCTTTCATTGGTTTATTTCCCCCAGCTCACAAATTATATACACTGCAGGGCAACACTTTTAATGCATTACCTAACAGCAAGTAGAAGTGGCATACATCTAGAAAAGATATTGTACATCTGGCAAGATGGTGTGGGATCCTGTACAGGTGGACTATAGAAAGAAAAAAAAAAAAAAATCTTGGTTTCGGAAGAATTGCAATTCAGATGAATTTGGGCAGATCAGCAATATTTTCGATAAAGCAAATATCGAGCCACCACAATAATTCCTAAGCAACCAAGGTGGCCAATGGTTGTTATAAATTTTTTTTTTTAGATAGGCTCCTGTCCTGTCCCATAGAAAGGGGCAAAGGCTAGGACTTAATGGTGTTTTTCATTGACAATGTAAATCTAAAAAAAAAAAAAGTTATTTGACAATTTGTATTTGAACATGTATTACTCATCCATTCATTTAAATCCAACGCTTGGAAAAATGTCACATGTATCTTTCTCGGTGTCTTGTGGTTTTTCTTTATAAAACACAACAGTAATTAGATATTCAGTGTCTGTGCTTTGTTAATAAATAACAACTTTGTCAACAACTTCTGTTTTCCAGCAGTATAACTGTTAAAATAGATAATCTCGGAAAGCATGTATGCTTGTGTACTCAGTGTAAAATAAATGACAAACAGCCTCCTTGAAAAATAAAGTTCATTATTGAGACCACAGATGGAGTAGGCAATGATGCTAGAAAATTAAACAGAACATTTTTTCGATGTGCAAAATTCTGTATAATTGTGCTAATTTCACTTGTCTTCCAACATACTTGGCAATAAAACAACTCCCACAAAGTGCTGAGCTTCAGAAGTTGTTTATTGCCTCGTAAAACCAGGAAACAAAATTATCACTCAAATAAGGAAAATCTGTAAATTGTATAGAGCAGCAACAACAGAAGAGAATGCAGCCAGAGGGCTTAGCAAGTCAGATGGTTTAATACAATGGGGCAACATTGGCTGGTACTGGAGGTAAATGGTATAATTAAAACAAAAAAAATGCTTGCATATTTAACTACAACACTATTCTTAATTTTCTTTTTAGATAGTAAATGCTATAAAAATATATTGTATACATACACACACACACACACGACAGACAGCAGATAGACATTGGATATTTAGATATACAGACAGATGCACAGATAAACAGACAGATGCAATGCAGATAGATTTGTTGTAAGATCAGCATTGAAAATAACTACCTGGATTTAGCTACCTGCACAAATACCTTTAAGATAGATCGATAGCTAGATATACAATTATTTATATAACACTAACATTCTGCAGCACTCTACAATAGGTAAAAGAAGACACACAATTCTAACAAAACACATTTGACATACAGAAACAATAGGTGAAGAATATAAAAGGATGAATGACAAAGACACAGAGTGCAGTGAGGGAATCAAATGATCTAGATATACCTAAAGGATGGAATGGGTGATTGGGAGAAGGGAGCACAGCAAATGGATGACAGCAGAGGAAGGGGTGGGAGTCAATTGGCTTCCCTAAATCCTTTAAAAGATTTTTTTTAAAGACTGCAGATACAGGGAAAGTTAAATGTGACTTTCGAGGACATTCCATAAGGAACGGAAAGTCCTGCACGTGAAAGTATAGGGTGCGGGTACGAGAACGGGACAGTAATAGGCAGGGCTGCCAGCATGGGGTACAGCCTTTACTACCAATGTCGGTATATATATATATATATATATTTTTTTTTTTTTATACACATACACATACATATATACACACACACACACACACATCTATAGTGTGTATTGCTACATATATATTCGCCTGCATGTCCTCGTCCACTTCTGGCATATAGATTAAAGAGGGGGCCCAGGAGGTTCTCTTCTCAGAGCATTTATGCAGGTTATCACAGCAATGTTTCTATGCAGCGCGCATGCCGGCTTACAAGAGAGGACGAGGATCTACTGCCTGCTGGAGATGTAATACAGAGTCTGCACAATGTCACTGGGTTAAATAAAATGACATTGAACATATTTTTTTTTTTAAAATACACACTGCATTTACTACACACACTCCATCCACTATACACCCTGTATCCACTACACACACACACTGTATCAACTTTACTCTACACACACAGGCCATCCACTGTACACACACGCCATCCACTCTACACACATTCAGTGTTTTTGGTTTATGAATTATTTCCAATCCCTCTGTGGCATTATGTTGTGATAATATATGGTTGATCATTATGTATCAGGTAGTTAAATAGACAGATCTATATAAAATATAACAAAAATCACTATAGGTAGCATACTACAACTTTAAACCTATGCAATGATTTTTTACAAGCTTGATTTTGTATCTAGGATATATACCCTAGAGAAATAGAACAACATCCTTCATATCATAGTATATGTACAAAATTGCTTTGTGGTAAAGCAAGGTAGAGAACATGCTAATTAAACATAGATGGAGATAAATGTGGATTAAAGTTAAAAACCATTTGGTTGAACTGTCACTAAGCAACACCCATTTTACTCCCACAGTGTTGCTAATGAGTTTATTTTCTAGTGAAGTCTGCCTACTGGTAATATTTGCATATGCATTTTCTTGGTAACCTCACAAATGGAATGTTTAATATGTGCAGACATTAAAGTAATAAAGACACAATATGTTTTGTGAAGCAGGGTTCCAGAGGATTGAACTGTCAATTGCAAACTGTAAAGTACTGATCATTTAAGCAGCAGGATGTCAAACATGCCACGTGTTCTACTGATTATTTTTCAGTGCTCAAAACACGTTTCCATTTAAAATTATTTTGTTATGCTATTAAGGTTTTAAAGTGTGGTATGGTATGTTCACATTTAGACAGATATCGTGCACTTGTAAAAATCA
>OW240912.1:314719377-314734605 GCA_933207985.1 Pelobates cultripes | reverse complement strand
CCAACACGTATTAAAAAGTAGTACAGATATTGAAAATATCTACCCAAATTTCACATCCACCACATGTAACATGGAACCATGGAGAGTTTGGCACATCTGCGCATACAACCACCTACCCATTAAATTATGTAATCCTTAAGAATGCTAAAGAAATTATAAATTGGAGCAGCTCTATATATAGCATTGAAGCCCAAGAAGGTCAAATAGAAGGTTATGTATAGGTCAATAATTTTTCATCTATCTATTTGGCTGGCGTGATGCATTGATAACATTTTGTTTTCTTTATAATGACACAAAATCATGTTAGTCAAGACAGAAGAACTATAACACTTTGACTGCTCAATACTATTTCTTGCTGAGCTATTACATACATTGCATTTACATGTCAAGTCATTGACCCTTATTCCCAGTTTAATGTCATCATCCATCCCAGTTTAGCTATAATGACATTATCAGTTCCATTCTCCACTTCCTTTTAATAGTTTATCATGTTTAATTCCTCCCACCATGTTATTATATTTCCATTTTCACTCCAGTGTCATTACCTTTCACACTCCCACCCATGTCATTAAGCTCCCTTTCCAAGCCTCCTGTTTTACACTTCTCATTCATCCCAAATGTCACTTTATTTATTCATAGAGGCGCTCAAACAGATTGGTGTTTTTACTTTTTTTTTTTTTTTTTTGTGGGGGTAGGGAAATAATTCACTCTATATTGAATTGGCTTGGGGTCCAGAGTGAAACTTACTTTGTGTTCTATCAAGTGAGGTTAGTGAAAAGATACAAAATGTATATTAGCGTATAAAAATAGTAAAATCAAAAATATGTTCAGTAAAAAGTATATATTGAAATGGTATGACTTTAGAAGTTGCATATAGCTTTTCATGTCTTTACACCATTACAATTTATAGTCAGTATCTGATCTGTGTAGAACCCTTTGTTTAAGACACATTCCTAGTATGTATTATTGTTTCATTGAAAATGACAGACAAAATGAGGGTCTCACAGAGACAGATGTTAAGTCTGTGTATTATTTTTTTAATTTATATTTTTACAAATCTGCCACAGAGGACAGTGTAATTGGTTAAAAGATTAAATAAGACACATGCGTTATATTACAATCTGTTTACAGAACAATCAGTACAGTTAATTAGTACAATTATTTTATTTATAAAGTATTTTACTAGGGGCATACAAAAAAAAGAAACATTTGGGGCCTGTGGTGCATTTCTTGCATTCCTGATGCATGGAGAAATGCTCAACTCCTGATGCATGGAGAAAAGGCCTTCACAAGCCTCTGCTAATGTGTACATAGTTGATACTAAGTGACCCATAGGTTGAGGAGGCAGTGACCGTGGCGGTGGAGGAGGAGGATGAGGTAGCCAACACTGTTTATATATATATATATATATATATATATATATATATATGTCATAAAATGTGATCTGATCATCTTCTAAGTCACAACAATAGACAATCACAGTCTGCTTAAACTAATAACACACAAAGAATGAAATGTTGCCATGTTTTTATTGAACACACCATGTAAACATTCACAGTGCAGGTGGAAAAAGTATGTGAACCCTTGGATTTAATAACTGGTTGAACCTCCTTTGGCAGCAATAACTTCAACCAGACGTTTCCTGTAGTTGCAGATCAGATGTGCACAATGGTCAGGAGTAATTCTTGACCATTGCTCTTTACAAAACTGTTTCAGTTCAGCAATATTCTTGGGATGTCTGGTGTGAATCGCTTTCTTGAGGTCATACCACAGCATCTCAATCAGGTTGAGATCAGGACTCTGACTGGGCCACTTCAGAAGGCGTATTTTCTTCTGTTTAAGCCATTCTGTTGTTGATTTACTTCTATGCTTTGGGTCATTGTCCTGTTGCGCTTCAGCTGGTAGACAGATGGCCTTAAGTTCTCCTGCAAAATGTCTTGATAAACTTGGGAATTGATTTTTCCTTTGATGATATCAATCTGTCCAGGCCCTGATGCAGCAAAGCAGCCCCAAACCATGATGCCCCCACCACCATACTTCACAGTTGGGATGAGGTTTTGATGTTGGTGTGCTGTGCCTTTTTTTTGCAACACATAGTGTTGTGTGTTTCTTCCAAACAACTCAACTTTGGTTTCATCTGTCCACAGAATATTTTGCCAGTACTGCTGTGGAACATCCAGGTGCTCTTGTGCAAACTGTAAACGTGCAGCAATGTTTTGTTTGTACAGCAGTGGCCTCCTCTGTGGTATCCTTCCATGAAATCCATTCTTGTTTAGTGTTTTACGTATTGTAGATTCGCTAACAGAGATGTTAGCATTTGCCAATGACTTTTGTAAGTCTTTAGCTGACACTCTAGGATTCTTCTTCACCTCATTGAGCAGTCTGCGCTGTGCTCTTGCAGTCATCTTTACAGGACGGCCACTCCTAGGGAGAGTAGCAGCAGTGCTGAACTTTCTCTGTTTATAGACAATTTGTCTTACCGTGGACTGATGAACAGCAAGGCTTTTGGAGATACTTTTATAACCCTTTCCAGCTTTATGCAAGTCAACAATTCTTAATCGTAGGTCTTCTGAGAGCTCTTTTGTGCGAGGCATCATTCACATCAGGCAATGCTTCTTGTGAAAAGCAAACCCAGAACTGATGTGTTTTTTTTATAGGGCAGGGCAGCTGTAACCAACACCTCCAATCTCATCTCATTGATTGGACTCCAGTTGGCTGACATCTCACTCCTATTAGCTCTTGGACATGTCATTAGTCTAGGGGTTCACATACTTTTTCCACCTGCACTGTGAATGTTTACATGGTGTGTTGAATAAAAGCATGACAACATTTCATTCGTTGTGTGTTATTAGTTTAAGCAGACTGTGATTGTCTATTGTTGTGACTTAGATGATGATCAGATCACATTTTATGACCAATTTGTGGAGAAATCCATATCATTCCAAAGGATTCACATACTTTTTCTTGCAACTGTTTATATATTTATTTTTTATTTTTTTTAAATTGGAGTAGCCCCCAAAATATTGGGACATATAAAAAAAAAAACAAAAAAAAACAGACAACTCTGTTCTACAGAGTAGCTGTTGACATTATAGTTGCGCAGGCACTTTGTTGACTCTAAAGAACCTTGGGCCAATCGCACATCCCCGTGGCGACGACTTTGCATGTGGATGTCATCCATATCAACTTTCGATGCCAGTTTCTGCGCCTACCATGGTGACCACCGGTAACAGGGAATCAGGGTTCCATTCCATAAAGAGACCCTGAGAAACGGCTACCACATGCAAGGAAGGAAGCAGGCGCGCAAATGACCCACTCCTGACGCGGGAAGGTAGTGACGACAAATAACAATACAGGACTCTTTAAGGCCCTGTAATTGTAATGAGTCCACTGGAAATCATTTAACTCTGATCAATTGGAGGGAAGTCTGGTGCAGAGCCACTGACCCGTGTGTGCTGCAGCTGAAACTCCACTATCGTCTGCTGCTGCTCGCACAGTCTCATGAGGCGGTGAGCGAGAAGGCCGAAGTAATGCTGCAGCGCAGACAGGCGAGCAGCAGCAGGGTGACAACGCCAAAAGCGCGCACAGCTGCTACAGTGAATGTCACATCCTGTTCCAAGTTGTGGATCAGTCTGGTGATGACTTCTGGTATCCAGTACTCTTTTTACTGAAGCTGCATCAGGGTCCTGGTATGTGGCCGCAAAAACGCTGGTGCTCAACACCAGGGGGCATGCGTTTAACCTGCACCAGACCCTGCTAATCCATTCCACACTGTGACTCCTAACTTCAACATCAGGCATACTGGGTCCCGGTTGCCCGACCGCCGCCCAGACAGTGTCTGTGTCCTGGTCACCGGACTGCCCATCTGTAGGTGTGAAACAATATTACAAGTGACCGATGTAGTAAATTTGAACCAAAGTTACGCTTCATTTCGACTCTCAGATATGAAGTGAACACCCCAAATATACTATTTAGCACCAAAAAAAAAAATCCAATGTAAGTAGTAGATTAGCACCAAAACAATTAGAATGTTTACAATTGCGCTGTAACCGCAGTATTAGACACTTCTAGTAGACTCTCAGATATGAAGAGCAGGCCACAAAATGTACTATTTAGGAGATTAACACCCAGAAAATAAGGTTGTTTACCACTGCGCTGTAAGTACACTATTGGACGCTTCTATTTGACTCTCAGAAATGAAGAGCAGGCCCCAAAATGTACTATTTAGCAGATTAGCACCCAGAAAATTTGAATTTTTACAACTGCGCTGTAAGCACACTATTAGACACTTCGATTTGACTCTCAGATATGAAGTGCACCTCACTAAAATACTATTTAGCAGTTTAGCACCCAAATAATTTTAAGTTTTAAAACTGCAATGTGACAGCAGTATTTGAAGCTTCTATTTGACTCTCAGATATGAAGTGCACCCCACCTCACTAATGTACTAGTTTGCAGAATTCTTTCCTAAGCTGTCCCTATCAGCGGCAGCAATTTCTCCCTACACTAATAAGACCTCATGTGCGTGCGGCACTACACAACTCCAGCTTATATATAGAAGCTGGGTCACATGCTGCACTGGCCAATCACAGCCATGCCATTAGTAGGCATGGCTGTGATGGCTTCTAAGGGCACACGAGTCAAACGCTTGTTGATTGGCTGCCCTGTAGCCTTTCAAAACGCGCCATCAAATCGCCGAACACCGAACTTCAACCCGAACATACAGTGATATGTCAGTGTTCGGGTCCGGGGTCCAAAAAAACCTAATGTTCATTATGAACCTGAACTTTACAGTCCGCATTCGCTCAACTGTAGTCACCACTAATAATTGGGAATCTGGCATGAATGCATGTCAGGTTGCCTGCCAATCATGGCAAACTAAAGGCATATTATGCAGAAAACGCTCTGAGCTTACTGCAAATGCATCTAATGATCTCTTTATCTACAGTTTCTGGGGACTGTCAAGTAGTACTTACTTGTCCCCTCCTCTCCTTACCTTTTTACTAGAGGGGAAAAACTCATGGAATACAGTCTGTGACAGAGAAAAGGTGGATGTAGGGAGTGTGGAAAAAAAGGAGGCATGCTACAGTGTTAAAGGAACTGAAGCAAAAAGGGCATATACACAGTGTGTAAAGTCGGCTTTACCTTAACCCATTTCATTGTCAGTCAGTCAAAACAAATTCTGTTCCCCTACATCCCTCCTAGGTTCTGCACAAAGTAAAAACATGTAAAGTGTTGTAAAACAAAAACAAAAAAATGAAAAAGCCACCCTGCTAATTATATTGTTTGTCAAATACATTTGGTATTTTGTACATTAAAAATGAATGAATACCAACAATTTGGGGTTTTGAAATGTAATCCCTAAACTGGGATATCCCCTGAGTCTTAAAGGACCACTATAGTCACCCAGACCTTGTCAGCTCAATGAAGTGGTCTGGGTGCCAGGTCCCCCAGGTTTTAACCCTTCAGATGTAAACATAGCAGTTTCAGAGAAACTGCTATGTTTACATTGCAGGGTTAATCCAGCCTCTAGTGACTGTCTCCCTGACAGCCGCTAGAGGCGCTTCTGCAATGCTGAATGCAAAAATCGCATTTAGTGTGCAGAACATCCATAGGAAAGCATTGAGAAGTGTTTTTAATGCGCGTGTGGCTCTGGCCATGCATACGCATTCCGCTCCACTTGAGAGCTGACGTTGGAGGGGAAGGAGAGGTCACCAGCGCCGAGGGAGCCCAGCGCTGGATTAAAGTAAGTAACTGAAGGGGCTTTAACCCCTTCAGTGCCAAGGCAGGGGGGCCCTGAGGGTGGGGGGACCTAAGGGTTATATAGTGTCAGGAAAACAAGTTTGTTTTCCTTACACTATAGTGATCCTTTAATGTCCCAAGCTTTAACACGTCCATGGTTTGGAAACAAAATAAAATAAAGAAAACAAAAGGAATCTATGTTATGTTGTGAAAGGCTAAAGTGATTAATATGGGCAATTACATTTCATTTATCCATGAGGCCAAAAGTTGCATGACATCCTCTAATAGTTATGGTACCAATAATGGTATTAGTCAATTTAAAACCGATTTGTTTTTACTTAAAAATATATATGCCACAAATTCTTCCAAAACATATTTTTCCATCTGAACAATTTTTACAATGTGCTTGCAGGTGAGTTTCTAGCTTGAATTTATTTAATATAATAGACATGAATTATTGTGAAACATCTCTATCAAGTTATCATTATTTCAGTTTTGTCTGTAAAGATGTATCGAACTATCAACATTTTTTCCACTTGCAATGTCTGCCACCTAGATAACAACTTACTTGTATCTATTTAATTTTTCAAAGAGACAAATGGTTTATTTGGTATGTTTTGTTACATTTCAGAGACAGGCAAGTCACAGTGAAGCTTTATTAATGATTTTTGAAGAAGATATTTATTGTTGGTTCCAGGCTGCATAAAATACGTTAGACAGAAAATGCAAAAATGTAAAAAAATAAATAAATTTATTTGGATATTTGTGTATCTTGACAGCTAACTATATTAAACATACTGTATATAGGCCTGCTACATGCAAATTATATTAATAGAAATATATACGGTTATATAGACAGAGTGGCTTTAACCTTCATTATTATGTTGTATTTAGAAACATTTATTTGTCATAAAATAAAACTTCAGATAGTCCATCTTTTGTAGATTTTCCCAGTTTTCTGATCTCGTACTTGTCGTCTTAAAATGCTCTAAATATTAAATTATTATTCACTCTGGTTCCTCTAATTTAAGAAATATTATTGAGAGAAATACACATACAAGTCAGTGGCACACAAATTAACTTGAGCAAACCCCCCCCAAAAAAAACCCCACTGTTTGCAACTATGCACCTAAAACCCCATAAGACTCCATTATACACCATTCCATGATGACACACAGGAAGAGAGAGAAAGGTGTGCAAATATAATTAACTCCTGCCTTGTGACCTCACTAGAGGTGTTGACCGAGTTTAGCTCATTAACATAAGAAAAGATAATCAGTCTGAAGCAAGAGGACTCATAACCTTAGGCAGAACATTTGTGTGACAAGATGTTACTATGGTGCCCACAATGTTATCTGTGCAGTGAGTGATTGATAGTTAATATTATTCCTGACAACTTGCAGCCTTCCATAGGAAAATCAATGAGTATATTCATATGCCATGCCATGCCATGCACAATACTTTTGAGAGGTTAAAAAAAATAATTTTGGGCTTGCACATCTCTCATTGAGGGGAATCTTGGCATTTCAGATCAAGAAGCTTTCATGGGTGGAGCCCAAAAATGTCCTCTGGAACTACATAAGTGAGAAATCCAGCATGGACATCATGCAACAAGGGAAACTATAAAGTATATTACCATTCTCTATTATTGTCTCTAATGTATTTGTTTGCTTAACCCCTTAAGGACACATGATGTGTCATGAATCCCTTTTATTCCGGAAGTTTGGTCCTTAACGGGTTAAAGGGACACTATAGTCACCAGAACAACTACAGCTTAATGTAGTTATTCTGGTGAGTATAGTCAGTCCCTGCAGTAAATACTGTTTTTGAGAGAAAAGGCAGTGTTTACCTAGGGACGCCTCCAGTGGTCATTCCTCAGATTATTATTATTATTATTGCCATTTATATAGCGCTAACAGATTCCGTAGCGCTTTGCAATATTATGAGAGGGGATTTAACTATAAATAGGACAATTACAAAAAAAACCTTACAGGCACGATAGGTTGGAGAGGACCCTGCTCAAACGAGCTTACATTCTATAGGAGGTGGGGTGTAAAACACAATAGGACAGGAAATATTAAATAGGGTGGGAGTAAAGCAGAGCTGGAGGAGAGAGTAGAGTGCTGCCCTTTATGAGAGCGCAAGAGACAGGTATGTGAGGTAGAGGTTAGTCTGGGAGGCCATAAGAGATGGGTTTTAAGGCACTTCTTAAAAGATGCAAGACTAGGGGAGAGTCTGATGGTGGTAGGCAGGCTTTTCCATAGGAAGGGAGCTGCCCGCGAGAAGTCCTGAAAGCGTGAGTTGGCCGTACGGGTGCGAACAACGGACAGGAGGTGGTCACGGGTAGAGTGGAGAGACCGAGAAGGGACATACCTATGGATCTGTGAAGAGATATAAGAGGGGCTAGAGTTGTTCAGTGCTTTATAGGTGTAACAGATGGCTACTTGTAGTGCTGCTGAATGGCCAGGGTGATGTTTGGCTCTGCCCCCCTCCCCTAACCCGCCTCCTTGGCTGAGATCATTAGAATTGACAATCTCAGCCAATCCAATGCTTTCCTATGGGAAAGCATTGTGATTGGCTGATATCATCACTTCTGATGATGTCAGCCAAGGAGGCAGATCAGGAGCAGAACCAGTACCAGCATACTGGAATAGTAAGAGGGTGGGCCAGATAGTGTTTTTAACACTACAGTGTAGGGAATACATGTTTGTGTTCCTGACTCTATAGTGCTCCATTGTTATAAATATGGTCATGATTTATTTTAAAAGTTCCAAGAAATATTCCATAACCTCAATAGAGTTCTTTCATATAACAGAATATGTTACTGTTTTTCTAGCACATATTTACAGCTTAAAGCATTAGGCATGGCAATTTCTTTATACAGTTCACACAGCATTGTGTTTCAAAGCTTTATACTGCTGTAGAAATGTGTCTTGGATTTTAAAAGTTCAACATGGTTACTGCTGCTTGGTGGCCCAAGGGCATAGTGATTTAGTCTCTTAACATTTTCATTTCTTTAGTGAGCATTCACATCAAGATGTAACTTCGACGTAATCTAGAAACCAACTCCAGCCTTACCTCTGATTGCCAGCCCAAACAGCACAGCAAGCAATCTAACCAGTCCTTGGAGTGCAGTTGGGTGTTGATTTCAGCCCCTCTAGCTAGCAAAACAATCACACTTGATGAATCATGCAATGTCTCTTATACGATTCATGTTCCCCCATGTCCCAATCCTAGTGATTCATGTAATAATGGAAAGGAAACTGAATTTTGTTAAAGAAAAAAAATTAAACACTTAAAATACCAGAATGAGGAAAATATTAATATTTATCATACTCTATGGAAAGTATGAAAACTTTTAGAGTTCAGAAGTTTTTATATAAAGCTTTTGAAAATCTTGGCTACATGTTTTGAACGACTGTATATCTTTTTCGTTATAATCTTCCCATCTTTAATTTAGTGAAACATGTTTCTTTTTTTATCATTGTTTTTTAATCTTTGACTCTAGACACTCATGAATCACAATTGTTTTAACTTCAGAAATTGTTCCTTATTCTTTCCTCTGTGGTTCGCTTCCTTTTTTGGCTTTTATTTATTTATTTATTTTACTTGACAATGATAATTTATTTTGTATTGCTCTGCAGACAAGGTGGGAATGAGACTGACACACAGTTTCAAGGGATCAGCTGTTCAATGATAAGAACAAACACTTTTATGCTGCAAATTACTGTTACCTAAGTCTTGCCAAATGACATGAATTTTGTAATGTTTATTTAAAAAGTCCTGGCATCTGTAAATTCAGTTATAACTTTAATCTACATATTGTGATATCAAGATAATCAGCAGCACATTCTTTGTCTGCCTTTGATCTGTCTGTGATCTTGGAAACCCAGGTTCAAATCACTGTCAGACCACCTTAGCAGTAAGTGTCCTCAGGCAAGACACTGTGAATGTGTTCAATCATAGATTGTATGCTTATTTGAGGAGGACCTTATTGTCCTCTAAAATCTCCTTTTTATAATCAAAAAGATAATTTTTGAACCCCGATCTTAGTTTAGGGCAGAGATAGGCAATCTTTGGCACTCTAGATGTTGTGGACTACATCTTCCAAAATGCTGGCAAAGCATCAAGGGTGATGTAGTCCACAACATCTGGAGTGCCAAATGTTGCCTATCCCTACTCTAAGTATCAATGTGTACCCTCAGTGGTAAGCAGTAGCAATAGGGACACCCATTATTAAGGAAAATATGAACATACAAGGAGCAAGTGAAGTCTCTGTAATTTTAATTTACATGCCTATCTTCTGGGCACATTGAAATACGCTAACTCTCCAAATACAATTAAGCAGCATTCTTTTGCAGTGGATTTTAGTAGTGCCCATAATTTGCAGTTCTTCTGCAAAGATGCACAAGGAAACAATATACTATTAGCAAAAATATATAATTTCACAAGGGGAAAATGTCACAGAAGAAGAAACATATGCATGTTCAAGTGAATGCAAACTTCTTTTATATAGGTTTTATAGAAGTTTGACCAGAGTCCAGTTTGCGACTCTTGCTATCCCAAATCCCCCATTACAAAGTCCTCTTAAAATCTTGCACTGAAGGAAACTACAGGTGGTTGGATATCCTATGTAAGTGGGATAATCTCATTAAAGCAGATTTTAGGTTGTTAGACTAAAACCAGCCAAAATGCAGTACGTTGGCTTCATTGCAGGCTCTATTTCTATTATCTATGATTCTAAACTATAAATCTCTCTGCTTTAGTGGCGGAACTTACACTTATTCATATATTTTCCCCAGATTCCTTTTGTATTTTGGTCACTCTGTGCCCATTATTGGTGCAGGGTATGTTGAATGTATTGCTTGTCTGTGCCTCTCCCCCTACCCCCTTTTTTCCCTATCCTATTGTTTCCCTAGCAGGGTGTTGTCCAGGGACACTGCCAGACCAGTTTAAAATAACTGCATTGTCTCTCCTCAATTTCCAATCAGGATCTTGGGATTTAAACCCCTGTTGTATTGTGTTGGAGACCCTATGTAGGGGACTGTGCCAAAAAGCCATGTGTGACCAAAAAAAAACCTCAGTTGACTCCCAGAACTGTGTGTCATCCAGTTACTGGGAGAATGGGCTACATTAACTAAACAGCGCTTTCTTTCCAGCTACATAGAATACCAGTGGAGATTTTGAATCTTAGTATTGCAGCTCCGCTACAATTGGTGGCAGAGTGGGATACAGACTCACAATGGAAGGAACCAACGGTTCGGTGGATAGCACCATGCGAATGGGAAACAAATGGAGACTAACTACTCCGTTCTAAAACGAACAACATTAAAGGAATTATTGGAAGCAAGAGGTAAGGTAGTCAGTAACAAGGTGAAAGCTACTCTTATTGCTGAACTGATGGAGGGAGACCGAGTTAGCAGCACTACACCTCTACCAGCAATGGAGGAGACAGAGTTTGGGAGGGAAGTAAGGACAAGGCTGGCATTTTACAGCGGGACTCAGAAGAAACAGTGACCAGAGTGATGGCACACGCACAGGCTTACATAATGGCCAGAAAGCAACAGGCAACCCAGCTACAGATGGCAGACCAGCAGTCCAGAGAGGGATCACCAGCGATGTTCACCATCCCATAGGGTAAACCAAAAATCCCTTAAAATGCCTTTAAAACTTTTTCGGCACTAAAGAAGAAATTGACGACTACCTCCAGGATTTTGAGAGATTGTGCCACCTACACAACATCAGTCATGAGGACAGGGTTCCTCTGTTGGCAGGAAAACTGTCTGGGCGCACAGCAGAGGCTTATAGGGCAGTACCCGATGAGTACAGTAAGAACTATACGTGGGTCAAGCAAATCATCCTAGCATGGTATGCCATCACACCAGACTCAAACTGACAGCGATGTCGAGAATTGAATGGGCTGGCCTCTGAAGTACAAGAATGGGTGAGGGACCGTAACCCCCTTACTCTCACGGATGCCACCCGGCTGACAGATTAGCACCACGAAGCCCGGGCCACCACAGACCACCACCCCGGCTATTTTCGAGACAAGCTATTCCTGCACAACAATGCAATGGAGATATGATCAACCCGACAACACCCCGCTTTCAACCTCCCTCCAACATTCGGTGTTACCAGTGCCAGCAACTGGGGCACGTTCAGAGAGACTGCACCCAGAACCCAAACTGGAACCGCACCTCATGGATTCGTCCTGGCCCACCACTAGTGAACAGAGCGGCTCCCCATTGCTACCAGACTGAGTCAGCAACCCACAGTTCAGCTTCTGACTCCACTGAGGAGCAACTGGGTCTCTTACATGAGTCAGGCCCAGTCCAAGCTGCCTCAGACAACACCACAGACAAACGATGTGTCTGTAGGGTTAGAATTTCCAGGGACTTCAAGATACGGGGGCCACCTTAACCCTGAAAGCACCACCTGGTACCGGACACAGCACAGCGAGGATCAGTGGCAGTACAGGTGACCGTGGGAACAAGAGTACATTTGAATTGGGGTGTGGGGCGGGAATTATGGAAGTTGGCTAAATGCAGGAGTAACACTCAGATGAGCTCCTTGTAAATGATTTAGACAAACTGAGCTTTTGTGCCCCAGCATTCACCACAGGAGGTCTACCCTTTGACCACCAGGCAGCAGGCTCGCACCGCGCACCAACACTCACACTCTGAGGCTCAGGTAAGAGATACCCCCCACCCATAGAGTACATTTCCTGGGATGCCCCTGCTGAGTTTGAAAAAGACCCCATGTTGCAAGTTTATAAGGATCGGGTCAACTCTAGTTAGGCAGTATTTGAGAGGGAGGGATACTCTTGAGACAAGGGATTACTGTACAGAAATTCAAAAAGAATAGTGGCTGGGTCCGTACAGATCCCTATGAAGCAGTTGGTAGTTCCCCAAAAATATAGGCAGGAATTACTCCGGATAGCACATGATATTCCGCTATCCGGACACCTAGGCGTCAGCAGGATCAAATACTGACCTACGCAAAACTTTCTGGCCAGGGATTTCAAAAGATATACACCAATACTTCCAGACATGTGACACATGCCAGAGAGTAGGAAAGATGGGAGACCACCACAAGGTGAAACTTCACTTTTTCATTATTTAAGAACCCTTTAGCAGTGTGGCCGTAGACCTTATCGGGCCTTTAGCGAAGCCCAGTCCATCCGGCAAGAAATATATCTTGACTGTGGTGGACTATGCCACTAGATATCCAGAGGCGGTGGCGTTGACCAATATCCACACCGAGACGATCAATGATGCTCTGATGCAGATTTTCTCTCGCGTGGGTTTTCCATGAGAGATTATTTTAGATTAGGGTACCCAATTTACAGCGGAGGTCACCCACCAGCTCTAGAGACTGCGTGGCATTAAGCCCATAGTGAACTCCCCATACCACCCACAGTCCAATGGTCTATGCGAACGGTTTAATGGAACATTAAAACAGATGCTCTGCACGTACATGGCAGGGAATGAGAGCGGTTTTTGCCGCACCTCCTATTTGCCTATCAGGAGGGGCCCCAGGAATCCACGGGCTTCTCGCCATTTGAACTACTGTTCAGGAGGAGGGTGAAGGGGCCCCTAGATCTGATTAGGGAACATTGGTAAGGAGATATTAGCACAGATGGTACTCACATTGTCCCTTATGTGTTGGAGTTTAGGGACCGCCTGAAGGTTAGTTCGCACGGCTAGGGTTAGCTCCACCAGGCTCAGAAATAGCAGCGCACTTGGTACGATAGAGGGGCCAGGGACTACAGCTTTCAAGTGGGACAAAAGGTGTTTATTTTGAAGCCAGGCCGCCTGCCAGGGCCCATACCGGGTGGTGGAACAAAATGTGCGACACCACCTATGTGATTGGCCCTTGCTCGGTATAGAGGGAGACGCATGCTCCATGTGAACATGCTCAAGCCCTACCATGAGTGAACAGAGAATGTGGTGGCTGTCTGTGCCCGAGCCTCTGAGGATTATGAGAACCTTCCCCTACCAGACCTCCTAGTGGAGGGTGATCAGACAGGTGCCCTTAAGGAGGTATAGTTAGGAGATCGGTTGAGTCCTCAGGAGCATAACCAAGTATGGCAATTGATCACGACTAAGGGGGCCATCGTCTCCAACCTGCCTGGGTACACTGCTTTGGCCACTCACTAGGTAGAAACTCCAGGACAGGAGTTTGTAAGGGGTAGTGATGTACCGAACGGTTCGCCAGCGAACGGTTCCTGACGAACATAGCATGTTCGCGTTCGCCACGGCGGGCGAACATATGCGCGGTTCGACCCGCCCCCTATTCGTCATCATTGAGTAAACTTTGACCCTGTACCTCACAGTCAGCAGACACATTCCAGCCAATTAGCAGCACACCCTCCCTAGCAGACCCTCCCACCTCCTGGAAGGCATCCATTTTAGATTAATTCTCAAGCTGCATGCTTAGTAAGAGGAGGGAAAGTGTAGCTGCTGTTCATAAGATAGGGAAAAGCATAGCTAGGTTAGGGTTAGGGTATGCTTTTTTTTTATTTGCCACGTTTATCTGCCTGTGAAACAAACATCAATTATAGATTGAATAGCAGATTGAATAGCAGTTAGTTATCTTCAAGCAGGTGTGTCAGCCCTACAGCGTGTACTCTGCCAGTACGCTGCCACCTCCTCTACTCCTCCTACTCCATCCTCTTCCATAACCTCCTCGGCTGAGTCCTCTTCTGCTGCTGCGTCTTGCTCCACATCAACGGATAGGGGACGTAACAGTGATTAAACTGATAACAATAGTACTAAACACACCACTCCTATCTGGTGGCACATTAGATTGCACGCGCAGTGCCCCAAATTTGTTGTGATCTGTGAGTAAGGTAAACGGTTGTCCATACAAGTAGGTTGCAGCTTTTTGAGGGCCCACACCACCGCTATGCACTCCTTTTCAATGGCAGTGAATATACTTCGCTGTGCAAAAGTTTACGGCTTAGATAAGCCCCGGGTTGCTAGCCACCATCTGCTCCGACTTGGCTCAATACTGCTCCCAATCCAAGCATAGAAGCGTCTGTATGGACGAGAAAGTGTTTAGTTGGATCAGGAGAAGAAAGTACAGGTGATTTAATGAGCGCCGTCTTGAGCTGTTGGAAGGCCTGTTCACATTCTGGGGCCCATACTACTATCTTGGGGAGGTTTTTACACGTTCCTATATGGCACTTACTGGGCTTTAGGGTCAGTCCGGACTCCCTAATCCGGTCTATTACAGCTCCTATGTGGGTCAGGTGTTCGGGCCAGGAGCAGCTAAAAATGTCTATACCATCCAAGTAGGTGTGTATCAGGGATCCTTAGGACAGGTGTCAATCCATATCTGCCAAGTGACCCTATGTAGGGGGAACAGTCTCTATTCTGCTCTGTGTCAGTGTGTATCATGGTCTCTGAGACAGGTGTCAATCCATATCTGCCAAGTGACCCTATGTAGGGGGAACAGTCCCTATTCTTATCTGTGTCAGTGTGT
>OW240912.1:314624773-314713454 GCA_933207985.1 Pelobates cultripes | reverse complement strand
TAATTAATTTATTGTATTTATTTGTTTTGCTTCCTTTACACAGGGATCGGGACCTAATTGATAAGGGGCATCAGGGCCGTAGTGTTTTTACTACAGTGTTTTTTTTAAAAGTACCAGGTTTTTGATCCACTCCTTGGACCCTCTGTTCTATGTTCCTCGGATTGATGGGTGCTAGAATAAACTTACAATTAGCTGCTTTTATAAATGTGATGCTTGGTTTATCTGCCAAGCTATGGCTTAGCTACGGGTATCTCTTAAATATGGGACAATATCAAGATTTCAAAGACTGGTTCAAAATTAATGTGTTGCAAATCTTTACCTGATATTTGATTTTGACCGTTTTAATTTTAATCTTCATTTTATATTTTCAATTTTTATATTTAGGAGTATTTTTGATTATATCTTTATCCATTTCTCTAACATTAAATATATCACTCTTATTTTTATATCCAAATAGGGTTTTTATTAAATTATCTGGTATCAGTTATACAACATTTACATTGCACTACATGTCTTTCTGTCTTTTCCCACAACTAACGCTAATAATATTGGTGTTAAACAGAGTTGAGCGAATCCGAACTGTAAACCCGAACATTACGATTTTTGGCCCTCGGACCCGAACACGGACATTTCAGTGTATGTTCGGGTTCGAGTTCGGTGTTCATCGACTTAATGACGTGTTTTGAAAAAAAATATTCCCCCCTCCCAAACCCTTACCCACGACGCACGAGTAGGGGCTTTTAAACTAAAGGGGGACCTATTGTGGGGGGGCACCTATTGTCCTCACCCCGGCCCCCAACCCTGAGCGGCAGGTGGGGGCCCTAAATATCAATAAGGAGGGACCTATTGTCCTCCCCCTCGGCCCCTACCACTAAGCGGTGAGTGGGGGCCCTAAATAAAAATTTAACACCCCCTAGATGACTAGGGGTCCCCAAACCTCTAGCACCCCCTCCCAAAAAAATATAACCCATATCTACCCCCCTCATTCTAAAAATAATGAGGGGGGCACCTTATCTAAATACCTAAAAAAAAAAAAAGTACCATTTGATGTCTTCTTTCTTCTAAAATCTTATTTTTCCAGCCCCAAAAAAGGCCTAATAAAAATGCATAATAACTGACGCACTTTAAATAATGTAGGTCTTTCCTTTGTCAAGAGCTATCCTTACGCCGAAACGCGCATTGAGCACTTTTGGTGCCAATGTTCGACATTTGATTTTAGGTTCTGGGAGAGTTAGTCTGCAAGAGGTTGTTTTATTTGACGTGGAAGTGGGGTTTACTAGGCAGGCTGCCTCGAAGAAGCTACAGGAGATAGGGGCTTTGGGTATCGACCTAGCAGGCTGCCTTACAGTAGCATCAGGAGATAGGGGTTTTTGGAATCACCAACAGGTTAGTGACAGCCAGCGACTGTGACCGGATATTGGTATTTAACAAACTCCTTATAACTTCTGTAATTGAACGATTTGGCAGTTAGTACTTTGAAGCATTTGATGCATACGTAACAACTACAATATACAACAAGCTGGATAGTCACTTGTGTGTAGTGATTCTAACACTTCAGCCAGTTTTGGCGGTACTGCCCCTAAATGCACTGTTTTTAGACAAGCCCCCTTTCTTTTTTTCTCCCAATGATCCCCTCCTCTATTTTGTTTGAAGTTGTGTAGATCGTGTCGATGCCATGGTGAACCCTTTGATTAATATGGTCTAAGGGATGGACAAGAATACCTATACTTTGTAAACTGTGTATAAAGTCCACTTAGCAACACTATCTAATTAGAACAACTATGTATCCATTAGTGTGTGGTGGCTAACAGACTTCGTTTTACTGGAAGTTAGGTATCAATTCAAACGTGATACAGTGTATATCACTGTTTATTGTTGATTTGTCTGTCTGACCATATTCAGTTTACTCCTTAGTAGTGATGTGGGAGGGTCTGGGACGGAGGGTCTGCTGCTGATTGGCTGGAATGTGTCTGCTGACTGTGAGGTACAGGGTCAAAGATTACTCAATGATGAAATAGGGGGCGGACCGAACAGCGCATATGTTCGCCGTCCATGGCGAACCGTTCGGGACATCACTACTCCTTAGTTTTGGTTCAATTTTTTAGAACCTCTACAGCCACTAATTACTTGTACCTTGATACTCTGGAGGTATCGATTTACTGAACTATTAAATTACTCAAATTTGAGAATACTTATAATAGCTATTAAAATCCTCTTACTGCTTGAAGTGGCCATTGAGACTACTTTACCTAGAATTTTAAAGGTGTATTATCACTCTGTTTATTCACAATGTCACATTTGTTTGGGTTTTGGTTTTTCACATAGAACGTTCTAGTTAGGTTCTTTATATTTTAATATCCTAATATTCAGCTTTAATAAAGGTTTATACCACCTATACGAATTTTTACTTTTAAAGGAACTTCTTTTGGTGGAGTGGGAGTCCGCAAACTTTAAGTGGGTGGTCGTCCCATCCTGCTTTATTTTTCATCTATACCAAAGGCTTATACCATATTTATGAATACTTAATTTGTTTAAAGGTTCTCGTTTATGGAGGAGGGACACCCCACATATTTGTGAGGAGTTATCCTGACTCCATTTAGTAGTTTCTGTTCAATTTACTTTGGGTGATGCCCTTGAGTTCCTCTGTAACCGATTAGGAGGCACCAGTGCTGACTAGTGTAGCCCTGTTGCCTCTTCTTGTGTGGCTAATATTAGTGTTAATTAAAGTAAGCATAATCTTATTCTGTACCTTTACGTAGGCACTTCTTATCAAATATTTTGGATAATATTTCTCCCAAACTCGACTCATTAAAATCATAGCTTCCCTATCAAAATCTCAATATCAAGTACAATTACATCTTAGATGTAGAAATTGGCCATGGGAATATTATTTATCTATTGTGATTGGTGTGCACTGCTATAATGTAAATAACCATTGGCCTTTACTGTCTTCTGAAAGGCATTTATGACCATACGATCATTCTGTCTTCTCAACAGTTGATCTAGAAATGTATGTTTTTCTCCTGTCCGATATTATGAGTAAAGGAAAGGCCAAAGTGATTGGAATTGATCCAAACTAAAAAAATCCTTAATACTATCAATATCCCCGTATCAGAAGATTGGGACATCATGAATGAATCAACAATAGATTGCATCTCCACAGGTTGTCCTACCAAATGTAATTTCCCATGACCCATGAACAGAGTTCATATGAAGGTACACAGTTAGCCCCATCCCTGCTCCCTGTATCTGTAAAAATAACTGTTTATAAAAGGAAAAGTAAGTGTATGACAGTACAAACTGAATAAAGTTGACTAAAATATCCACTTGGTGTTTGGGCAACAAATGATCATTGTATTGACACAAAATGCATGCTTAATATTTGTATAGAGGGCATTTACATTTATTGTTACCCACTCAACCCAATCATCTTATTGTTACCCAATCATCTCCACAGTCTTTCATGCCATCTTTATTCCAGGTTTGGAATAAATTTCCCAGGGCTTCCATACCTTTGTGAAGGTCTTTGTGGTCTACCAGACTTGAGCAGTTAATTTATCCATTAAATAGGTATCTTTAAGTTTTAGTATTACTGTTGTTACGGGGGTGTTTTCGGTTAAAGCCAGAATTGGAGGAGAAGCCTCCTGGCCGGCAGGGTGAGTTTGTTGAGAACAGCCTGTTCTGTAAAAATATTTATATTTCTATTTATAACTCAAATATTTGTTTTAGTGTTAATCTTGATTTAATTCTTATGTAGAGGGACTTGCATCACTTGACAATTATTATTTTAAGCCAGCATAAAAAACGTGACTACATGATCACACTGATCAGACTCCTTCTCTTCTCCACCTGAACAGATCGTCCAACTGCCTGTGTAGAATTCAGGCATGCCCAAGCATGTCCAAAGCTATTAAATGAGACAGTTGTCTCAAAGTGATTCAAGTCTCTTTAAAGTATACTTTTTCTATTTATTGCTTTTTTCTCAACATATTAGATGCATGCAGGAAACAAAAATAATGCTGTTACTTTTGCTGTATGTCTGAACATTATTGCAAATCTGGTTTGTGTATTCTAAACATTATTGCATACCTGCTTTTATAATTTAAATTTGAATTAAGATGATAAATGAACTAGCCCAAAAATGTATTTTTTTTTAATCCTTTTTAAATATGCTGGGTCTAATCTAACATTCAGAGCATATTGTTTCCATCCTGTTTTATTTGTGATTCTATGGTTTCATACCTGTTTTATGTTACTCATTAATAATTCATTCATGTAAAATCATTGTAGTGTAATTGGATTAGCCATTGATTTTGAGAGGGAAAAAAAAAGAAAAAAGTGTATAAACAAGCCTGATGTAAAACAACTGCAACTGTTTTTATCAATCAAAAACTGATTGAAAGCATCCTGTAAAGAAAAGAATGCATTTCCTAGGATGCATAGAGGCTTCACCATCTGTCCAACCTCTCAGATTTACTGCCCTGGATATCTTCATATTTCACCCTACTGTCCCTAAAGGAACATAATTTTAAACAGGGCAACATTGAAAATACACTTCAGTAACATCTGAAGGTCTTACGTTTATATACAAGGTCTTAAAATGGTGTGTGATGTGCCTAACATATCAGCTCTATTTCATGTTGTGAACAGAAGGAGGAACAATGCAAGTGTAGTGAGAGAGAGAAAGAATAAAATCAATGATGAACAGAAGGCAGGGAATTTCAGATAATGCTTGAAGGTTCAGGCACCTACCTTAATATTTCAGCCATCCTTGATTAAACTGGTTTTCGAAATTAATGCAGAAACCCTATGCACTACATTCAATACATGCTTCAGGCTAAACTCTTGTCAATCTCAGTTGTTATTATTGTAAGTTCTTCTTTTCAGATTGCATGCCTTGAAAGCCAAAATGATTAATATTCAGGATAACAAAGCTTGACATAGCTTCACATTTCTTCACAATATTTAAATAGCATTATTATATTATATTTTAAAGTTTAAAAATCACTTAATTGTTTTAATTATTTTATTAATTAATTTGCAAATGTCAAGTGACCAATTATTGCTTAACAAATTCAATAAATTAAAATCTTCACTGTTGTCAGCTTTAAAAACAAGTTATTTCAGGTCACTACAGCTGCATGAAATTGACTGATACATGACCTATTAATTAAGCTGAGTATTGGAAAATATATACAGAGTTAACAAAATGACAGCTAAAATCAGTAGTGGCAAATGTTTTGAGTTCACTGAAATCAAGTACCAAAACAAAAAGGGCCTAGACCCAGAGGCGGCTGCTGAAGTGACAGAGTGGCACTTCCCCCTAAAATTGAAATCTGCCATGTGACTAGTTGGATTACCTGACCCAATGAGGTGTCAGGCCCTATATAAAAGTATAACCTATAGATAGATATAATTATAGAAAACAACACTTTAAAATGATCTGTCTCCAGTATCCACCCTATGATGACCCAATATGAAGCTAATGGATGAAAAAGGAGGAATATAATACACAATACACATACTCATATAATCATATGAGTAGTACTCACATCATTATTTGTAGTGCTCACAAAACAGGCATCTCTCTTGTGTTCAAATGCAACACCACAAAGCATTCTTGAGCAGGTGCAGGCATGGGGAAAAATTTTAGACAAAGTCCAGGGAGATTCCTTTCTTGTTAGATAACCTCAATGGCTCCATAAAAGAATAGAAAATGTTCATAAGCATAAAACTGAAAAAGTTAAACCAGCTTTAGAAATATGTTAAAAATTACCACACATATTTTAAAATGGCATTGATACAGCCAAGTGAACAAAAAGGTTGTATTGTGTTGAAGTAAATCTAATGGTTCACCAATCCATTGGCTTTCTTCTAATAAAGTGTTTGTATTCACACCTTCGCCTTTCCTCTCGTGCTCTTTGTCACAGCTTCAACACAGTTCATCGGAATAGACTTCTGGTGAAATGTGATGTATGAAACTGCTACTGAGAGATGACCTACAAATCCCATAAACAACTAAGTAATGGTAAAGTATCAGTTTCTATAATCTATAATAAGAAGCTCCTGGTCTGTGAGAGGTACTCTGTTGCTGCTGTGAATGCTAACCTGTTACTTACTTATTTTATTTAATGTATTTTCAAATTTTTTGTGCATTGTCTGCGTATGTCAGTTGTGACTTTATCTTGAAATATATTCTGCATAAAGGACCACATTATGCCTATACTTTGCCTTTACAAATGTAACCATAAGCAAATTAATTTTTAGTTCCTTATATGACAATATTGCTATCACTATATTGAAAAATAATCACTTTGTTTAATGACTTTTGTGTAGGTGTTAACATTAGTTTTTGGAATGTGACAGACGATACAATGGAAATTGGCATTATGTAAAAAGGGCAGATAGAAAGTGAGACTCAAATGCCACTTCATGTTATATACAGTATTATTAGAAATTATTGAAATCCTTTTGTAAAAGTATTTTAAAAGGATTGAAGATATCTGTGCTTTGCTACAGTGATATGCAGGCGTGTGCATTAATGTAGAATGAAATTTAAAAAAGGAACAAAGGCTAAATGTATTCTCAGTTCAGTTTAATTATAATGATTATTAACGCTTCTATTAAACTGTGAGTACTTTAGATTGGTATTTAAGCGTGCACAGCTCATATAAAGAAATAAAGGAACAATGTGCATATTATATATAATGAAAATGATACAGGTTATGGTTGTCATATGTAATGTTCTAAATATCCAGCTTCTTACACGGTAGGAAAGGATTAAGCATTAAAGTAAGGCATCTTTAGAACCAAGGAACCATGTATATAGGATGAGGAGGCAAAAAAGGGCAACGGAGGAGGGTTCACAAAGAGACACACAGAGGGTTTAGGGGGGACAAAGAGACAAACACAGGGGCTGGGAAAGAAGAAAAAGAGCCACACAAAATGGTTGGGGGAGAAACAGATGCACAAAGGGGATGGGGAAGAAAGAGACACACAAAGGTTTGGGGGACAAAGAGGCACACAAAAGGGCTAGTGGGACAAACAAACACACAGAAAGGCTGGGAGAAAGAGACACACAAAGGTAAAGGGGAAAAATAAACACACAGAGGTTTGGGCAGAAACTGACACCTGCTGAAGGAAGAATGAGACTTAGTTATTGTTAATGACATGGGTGAACAAAGAGATGTCATGTCCCAAATTGTCATTACTGTGGCTCAAAGTACTAGCTAAACTATTATTATCAAATCCTCACAAATAGTCAAAGCCATTTGTGTGGTGGGCCATTATTGCTCCTGTCTCAAGAGTTGGCTAGCCCTTACACTATGGTGAAAAAGCCTAGCAGTTATAGAAACATAGAAACATAGAATGTGACAGTAGATAAGAACCATTCGGCCCATCTAGTCTGCCCAATTTTCTAAATACTTTCATTAGTCCCTGGCCTTATCTTATAGTTAGGATAGCCTTATGCCTATTCCATGCTTGCTTAAACTCCTTTACTGTGTTGACCTCTACAACTTCAGCTGGAAGGCTATTCCATGCATCCACTACCCTCTCAGTAAAGTAATACTTCCTGATATTATTTTTAAACCTTTGTCCCTCTAATTTAAGACTATGTCCTCTTATTGTGGTAGTTTTTCTTCTTTTAAATATAGTCTCCTCCTTTACTGTGTTGATTCCCTTTATGTATTTAAATGTTTCTATCATATGCCCCCTGTCTCGTCTTTCCTCCAAGCTATACATGTTAAGATCCTTTAACCTTTCCTGGTAAGTTTTATCCCACAATCCATGAACCAGTATAGTAGCCCTTCTCTGAACTCTCTCTATGGTATCCATATCCTTCTGAAGATACGGTCTCCAGTACTGTGTACAATACTCCAAGTGAGGTCTCACCAGTGTTCTGTACAATGGCATGAGCTCTTCCCTCTTTCTACTGCTAATACCTCTCCCTATACAACCAAGCATTCTGCTAGCATTTCCTGCTGCTCTATTACATTGTCTGCCTACCTTTAAGTCGTCAGAAATAATCACCCCTAAATCCCTTTCCTCAGATGTTAAGGTTAGGACTCGATCATATATTCTGTACTCTGCCCTTGGGTTTTTACTTCCAAGATGCATTATATTGCACTTATCCACATTAAATGTCAGTTGCCACAATTCTGACCATTTTTCTAGTTTAACTAAATCATTTGCCATTTGGCTTATCCCTCCTGGAACATCAACCCTGTTACATATCTTAGTATCATCAGCAAAAAGACATACCTTACCATCAAGACCTTCTGTAATATCACTAATAAAAATATTAAAGAGAATGGGTCCAAGTACAGATCCCTGAGGTACCCAGTCCTCCTGCTTCACTGAAGTATAACTTGCATCTTTAAGTTAGATTTCTGAATTTCATCTGTCAATGTCAATGCAGGATGTGCAGTACACAACTGTGTAGGAACCCTGTCAAATAACTTTGACAATCTTAATGGCTTTGTCAATGACCACAAACCAAACATGCAGATTTGTGACCGACTGCTCTCAGTCACAAATCTGCTCAGTTTGACTCAATTCACCTGAGTGCCTATAGTTTAATAAAGTGTTTTAACTTACTACTTCAGCATGTAGCATGAGAGGTCAGTAACATTTCTTTGCTACATAAACACTCCAACCCTGACATGCTGCTAAGGACCTCCTCCTCCACTAGCAACACTATGACTAAGCAAAGTAGGCCGCCACCAGTGTTTCGACTTCTAAAAGACAGCGCCAACATTTATCAGAATTAGTATTATTTATTTTATGCAGTGTTTGTGGTACTTTATACCATCTGGTTAAGAGCTTATATGAGTTCTCATGAATTATCACTGAGATTGAACATTTATGAGTTATTTCAGTTGTTTTATTCCATTGTTCATCTAAAAATGTTAATCCCAAATATTTTTTCTATTTCCTAATATAGTATGGTTTGGTAGAAACTTCATTATCTTTTAAGTTTCTATATGCGTAGATATCATTCCTCTCTGGGAGTCTTGTACTCTGCACATTTGCTCAAAAAAGGTGTAAGTTTTTGGGATGGGGGCTCTTTGTTGTAAAGTTGTTAAAAAATTATGTACTTGATTTTCTATATTGAATCTTTGGAAATTTTATTCTGAAAGTTTATTTAAGATCTTATAATCGTTTATAAAATCACCTATAGTGGGAAATAGAATTTTAGATGTAATAAATCTATCAAGATTTCTTCTATCTAGGCCAGGGGTAAATTCCAAATTATAGCAGAGCAAGATCGTTAAATAATTTCTAGAAATAATACTATTTTCTGTATTGGTTTCCTTTATAATTTTACATGAACAATTGGATGAGATCTGTCATCCAGAGTCTGTTGGGTATCATATTACCAGGTGACCAAGTGAATGGGAATATTGAATTTGTTTTGTTCTGATTTCACACATAACTTTTTCCCATTATTCCAACTTATGACTCTGGACAAGTGGATAGATTTGTAATAATTCTCCATGTCTGGTAAACCTATACCTCCCTCCTTTTTGATTTAATCATATGTTTAAAGCTCAGTCTAGGATTTTTCCCTTTTCAGATAAAATGTTTGATCATATTATTATATAATACAAAGTAGTTTTTAGGGATGTTTATTGGTACTGTTTGTAGGGAATATAACAGTCTAGGAGTGAAGTTCATTTTAACTACGTTGATTCTACCAAACCATGAAATATTAAGCTTGGTCCATTTTTGGATATCTTTTTTAATCTCCTCTAAGACTTTTAATTAGTTAAAGTTATAAAATCTTTGTAGTTTATCTGTAAGATAGGTTCCAAGATATTTAATTTTATTTTGAACCCATCTGAAGGGGAAAGAGTTTTGGATAGTATTAACAACATTCTTAAGAATTGATATATTTAATATCTCAGATTTTGATAGATTTATCGTATAAACTGCGAGTTCGCCATAGATTTCCAACTCTTTGCCAATATTTTGAAGACTTATTTGAGGTTTAGTAACAAAGAATAAAAGATCATCGACAAAAGCCAAAATTTTAACATGTTTATCTCTGACTTCTAGGCCAGTAATATCTAGATTATTCCTTATAGCACATAAAAAGGTTTCCAAAACTAAAACAAACAATATTGGGGATAAGGGATATCTCTGCCATGTGCCATTCGATACAAACTTTTGTTATAGGAGTATGATATAATGTACTTATCCTTTTGATCAATTTAGATCCTAAACCTATGTGTTCTAAAACTTTAAATAGGAAGGACTAATTCACCCTGTCGAATGCTTTTTTCAGAATCTGTTAATAAGATTAAAGATTGGATTTGTGATATTTTTCCTTCATTGATCATATTAATCACATTAGTTGTTGCATCCCTTGCTTCCCTATCTGGAATAACTCCTACTTGTTCAATACCAATTAGGTTGGTTAATGAATTTTTTAATCTTTCACTGGAAATTTTTGAAAAGATCTGAATATCACCGTTAAGTAGTGTAATTGGTCTATAACTTGTACATAATTCTATGTCTTTAGAATTTAGGAACAACTATGAGTTGAGATTCCTGAGACTGGGGGGGGAATTAGTGTCTACTGCCATTGCTTTGTATAATTTTAATAAATAGGGACCTAGAATATCTACACAAGTTTTATAATTGACCATTGTAAGTCCATCAAGGCCAGGACATTTACCGTTTGGATAGTTGTTTTTATAATGTTTGTTATTTCTTCCAAGGTAATAGGTTGATCTAAATAATTTATTGTGTCTTTATTTAATCTAACTTTTAAATGGTTCTTTAAGTATTGGTCTATCTTTTTATTTCTTTGTTTTATATTTATATTCTTGTTAAAAGGTAGATTGTATAGTTCTTTATAATATTGTGAAAATATTTCCACTATTTGTTCTGTTGTATTGAAAATACGTTCCCCTTTTTTAATATTTTAAATATAATTCTGTGTCCTCTTTTCTTTTAGTAATCTAGAGAGGAGTTTATCAGCTTTATTACCAGATTCATGAAAATTACTTTGTATCAACATATAGTTTATATGAACCCCAAGTAACAATTTGACCTCTAATAACCACCTTATGGGCCTCCCAAATGTATGGGACTGATAAATCTGGTGTATAATTTTCTTTGGAATATTGGATTATATGTAACCCAAAATTATTTATTGCTTCTTTTGATTTTAATAAATTATCGTTTAATCTCCAGTTACTTGGTTTCATTTCTAAAAAAAGGGATTTTCAATCTTCTTATTAAAGGAGAGAGATCTGTCCATGTTTTGGTTCCTATGTCTGTGCTTTCCTCAAGATGTAAAAATCTGTGTGCAATGTAGAAATAGTCAATTCCTGAATATCTCTTGTGTGGAACAGAAAAAAAGGTACAGTCTTTAATGGACAGGTTAAAAACCCTCCAGATATCTATAAATTGTAAGTTATTTAATTATTTTTTAAAATGTTTAAGTTTTGAGTATTTAAAAGTAGAGGAGCCTGTAGAGGTATCTAGATTGTTGAGTCTTTATATACTGTTACACTTAAGGGAAAGCCCCACTGAAAAAAAGATTTATTTTTCCTTAAGCAGGTCGGTAATACGTTTTAATTTCTTCCTCTCTTACAGGGTTATGCAAGATATGTCTGGTAGTATCTGAATCTTCTCTTTGTCCTGTTCCAGGAATTGTCTTGCTTTTTAAAGATTATCTTCTTTGATGTTGTATGAGTGAAGACAGCAATTTATATCCCTTGGGCTATCGGAGAGTCTTTTAGGGTTTAAAGCCCTGTGAGCTCTATCAATTAGTATTTCTGAGGATTCTTCTTTCTTCATAATTTTATAAAACACACTTTTTAAATATACAAGCAAGTCTTCTGGCTTAATTGATTCTGGGGTCCTTAGACTCTTAAATTACACCTTCTACTTCTGTTTTCTATATATTTAATTTGCTGGGTCAGGTTTTCTATTTATAATGTTTGGGTGTTTTTAAGGGTTTAAAAATTGCTCATGGCCTGGTGCAGGGTTGGCTGGTCTGACTCAATTGTCTGTATCCTATCACCCAGGTGCATTAAGTCCTCCTTAAGATATTTCAGTTCATCTTTTATTAATGATTTAATCTCATTTGTTGCAGATTCCAGATTATTGACCTTCTCCATAGTGCAGTTTAAATCTTTATTTTGTAATTTAGTCACATATACAAAATCCCTCTTGTACCCCTTTATCTTTGTAACAGACACCCTTGATCCCTAACTGTGTGCCTCCGGCAATCACTGCTTCCTAGTGCTTACTGAGTACCACAAGCATTGCACCATACACCATCAGCACTGTAGTCCCCACTTCCAGCGTTACAGCTTGGCCGGGGTCTCGTTGTCCTCCACCCACCCTGGACCCATGACCAGGACCCAGCTTCATGTGTGTAGACCTCTCCTCCAAGAGAGTGTAGCAATATGCTCTTAAAAGAGTATGTGATTATAATCCCAGGAGAGTATAGTGATATAACAATCCCCAGAGTGATACAGCCATTCCCCCCCACACATGAGATGAGACTCTATGTTGAGGGTAAGCAGGAATTTGTTTATTGGCAGCCACAACTGGCCTTATATGCAGGTCCCCATGCAAGAGGCACTCCCCCCTGGATCTAAGAGTAGACTGCAGTAAAAACATACACATGATTACATTGGCTCTCAGGTCCAGGACCCTCCCACATAAAACAAGATAATCCCTCCTCTGTGCCAGGGAGATAATTGAGTCAGGCACAGTATTAAACTCAATTATCTCCAGGCACAGAAAACATATATTTTTACAAAAAAAAACAAAATACCATTAAACACACAACATCCCCTGATAGCCCTGTTCTGGGTGACAGCATATCCCAAAATCACCCAGATCGGTTCAGGGGTTCGGGTATTTCCTGGAAGTCATAAGTTACCGACCAGACGCATGGTCCCATGCCCAAAACAGTTCCAGAGAATCAGGGCTTGTGGTAGGTCTAGTTCGGTAGTTTAAAAACCGAACAAACTACCGAACAAAGTCAATGTTCTGACCCTGGAGCTTGTTCTCCTTGTTCGTGGGAACATTTCCACCAAACAGTGCCCTTCTAAGTTGTGCAGAACCGAACACAGGCAATCTTGGAAGTCTAGCGGTGTTCGGGAGTTTCAGTGTCTGAAAACTGTTTCATGAACTTGACGACCAAGCACCGCTGCCTGCGTTCACGGGAACAGCGGCCACCCAGACGAACACTTAGAAAATTGCGGTGGAAAGTGTTACAAACTGTCAAGAACCAAGTCTGTTCACATCATTTTTAAAGGGCCCATAGTCTTTTGACAGCAGGCTGGCAAGCAGGCCCCTCCAAGAACACGTGGCAGAGGCATTTCTGCAACAACCTCAAACCTCTGTCGGTATCTGTAGATTTCTCAGGAGTTCCAGTTTTCCCATAGTTTTCCCATAGGGTTTTTATTTCCCTGTTCCTTGCCAGAGGTACTGATAAAATCTGCAGCCATCTACTCCTTATCAGTACGCTGCTCACCATAAAAAAGGTCATATACCAAATCTTCGATCACTCTCACCTCGCCTCCATTGGCTGTTTGTACTCCCGTATCTGAAGAAGTTGCACCAGACTTGGTAGGTAAGAGGTTAATGGTAGGTAAGATCTTAGATTAGAGTAGTAGTTGGCATAGAATTGGGATTCTTCTAAGTCTTAAACATGTAGTTTTGGTAAATGTGTTTAGGAGTGGGGACAGGTCAGACTCCGATGGGGAATTAGGATAATTCAATCTCAATGCACCTGTCTCACTTTGCTGATTGGTTCATGCTCAATACATGTGGTCAGTGCTCAGTGCAGATCCAATCAGGCAATCAGTTAGATCAGTTAACCTACACGGCTCTCTCAGCTCACAGCTCGTGGTTCACATGGTGTGCATAGCTATGGAGCATCTCTCCTCACATCCGCATCAGCTTCCCGGACACACCGAACCCTCCACAAGAGATGGATTTTACACCCACGGGGATAGAGGCTATAATTAAGGAGATATGGGCTGTAGTAGGGAGCTAGGGACTGCAGTGCAGGGAGAGAAGCTGCAGTAGGGAAGTTAGGGGATGTAGAAGTGCACAGGGGTGTTGGGGGACACACAGATTGTGGTCGGGGCACAAGGGCTGTGTTATGGGGACAGGGGCAGTAGAAGGGGGAAGAGGCGGTAGTGGGAGAACAGGGGCAGTAGAGGACGGGCAGGGGCAGTAGAGGGGGAACAGAGGCAATAGAGGGGGCACAGGGGCAGTAGAGAGGACACAGGGGCAATAGAGGGAAGAGTTGAGCTATAGAGGGAACACAGGAGCAGTAGAGGAGGCAAATAGGAGATAGAGGGGGGATAGGGGCAGTAGAGGGGACCCATGGCAGTATAAGGGTCACATATGCAGTAGAGGGGGCACAGGGGCTGTAGAGGGGGCACAGGATCTGTAGAGGGGGCACAGAGGCAGTAGAAGGAGTCACAGGTGCAATAGAAAAAACACAAGAACAGTAGAGGGGGCACAGGGGCACTAGGGGATGGCACATGGGCTGTAGAGGTGGCACAGTGGCCTTAGAAGGGGGCACAGTGGCATTAGAAGGGCACAGGGGCCATAGAGGGGGACACAGGGCAATAGACAGAGTACACAGGGGCAGTGAGGGCTGCACAGGGGCTGATTAAAAAACAAAACAAAAGAATCCCAAACCTTTTTGATTAAAAAACAAACTCTAAAGTATTCCCCCCCCCCCCATCCTGAGGTCTACCTTGGTTGCGGGGGATCTTATCCCTGGTCGTGGGACTGCCTGGAAAGGAGCTGGAACCTGGAGGATGGGGGAAGAGCCGGAGCCTCCATTGGGGAGTCTTGGGGAAAGAGCGGTGAGCCGTCAGACTTCACTGCCAAGCTGCTGGCTGCAGGTAGAGTAAGGTAGGCTGTAGTGATTTTAAAAATCCCCAGAGGCAGTGGATTCAGATTTTTGTGCCCCCCCCCCCCTGCTCTGGCACCATAAGGCAGCTACCTGTTCCACCTCATGGATGTGCCTGCCCTGAACATCCCATCTGGTAGGAGTGGTAGTAATGAAGAAATTACTGATAGTGTTAATTGGTTAAACAGAGTCACATACAGTACAAGTGGATGTTTTGCCTGTTCTAGTACTTTCTCTTTCTGATTCTTACTCCACTAATACAGACTTGTGATGTCTTTGCAGATGTTGGTAAATACTCTTGACTTTATGAAACACTACACTTCACAAACCTCAGTCACTGCATATTACTCACATACTTACACAACACACAACAAATTGAAAATAGTAAAGGAATTTCTTTCTACACTTAAACCTAATAAAAACATTAAAACTGTAAATTGGTGATCGCAAGCTGGTGTTAAGTTTTAATGGATAGCAGTAGGACACTGCAATAACTGTACCCACCTGTCTCACACTAGGAAAGCAGAAATAGACTATCTACCATTTAATGTTTGTGTGGTAGATGTGGTGGCTGTCACTTCCAAACACCCTTGACAGACCAAAAAGTTAGGCAGCAGTAATAATAGCCCATGACTCAAATGGCTTTGACTATCAACTGGGGTGTGATGACTGGACAATAATAGGGCAGCTGGTATCAGTTCTTGTCAATTTATGACAGAAACTTTGAGTCACAGTAATGCCAGTTTATGACATATAATTTCTTTGTTCACACATGTCATAAACAAGATGCATGTGTTCCTGGAAAATATGTGTCAAATAAAGGTTGACTACTATTTATATTATTACATATCTAACTGCCTCCTGACTTACTACAATCAGAATGAACATTCTATTATTTGTGCTCTTTCAAATTACAATAACAATCTCTTATGTGTTTGATATATATAGCATGATTTATAATTATTAATAAAAATTTTACAAATAATTCACAGAGCATAAAAAAATAAATACTAGCCTATTTTGACACAGGCATCTTATCCATCAGTTCCTCCTCTTGACATGCTATTATGTCTCTTGTGTGTCTTTACCCCTTTCTTATTGTTTGTAAGCTTGTTAGAGCAGGGTTTTCTTCACCTCTTGTGTAAATTATTTGACAATTACTTGTTGTCAAATACCCCTATTGTATTTTTTGTATTGACTGCAGAATATGATGGCGATATATACATGCTAATAATAATAATAATAATAATAATAATAATTGTTATTTAGAACATGTAATTTTGTACATATTGTTTTAAACTGTGCAGAGTATATTTGCAAAGCTTGCCTCTTGCTGTTTTACAAAAATATTTTGCATTTTAAATACATTTAGATTCAAAGGGAAGTTTGGTTGTTCGGTTTCTTTTCCAAGCTTTTCTGAGGTTTGAAATTTGAAAAAGAGATGTGTGGGAAAGTCATGTTTGATTCTAGTAAGAAAATCATAAATGTTTTTCCTCATTGGATGCACATATATGCTTGTATTGTGATCCATGTATATGCACTAGAAACTTTTAAAAAAATTGTTAGTGTAGCAATAATGGCTTTGTAAATTGTTTTAAAAATTCTACAATTCTACATGAATGATTCATAGAGAGCTTTTAAAATACTGCTCTGTAGCTTAGTACTAAAGAACAGGATGGCCTCACAATTAAAGAGAGCATAGGGGCCAACATTATGGTATTTTTACACTTAAACCATGTCTGCACTGAATGTTTGGCTTTGAGAGATGAAGGGTTATACAATGAAAACAGCCATGGAATGGATTTCATTATTTATTTTACATCTTTATATATTTTGCACTGCAGCTATGAATAGTAAATGGAAAATATAAGATCGTTTTAAACGAAAGAGGAGACAATGTGTCTACAGAACACATTTTAGTTGTTTTTTTTTAAAGAAGTATGTGTTATTGATATCTGGAGTACTTGGGAAGTATATCTCTTAGTAGCGTAATAGATAATCATCATCTTAACCCCTTCAATACCACAATCAAGTATAAATGTTTTAATTTGTATGTGTTTTGCAGAATTACATTTAGTCCATAAAGCCTCACACAGCCTCATTTATACTCTATTAATGTTACAAGCCTATAGTGGAACAAATTTCTTTGCCAGTAGCCACCAATCACTAATTTCTGCACGTTTGCTTAAAATAAAAGCTCACCCCATGCTCTGAAACAGTAAAGGAAGGATTAATGAGTAATAGCATTCCTACAGTCAGGGAGAGTAGAGGAATGAATGAAATGTACCATTTCACTATCAGCATTATATTAGCAGTCCAGAAATTGTGAAAGATTGCTATAGCAATCTTTTTTTTTTTTTACAAGAAATATATGATTTAACTGTATTTACTGTATATGGGTATTACGCAAACATGTAGACATACAGTTTCACATTCTGTTGACATTTTCAGTATGCTGTACTGCTAGTAACACATTCAGGGTTTTGACCATTTTTATTGATCAATTTTGTTAAATCTGCTTTATGTGAAAAAGGTTGCATTTTTTGCTTCTATACTAACATGTGTAAACGATTGCAAAAAACTGTAAACTCTATAAAGCTGCATATTTCCCGAATATATTTTATAAAGGATGAATAGTTAAGTGAAAAATACAAATAGTGTAAATGTGCAGACTTTTAATGTTTAAGTTTGCAAAACAATGTATACAGAAATTGTTGTGTTATGATATGTGTAAAGTCTAACCAGGCATCCCTCGCTTCATATAAATGTTATGCTAATATTTTTCAAGTCAAAAAGTGTTCAGTAGTGATTGGGTTAATATGGAATATAGCAAAGATTGAATCTTAAAACCAAAGACAGAATATAACACTGATTGTATTCATAAAATGTGCTTAAATGCACACATAAACTTAAAAAAATTATTGAATTAAAAGTATTATGCAGAGTTTACGAAAGACAAGGCAGACCATACAGGATAACTAAGAGTAATAGATTATTTTAATAATAGGTTCATTCTATACTCTTGAAAAAATTAAAACTAGTGTGTAAATACGTGGCGCGTATTACTTTTTTTTAGTAGTTATATTTTATGTAGCAGCTGTGAACACCCTATGGCTACGCCAAATAACCCACCAAACAGATAGTATATAAAATATGCACCATGTATTTACAGTTGCAAGAAAAAGTATGTGAACCCTTTGGAATGATATGGATTTCTGCACAAATTGGTCATAAAATGTGATCTGATCATCATCTAAGTCATAACAATAGACAATCACAGTCTGCTTAAACTAATAACACACAAAGAATGAAATGTTGCCATGTTTTTATTGAACACATCATGTAAACATTCACAGTGCAAGTGGAAAAAAGTATGTGAACCCCTAGACTAATGACATCTCCAAGAGCTTATTGGAGTGAGATGTCAGCCAACTGGAGTCCAATCAATTAGATGAGATTGGAGGTGTTGGTTACAGCTACCCTGCCCTATAAAAAACACACACCAGTTCTGGGTTTGCTTTTCACAAGACGCATTGCATGATGTGAATGATGCCTTGCATTTGTGTTGGTTGCAAATACATGTTAGCAAACGTAAACAGAAACATATTAGAGTATAGTAAGTTTACAATAGATATTTTTATAAATAAAGTAAGAGAAAATTAACTAAAAGTATATAGAGTCTTTTCAGGATATAGGCTCTAAACTCTGTGGCCTCTGTGCCTTTAAGGTGGCAAACATCAACCTTTCTTCAAGGGATTTCCATCAGTAGCTCCCAATAAAATACATGTGAATAAAAAGAGAGACAAACACTTTTGGGGTGTAGTAATACTGATATTGATCAAGTGACTTAAATAAAGTGCTCACCTTGCTTGGAGCCTTTCAGCAACTGGCTCCACGTTTAAAAGACATCTATCACTTTTGAGGTGACACTCCCCTGTCTGGAACCCTGATATCAGATAAATGCAGAAGATGGTAAGTATATTACCTTTTATTACCAATTATTTAGACTAAAAACAGTATAAAAAACATATATTAAACATGTATAAAATGAAAATACTCTGCTCCTGTCTTCCGAGATGCTTTTTCCCTGGAATAGAGGCTTTTTCAGTCAGTGAATTCATCCTGTGTCCGGTTCCACTGTTAAATGTTTGCTTGTTCTGACCTTTTTTCTGGATAGTCCAATCCTCATGGTCTCTTCACAACTGGGATGTGGTTCAGGGCGGTATCCGTGATATTCCTTGTCCATTTGTGTACCCGTAAGTGACGCGTGAACGCACTCGCGATACGTCACTTCCGGTTTTCATTCGGAACTACCATACTCATAATTATTTTCTTTGTTATTACGGCACTCCATTTCCAGACCAATTTGTCCGATTTTAAAGTGGAGAATAAGTGCCCAAAGTCCAAATGGGTAACATTAACATGTCAAGAGGAAAAAGGTATAGTATAAGGATTATTTTTGTCTTTTATCCAAAATATAAACACCTATATTTCAATTTGAATCTGTGAAATATTAATAAATATTTAATATGTACAACTTTTGGATGTATCTTGTTTTGCATACACACTTAGGAACTTAATTTCAAGCAATCTTTTTTATATATATATATAATTACATTTTAAAAAGTGTTTTTAAGGGATTTCTTGGGGGAGATATAATGTTTTACAAGTGGTAAAAAAAAGAAAGAAGAAACATTATTTTATTAACTCTAAATGTATAAATTAACAAATTAATTAAAAACTATCCATCAAATAATTAATTATAAAATATGGAATTGGAATTATCTTCCAGATTATTACTCGTATTTGTCAATACATTCTAATTACAGTTAATAAAAAATATATAAATTAAATTAGAATCAGGGTTAGAATTTAATCTAAAACTGAATAAAATTTAACCCCTTAGTGACCAGACCGTTTTTCAATTTTGACCCCCAAAATCTGTTACGTATGTACAACCACCAAAAAACACCCTTGCTAAATAGTTTCTAAATTTTCCTGAGTTTAAAAATACTATGTTCTTAGCTTTTTTGGAAAGTTATAGGGTGATAAGTACTAGTAGCACTTTGCTATTTCCAAACCATTTTTTTTCAAAATTAACACAAGTTACATTGTAACACTGATATTTGTCAGGAATCCCTGAATAACCCTTCACATGTATATATGTTTTTAAAGATGTCAGCCTAAGGTATTAAACTTGGGGTATATTGATTATTTTCATCCAACCATTTTACCACCAAACTATGCCAAATAATAAAAAAAAAAATAATAATTGGGGTTTTGCAAACTTACAGGGGTCAAATGTAGGGCTTTCCCCTTTTCCATGTTTGAACATTGAAATTTGCCAGATTGGTTTTCTGGGCCCTATGGCAGTCCAGGAATGAAAATAAACCCCATCAAGGCATACCATATGTAAAAGTAGACAACCCACGGTATTCAAAATGGGGTATGTCCAGACTTTTGTAGTTGCCACTTAGTCACAAACACTGGCCAAAGTTAACGTTCATATTTGTTTTTTGCATTTTTTTACACAAAAACTGCACTTTTACTGGTGATTTCACCGTCATGATAAGTTTTACTATTTTAAACACTCATATTTGTATTAAGCAAAGTCTTTCGAGTATAACAATACCCCCCATGTACAGGTTTTATGGTGTCTTGGAAAGTTACAGGGTCAATATGGGGCTTGCCCGATTCAGTTTGCCAGATTGGTTTGCGGGTCTGTGTTGCCTTTTGATACCATATGGTAGCCCAGGAATGTGAAATAACCTCATCATGACATACCATTTTCAAATGTAGACAACCCAGGGTATTCGAAATGGAGTATGTCCAGTCTTTTGTAGTAGCCACTTAGTCACAAACACTGGCCAAAATGAGTGTTCTTTTTTTGTTTTTTGCATTTTTTTACACAAAAACTGCACTTTTAATGGTGATTTTTACTGTTTTAAACACTCATATTTGTGTGCAGCGAAGTCTCCCGAGTATAACATTTTGTATATGTGTGTTTTTGTTTGTAGGTATGTGTGTATGTGTTTGTGTGTCTGTCTGTGTGTGTGTATGTGTCTGTATGTATGTGTATGTGTGTGTCTGTTTGTATGTATGTGTGTATCTATGTGTATGTGTCTGTGTGTCTGTGTGTTTCTGTCTGTGTGTGTCTCTGTCTATGTATGTAGGAATGTTTTTTTTTCCTTAATGTGATTATGTACCAATCTTCATCCTAAATGTGGTGCTCATCTAAAAACTATCCTCGGTTGTACAGGTAAAAAATTATATAAGGCAGGGTCTCTTTTTAAAATAGGCCAACATTTAATTATGATATTTCTCACTTTTTTGTTTTCTTGACTGAAATTACAAATAAAGGGCATCTCTGTTGTTTCCTCTTTTTTAGGTTTATATTCCAAAAGGGAGTTTCTTTTTTTGTTTTTAACTATCTTTATGGTGTTCATTAAGATGTCCTCCCTGTATCCTTTTTCAATAACTTGATCTTTAATCTTATTCACCTGAGTTTCATATATCTCCAAATCTGTACAGTTTCTGCACATTTTACACTCTACAATCTTTACTGCTAGAGTATTTTTTCTTTAAGAGGTAAAAAAAAGTTTTTCACTAGGGCAAAAATGTATGCAAAAATATTTGCGTTACATGGTAGTTGGAACAAGTTTTTTTCTCCCTTTCTATTTTGTTCTTATATGTTTGGCATAATTTACTGTATTAGATTGAAATGCATAAATCTAATGTATAATAGGTGAGGTTTTAATGGTCTGATTCTACAATGTAACTACACCACTGGACAGGTAACATATACATTTGAGAACATTTTTATTTTAGAAAAATGCAACTTACAACTTACAATATACATTTTGTTATAAAGAAAAAAAAGGGAAAATAAAATGGCACTCACTATGGCAGGCTATTAAATTCTAATCAAATCACATTCAACACATTTTTACCAATAAAAGCAACATTTCTGTTTTAACATTTGAAGGTTGGTTAAAACATTGGTTTTGCAAAAAAACTTTAATGCAGATAAAAGGAAATATAAATTGCTGAACAAAGGATAATCAACATGAACATTTCTAATATTCTAAGAGTTTAAAAGACACATTTAGCTGGAATGCATGAATCCAGTTGTGTCAAATAACTGTATTTTTTTTAATCCTACTCAGCAATTTTTATTCTGAAATTTTTCTATTCTCCACTATTGTTGGTTTAGTGAATAAATGCAAATATGAAAATGGGTAAGTTGTAATGTCACCAATGTTCTTCTTAATCCACAATTATATTTAACATTGATTATAATTCAAATATATGTGGGGATTTCCATAAATGTTTTTGAGTTTAGAAAGAATATCTTTGATAAAATAACAGAATGGTCAAAAGAGCTCCGTTCAAGATTTTGCTAAAAATTATTTTGGCCTTAATTTTGTAATTTGGTTTTTATTCCACAAAAAAAAAAAAAAAAAAAAACACTGAATATTTAATTTTAAACAGTCAAAATTAAAAAAAGCTGAAAAGCTCTACTAATGCAATTTTAAATATGTTATTAATAACTCAGTCATGAAATAATATTCTAAAGCAATATAATAACAGAGAACATATATTTATGAATATCTAATTGAGAATTTGTTGAAAACTTTGTAATACATTAAATACATTTCAACAATCTGTCCTGCTTGTTGAATTCAGAGCAGTAAGCTACCATATGCAAACTAGTGACATGCTTGGTTATTATCCCAGGTCTTTAATTCTAAACTGCACAAGGCTAGTAATCGCATCTGACTTCAGCTTGAGATGTAGCATTGGCTATTGTGTTCACAGCTTGTTACTTCTAGATGGGTTATCATATGGTTTTGTTATTTTGGCAAGGACGTTCTTGTCCATCTGTGACAATCCCATATGTTCTAAATTTTGATAATAAAATATTATTTGTATTTTGTACATAAATTGGCAAAATATATGACCTTGATGTGCTAAAATATCTTTCATAGATTTTTTTTTTTACATTTTACTATGCATCTGTTAAAACAAAGAACTTATAGAGGGTAATACTTTTGAGAATTATGTCACAGTTCTCCTTTTCATATAATTATCAATCCCGCATCTTTGGTAAACAAATAATTTCTTAAACATTCTTCATTTCTATAAAATATTAAATCTTGTGAACTTTCATTTAGAATATTTTATGTTAGACCAATGTTTAAAGTCACAAGCATTACATACAGATGCACTTTCTTTAAGTTAAAATGCATTAAATGCTAACTGTGGACAATTTTATTTCTTGCATATTAATGTTAGAAAACATTCCAGTTTTTTAAGTTTAATCTAGAGGCTCAAAATATGACAACTTATTGCAGTATCTTCAGTATGGTTATGGACAAATGCAAATATTAAAAATTTTAGAATGCAAACTTGTATTTTTTAAACTGTGTACTTTATCTTTAAAGTATTGCAAACTGACAAGGTGTTAGAAATGGAACATATTGTTTGTCATACATGTTTCTTTAAGCAATAACCTCTTACCTACTTTTAGTGCATAATATGCTGCGCAGTACTAACCTATGCCATTTTGTCTTAGCTTAATGGAATTTCCCATGACGTGTGTACCCTTACGTTTTAGTTATATCCTTGTATCTTTGCCAAGTTAAGTGGGGTCCTAAAATGAACATGTAAGGTATAAATATGAACCCTTTTAATGTTAGCACAGAGAGGAAAGATTTGGAGACAGATGCTGCTCCATAATATAATGACAGAGAGACTGACATGTTGACATGTTCATGAGGGTATGTTATTCTATTTTAATGATATTGCAAGCATATAGTTTAATCTTATAAACTCTGCTATACATTATTGTAATAGATTTTATATGTCTATATTTATATTTTAATATAATAAATATCTAAAAAAAACTAAACTTTATTGCTTCCAAGACAATCCTTGTATTATATTGTATTCTCAATTATTTATATATTTTAAATAGAGGATCTCTTACTGACTATATAAAAAATATGCCATCTGTATGGTTAGCCCTTTAAGATGTTATAGTGGTAAATAGGGGAACCAGCTGTGGTTACAGTATAAGTTGCCCTTTTTTGACAGAAAAGAGTTGTATTTAGCTATATTCACTTCTAACCAGGTTTTATCAACTTTTTCAATGGATGTATTGACTTTATGTTTGGAGGTATCTGCTGATGTGATGGTTCTGCCCCTTTTGTGGCAGATCTTGTAATTTTTTTTATATATTCTTTATTTTTGTAGTGCTAAGAATTACAGACATGCTTATATTGCCACGACAGCAGATACAAGCTTATGGAATAACACAAGATAATCAGTAACATAGCAAGCATTAACAGCACAATTTTTTAAGATATCAGGCTGGGTAAAAATGTCTATTACAGTAGTTTCAACCAGGCTGGTAACTATGAGGAATAGAATAGACATAAAAATAATAAGGTGCGCTGTGTCTTTAAGACCCAAAAATATATAAAGTGCAACTAAGTGCAAACAAATTGATAAAGTGCAAAGTGATACAAAGTGCACTTAAAGTGTAAAATATCAGTATAAAATATTATACATACATATAGCCTCTCAACTCCGAATATACATAGAAAGGAAAAGAGACATAAAAAAACCAATAGTGTAAAACCGTATTAAAACAGTAGTATAGATAATAAATGCCAAATATTGCACTCACAAAAGTAGAGCAGAATAAGCCTGCTATAGCTTTAACAGCTTCTTCAAATGTAGGACTGCACAGACGAAAAAATATTCCAAAATCTTTATTGCCCAGCACAGCACCAATATATCACCTTCCTCCACACTTAGTATTCAGTTACAGAGCCTTCGGTAGCATACAGCATAAGGGTGTCGACTTGTCCCTCTGCGGATTCGCCGCCGTTATTGCAGTCTGTTGGCCGTCTGTTTCCTCAAACTTCCAGGGGGAGGAGCTTCCTCGGGTGCGTGACGTCAGGTGCGTAACTTTACGTGATGACGCGTTTCGCCGTATTCACGGCTTCATCAGATCTGCCCATCCATGTCCTTACAGTTCTTATATACCCATCTTAATGAGTACATTCAGGTGACTGCCATATAAAGTCTATTATTTTGTTGCTGGCATCAATCAAATCAATTGCATATATATACAAAAAAACAGTATTACTTTATTCAAAAAACATCATGATTTAAATACTTGCATTATTTAAAAACATATATATAAACATTGAAACATATCATTTCCCAAAGAAACTTATTTCAAGAGACATATTTAAAGAAACATACATAAAGCCATCATTACCTTAAGAGAATTGTTTAAAAAGACACATTTAAAGAGACATACTTAAAAATACATAAATACATATTTAAAAATACATGCTAATGACATAGCACCTCCTCCTAATCCAAATGTAAAAAGAGAAAAATATTATACATTATAAGGAATATATATAGAAACATATTTAATTATACTAAAAAAACCCACATCTGTATTAACCTAAAAAATTTAATAAATCAAATTCTATATTGAGCCCCCTAGGTTCTAAAGTTTTTAACCTATGGACCCATTGCACCCAGTTTGAGTACTATTAGAAACATTTAGAGATTAAGCATAGTTCCAGCCTACGAGATTAGTGATGCTTCTAGGGTTGAGTAAGTGTATGAGCGTTGCTTTGATATAAATGCCATTTGCCCTATGCCATATGTGTAACCAGTGAAATTATCAGGAGAGTTAAATGGCAAGATAGCAAAAAGCACGGTGCATGTTAATTGCTGGCATAAGCAGCATTAATATTTTAGCTAGTCGACATTCTATGTGTGACATGTGGTGAAGTACCACTGGGCATTTAGATGAGGCAGAGATAATGCAAATAATAATACAAATAATAATAATAAGGCAGCACAATTATTTAACTCAGAGTCAATCAACAGAGGGCTTACGGAAAAATGAAAAAAGCCCAGTCTCCGCGCGCCCATGTGATGCCAGGCTGAGTCATCCGATGCCACTCGGTAGCCTTGAGCAGGACTCCAGCCGCTCTGCTTCCCAGGCGTGTGGACGCCACCAGACCCAGGTGTATCTGCTCTCTTGTGCCCCCTTGATAAAATAAGTGCAAAGTCCTCCTGCCGGGCTACGGTTGTGCTGTGATCTGTAGTGCTGAGTGTGTGCTGCACGACTCGGTCGGTTGCGTGCATAGTGTTGGCCCCCTCCCGAGCTCCACCTCGGTAAGCAGCAGCAAGGTGATTTAGCAGGGTTTCGGAGGTGTTGTGTCACCAGTGGGCCACCTGTAGACTTCTCCGTCGCTTGTGTCACTGCAGAGCGTTGGGCGCTGGCCCCATGAGGCTGGGAGCCCCGTGCTGTTTCGTGCCCCGTGCGCTTCATGTTAGTCTGTGTCCTGTGCGAGTTGTGTTTTGCAGGGTGAGCGGGCTTTCGTCGGTGTAGCTGTGCTCGGGGCACCCGCCTCTGCTTTCCATCCCCCGGTACTGCTTTAGATTTCTTTGGGGGTCTCCCCCTAGTTTTGCCTCGCAGCAGGTGAGGGCGGAGTAGTGCAGCCATGACAGATTTCTGCCTCTTGCTGTGGGTTTGGGCAGGTGAGTTAGGGATGGTGGGTCTGCTGTCTATGCGGATCCAAAAGTCTCGGCATATTTTGTCGAACCGGGCCCTGAAGCTCTGCTCCCAGTCCAGGCTCTCCAGGTTTGCCTGCCGCAGGGAAGGCCTCTGCATGGCGGACATTTTGATCCGCCACGCGGTCCAAGACTCTGCCACTTTTGAACATTGCAGGTTTGTAGTGTGCCCAGTGGGGACTGTGATCACCCCCACCAGTCCAAAGGGGGGGTAACGGGGTGTCTGTGGTGGTGCCTCGAACCTTGTGGTCTCAAGCGGGAGATCGGCCGCGTCTCCCAGCCGTCGGGCCCTCTGTCCAGTTAGGCCGCCAAACAAGCCGGTAGCTTATAGCTTTCCAGAACAAGTTGTGTGGGATCTCTTGTGTCCCTGTCGATAGAGGTGCCTGTTGTGTCACTTGCTGAGCTGTCCGCCACTATTTTCGTGCAAATTTGATAGTGGTTGTGCTGGCAGGAGCTCACAGAAACACGTCTGGCCAGCTTGCGAGTCAGGTCCTGCCCCCCCCGGCAGATCTTGTTATTTTATGTATTCATCCAAAGAAGGGAAATCTCTGTTAAAGCATAGTAAGTTAATACTAAAATATTTTAAGTTATAAAACAGTAAATGTAAAAATTCAGTAATATCCGAAATATGTTCTGCTTCTTAGTCCCTCAGTGGCTGGAGTTTTTCACTTCACATTTTCAGTGTACATATTAGGTACTAGTTGTTAAATGCTATAAACTATAGTGTATAAAATAATGTAACCAATTAAATGGAAAATGTTCAAAACCACTTTGTTTTACTTGTGGTTCAGAGTTCTGTCTGTGGCACCAAAAATAAATGACTGACGGGAACAAACAGATGGCTCGAGAGTTGGGGGACAGCCACTAAATGTAAATTTTATTTACAATTCATATGACAAATGATCAATGAAGGGAAATAAAATGAGCAGAAAAACAATATGTATTGTATATATAATATATTGAATTCATATGTGAAATATAAATATATAAATATAGATTTTTCTACTGCTCCTACTCTTTTTATTCTTTATTGATTACTTCTCACTTGATCTGTGAACCAAATCACATACAAATGCAACCACTTAGTGTACTGATAAATATGTACATAATAATTATATTTTCAATACAATGAATTGCCAAATGTTATGCTCTTGTATGTTAATATTATTTCATCAAATAATCACAAGAACAAAATTTGTCTGAACCAAAATGCCACATGGGTGAAACCAGAATCACATCAATCGATTATTTTTAGTTTACAAACCAATTTTTTTCACCATGTACAAGTCTACTAGTGGTAAAACATTTTACTTAACTACCCGACTGTTTTTCTTATAGCAACCAAAATAAATAATGTTTAGGCACTCAAAATATAAGCAATTGTTAACACACTGTGAGTTGCAAAACTCCTTTGATTGATGCCTCTCACATCAGTGAAATAATCACAATTACCAAAAATAAAATGAGGTGTGCTCATATACAAATACTTATACTTATTTACTGTATTAAATTCTTGGAATGTAGAAGAGTACAAGAAACAAAAAAATAAATAATATGCACAAATAATTGTGCAGATCATACCAATAACAAATAATAGTGCAAAGTGCATACAGTAAAAGCTAAATATCCACAATTTAATTTGAAATTAAACGTATTAATGTTGATTGATCACAAAATATTAAATAAAACATAAATCACATATATGCAATGTGTAAGTAGGTAAATAGGTACAAATAAACAGTTTTTTTATGTAAAAAATTCCAAGTAACATATGTGTGTGAGATCTTCCTTTGTTTATGGTAGTGCTTGAAACCAATTTAGCTCAATATAACAGTGCCCAGATATAAGGTTTTATTCTATGGAATGACGACCACTCTCCAAGCAGGATACATCCCAGGGATGAGAAAAGCGGGTTCCGTAAAATTAAAGGGACACTTTAGCCATCCAGATCATTTTAGCTAATTGAAGAGGTCTGGGTGCAGTGTCACTGCCCCACTTAGTCATGTAATTTAAAAAAATTTCAGTTTTAGAGAAACTGCAATGATTACTTAGCAGGACATTGGGCAGACTAGATGGGCCGAATGGTTCTTATCTGCCGTCACATTCTACGTTTCTATGACTAAGACTGCCTCTAGTGGCTGTCAGATGTTAACGGACTCCAGGTCATCTATATAACCCTGGACACCTCACGCTCTACTTAAAGACATCCGGCACCAGTGAAAACCCCGTAGGAAAGCATTGAGGCAATGATGGCTCCATGCACTTAGGGTGCTTGCTGCACATGCGCATTACCCCCCCAAAGCTTGAGGAAGTGGGGCTCCAACCCAGTGACGAGGAACATCAGTAATAGAATCGGGTAAGTGTTAAACAGTTTTTTAACCTTTTACATGCTGGAGTTTAACTATAGTGTTGTATTCCTAACACTATAGAATCCCTTTAGTCCAATTCATTATGCTAGAATAGCCTTTAAAACCAAAACAAAATAATTTAGAAAGCTTAAATTAATTTAAGAACAATAACGCACCCTGGTGAGGTAAATCATAAATAAAATTATGTACTGGTCATATTTAGTTTTCAAAACCAGCCACATGACTGATGAATATGGTCTTCACCATCCCTGGTGCATACCTTAGCCCGAGAAGTGTTTCTTAGCAACCATGCTTCCTCCAGTCGAGATAAGCTTGCTTCGCACCTATCCTGAATATATATCAAGTTATTTATCATTGGCTGCTGTTAAAAACCTAGTTTGCATACATAATGAGGCAGATTGTACTTGCCCAATAATAGTATTACTGGTTTCTAGGTGTGCACATAAAACAAACAGATACAATCTCATTATGAGGGGGGCGGGGCTTAGTCGCGTAACGAAGCAGGTGCCATTTTCCATTCCCCCGACGGCGTTCTGCACAATCCGCCGAAAATCGACTGATACACTGCCCATCCAGCCCAATCACCGAGAGTACCCGTGAGCGGAGGCCATCAGGTGCTGGTACATGCCTTTTTTAGCAAAATCTGTCCTGACCACCCTTCAGCACACACCCCACCACAAGCAGCAGACACCGGCTGCAGGCTTCCCTGATTTCTCAGCACTGGCCACCAAGCAGGACATTAAAAACTACATTACGGTACCTAAAAGCTCATTTTTGATGGCATGTTTCGCCTACCTAAATCACCAAAGGCCCCAACAAACTCTGTGAGTGACATCATAGTTCGCTGTGCCATGGCCCAAGACAAACAGGCACTACTCCTTTGTACTAAGAAACCAAACTCCCTACACATTTGAGGGAGCTGATCGGTCCTTCTACCAGAACCTGTCAAGGCCCACCTTATAATGGCGCAAATCACTCCTCCAGGCCACAAGCCAACTGAGACACGCGGGAATACCATACCAATGGACTACTCCACGAGCTCTCACGGTGAACCATAATGGGACTAACTACAGATTCTTCTCAGCCGAAGAGGCGCCTGCACTGTTGCGGGCACTGGGACTGTCAATCCCCGATGAGGAGTCAAGAGACCGGAGGGCAACACCGACCTGAAACCCAGCCACAGTAGTCGCCTTCACCCCACGGAACCACACAGCTACAGGCACCGATACATGACTAGGTCCCCCCTTGGTTAGGGGTAATACAAGCCAAAACTGACCCACTTACTTGCCACCGCAACACCGCCTCTATCTAGGTCCCAAAATAGAACGCCAACGTTCACCACGACAAGAGGCACCCACAGACTACCACACCCACAGACCTTAGCCCACTTCAACCCACACAGCAACCAACTGACAGTAATAACTCTAGTGGTTCCAACCTAGACCTACCCAACCCAGTTCTTGACCACACCTAGATAGCCTCCAGGGAGGCACCACATACTCACAAGCACAGGCCAAAGGGTACTCACTATAGTCGGGACAGGGATGCCCTCGTAGCACCCACCAAAATGACAAGCGACTTTCCAGAGAGGGCCCAGGCCAAGTGACATGAAAACTATGACACACAATCTAGAGCATATTGCCACACCGCACCGGGTACCCTGCTTAAACACTAAAAGTGTAATATTGTTATGCTAGTGCACTATCTGGTTTATATTGCTTGTTTTAACATAAAATGGTGCAACTCTCTCAATATGTCTGGTGCTCATACACCTTCACAATATCACTCGATGACATGTTATGTACCTGCAAATGTTCTTTACATGCACCGCAAAAATAAAGAATTCAACAAAAAAAAAAATCTCATTATGAGCAAATCACCTGGTCAAATAACAAATGGGCCACAAATGGGCATGTGTCTGCTCAAATGGTCAGAAACAGACTCCATGAGGGTGGTATGAGGGCCTGATGTCCACAGGTGGGGGTTGTGCTTACAGTCCAACACTGCGCGGGACGTTTGGCATTTGCCAGAGAACACCAAGATTGGCAAATTCGCCACTGGCGCCCTGTGCCCTTCACAGATGAAAGCAGGTTCACACATGTGCTCAGTATTAGACCGCTATTGAATGGTTGAACCCCAAAGTCTTCAAACCATCAACCAATCGTGCTGCCCCACTCAATGTCAGGAATCCTCAGACTTTGAGCTGCTCTAAGGACTAAGTGAAGAGAAATATTGCAATGGTCATTTATATCTGAAATACAGACTTTTATTTCTACAGACCTAACAGATGTACTTACAGCACAAAGGATGTATTATCATCCACTTATATATTTAAACGTTTGACTTAGCAAGTTTGAAAGTAGAGTGTAATCATGGCCAAACATAGTTTTTTTTTTTGTTTAAATGTCATCTTATTTTTAATAATTTTATACAAAAGTTAATTTTTAATGTCAGATGTGAACCATTTTTGCCAATTCAATTGAGCTAGCAACTTCTGGTTTTATATATAATGTGATAAATTCTATCAATCTGATTGTGTCAAAAATACATTTTTATGTATACATTCCAAGAGTCTGTATTTTCCTGAAAGCTGAGAATTATTAAGAAAGCTGTTGAAACAATTCATTGCGGATTACTAGTTATACATTGCTTCTCCAACTATAGAGCAATTATTATACAATACTTATTAGCCATTTTTTTTATTCTTATTAATATTATCACAGTTGTGATTCCATGCTGTTCTTGTTACCTTGTGACTTAAGTCAGACTTTTAAAAGTGCCATCTGTGCACATAATATACACTAATAGATATCTCTTTGAGGACTAATGAATTGTAATTGATGATGCTCACATTGGATTTTTTTCTTTTGAAGATGAGTTTTCTCATATCTTCTTTCATGAGCTGCTGGAAAACATACACACACAGATGGTCAACAAAAGGTGAAGAATAGCTGAACTCATTTACTATCAGTTTTATTTTAAAGAGGATGCAATGTGAAATGCTAATCAGCTTACCTTTCTAGCCAAATGACTTACAAATTGGGTTTAAGGAAAAACCCTGAATGCATATAACATCATATAAAAAAAAAAACATATCTATTATTTTTTTTTTTTTTTTAAATGAGGGTTGAAAGGTTGAAAGGTTGATATCTGTGTTGCAAATAAATAAGAATAGAATAATAAGACTCAAAATTAGCAGAATAATTATATAGTAAGATTAAGATGTTCAGATTATTCCTATATTCAATTATACATATGATCTGTCTTTTTAAAAAGATTGTTTTACTAAAGTCAAGATACTTGCAAAGTGGTTCACTACAATAGTTTTACAAGGACTGACTGATAAACAATGAAGCAGGACTAAAAAATGAACTGACATGCTATTAAAAGTACAACCAAGATATTCAGAATGATCCCGACTCACGTACCCAAATCATATTGCCACAAAGTGCAAAGAGTCTTCTCTGCATTTGTATGGGCAAACAAGAAAGCCAGGATAGCGGGCGGATGTCTACAGAGACCTTAGGAGGCAGGGGGCATGGGGGTTCCAGACGTCTGGGCATACCATAGAGCAGCCTTGCTGGCGCAAGCCATCAACTTAAATGCCCCCAAGGGAATTCTTAACTGGATAGACTTAGAACAACAACAAATGCATGGTGACAGCCTATTAGCATACATGTGGACCCCTGCGTTACTTCGCGGCACACAACCACCGCTGTCCCTCACCACATTAGCATCAGTATCAGCTTGGGATGCCTTGCTAAAAGCTTGTGAGAGCACCGGGAAGTATCACAAGCTGAGTCCTCTTGGGGCATTGTCCACGGTCTCCCCGTGGCTCTCCCTGAAGCGCTGGGTGGCACATGGAGTTACCAGCATATCCCAATTTATCTCGGGAGGCTCACTCATACCGTTTGCCGAACTGCAACAGAAATATAATCTGCCCTCCAAATTCACATTCTTATATCTACAAATAAAAAGTGTACTTATGAACCATGTGGACTACACCATAACCAACACTACTAGGGAGATGACGGGAGTTGCTAATTTAATTGCTACAGGTTGGAACAGACCTCTAAAACCCAAGCTTCTCTCACTTTACTATAAATCACACTTTGACGACCGTGACAGGACTCAGTTCCCATTTGCGGCGCAGTGGGAGAGGAAAACAGGGCAACAGACATCGATGGACCAATGGGTGCGGAAACTGAACGCCCTCAATGGCATGACTACATGTTTTTCCCACTGGGAAGCCCACTGAAAGCTGATATACCGCTGGTATCTGACCCCAGATAGGCTCAGTCATATGTATGCAAATGTGCTGGGAGTCTGATGGAGATGTGGTAGAGACAAAGGCACCATGCTTCACATTTCGTGGAGGTGCACAAAATTAGGCCGCTGTGGGAAACAGTACATAAGCTGACTCACGAACTGGGACTAGAGACGCCCTTAGCCCACAAGACCTTCCTGTCGCTGGACCTCCCTACTCAGTATACTTTTCATAATCGAGCGCTGTTGGCCCAGATTGCGCTGGCAGCTAGAGCGCTGATATCCCTAAACTGGAAGCTGGTGGTATGTCCGACCAAACAAATGCTGATGGATAAGATCCAACTCAACTTTTCCTATGAGCGTATGTCAGTGACCACCCCAACCCAACAACAAAAAATTATGAAAATATGGGAAAGCTGGCAAATCCGATACCCACCCTGAGCAGAGCTAGCAATAGAGAAGGGAGGACCTGGGAGGGAGGGTACTCTCTCAGATATTCTCTCAGATGAATCAAAACTGACTGACTTAAGGACTTAATGCAGACTTAATGCAAGATTACGCTGTCACAGTAAAATATCACTAACAGGTGTAGGAATGTACCATATTTCCATGTTCAGTATTTTCCTTTCCCTATTTTTTTTCTCCCACCCCTTCCCTCAGTTTAGTTACCCTGGTTTCTTTCCAATACAGGATTTACATACTGACTTGGCAACTGAGTATGACAGTAGCAAAAACATGTTGGCAACAGGAAAAGGGGAAATACCTCGGGCATACAAGCAGTGGCACAAATCAGAAGCACACAGAGCCAAGAGAGTAGCTAACCAGACAGTCATGGGACACAGAGATTAGAGAACCAGATATCCAAAAACTCGGCAGCCTGGAGGCTGCACTTAAACCCGTCCCACCCTCCACAGACAATCTGGGGGACCTACCCATACGTTAGTGGCTAGGGTTCACCACCGAGGTCCTCCCCAGATCTGGCCCGGTGAGGGTAAGAAAGCAATATTCGGTAACTTGAGGTGACACTTAATGGATAACATAAAGAGGACAAGGTGCTCTGAAAATTTAGAAAACAACTGCTACACTAATACCTGTATATTTTGATGTCTCACGACTGTTTGTGTGCCGTTATATTATATTGCGGTGCTACATGTATGGCTTACCCTTGAAGTACTGTTGTATTACTGTATCCCGTATACCCTTTCTTTTTTCTGTACCCTTTTTTGTTTACTTGATTGGTAAACAATTGGTTTACTTGATTGATTATTTAAAAAAAAAGTACAACCAAGGGGTGTGACTTGACCGCTCGCTGTAATGGACACGTGAGCGCTCAGCATAGGGTTCCTGAAAAACAGCGACTAGCCTAGCATTTTTTCCAATCAAACCATCCAAGTTACCTTGTAATAACCACAGAGCGTGATGGTACACCAGGCCATGACAAAAACAAAGTTAAAACAAACCTCTGTGCAGATCGCAGGCCATGCCACACCACAGTGCCGGCGGCACCGAGAGGCCTTATTCTCTGACTTCCAAATCGGATAGAAGTGACATTACATCTGTGTTGACCAGAACGGCGGCACCAGCTACAGATCTATCTGTGAAAAGGATGTTAACAGACCTCCAAACCTCACTGCAAAATGACTTTTCAAAAATAGCGAAAGAAATCCATTCTGACATCCAAGTGCTGGGCGAAAGAATGGCCCACTTGGAAACCAAGACAGATGAAATTATATCAGCCCATAATACCCTGGCTGAGGCATACGAGAATATGGATGGAAGAATTAATGCCATCTTTACCAAATTGGCAGACCACGAGGATAGAGACAGAAGAAATAACATTTGTATAAAGAGCAAATCAAAAGATGTTAAACCCCAAGACTTGCACGCCTACACAATGGAGCTATTCAAAGCCTTGTTGCCAGGGCTCACTGAACAGGCCCTTCAGGATAGAATCTACAGACTGCCCAGGCCTAAATAACGTCCAGTTACATCACTGAGGGACATCATCACGAGAATACACCATTATACTTTAAAAGACTTTAACATGAAAGCGTCTAGAGATAAAACACTGCTCCCCGATAAATTTGCTGGCATCCAAATATATATGGATTTATCAGCAGCTACACTAGCAGCACGCAAAGCCTATCACTACTTCTCTAAGATCTGCAGGAATATTGTACAAATGGGGATTCCCGGAAAAGCTTGTTGTGTGGAGAAATGGAGTGGAAAAGCATATCCTCGCCCCTGAGTCAGGGAGACAGACGCTGAAAGACTGGAACATCGCCATCTCTCCAACAGACAAAGCCGGTATGTCGCACTCTGCTGCCAGCTCACTGAACAGAATTGCCTATGACTGTAAGACAATAGCAATAGCCAAGTGACAGTTCTAAGCCACAGATAGGCTTCTCCAGATGGTCATTTGACCAAAGGTTGGCATTACACTGCATACTTGAGAAGTATGGTTGAATGTTAGTTTAAAATACGTATGGCTTTATTTTTACTCATACAGCAGTAGTTTATTAATGCTGATGGTAGGCACAAAATGTTGATTAAACGTTAAACATTTTTGGTTTTTATATATGATACACAATCTAGGTTTTTGCCTAATGGCTCACCAATACCCAAAGCTCAAGAAATGCACCCTGTTTTGTATTCAGCAAGGGATTTATTCTTAATCCCTTTTGGGCCTGAGGGAAGGTGAGAGCAGTACTGAACCCCACTCATGTCCCAGAGGGGAATACTGCCTATGAGAAAATATAGAGCATAAAGTAAATATGCAAAGTTATGGGTCACAAGCACAAGGACCTCAATGGAACCCTAACCCCCACGGGCTCCATGGCCTAGTTTTTAATGCTATGTTCAGGTTTCTCTCACCTGGAAAGTCGATTGTACATAGTTTAATTGTTAACATACTCTTTCTACCTTTCTTGCCCCTTTCTGTTCCATTTCCACTTCGAACCTCACTAGACGGTACACTCACCCATAATGTACAGACCACTGCTGAGATTAGCATAATTAAACTTCTCAACACAACAATATTAGGGACGCCATTTTTTGGACCACTTATGTTTTTTAGTGACATCAACCCTTTCTATATATGACACTGACACTGATATCCCTTAATGTGAAGGGACTTGAGTCCCCCAATAATAGGAGACTAGCTTTCAAGGAAGTCAAAGGTACAAGCTCAAATAGCTTTTTATCAGGAAACACATTTCCAGAGAGGTTTTCTCCAAATACTTCCCTATAGATTATCATTCCACCAACAGGGTCAAAAAAGAGTGGTATCAATTTGAATCAATAAGGACTTGGCTTTCCAATTGGTCGAAAAAAATAGGTGACAAAGAAGGGAGTTTCCTCCTCCTACAATGCCAAGTAAACAATGTACCATATACCCTAGTAAACTTCTATGGGCCACATACTGACCAACATTCTTTCCTAGAGAAGATTCTCACCTTAGCAATGTCACACAAATATGGAGAAATACTTCTGGGGGGGATTCCAATTTTATATTGGATTCATCCCTAGAAATGACATCCTCTATGTTCAGTTCACAACAATCCCTCAAGAAATGATAAAATATGGTTAACAAATTAAAATCTACATTCCTAAATTATAACTTTCTAGATGTATGGAGACTCACCCATACTATGGAAAAAGACTTTTCCTTCCACTCGACAACCCACAATTCTTATTCTAGAATTGATCGATTTTTGGTACATAACCCTTCATTGCCCCATGTTCAAAAATCTGCTATAGGTGAAATCTCATGGTCTGACCATGCACCAATTACATTAACAATCCAACAATTTCCCAACAAGGGATCAGGAACATGGAAACTTAATCACATGATCCTTTCTCACCCAGACTGTCACATATTCATCCGCACATACAAATGTGATTAATGGCATTTACTGTTCTGACAGGAAAAGTTATTCCGAGCAACATTACTGTCCTGACAGGAAAAGTTATGCCGAGCAGCAATCAATCCACAGGAGGGTTTGTGCTGAGCAGCAATCATGCAAATAAGAACCTGGTAACTGCCTTTGGGGTCAAAGGCTGGTTACAACTAATCAGATCCACAGGCGGGGTATTTAGGCCCAGTTCTCCTCTTGCTCAGTGCCCTGACGTGGTTTCCCTTGTGGTTGTCCAAGAGCATGTTATTAATTCCGTTTTTTCTGGTTATTTGACTTTGGCATTGATTTTGACTTCCCTGTTTTCTGGCCTCTCTGACCCCTGGCTCTTCCTTATCGTTGTGTCTCTTTCTGTGTCCCTTGACCTCGGCTATTCCTGACTATTCTTTGGTACGTTAGTCCGGCCATTCTAAGGTCCGGTATACGTTACCTATCGATCCTCTGTGTTATCCTCTGTGTCCGGTATATGTTACCTATCGATCCTCTGTGTTACACAATTCTACGTGCTGGATCATACTGTAATCCTGACACAGACATAGTGACTCAAGTAAAAACAGACATATGTGATTATTTTGAAACAAACAAATCGTAGACTACAAATATCATTACTAACTGGCAGGCACACAAAGCAGTCTTGAGAGGCATATTCATCAAGCATGCAAGTCACAGGAACAAAACACGTATAGCTTCCTATACCAAGGTTTTGCAATAACTGAAAGACATAACACACATTAACAAAACAAATCTATCGCCCACTACCAACCAAAAAATGAGTAAACTACAAACCAAACTACGGGAATTGGAACAACAAAAAAACGACATATCTCCTCAACAGGGTTAAACATAACTTTTTTACAAATAGGAATAAAGCAGGAAAGATTCTGGCTTCACAACTGAAAGCTCGGGCTACCAATACCAAAATAGCATATATCCAAACAAATCATAACAAAAAATAATAAATCCTCAACAAATTGTAGACGAGTTTGCAATGTATAACAGCTCACTTTACAATCGAGAAACAGACACTCAAACACCAACCCCAACAAAGGAGGACATCCAAGCCTTCTTGGACAGAATACATCTCCCATCCTTACGGCCTGAGGAGGTCGAACACCTCTCTCAACTGTTCACACACAGAGAAATCACGCAAGCTATCAAAGCACAAATCTCCAGACCCAGATGGGTTCTCCAACTCGTATTACCAAATGTTTCACGACCTCTTAATGCCACACCTGCAAGAACTCTTTAACCACATTTATGCACAAGGTTCTATGCCTTAAGACATGCCCCAATTTCAGACCGATTTCAATGTTAAACTGTGACACCAAATTATATGTAAAAATTAATAGCTAACAGACTGGGATCAGATAATACAAGGACAATTTTCAATATTTTATAATATATGTCCTTAAAGAAGATGAAAGGCCTTCTTCTAGTGCTGGACGCAGAGAAGGCCTTCGACAGGATGAACTGGAAAAACATGGAGGCTGTCCTCCATAAATAGAAGTTCCCCCCTGACTTTATAAATAGTGTTATATTTCACCCCCTCAGCAACAGATATCCAATGCAGGATTATTATCAAAATCATTTACTCTGACTAATGGAACGAGGCATTGTCCCCCTTCCTCTTCATCCTGTCGCTGGAACCACTAGCAAACACAATCCACAAACCTGCTTACTGAAGGGATTAAAATGAAGGATAAATCCTACAATTTTTTTGCCAATGATATCCTGATCACTATTTACAATCCCAAAAGTTCCCTTCCACAACTCCTCCATTTGTGGGAGGAATATAGGAAAGTCTCAATAGAAACAAGATTTCAAGATTCTTTTGTTTCAGGTGTTGTACCGGAGGATTGGAGGAAGGCAGATGTTGTTCCTATATTTAAAAAGGGTTCAAAATCCTTGCCTGGAAATTATAGACCTATGAGCTTAACTTCTGTAACTGGGAAAATATTTGAAGGGCTGTTAAGGGATAATATTCAGGAATTCATTGGGAAGAACTTTGTTATTAGCAATAATCACCATGGTTTTATGAAACATAGGTCATGTCAAACTAACCTAATTGCATTTTACGAAGAAGTAAATAGAAGTATAGATCAGGGTGTTGCAGTGGATGTGATCTACTTGGACTTTGCCAAGGCATTTGATACGGTTCCTCACAATAGGTTAGTCTTCAAACTAAAAGAAATTGGTCTAGATGAATATTCCTGTTCTTGGGTAGAACATTGGCTTAAGGACAGAGTACAACAAGTTGTAATTAATGGTAAATTTTCAGGCTGGACAAAAGTGGTAAGTGGTGTCCTTCAGGGTTCTGTTTTGGGACCACTTCTATTTAACATATTTATAAATGATCTTGAAATTGGCATTGAAAGCCATGTATCAGTGTTTGCAGATGACACAAAACTTTGTAAAGTAATAAAATGTGAGCAGGATATTACTTTGCTGCAGAGAGATTTGGATAGATTGGGGGACTGGGCACTAAAATGGCAGATGAAATTTAACATAGAGAAATGCAAAGTTATGCACTTCGGGGTTAAGAATGCACAAGCAACTTACACACTAAATGGTAGTGAATTAGGGATAACCACACACGAGAAGGATTTGGGAATTGTTATAGACAACAAATTAGGCAGCAATATGCAATGTCAATCTGCAGTTGCTAAGGCCAGTAAGATTTTGTCATGTATAAATAGGGGCATAAATTCTCGGGATGAAAATATAATTTTGCCTCTTTATAAATCGCTGGTAAGACCACACCTTGAATATGCTGTGCAATTTTGGGCGCCTGTTCTAAAGAAGGATATCATGGCACTGGAGAGGGTCCAGAGACGAGCTCCAAAATTGATAAAAGGAATGGAGCATTTTAGTTATGAAGAAAGGTTAAAAAAATTAAATCTGTTTAGTTTGGAAAAATGGTGCCTGAGAGGGGATATGATAACTTTATACAAATATATTCGGGGCCAGTACAAACCTTTATCTGGAAATCTATTCATAAACAGGGTTATACATAGGACACGAGGTCACACATTTAGGCTGGAAGAAAGGAGATTTCATCTAAGGCAAAGAAAAGGTTTTTTTACAGTAAGAATAATAAGGATATGGAATTCTCTGCCTGAGAGGTGGTTTTGTCAGAGTCCATACAGATGTTTAAACTGAAATTGGATAAATACTTACAAAAACATAACATACAGGGATATAATTTCTAATTAGTGGGGTAATAGCTGCTTGATCCAAGGAGACATCTGACTGCTATTTTGGGGTCAAGAAGGAATTTTTTCCTAGTTTGTGGCAAAATTGGAAGTGCTTCAGACCAGGTTTTTTGCCTTCTTTTGGATCAACAGCAACAACATTTGTGAGGAAGGCTGAACTTGATGGACGCAAGTCTCTTTTCAGCTATGTAACTATGTAACTATGTAACTATGAATATAGGAAAGTCTCAATAGAAACAAGACCCAGGCACTCCCCATAAGCCTTCCAACAGACATTACCCAGGCCCTATACAACACATAAAAATTTGATTGGAGAACTTCCAATCAACCAATGTCATATATCTAAGGGTAAAGATTGCAGCCACAACACACAAATTGGCCTCTCTCAACTATCTGCCACAGCACCAGACTTGCCCTGCAAGCTTCTCAAAGTGGAAAGATGTTCAATTATCTTGGTTAGGAAGGCTTAATGCTATAAAAATGGTCATCTTACTGAAAGTTCTATATGTATGTAGAATGCTACCCATTCGCATTCCTCAAACATTCTGTAAGCAGCTACAAACTGTCTTGCTCAAATTTGTTTGGGGGCAACTATGGCCCCATTTGCCAGTAGCGCTATTGCAAGAACCATTATATAAAGGGGGATTCGGCTTCCCTAACGTATTGGAATACTACAGCGCGCCCTATCTGGAAGCTGCAGTCAAATTTCATTATTCAGGGGAAGAAATGCAATGGGTACACATAGAGAGCAGTATGACGCCAAATGGCACCATAGCGGACCTCCTATGTACAAACCTTTATCTGGAAATCTATTCATAAACAGGGTTATACATAGAACACGAGGTCACACATTTAGGCTGGAAGAAAGGAGATTTCATCTAAGGCAAAGAAAAGGTTTTTTTACAGTAAGAATAATAAGGATATGGAATTCTCTGCCTGAGAGGTGGTTTTGTCAGAGTCCATACAGATGTTTAAACTGAAATTGGATAAATACTTACAAAAACATAACATACAGGGATACAAGTTGTAATTAATGGTAAATTTTCAGGCTGGACAAAAGTGGTAAGTGGTGTCCCTCAGGGTTCTGTTTTGGGACCACTTCTATTTAACATATTTATAAATGATCTTGAAATTCGCATTGAAAGCCATGTATCAGTGTTTGCAGATGACACAAAACTTTGTAAAGTAATAAAATGTGAGCAGGATAAGCTACCTGACTTATTAGCAGTGTCTATTGTGGTGAATGTGGTGACATTCTGTCATCGAACTAATATGGTGACCAGGGATCACGTGACCAAGCTCATGTACAGTGGGATAAGCGTTACCTTTTGAAATGGTAACTGGGTAATTCAATACCTTTACAAGTCAGGAAAGAGATAACCACTCCCCCCTTTCTCCATTCCTCTGTTCCTTCTTGGCTGTGCTGCAGAGCAGATGTGCAGACGCCATGTGCTAGCATGGTGAACCATGTTACACTCTGTTGCTTCCTTTTCTTCCTTGGTGGATGTGATGTTGAACTTGCAGCAGTGAGCCATTACTAGATGTGAAGGCCTAACCGTGGGTGAGATCAAACTTGTGGGGAAGGGGATTACTATATAGATAGATAGATTTAAAAAGGGTTGTTGCTCTGTGGGTCTGGGCTGTGTGTTTGTGATACATTTATAGTATTGTGTTGTTGCCTTTTAATAAATACCTTTTAATGTAGACGAACCTTGTGTAACATATATATTAATTTGGTGTTACACCACATCTATAACTACCATGCACCAGTGGGAAATTTTCCACAACAAAATTTCAACTGCACATACACACTTCCCCCTACAGACCACAAGTATGGCCCTAGAAGGACCATGGAAGGACCATGGAAGGACAGGGGTATAAAACTAGTCCAAGATATTTGTTCTCACACACATATCCTGCCATTCCCATGGAAGGACAGGGGTATAAAACTAGTCCAAGATATTTGTTCTCACACACATATCCTGCCATTCCCAGTCCTGCAAGAATGGTATTGTGTCCCCAATTCATACATTTTCCCATACCTCCAACTTAAAAGTATAATTTCTACGAAAGTGAGTGCATCTGCCTCATCCCAAACCCATCAAACATTCAGGTCATTATTATATGAAATGTGTTGACGAAGTCCTACTAACCCCAAGACTCTCTCCCTGTGTTATAAAGCCATCCTAGAATGTCTCCCGATAAAACCTTTTAAATTTACAGAACTGTGGCAAAAAGAGGGCCTTCAATTTACAGATGACTCACAATGGCTGTGTTAGTCACACATAGAAGCCCATAAGAAACTACTGTACAGGTGGTACCTCATGCCCCACCGACTCCAAAAAATCTATGCTGGAGGTGTGGAGAACCGGATGGCAACATGATGCATGTCTGGTATGAATGTGGGATCACAAAACCCATTTGGGATGAGGTGCAGGATATTTTACATGAATTTAATATCCTCAAAGGGAACATCACCCCTATACTGAGTCTGGTACTGCTTTACCCACCAAAATGGTCAAAGCAGGATAAACACATAGCAGCTATAGTGATAGCAGCTAGGAATCTAATTGCGTTACAATGGAAGGAACACAAATGCCCTCCAATAGGAGAGCTCCATACGAAAATCCACCAATACTATCTGTATGAGAAATTCACATTAGGGGCTCACACAAAATGCAAACTCTGGGTGGAAGCTTGGGCACCGTGGGTATCTAAACATGTTGGCACCAAATAACAAAGTTAAGAAAGGTGAGGCAGACTCCGGTGAGACTAGCTACAGTAGAGGTAGACTAAAAAGTGTATAATGTGCTATAGTATAATGTATCATTGTAGGATAACGCATACTTGCTGTAATGTAGTGTATCACTGTGTCATGCAATTATTGTACTTGGTGAAATGGTTCCCCTACACTTTTTTTTCTTTCTGTACCCCTTTTACCTTGACAAAACTTGTACAACCAAGATGGTTTAAATAATTATTCCAAGCAGCATAACAACATAAGTCCATCACATAATATCTTACAAGTACAGTAACTGACAATTATCTTCTGGGGGTTATACCCTTTACCATATACATATTATCTTGAGAGGTTGTACAACAGTAATAAGATTAAGATTTGAATCTCCATTTTCTACAGTAGAATGCTGACATCTGATCTACAACTTACTTACTCTGCTGTGCCCAATCATGCATAAAAACATAACTCACCTGGAGTCATCATCCAGTTTAGAATCTTAACTAATAAATAGCGGTCATTATTCCTACAGCAAACACATAGAAAAGGGGAGTTAAAATCATAACCAAAGGAAAGATAAAGGCTCTCCTTTCCTCACTCTCTAAGCCTATAGTTCCTATTATTTTACAACAGGGACCCAAATTGTGTAAGTTATATTAGTTCAGAGACCCAATTATAATATAATTTTAATTTTAATATATCTGCCAAGGTAAGTATAGTATATCACAGGTAAGTATGGTATATCACAAGTAAGTATATCATAACATGCAAATCAAGGATAAAGAGAATCTTATAAAGTGGAAAATAAAAAACAGACATGTAAAGTCATGGAAAATAAAAATACCTAAAAATTAGTAAACAAACCAAGGTCTAGGGATCCAGTGGTCAGAGTTGTCAAATAACAGAGACAAAGTCAAAACCAAAATATGCACAACACAATATAAATTCACTCACCATTAACTAAGACCCTGACAGGAAAGTATGAGGAGTATAAGGAGGATAATGCTATTAGCTTGTGTCACTTATGATGCCAAAGTGTACATGACCTGTGTCACTAAAATCATACGGGCCACTGTGGTTGTGATGTCAAAAAATGCCATAAGCATAGGGGAAGTATAAGAGCATGGCAACGTGGAACAGTCTAAATAAATAAGGGCCAGATTGACCAGACTAATATCTAAAATCTGATTTCTAAAACCTGGGGTCTGAAAGAATGTGATGTTCCAGTTCAATCCAATGTGGACCAACTTAAATAGTAAGATCCTACCATGTAACATATGCTTTTAAAGAAATCTGAGCTGGGAAAGGATGCCTTTACTAACCATTGATTACTAAGAAATATGTCTAAATATTTAAATATCTTCTGCCAAAAGAAATAAGAATCAGATAAGTTTACTTATTTACCTAACCTCAGCTAAATATAAGTGAAAAGTAATTTTTTTTTTACCTCATTGTTTTTCTACTGGACGAATACATAATTGTATTGCTTTTACTATTAATTTGCTATAACCAGTGAATTACTAATATAATCTATTTTTATATTTGCAATATTGTATTTACTCCTCCATGCCTTTCTTATCCCTCCCTTTGTTATTATTATTATTATTATTATTATTATTATTAGTAGTAGTAGTAGTAGTAGTAGTAGTAGTATTAGTATTTATATAGCGCCAGCTTTTTCTGCAGTGCTTTACAATAAGACAGGAATTTACCAAATAAGACAATAACAAAATATAACAGGAACAATAGGTGGTTGGGGACCCTGCTCAAATGAGCTTACAGTCTAGAGGAGGTGGGGTATAAAAACACAATAGGAAGGGTATTGAGGGAGACAGCAATTAGACATGGTGGGAAAGTAGCAGAACTGGAGATGAGAGTGGAGAGTGGCCCTTTAGGATAGAGCAAGAGGAAGGATTGAGCAAGAGGAAGGATTGGAGGCCATAAGCAATCCTTAAAAGATGGGTTTTGAGGGACTTCTTAAAGGATTGAAGACTAGGGGAGAGTCTGACAGGGGTAGGCAGGCTGTACCAAAGGAAAGGAGCTGCCCGGGAGAAGACTTGCAGGCGAGAATTTGCAGTAAGGTTACAAGTGTGCAGACAGGAGAAGGTCACCAGTAGATCAGAGAGACAAAGAGGGGGCATACCTATGAATCAGTGAAGAAATGTAAGAGGGGATAGAGTTGGTAAGAGCGTTATAGGTAAGGGATAGAATTTTAAATTGACACCTGTAAAGTACAGAAAGCCAGTGTAAAGATTGACAGAGGGGTGAGGTGTGAGAGGAGCGACAGGAGAGAAAGATCAGCTTGGCAGCAGTATTCATTACAGATTGTAGGGGGGCAGTACGGCTTCTAGGGAGATCAATTAGGAGAGAATTAGAGTAATCCATGTGAGAGATTACTAGAGCATGAACAAGTTCCTTGTTTCTTGCATAAGAAAGGGGTGTATGCGGGCAATGTTTTTAAGCTGGAATCGACAGGTTTTAGCAACAGACTGGATATGAGGCACAAAGATGAGTCCTAGATCAAAAATGACACCAAGACAGCAAGCTTGAAAGGATGGGGTAGGGCAGGAACCATCAACCTGCAGGGAGAGTGAAGGAGGAGGATCAGTATTATGAGGAGGAAAAATAGGAAACTCAGATTTAGAGAGATTGAGTATCAGAAAGCGGGAGAACATCCAATCAGAGATAGAAGAAAGGCAATTGGTGACACGTTGTAGAACAGCAGGGGAGAGATCAGGGGAGGAGAGGTATATCTGGGTATCATCAGCATATAGGTGGCAGTGGAATGCAAATGAATTAATGAGTTTGCCAAGAGAGGCAGTAAAGAGAGAGAACAAAAGGGGACCAAGAACTGAACCTTGAGAGACTTTGACTGAGACAGGACAAGGAGAGAAGGTGTCGTTGAAAAAAGAGAAACTGAAGGAGCATTGGGAGAGATAGGAGGAGAACCATGAGAGGGCTGTGTCACAGAGACCAATAGATTGAAGAGTTAGGAGAAGGAGGTCATGATCAAAGGTGTCGAAGGCAGCAGAGAGGTCTGGAATAATTAGTATGGAATAGAGGACATAACTAGAAGAAAGAGAGCAGTTGAAGATGTGTGTTAACGACTGCACCAGACAAGGGACGAGAGATCTGAGGAGGTGGGACATGATGGGATTAATCGGATACGTGGTGGGACAAGAGGAAAGGAGAAACGCAGCCACCTCCTGTTCAGTAGCTGGAGAGAAGTCTTGGATGGTAGCGATGGTATGATCCAAGTGAGGTTGAGATAGAGAGGGGAGAAGGGGGGGGAATTAATTCCTTAACTGTTTAATCTTGTCAGTAAAGTAACATGCAAAGCTATTAGCTGAAAGATTAGTTTGTGGGGTGGCTACAGCAGGGCGAAGAAGAGATTTAAAAGTATTAAAGAGATTACTAGGATTGCAAGAGCATGAACTAATAAGAGAAGAAAAGTAGGACTATTTATCAAGGGTGAGGGCTGCGCTGTATGAATGCAAGACAAATTTATAGTGTAGAAAGTCTGACAAGGTTTGAGACTTCTTCCAGCAGCATCCGGCTAAACGGGAGCATCTCAGCATCTTTTATGTACACCAGATTGAAATCTCTGGATTAGATGCTTTATTTCCTTACCATTACTAGTGAATAAATAAAGAATGCTTGATTATAATCTAGTTTAATAGATCCAAATTGTGGAAAATTCATGCATATAACTTTTGTGAGTGTAGGGCTAAATTCTCTTGGCAGAGCAATGGTATACTATGCTTACAGACTACCAACTCCTACATCAGTGGTAGAACATGGGTCATTAAGGTTTAGAGTGTGACCATGCCCTTTGTGTTCTGCCTTTCACAGAGGCTGGCATCCTTAGGGCATCCCACAGAAGGGTGGCTATGCAGTAAGCCAGAATATGCACTAAAGTATACTGTATCTGGAGGAGGGTTGTACATGGGCTGTACATGGGTGGTGAGGATGCTCTGACCTTCCTGTTCTCCCCCGCTTGCCCTGTGGTAAAGCTGGGAACTGGGATATGACATCATTCCAGCCCCAGCATTACTAAAGGGTGCCCGAGAGCAATGCTGGAAGAGCATGAAAATCAGAGAAGCTCCACTAGATCCCAGGTACTGGACGTACACTGGCTCTCCCAAAGGTAGAGAGGTTGGGTGGGCTTAAAAAAAATAAAAGAAAAAAAACTCTATAAATAAAACTACTTTATAAATGTGTGTGAATGTGTCAAATCACTGTGTGCTTGTCAGTGTGTGTGTTTGTCAGTGAGTGAGTATGTGTGTCTGTGTCTATTATTATATATCAGTGTAAGTGTGTGACAGTGAGTGTACATCAGTGTGTTTCTGTCAGTGAAAGCGTGTGTTGGTGAAACAGTGTGTGTGCAAATGAGTGAATATATAAGTCAGTAAGAGTGTGTGGACTTAAAATGTAATTAGTTTTTATTGGTATTTAGCAATTACTACATGTGTGGTGTATCACTAAATTAATATATATATTACACAAGGTTCGTCTACATTAAAAGGTATTTATTAGAAGTCAACAACACAATACTATAAATGTATCACAAACACACAGCCCAGACCCACGGAGCAACAACCCTTTTTAAATCTATCCATCTATATAGAAATCCCCTTCCCAACACGTTTGATCTCACCCACGGTTAGGCCTTCACATCTAGTAATGGCTCACTGCTGCAAGTTCAACATCACATCCACCAAGGAAGAAAAGGAAGCAACAGAGTGTAACATGGTTCACCAAGATAGCACATGGCATCTGCTCTGTAGCACAGCCAAGAAGGAACAGAGAGGAATGGAGATAGGGGGAAGTGGTTATCTCTTTCCTGACTTGTAAAGGTATTGAATTACTCAATTACCATATCAAAGGGTCATGCTTATCCCCCTGTAAGAAAGGCATACATGAGCTTGGTCACATGACCCCTGGCCACCATATTAGTTTGATGACAGAATGTCACCACATTCCCTCACTTTTTCTTCTCTTATGTTGAGCACATTTAAAAATAATAATATATCCCTCTTATCTATCTAAACTATGAGATCTGAAGTAGGAAAGGGGAGCACAGGAATTATAGTGAGTGATATAAGCAAGGTGAAAGAAAAAAGTCAAATATGGGTAGCATCACCCCACATTCCCCCACTTTTTCTTCTTTTATGTTGCTCCATTATCTAGTTATCCCTCTAGTATATGATAACCTAGTGGGAGCAAAAACCTGATATACAGGAGAAATTAAACCCACCGTCCCTCCGGAATAGTTCCCTCAGCGACATAAGTTTTCCTGTACTTTCCTATGGCTGTCAATTCACATATTTTACACACAAAAAAAACAGAACTTATAGAATTTAGGTTAGTGTGTGTGTGTGTGTGCAATGTAAAACTTTATTGAAGAATGGATGAGAGAGAGAGAGAGAGAGAAACAAACAAAAAAAACATTTCAAATATATTCCCCTTTTCTAGTTTCTTCCTCATCTATTTAGCATGCGTACTAGTGGCAATGTTTGTAGGACTGGATGTGATATTTGCAGAATTCCATACTCTCAATCCAGTTCCGACTCCTCCCAGTAGAGCTGCAAATATGTCTCGTTTTTCCTGACTCCCTGCTTTGCCTAAAAACTGCCGCCGTTGTTCCGGACACCTTGGAGGAATAAAAGGATTATTAAAATATAAACTCTAATCTTCTCCCTTATTTGGAGTATCTTCTGGTCGTATTGCCTGTCTCCCATCCCTACTGTGATACAGCTTATACTTATCCATCCTGTAACAAGGATCCACTACGATCTTCTGTTGACACACATCATCATCCTAATACAGCTTTGCCTTGCTCTGTGGGAACACTAGATCTCATCATTAGAAAGGTATAGCTAAATGGGAGACCGGAAGACTGAGAGAAAGAACAAAACAAAAGAAAAACAAACATACATACAGATGTAGAGAGCAACACAAAATTATGAGTGTTATTGATTGCTGGGACCCCCCAATTGATCAATCTTTTCCTCCTCTCTCATCTGTTCCCTCAGCGCTTTCACGTCTGCCCCCAATCTTTCAGTCTGTCTCTTTAGGTCCAAGTAGTCTCTATTCCTTTCTTTATTCCTCCAATTATCCCTATTCCGTCTATTGGTCTGATGCTCATCCCATCTATTGTTCCTTCTCCAATTATTCTCCCAATAACTGTTCCTGTTGTTTCTCCGTTTTTCTCCCCAATTGTGATTTTCCCAGTTAATATCTGTCCTATTTAGCCACTCCCAGGTATTTTTATTATTCCAATTATTATTGATTACCTTAGGCCCCTCCCATCTATTCCTCCAATTATCTCCCATTACATTACTTACTTTAGCACTGTGGATCTCTCCATCTTTTGTCAAAGTCCTGTTTTGGTCTCCAGTTCTCATTATCCCTCTTGTTCTGGGGTACATCCCAACTCTGGTTTCTCCATTTACCATCTATATCTCTACCAGAGTCGACCTTGAATGTTCTTATGGCTGAAACAGAGAAGGCCTGTTCTGAGAAAAGATGCTTGATCCACCAATTGTCAGCTCTAGTTAGTACCATTTCTAAGTCTGCTGGTGTTGGATCAAAAAGCCTCACAAATTCTTGACACTCCCAGGGAAGGGCTTCCATTACTTTAGCAATGTGTTCTGGTGAGCCCAAGACCAGAGGCTGTTGAGGTTGTTGTAGCGTATACCAGAACAATATCCTTTGAGCTACCTCTCTAGGACCATCTGCTGGCCTCATCATAATATTAGCTATTTCTTTCTCTATTCTGAGTAGATAGAAATTTGTTGCAGCAATTCTTCCTGCCTGATCAGTAACACTGTTATTAAATCCAAATAGTCTGCTAGCCAAAGGACCCATTGCATATTCTAACAGTTATGTCCATTTGTCTATGCTAAGACCTCCTTTTTTGTTCTATTTGCTCCCCTTATAAATCAATGTGTAAAGGTGTTAAAGTCGTCAGTTGGCATACTTCCCCACCATTTCTGGAAATTATCTTTGTCTGTGATTGACATAGTCCTTGTCTGTCTAGAGAAGCTAGTAGGCATTTCTCTTACATTAAAATGTTCAGTTATTATTATAGGGGCTTGTGGGACACAATTTACAATCGGCACATTTCCCTTGTGTTTTGTTCCCAGCACTGGTTCTTTACTTTCAGATATAAAATAAGACTGGTCTGGGCATACTCTAGGAATCTCCTTATCCCATTTATTTGTGTTTTCTTTAATTTTCATTTTATATTCCATGACTAGGTCTTGAAGTTCGGTGATCTTAGCACTATATGCATCTCTCTGTTGTTCTATTTCTCTTAACTCCTTTTCTAGTTCCCCAACAATTGTAGTTGTTCTCAAAGCTGCAATTTTTAAACAATACCTTTTGTCCACTGCTTCCTCCATTTTATTTGTTGTTTCCAAATTATGCTGCCGTAATTCTACAACTATGTCTATTAGGCCTCCTATTGTGGCTACAACAGCTTGTGTGACCAAACTTTTTCTTTTCTTTGTTCTATACTTTTTGTTATTTACAATTTGTGTTAGTACATCCATTAATCTCTCCTCTTTTTCACTGTCTGGGTTTGCTGGCTCTGGAAGCTCATATGGACCATCATGTTTTTGAATATGTCTCCTAAAGTACTCACGTACTTCTGTGGAAAAGTATTTGGCCCTTTGAAAAGACATTCCTACTCTTTTACTCACCCAAGTAAGAACCCAATTTAAATCAATTTGCAACTAAAGTAGCACACTTCTGAATAGCCAGCAATAGTTGATGTTTATTCAGTAGGCCAGTTGTAAATAGAAAAATCAAAAAACAAAACTCAATTATTTTCGTATGCTAAACACAATGGGTGGGGAACACAATATCCACAACTCTACTGTGAAGCTTGACTTAGGATATGCCCTAAACACACACACCCAGTTTTGTTATATGTAGCAAAATAGACTAATATCCACAATGCAAATTATATTTACCTTAGTATGGTGAAGGTAATACTTGATAATTAACTACAAAACCAGTAGTGCCAAAATTAGCATATTAAAATATATTAGCAAGGCCTGGAGGGTAGGATTTATACCTGAACTAGGATATTCAAGACACACACAAAAAAAGTATAAAGTATGGAAGCCTATAGTGTATTAAAATGCAGGCCTGAAATAAATAATAAATATATAATTTCTCTAGGCCTGTACTATGATAGAATATTTGAAACACAAAAAAACCTTTATTATACCTTTGTTTTATGTAGCAAAATAGGCTAGTACAATATAAAGAGTTAAAAACAATAATATGTTCAAAATTGAGGCCTATGCTGGTAGTGTATTAAAAAAATAAATGAAGGCCTGAACAAACTACTAGGCCTGAACTATGGTAGTCAAAACACAACAAACTCAGATATTTGAAACACACAAAAAAAAACCCCTGTATTATACCTGTGTTTTATGTAGCAAAATAAGCTAGTACAACATAAAGGATTAATATATTCAAAATTGAGGCATATGCTGGTAGTGTATTAAAAAATGAAGGCCTGAAAAAAAAAACTATTAGGCTTGAACTATGGTAATCAAATCAGCATTCAATACAAAAAGAAGCAGCATGGAAGCCTATTATAGTGTATTAAAATGCAGGGCTAGGCCTGTACTCTGATAGTCAAAACCCAATAAAACTCAACTCAGATATTTGAAACACACAAAAAAACTGTAATAATATATTCAAATTTGAGGCCTCATGTTTAAGCTGATATATTAAAATGGAGGCCCGAACTAGACTACAAACGCAATCAGCCCTATATTTCCCATGCAGAGGATAATTAAACAAAGTACTCTTTTTTTTTTTCTCCCTCCCCCAAAAATAAATCTGACTATCTAGTAATGTGTTATTACCTCATAAATAACCTTTGTAGAAGTCTAAAATTTGTGGTCGCCAAATGTGGTGTATTACCAAATGAATATATATATTAAAAATTGATAAAGAAATAGGGGCTATAAGGGACTGGACTAGCCAGTTCCCAGGCCTCTATAGAGGTTACAAGAGGTATAAGGGGCTTAACCCCAAAGTAAATTTAAACAAAGAAGAGAGTGGAAGGGATGAAAAACCTCTCACATATAGTGAGCAGAGTTCCTACTCCTCCACAGATATATACCTCCTAGTATCAATGTAACATAGGGTGGGGGAAAGAAAGAAAGGGATATAAACCTTAGAAAATTTAAAAAATCCTCCAATCTTGGAGAATGGTAGAACAATTTACCAAAGGTAAGTGCACCAATGCATCAGCTCGGTATGCAGGTAAACTAAAGTTCACTACTCATATAAGGAATTGTATCAAAATTAAATGTCTCTAAGTCATATATATACATGTAAATTCCCTATAGGTGTATACTTAAGTAAGCCCTTTCTATGGGGCAAAAAGTAGAGATGTCAAGAGAGTTGGCGTTAATCCAAAACTTGTAATGGTAGGGATATGTATATTGCCTGGTAGCAGTTGTGAGGCCAAAGGGAGAAAAAGACTTAGTCACTATTACGGGCAAGAAATTAAAAAGGATATATACAAAACTTATATGCTCACTAATTTAGAGAACAAGAGCATATCCATCTACATGTAGGTACTGTCAGTATAGACTTTGTGTAGCTCAATCTCTCTAGCAGTAAATGTTGCCCACAGGGGCATGCAATGCATAAAGAAAAAAATAGAGCTGTTGATACTCAGTAGATATCAAAGGGGGGGCCCTCAAATGAATCCACCAAAAGCCTAAATTGCCCTGGACTAACTGTCTGACTCACAAAGTGGCAAACTCAACTAAACTGCTACTTCAAGGCAGCCTCAAAGTTATCCCTATCATAACATCTGGTCGGTGCACCATAGAGAGAAAACAAAAAAGAAACTCAATATAGAAAAAAATTAAATAAAGTGAAAAGGTGTAAAGTGCCTAAAAAAAGACATGGTAAAATAATAGCATCGGCAAAAGGAAAGCCCGACGTGCGTTTCGGTGTTTTGATACGCCTTTATCAAGAGCTAAACTATGACTGTGCTGAGAGCTGATTATAAAGGGAGGTGAACCCATCCCTTATGATAGAAGCAGCCAATCCCTATCTGGGAGCCGCCCAACAGGGGCGTACTCACTATCCGTGAACCCTCCTATACCTTCTCAAGCCAATAGGGTACGGAGGGGGCGTGGCAACGCCCCGATCGACGGACGAGACATCACGCCCATATTATCTCCCATACTTTAACCCAATGGAGCTCGGGGGGGCGCGGCATTATCTCAGTCAGTCAGTAACCTGCCATCGTCTCAGTACCTCCCACGATCTGCCCTACAATGGGATACGAGGGGAGGGGTGTGGTAACACGTCACTCAACTAAACCAAAACAGAGAGGTAATACACCAAGATTACTACAAAGTAACATAGTAATCATAGACAAATGTATGATACAAATGAACCCTTATATTTAATCAAATAGATACATCACTGGCTCAGTTTAGTGTATTGTTAAGGGCAATTTTCTATCGTACCATAGCGATGGATGTCTTTTGATTTGGTTGGACATGGGGAAAGAATAAATGTGAACTTAGTAAGAAACCAATTTACATGTTCAGTCAATTATGCATCAAAATAAAATAAAAAGTAACAGGTACAACTACAAGTCCATTTATTAAGATATGGAGGGATCATTAGGTATAATCGGAATAAATTGGAATATTACTAAAGAGAGTATATAGATAGGAATACTCAGCAAAGTACACAGGTCCATATCACCATATTTCATAAAGGTTACGAAAGCCCCCAAAAATGTGTACATAGATTAATCACTTATTCTAAGTTCAACAGACAAAATTTGAAGAATTTAATTAAATAGAACAGCAAAGTAGGAGAAAAGAAAATGAATTAATTAAAAAGGAAAAAGTGAGGAAAACCACATCAAAAATTATGTTATTATATAAGTTAAACGTTCAGATAAAGGGAGGGAAGGAAAAACCTTCATTGAGGCCTCTTGGATTTAAGGTATTTAATTTGTAAATCCATCTGCATTCTTTTTGGCATAAAATTTTGTCAAAGTCTCCCCTTCTTTGTTCACGCTTGACCAGTTCTAGGCCACAGAAACGTATATCTTTGGAAGATCCCCCATGGTGTTCTTTGAGATGTCTATATATTACACAAGGTTCGACTATATTAAAAGGTATTTATTAAAAGGCAACAACACAATACTATAAATGTATCACAAACACACAGCCCAGACCCACGGGGCAACAACCCTTTTTAAATCTATCAATCTATATAGTAATCCCCTTCCCCACACGTTTGATCTCACCCACGGTTAGGCCTTCACATCTAGTAATGGCTCACTGCTGCAAGTTCAACATCACATCCACCAAGGAAGAAAAGGAAGCAACAGAGTGTAACATGGTTCACCAAGATAGCACATGGCATCTGCTCTGTAGCACAGCCAAGAAGGAACAGAGAGGAATGGAGATAGGGGGAAGTGGTTATCTCTTTCCAGACTTGTAAAGGTATTGAAATACCCAATTACCATATCAAAGGGTAATGCTTATCCCCCTGTAAGAAAGGCATACATGAGCTTGGTCACATGACCCCTGGTCACCATATTAGTTTTATGACAGAATCTCACCACAACATAAAGAAGACATGAAAATTATATGAAGAAAATACAGGTCCAAGGGTGTACAACAAAGGGAGGTAGGTAACAGGTCTGTATAGGTGTAGATTGGTAGTTTTTGGGTCTCATCACACCTGAATTGTAGTGATGTACCGAACGGTTCGCTGGCGAACAGTTCCCGGTGAACATAGCATGTTCGCGTTCGCCACGGCGGGCAAACATATGCGCGGTTCGACCCGCCCCCTATTCGTCATCATTGAGTAAACTTTGACCCTGTACCTCACAGTCAGCAGACTCATTCCAGCCAATTAGCAGCACACCCTCCCTAGCAGACCCTCCCACCTCCTGGAAGGCATCCATTTTAGATTCATTCTCAAGCTGCATGCTTAGTGAGAGGAGGGAAAGTGTAGCTGCTGTTCATTAGATAGGGAAAAGCATAGCTAGGTTAGGGTTAGGGTATGCTTTTTTTTTATTTTTTTTTTCTATGTAATGTAATTGCAGATAGTTGTCTGCCACTGCTGCCAGCTTCTGTGTCAGGCTCACAGTGGATACTGTGCCCATTTCCCCAGTCAGTGCCACCACTTATATCTGGTGTCACAATAGCTTGGATTTAAAAACAAAAAACTTTTTAAACTGTTATAGATTGAATAGCAGTCAGTTGTCTGCCACTGCTGCCAGCTTCTGTGTCAGGCTCACAGTGGATACTGTGCCCATTTCCCCAGTCAGTGCCACCACTTATATCTGGTGTCACAATAGCTTGAATTTAAAACAAAAAACTTTTTTCACTGTTATAGATTGAATAGCAGTCAGTTGTCTGCCACTGCTGCCAGCTTCTGTGTCAGGCTCACAGTGCATACTGTGCCCATTTCCCCAGTCAGTGCCACCAATTACATCTGGTGTCACAATGGCTTGGATTTAAAAACAAAAAACTTTTTTCACTGTTATAGATTGAATAGCAGTCAGTTGTCTGCCACTGCTGCCAACTTCTGTGTCAGGCTCACAGTGCATACTGTGCCAATTTCCCCAGTCAGTGCCACCAATTACATCTGGTGTCACAATAGCTTGGATTTAAAAACAAAAAACTTTTTTCACTGTTATAGATTGAATAGCAGTCAGTGTCCTTAAAGCGGGTGTGTTATGCTAACAGTGGATACGGTGACCAGTGCCACCACTAAGATCTGGTGACACAATAGCTTGGATTTAAAAACAAAAAAACTTTTTTCACTGTTATAGATTGAATAGCAGTTAGTTATCTTCAAGCAGGTGTGTTACGCTAACAGTGGATACGGTGACCAGTGCCACCACTTAGATCTGGTGTCACAATAGCTTGGATTTAAAAACAAAAAACTTTTCACTGTTATAGATTGAATAGCAGTTAGTTATCTTCAAGCAGGTGTGTTACGCTAACAGTGGATACGGTGACCAGTGCCACCACTTAGATCTGGTGACACAATAGCTTTGATTTAAAAACAAAAAACTTTTTTCACTGTTATAGATTGAATAGCAGTTAGTTATCTTCAAGCTGGTGTGTTACGCTAACAGTGGATACGTTGACCAGTGCCACCACTTAGATCTGGTGACACAATAGCTTTGATTTAAAAACAAAAAACTTTTTTCACTGTTATAGATTGAATAGCAGTCAGTGTCCTTAAAGCGGTTGTGTTACGCTAACAGTGGATACGGTGACCAGTGCCACCACTTAGATCTGGTGACACAATAGCTTGGATTTAAAAACAAAAAACTTTTTTCACTGTTATAGATTGAATAGCAGTTAGTTATCTTCAAGCAGGTGTGTTACGCTAACAGTGGATATGGTGACCAGTGCCACCACTTTGATCTGGAGTCACAATAGCTTGGATTTAAAAACAAAAAACTTTTTTCACTGTTATAGATTGAATAGCAGTTAGTTATCTTCAAGCAGGTGTGTCAGCCCTACAGCGTGTACTCTGCCAGTTTACAGTGCCACTCATATCTGGTGTCATAATAGCTTGGATTTAAAAACAAAAAACTTTTTTCACTGTTATAGATTGAATAGTAGTCAGTGTCCTTAAAGCGGGTGTGTCAGCCCTACAGCGTGTACTCTGCCAGTTTACAGTGCCACTCATATCTGGTGTCATAATAGCTTGGATTTAAAAACAAAAAACTTTTTTCACTGTTATAGATTGAATAGCAGTTAGTCTCACAGTAGCTTGCACGCATAGTACCACTAATCCCAACAAAAATGACAGGCAGAGGCAGGCCACCCCGCAGGGGCCATCGTGGTCATGGTGCTGTGATTCCCTTTGGCCCTAGAATAATGCCCAGTTTTCAGAGGCCACGTACCCTGAACTTGAAAAGTTCTGAGGACATAATTGACTGGCTAACACAGGACACCCAATCTTCTACAGCCTCCGCTCAGAACCTTGACGCACCATCCTCCTCCAGCTTAGCTTCAGGCACCTCTCAAGATACCACTCACCGCCTGCCGCCACCACCAAAACTAGCACCACAGCCGCTTCGGTTGGTATGTCAGAGGAGTTATTCACACATCCGTTTGAAGAAATGAGTGATGCGCAACCATTATTGCCAGAGGATGTAGATAACAGGGATATGTCTCAGGCAGGCAGCATTACACACATGGACGTACGGTGTGATGATGATGATGATGATGATGTTGTACCAGCTGCTGCTTCCTTTGCTGAGTTGTCAGATACAAGTGAAGCGGTTGATGATGACGATGCGTCCATGGATGTCACGTGGGTGCCCGCTCGTCAAGAAGAAGAACAGGGCGAAAGTTCAGATGGGGAGACAGGGAGGAGGAGGAGGCGAGTTGGAAGCAGGGGGAGGTCGTCGCAAGGAGCTAGTGGCACAGTCAGACAGCATGCATCGACACCCGGGGTCAGCCCGACAGCACGCCAATCAACGCATGCTGTGTCCACCACCAGAATGCCGTCATTGCAGAGCTCAGCAGTGTGGAATTTATTTTGTGTGTCTGCCTCTGACAACAGCGATGCCATTTGCAACCTGTGCCAAAAGAAACTGAGTCGTGGGAAGTCCAACACCCACCTAGGTACAACTGCTTTGCGTAGGCACATGATCTCACATCACAAACGCCTATGGGATCAACACATGAGTACAAGCAGCTCGCCTACTCTAAGCCGCCAGCCTCCTCCTGGTCCAGTCTCTATTCTGCTCTGTGTCAGTGTGCATCATGGTCTCTGAGGACAGGATGTCAATCCATATCTGCCAAGTGACCCTATGTAGGGGGAACAGTCCCTATTCTGCTCTGTGTCAGTGTGTATCAGGGATCCTTAGGACAGGTGTCAATCCATATCTGCCAAGTGACCCTATGTAGGGGGACCAGTCTCTATTTTGCTCTGTGTCCGTGTGCATCAGGGGCTCTGAGGACAGGTGTCAATCCATATGTCAAGGTGTCAATATGTCATATGTCAGGTGTCAATCCATATTGATTGTGATTTAGGAATGTTAGGTGATTTCTGCCCTTTATGGATTAAAACCAGACTCTGTATCAACTGTGTAATTTTCCATGGGAGTTTTGCCATGGATCCCCCTCCGGCATGCCACAGTCCAGGTGTTAGTCCCCTTGAAACAACTTTTCCATCACTATTGTGGCCAGAAAGAGTCCCTGTGTGTTTTAAAATTCGCCTGCCCATTGAAGTCTATGGCGGTTCGCCGGTTCGCGAACATTTGCAGAAGTTCGCGTTCGCGAACCGAAAATTTCGGGTTCGCGACATCACTACTGAATTGTCAAATACCTGTCACAATGCGCCTTTGACCATTACATTAAAATGTATAAACATAGAAATGCAGAAACATAAAAATACACTAATATATAAAGATGCAAATAGAAGCATATATAAACATCCTTTGTTCTTTTCACATTGGGTAGTATGGTGGCAGGTCATCAAGAGGTGTTTTTGGTGTGCCTGTTTGCCTCCTGTGTTTGTCAGTCTCTGTGTCTTCCCATCAGATTGGGGTCAAGTACAATCATGGAGAGTGTTGTCTTGGTGTGAGTGGAGTGGACGACAGGGTGAGTCCTTAGGAATTCAATATGCGGCATGTTACTTTGGAGCAGACCTGGTGTCTAGTACGTGGATATATGGTCTATGAAATTATAGCACCAGTGTAGTGATCGTATGCAGGTAGTTTCTGGTGTGTGGGGTTCGTAGATAGGTGCCCGGGGCTCAAGAGGCTGTGCGGGGGGGGGGTGACCGGTGGGCTTAGTCGGGGAGGGGGAGGATGGCAGATTTGGGAGGGAGGGAGGAGGGGGAGTATCGACTATCGACTGTCGAGGAGACCGGAGCTGGGTTTGGGTTAGTCGATTGTACTTTAGGTTTTTCCCTAGAGAATGGCTTATGGAAGAGGGGATATTAGTGGGTTATGGATGCATGGATTTCCTCCATGGTTTTAATTTCATCAACTTTTGCAATCCATTCTCTGATTGAGGGTGTGTTGGAGTTTTTCCATTTTACAGGAATGAGGGAGTTGGCAGCCATGAGAAGATGTGCGACTAGAGTGCTTAGTGGCCTTGGGAGGGGACAGTGTGAGATCAGAAACAATAGTGTGTGGGGTGTTTTGGGTAGCTGTAGCCCTGTCAAAGTTCTGATCATTGAAAAGGATGTTGTTCCTTTATGCCTGTACCCGAGGGCAGTACCACCAAATGTGTGCCAGTGATGCCCCCTGTTGGTGACATTTCCAGCAATAACTTGGAGTGTGCTGGAAGACCGTGTGTAATTTAGCAGGTGAATAGTGCCACAAGATATTCTCTTGTTGCTACTTTCCTGTAGTCTGGTGCAGATTGAGTTTGCTTCCTATTACTGTGTTAATCCACTAGCACTAGCAGGCACTTGCACGGGGAGTATGGGGAGCACAGATGCCAGTGTAAAGCAAGCATTTCAGCAAGGGGAGTACCATGCTTAAGGAAGTGATCCAAAGAAGGGTCAATCATGCAACACTCATAAACAACCAAGCCCCATATACAATCACTGTCACCCTAAATTACACACATATACACACATGCACATTCCACAAACTGAACACATGCATATTGCATTCAGCCAACCAACACAATCACACTCAAGCCTCACACAAATTCACACTCAACCCCTGCATTATCAGACTAGACTACTGTAAGTCAATAAAATGTCTTTCAAAGATACTAGGGTTGCATTTACAGTCCTTACCGTATAGCAGGGACGTATTAGCCGCGAGGCAAACAAGGCATTTGTCTTGGGCGGCATTTTTCAGGGGGCGGCAAAAAACGCCGCCCCCAAATGCCCAGGGCAAATGCCTTGTTAGCCTCGCGGCTAACAGACATGGCGAGCGGGCGGGTGGCACTGGCTGCTGGGCGGGCGGCTGGCGAGGGAGCTCTTCCCCTGAGCTGTCTGCTCAGCTCCCTCACGCGCCGCAGAGTGAGGCTGGGAGCCGGAATATGACTTCATCTTCCGGCTCCCAGCCTCACTCTGTGGCGCGCGAGGGAGCTGAGCAGAGCGCTCAGAGGAAGTGCTCCCTCGCCAGCCGCCCGCACAGCAGCCAGCGCCGCCCATCCCAGCCCGACCGGCAGCCACTGGACCACCAGGGAGAGAGAGACCCCCCCCCCAGCACTCCCAAAGGTAAGGAGGTTGAGAGGGGGGGGTTTAAATTAAAAAAAGTTAATGTGAGTGATTGTGTGTGTGTCTGACTGTGTGTGTGTGTGTGTGTGTTTGTGTCTGACTGTGTGTGTGTGTGTGTGTTTGTGTCTGACTGTGTGTGTGTGTTTGTGTCTGCCTAGGGCAGCACAAAACCAGGATACACCACTGCCGTATAGCAATTCCTCTCTAAATGTCTAATGTTCAGCAAACAGAGTAAAGCATTAGTCTGCTAAAACAGTCCAGACCCATATACATATAAAGAAACTTTCCAGCAAAATTATAAATAAGTGAATTGAACAACTGCCAGCTGAATGATCAAAAACTTTACTGCACACGACACTAAGGCACTGAGTTAATAAATGAACACTTATTTTTCTTAAACTAGATATTTTGCGACCTCACTATACAATTGACATCCCTGTTCTATATGTGATTGACAGAGCTTAGGTAATCTTATAATATTTAACCTATAAGTTGTTCTTTAAAACCATCTAGAGGAAATAAATGTTTGCAGTGTTGGTTATATAGAAAATATTGTTATAATTAGCAATATCATTCAAGGGTCAACTCAATATTTCTTCAAAAGGGTCAACTCAATATTCCTTCAAAACAGAACTTTTTAAACATATAGTATTCTAATTATTCGATTGATTTCATTTCTTGATAAATTTGCATTAGTGGTTTTCAAAACAGTACAAATAGAATCTGTAATATTGACTGGTCTCTAAGCAGATGTTAAAGAAATATTGATCCATATAATCTTATGGGTTTATTCACTAATCAAGGAACCATCAGCCACAGTTCAAAAATGTCTTTAAAAAGCTGAAATGGGGAAAAATTAAATTCAGCTGTTCATTAAATACAAACCTATTGGCAAATTGTTTATTTTTTTCTCTATTACCATATTCAATTTGTCTACATTCGATTCGACTGACAAGCTGGATTTTAATGAAAAGTAAAGCAGTTCGGCTATATGTCAGCCTCAGAATTGTAAATTAATTGTCCCTGAATCCATCAAAACAGATCAATTATACAGCACATTCAGCAGTTTCATTAATACTTTAGAAAGCAAATGGTTTAGTGAAAATAAAGATGGTCTTTGGCAGCATACAGTTGGTTTGGGTTCTTACAAGCCAACAATCACTCTACCATGTGTACACATGAGAAGGTGTATGAACAAAGATAAAAATTGCAACAAGGAGACTCTCTGTCCTAATATCAATGCATGTTCCCCTTTGTCCTAATATCATACATCAGTATGCTTTCTATAAACTATTCCTAGAAACTAGAGCTCTGTAACTAAATAAATAAAAATCTAATTTCTTCATTCAGTGTCCATTCAGTGTCCATTGACTATAATGCAAAGTAAAATGCAATTTCATTTAGTTTAAAAAATGCTTGGATTCTCCCCCCACCCCCAAAATGTTACTGAACCACAGCTCTCATTACTTGCTGGTTATCTTTTTTATTTAAAGAATCCTTGGAGTTGAAGACATCAATATCTGGGAACCAGAGTCTAAAAACTCAGATTTGAATAGATTTGTACACAGTGGGAGAATTTAGTTTGGCCAAACCATTTTTTGAAAATTTATTTTGTGACCTCTGACACTCATTCTGAGTATGGACTCAACATGTCCAAATATGGTCCATTTAATATTCGGATAAACTATTCAGACAAACAAAATAAGGTGCAAAAATGGGTCAGTCAGTATATATATTCAATATATATTGTATATAATGAGGGAAAAAGGTATTTGATCCTCTGCTGATTTTGAACATTTGCCCACTGACAAAGAAATGATCAGTCTATAATTTTAATGGTAGGTGTATTGTTACGGTACCTTCAGTAATAAATGTACAAACCGCCGTTTAGTGAATGCTCCCCGTTCGCAATAATGTGGTCTGGTAGCGTATGCAGTATAACCATGCGAACCACCAGCCAGGGAACACTCAAAACTCCCGAACGGTACCTGTACGGCTCCTTCCCTTCATGAGCTCCAAATACACGAACTGCCAATAGTAGCCGAACGCCAATATCTTCCAAGCGGCAAATAATTCCAACGAGCAGTCTCTAGTCGCGGTAATAAAATCCCCCCAATAACGAGACCAAGCTCCGCTTTGAGGGTAAACCACGAACTGAGTTTACTGTGGGCTACCTGCCCGTATTTATGCAGGTCTCCCACTTGGTGGACACTCCCCTAGGGGACCAAATGGGAGACTGGAATAGCAGAAGGACATGGGGACATTTCAGACATACAACCCCACAATATTCCCAGCATGCATCACAGTTTCCTCCCCTCTGCTCGGGAGATAATTGAGAAGTAATTAAATTATCTCTCAGAGCAGAAGCAAATCGCCATTTTAAATACAAGTCACAAAACACATAAAAATACATAACTTTATAACTGCCGAACATATTACATTCGTATAACACATCCCCAGATAGCCTGGATCTGAGTGCATATTATTGGCTAATAGCGCTCAGATCCCATACGCATAGTTCAATCGCCATGGAGTCAAAGTCTATTACAGTTCTTCGGTATGCAATTGACTCCATGGGAAGGCTATCTGGGGTAAGTCCATTCGTGCCTTTAAACCTCTCGAACGGCCGGTGTTCGCATACTTCTGTCGATTGAGAAGGGAGGTCGACGGCTTCAGCGGTGTTCGGTTGAAAAAGTGTCCGTTTTCAGTTCCATGAAATAACCGTCGAACACCGCTGGTCTTTCGCATGGTTAAAATGGCCACCACCTCGTGGTCGACATACGAACGACGACCACCCTGTATTCGGTTTTAATTGAGAAGTGTCTGTGGTTAACCGCAACGTTCTAATTGGGATTAATAGGTTAACCAGCAGCACACTTCTCTTCTGGGTGGCCGTCCGTTCGTTAGTTCCATCGACAGGAAAGTACATTCCCTTAAACAAGGCATACGAATGGGGAAATTCATACAAACGGCAAAACAGACGAACACAGCAATTCTAGTTCATACGGATGGGTCTGTCACATGTATTTTAACAGTGAGGAACAGAATAACAAAATCCAGAAAAACGCATGTCAAAAAAGTTATAAATTGATTTGCATGTCAGAGAGTGAAATAAGTATTTCATCCCCTATCAATTAGCAAGATTGCTAGCTCCGTGGTTTCTTTTATACAGGTAATGAGCTGAGATTAGGAGCACCTGTTACCTGTATAAAAGACACCTGTCCACAGAAGCAAACAATCAAATCAGATTCCAAACTATCCACCTGTCAGGATTACAAGTTGATCCAGCATGCAGAACTGTGTCACACCTAGGACTAAGGATAACATATAATCAGACCTTAGAATGGCCGGACTTAACGTATCCAAGAATAGTAAAATTACTTGCCGAGGTCAGGAACACAGAATCAGACACAATGATGAGTGAAAGCCAAAAGTCAAGGATACCAGAATTCAGGGAAGTCAAAACGAAGCCAAAAAAAATCAAGATCAGGAACGCACTTTTGGATTACCATTAGGATGAAATCAAGACAGGGCAATGAGCAAAAGGAAAATTGGGTTTAAATACCCTTCCTATGGATCTGATTGGCCATGACCGGCCTTTGACCCCAAAAGCAATTACCAGGTTTCCATGTGCAAAATTGCTGCTCGGCACAACCTTTCCTGTCAGGATGGTAATGTGACAGACCCACCTGTCTTTAAAATACTTTTATTCCCCCTTGGTTCGTCTGTTTGTTCGGTTAATTGCCTGTCCGTACACCTTGTTCGTTTATTTTCCTAACTACCGAATAAACCGCCAAATTTGGACTAGTGCTGGCCCTTGAAAAACAGTGGATTGACATATTGAAACTTTTGAGACACTTTTTCTTCCCCTTTGAATTCATGGGAAGGTGTGCCTCTTCCCCTCCCCCAGCTCCATTGTTCTCTAGCAGGGAGTTGTCCCGGTGACACTGCCAGACCAGTGGGAACTGGTTTGGGCAGGAAAAGCCATGCTTGCAAGTGATAACAAAGGACTTTGACCTAACTTTTAAACCCCTGAACCTATTCAAGTGAATTTTGGATATGTTTGCCCCCAGGTTATACTGGTTAAAATATATATATAAATAAATAATAGTTTATGCATGTACAATGTAAACTCACAAAGTTATAAAAATTTATAAAAAGTAAACTTTTCAGCTTAGAGATAATTGAGTAGATACAGTAATTGACTCAATTATCTTCTAAGCAGAGGGGAGGAATATGATGGGTGTGTTTCTATTGTCCCATTGTGTCTGATTGGCTGCTGTACTTGCATTGTATGTGTTGTAATGTGTTTATTGGTTGTTCTGAAAAACCCTGTGGGTGGTACTATGTGTTGAAAACCTGCATAAAAGAAGGCCCTTTGGTGCCAAGTAATACAGTTCTTCTTCACCCTTCAACCTGATATTGCATGAGGATAACCAAACCCGTTCACCCATCTGGTAAACTGGATTGGCACTCCTCTGTTTATCCACAGTTTCAAGAGCGGAGTGAACCTTAGTTCTAGTATCACGAATAGAGGTAAGGTGATCATCCAGAGTAGGGAAAGCCGTATCATAAAACAGAGCAGGGACAACAGCAGGATGACGACCCGTATTGACAAAAAACGGACTATGCCCAGAGAAGTTATAGGTAGAGTTATTCCTAGCAAAGTTGGCACAGGGCAATAATTCAGCCCAGTTAAACTGTGTACTATTCACGAAGCAACGTAACTACAGCTCAAGTGATTAGTTAGCTCTTTCAGCCGTACCATTAGTTTGAGGATCGCAAGCAGAGGAAAATGACAATTCAATGCCCAACTGTTTATTGAATGCCCTCCAGAACCGTGACACAAATTGGGAACCCCTGTCAGACACAATATTTTGAGGAATACCATGTAGCCTGACAATATCGCGTATAAATATGTGCACCAGGTCCTGAGACGATGGCAATTTTTTAAGTGGAGTAAAGTGTGCCATTTTGGAAAAACTGTTAACTACCATGAGGATGGTCATATACCCAATGGAACTAGGCAGTTCAACAATGAAATCCATCAATAAATGAGACCATGGGATACTGGGTAAAGGAAATGGCTGTAACAATCCACATGGAAGTTTATGAGGAACCTTCAAAACTACACAGACAGAGCAGGCTTCTACATAATCTTTAATATCCCTCCTGAGTGACTCCCACCAAAATTACCTGGAAATGGCAGATACAGTTTTATTAATACCCGAATGCCCAACGGTCACATTGTCATGGAATACCTTCAGCACCTCTTTCATGTCAGGCAATTGAATAAACAATTTATCTTGAGGTTTGTTGCAAGGTGCCTAGGGCTGAGCCGCCATGATATCACAGAGCAAAGGAGATGATAAAGAAAGGACAGTGGATGCAATAATACACTCTAGAGAAATAATAGGGGATGTCTCTTGTTCTAGATCTGATTCAACGTCAAATTGCCTAGACAAGGCGTCAGCTTTAACGTTCTTAGAACCGGGTCTGTAGGTGATAATGAAGTTAAAGCAAGACAAAAATAATGACTATCTAGCTTGTCTAGAAGACAGTCGTTTGGCATCCCCAATATATGCCAGGTTCATGTGATCAGTAATAATCAGAATGGAATCCTTGGAACCCACCAAAAGATGTCACCATTCCTTAAGAGCTAGTATGATGGCTAACAGTACAATGTCATAGTTACGCTCGGCAGGAGAAAACTTTCTAGAGAAGTAACCACAAGGATGCAAAGGGGCATTCTGACTCTCTCTCTGAGAAAGAACAGCCCCGACCCCTGTCTCAGAGGCGTTAACCTTAAGTAGGAAAGATTTACTAGTGTAAGGTTGTCTTAATATGTCAGCAGATGCGAACATTTGTTTAAGAAGATCAAAAGTCTCTTTAGCTTCTTTAGGCCATATGGTACAATTAGTCCCCTTGTGTGTCATATTGGTGATGGGGGCAATTACCGAAGAGAAACCTTTGATGAATCGCCTATAATAGTTAGAGAAACCAATAAACCTTTGGATGGCTTTTAACCCATTGGGTAACGGCCAGTGTAGAACGGCCTCTAGTTTGCGAGGATCCATTTGGAAACCAGAGTCAGAAATATTATACCCCAAAAACTGAACCTCATGCTGATCAAATATGCATTTCTCAAGTTTACAATAAAGTCCATTATCAAGCAATGTTTGTAATACTTGTTTAACATGTTCATGATGAGTCTGGAGGTCTGGGGAATAAATAAGGATATCATCCAGGTAAACTAGAACAAATGAATAGATATAGTCACTAAGTACATCGTTAATAAAATCCTGAAACACGGCCGGAGCATTTCATAATCTGAAGGGCATGACAAGGTATTCATAGTGCCCACTCCTAGTGTTAAATACTGTCTTCCATTCGTGATCCTCCCGAATCCTCACCAAATTGTATGCACTCCTAAGGTCAAGTTTGGCACCCTGGAGTCTATCTAACAATTTGGATATAAGGGGAATAGGATAGGCATTCTTTATAGTAATCTTGTTTAATGCCCTGTAGTCAATGCAAGGACGTAACTCTCCATCTTTTTTAGCTACATAAAAGAATCCTGCTCCAGCAGGCGAGGATTAATTATGTATATGGCCTTTTCTTAATGATTCTTTGATGTACTCATCCATGATCTTACTTTCTTGTGGGGATAGGGCATATACTGCCCCCTTAGGAGGCCTAGCCCCAGGCAACAGATCAATGAAGCAATCGTATGACCTGTGTGAAAGGAAGAACATCAGTCTGGCTTTTACTAAATGCCACCCTAACCTCCTAATACTGTATGGGAATTTCAGGGGTCAGAGAAGTAGCAGCAACAATGCCCACTTTTTTTAGTAATGTGAAACATGCATTTTTCCTGACAGTATTTACCCCATTCAAGTATTTCCCTTTTAGTCCAGTCAATATGAGGGTTATGCTTGATGAGCCAAGGTAAACCTAACACGATGGGACAAGAAGGGGAAGTGATTATCTGGAAGGTAATGTCTTCCTTATGCAAAGCTCCTATTGTAATGCAAATAGGCCAGGTCCCATGGGTAATCAATGGTTGAGAAAGGGGTCTCCCATCAATAGTCTCAACCGCTAAAGGTGATCTCTCCTTGACTGGTATAGTGTATTTCTTAACAAAATATAAATCAATAAAGTTACCAGCCGCACCTGAGTCAACCAGGGCTTTGCATGAAAAGTTATTCTCATTGCAAGAGGAGAAATCTGCTTCGGGAATTGCTTTCATTACACCTAAGACCTGCCCCTTAAGGTTCTTAGGTGCAGAATTTTTCCAAACGAATAGGACAAGCATCTCTCATGTGTCCTTTTTTGCCACAATGTAAGCAAAGACCCTCTTTTCTCCTATACGGTTTCTCTGCCGCAAACAGTTCAGTAACCCCTAACTGCATAGGTTCGGGTTCAGACAGCGTCAGAGACAACAAGTTTGGAGAATCAAGGTGCTAGTGACATAGTCAAACATCTAGTTCTGTTTCTAGAAATTTTCTTGGTCCTGAGTCTATTATCAATCTGCATCACATAAGTAATCAAGTCATTTAACCCCTTAGGTAGGTCTTTGGCAGCAATTTTGTCAAGAATATTCTCGGATAATCCTTTTTTAAAAGCAGCGATTAATACGTTATTAGTCCAGTCTACCTCAGATGCCAAAGTACGAAATTCTATGGCATAATCTGAGATAGACCGGTTCCCTTGTTTGATATGCATTAAGGCAGTGGATGCGTCTTCCTCCCTGCCTAATGGTTCAAACGTCAGTTTGAATTCCGCAAGGAATTCCTGGTAACAATGAGCAATACTCCTATTACTTTCCCATAATGGATTAGCCAAAGTTAAGGCCTTACCTTTAATTTGATTCATTAGATACCCAAGCTTAGCTCTATCTGAAGGAAATGAACCAGGTGAGGCCTCAAAGTGGGACTTAATCTGATTGAGAAATCCCCTACATTTCTGGATATTGCCAGAAAAATGCGGAGGAGATAAGGAGATCATGGGTGCCTTATATACTATAGGTGGAGGTACATTAGGCAGCGGTGACATAATCAGAGAAACCTTAGGTTGTAAATGAGCAGTCCTAGTAAGGAGCGTGCTAAAAGCCTGGGCAAATTGATCCGTACGGTGATCATTCTCCTCTAGCATTCTCTAACAAGCTGCTATCTGCTGACACAATTCTCAGGATTTATGGCCATGTCATAATGTCAAGATTACAAGTTGATCTAGCACGCAGAACTGTGTCACACCTAGGACTAAGGATAACGTATAACCGGACCTTAGAATGGCCAGACTTAATGTATCCAAGAATAGTCAAAATACTTGCCGAGGTCAGGAACACAGAATCAGACACAACGATGAAGGAAAGCCAAAAGTCAAGGATACCAGAATTCAGGGAAGTCAAAACGAAGCCAAAGTCAAATACCAGAAAATCAAGATCAGGAACACACTCTCGGATTACCATCAGGATGAAACCATGACAGGGCAATAAGCAAAAGCAAAATTGGGTTTAAATACCCCTCCTGTGGAACTGATTTGCCATGACCGGCCTTTGACCCCAAAAGCAATTACCAGGATTCCATGTGCAAGATTGCTGCTGGGCACAACTTTACCTGTCAGGACGGTAATGCTGCTCGGCACAACTTTTCCTGCCAGGACGGGAAATGCCATTAACCACATTTTCATGTGCAGATAAATACGTGACACCACCATGGCCAAGACCATAGCTGTCCAAGGATGTCAGGGACAAGATTGTAGGCCTAAACAAGGCTGGAATGGGCTACAAGAAGCAGCTTGGTGAGAAGGTGATGACAGTTGGTGCAATTATACGCAAATGGAATTTGCAAAGAATCACACAAAATAACTGTCAGTCTCCCTTGGTCTGGTGCTCGATGCAAGATCTCACCTTGTGGAGTTTCAATGATCATGAGAACGGTGAGGAATTAACTACACGGGAGGATCTTGTTAATGATCTCATGGCAGGTGGGACCATAGTCACTTGGTAACAGAAGAAAACAATTGGTAACACACTACACCGTGAAGGACTGACATCATGCAGCACCCGCAAGGTCCCCCTGCTCAAGAAAGCACTTGTACAGGCCCATCTGAAGTTTACCAATGAACATCTGAATGATTCAGAGGAGAACTGGGTGAAAGTGTTGTGGTCAGATAAGACCAAATTCGAGCTCTTTGGCATCAACTCGCCGTGTTTGGAGGAGGAGGAATGCTGCCTATGACCCCAAGAACACCATCCCCACCATCAAACACAGAGGTTTTTATGTGCTTTGGGGGTGTTTTTCTGCTAAGGGGACAGGACAACTGCACCACATCAAAGGGACGATGGGCAGGGACAGACCTTAATCCCATCGAAAGTCTGTGGAGGGAGCTGAAGGTTTGAGTTGCCAAATATCAGCTTTGAAACCTCTGAAAAGACTTGGAGTGGATCTGCAAAGAGGAGTGGGACAATATCCTTTCTGAGATGTGTAAAAACCTTGTGGCCAACTACAAGAAACATCTGATCTCTGTGATTGCCAACAAGGGTTTTGCCATCAAGTACTAAGTTGAAGGGGTCAAATACTTATTTCACTTATTGACATGCAAATCAATTTATAACTTTTTGACATGTGTTTTTCTGGATTTTTTTTTTTATTCTGTCTCTCACTGTTAAAATACACCTACCATTAAAATTATAGACTAATCATTTCTTTGTCAGTGGGCAAACGTTCAAAATCAACAAGGGATCAAATACTTTTTTACCTCACTGTATACTGTATTTATTCGGCAGTACACTGATTTTCCTACCATTTTGTTTACAGGTCATAGTTACATATTTATATTAGTAGTCTAGGTTGAAGAAAGACAAAAGTCCATTTAGTTCAACCCTAAAACCAATCATTTTATTTTTAAGTCATTTCCAATTTTACCACAAAAAGGGAAAAAATATTTCCCTTAATGAATCAGATGTCTCTGTGGTTCAACAACCTGTCCACAAACATATTAATTCTATCCTTGAAAAAATTCTGTACATGCAGAAAAGCATTATGTAAAAAAAGTAACCAAGAGAGGGAAAAAGATGAGGAACAGAAATAAATGTATTTGTATATATTATATATTTAAATGTATAATGGATAATATAGATTTTAATAATATTTTTTTTTATTGTTTTGCCTTTTTCCTGTTTATTGGTCACTTCTAATTTGATCTGTGAATAAATTACCAGATTTTACTATTTACATAAAAAAGAGACTTGCTTCCATTAAGTTTGGCCTTTTGTTTTTGCTGTTGATCCAAAAGAAGGTAAAAAAACACCCAGTCGGAAGTGCTTCCAATTTTGCAACAAACTAGGAAAAAATTCCTTCTTGACCCCAAAATAGCAGTCAGATATCTCCTTTGATCAAGCAGCTATTACCCCACTAATTAGAAATGATATCCCTGTATGTTATGTTTTTGGAAGTATATATCCAATTGCAGTTTAAACATCTGTATGCACCCTGATAAAACTCTTCAGGCAGAGAATTCCATATCCTTATAGTTCTTACTGTAAAAAAAAAAAAAACTTTCCTTTGCCTTAGATGAAATCTCCTTTCTTCCAGCCTATATGCGTGACCTTGTGTCCTATTTATAGCCCTGCTTATGGATAGATTTCCAGATAATGGTTTGTATTGGCCCAGAATATATTTGTATAATGTTATCATATCCCATCTGATGCGTCGTTTTTCCAAACTAAAGAGATTTACCATTTTGTTTAAGCTTTCTTCGTAACTAAAATGCTTTATTCCTTTTATCAATTTTGTAGCTCGTCTTTGCACTTTTTCTAGTGCCATGATATTCTTCTTTAGAACAGGTGCCCAAAATTGCACAGCATTGTTGGGGATAAAATTTGCCCTTTGTGGATGATGGCTATTTGACAACTCATACAGAGCTCTGGAAATTGGAAATGAATAGCAGAGACGTGTTCAATAACCAAATCAAATTATATTCATACGTCAGTTATATTTATACCCCATTTTCATAGCAGGATGGGAGGGGGAAAAATGAGCATATGGGCGTTTGTTTTTCACAAGTTATGAGCAGCTGTTTCTTATTATAATTCTACGTTATATAACACATGTATATTTGATCAAAACAAGATATTTACAAATTCCTTAATCTTGGACAATTAACAAGAACATTTGGAAATCAGTATGGTCATTCTCGTAAATGATAGTAGATAAATTCTTCCCAGAATCGAAGATACAATTCCAAATTTATTCTTGGTTCAAATTAACCCTTATATGAACAGCTAGGATAATAAGCAAAATGGATATTCATATCCTACAAGCATATTCAAGATGTGGTCTTACCAGCGATTTATAAAGAGGAAAAATTATATTTTCATCCCGAGAATTTATGCCCCCATTAATACATGACAAAACCTTACTGGCCTTAACAACTGCAGATTGACATTGCATATTGCTGCCTAATTTGTAGTCTAAAACAATTCCCAAATCCTTCTCGTGTGTGATTACCCCTAATTCACTACCATTTAGGGTGTAAGTTGCTTGTGCATTCTTGATCCTGAAGTGCGTAACTTTGCATTTCTCTACATTAAATTGCATCTGCCATTTTAGTGCCCAGTCCCCCAATCTATCTAAATCTTTCTGCAGCAAAGCAATATCCTGCTTACATTTTATTACTTTACAAAGTTTTGTGTCATCTGCAAACATTAAACATGTCTTTCAATGCCTATTTCAAGATTATTTATGATTTTAAATATGTTAAATAGAAGTGGTCCCAAAACAGGACCCTGAGGGACACCACTTACCACTTTTGTCCAGCTTGAAAATTTACCATTAATGACAACTCATTGTACTCTATCCTTAAGCTAATGTTCTACCAAGAACAAGAATATTCATCAAGACCAATTTCTTTTAGTTTGAAGACTAAGCTATTGTGAGGAACCTCATCAAATGCCTTGGCAAACTCCAAGTAGATCACATCCACTGCAACACTCTGATCTATACTTCTACTTCTTCATAGAATTCAATTAGGTTAGTTTGACATTATTATTATTATTATTATTATTATCATCACCATTTATATAGCGCCAACAGATTCCGTAGCGCTTTACAATGTTATGAGAGGGGGGATTTAACAATAAATAGGACAATTACAAGACGAGGGGAGGAGGGGAGGAGGTATCATTAGAAAAGGAGAATCTGAATGAGCATTGGGAGAGATAAGAGGAAAACCACAAGAGGACAGAGTCAAAGAGACCAAGTGACTGAAGAGTTTTAAGAAGGAGAGCATGATCAATGGTATCAAAGGCAGCAGAGAGGTCAAGGAAAATTAGTATGGAATAGTGGCCTTTGGAGTTAGCTGCGTTTAGGTCGTTAATAATTTTGATAAGAGCAGTCTCAGTAGATTGGAGAGGGCGGAAGCCAGATTGAAGAGGGTCAAGGAGAGAGTTGGAATTGAGAAAGTGAGGCACACGGGAAAAGACAAGTCTTTCCAGAAGCTTTGAGTAAAAAGGGAGCAGGGATATGGGACGATAGTTAGTGGGGGAGGAAAAGTCAAGAGATGTTTTTTTTTTCAGGATAGGTACTACATTGGCATGTTTAAGGTCAGAAGGCACAACGCCAGAAGAGAGAGAGCAGGTTAAGATGTGTGTTAAGGAAGGCACAAGACAAGTGGAGAGAGGTCTGATAAGGTGAGATGGGAGAGGATCGAGCGGGCAAGTGGTGGGGCGAGAGGATAGGAGAAGCACAGCCACCTCTTGGAGAAAGTCTGAAGGGTAGGTAAGGCATGATCTATGTGTGGTTGAGAAAGAGAACGGCAAGGTAGGGAGAATTCTTACCTTAGCTGTTCAATCTTGTCTGTAAAGTAGCATGCAAAGCTGTCAACTGTAAGGCTAGTTTGGGGGGGTGGCCACAGCAGAGCGAAGATGAGAGTTAAAGGTGTCAAAGAGACGCCTGGGATTATTGGGAGCATGAACTAATGAGAGAGGACAAGTATGACTGTTTGGCGAGGACAAGGGCTGCGCTGTATGAACGCAATATGAATCTATAATGGAGAAAATCTGCCTGGTTGCGAGACTTCCTCCAGGAGCGTTCAGCACAACGGGAGCAACTTTGGAGATAGGGTGTTGAATAGTTGGGGATGTGTCATCCTCGAGGTGCATGCATTCAAGGCAGAGGTGAAGATGGCCAGTGAGGCATAGAAAAGGGAAGGGATGGATAACATTTGTGAATCAATATCAGCTGACAATTGCTGGAGGTCAATATAATTAAGGTTCCTCCTGAGTTAAGGGGAGTTAGGCTGAGGTTGTTGGGTGAGGGGGTACTTGAGAGCAAATGATAAGAGGTGGTGATCAGAGAGAGGAAATGGAGTGTTGACATGACCTATGTTTCATAAAACCATAATGATTAATGCTAATAACAAAGTTCTCCCCAATAAATTCCTGAATATTATCCCTTAATAGCCCTTTGAATATTTTCCCAGTCACAGAAGTTAAGTTCACATATCCATAATTTACAGGCAATCATTTTAGACCCTTTTTAAATATAGGAATGACATCTGCCTTCCTCCAATCCTCCGGTACAATAATTGAAACAAAAGAATCTTGAAAGATTAAATACAGAGGTTCAGTTATTTCCCCACTTAGCTCCTTAAGTACTCGTGGATGAATACCGTCAGGCCCTGGAGCTTTATTTACATATATTTTCTTTAACTGCTGTAGCACCTTGTCTCGAGTCATCCAATTACAAGTTATCTACAAGTATTTTGCAACAATCAGTTGCACATCTCTTGCCATAGGATCCTCATTAATATATACTGAAGAAAATAGATATTTAAAATTTCTGCCTTTTCCTGGCCATCATTAACTAACAGACCCATCTCTGTTTCCAGTGTACCTACACTTTCATTTTTTGTTTTTTTAGAATTGTACTTGAAAAACAATTGGGGGTTGGTTTTGGATTCTTTGGCTATCAATTTCTCATTTTCTTGATAGCTACTTTAATTGCCTTTTTGCAAGCATTAATGGCTTCCTTATGTCTTATATAAAATGTCTCTGATTTATCTGATTTAAATGCTTGAAATTCCCTTTTCTTATTTGTAATCTCTTGTTTTACTTCTCTACATAACATAAAGTTATGATTTTATTAAAGACACAGAGACACATATTATGCTTGTCTCTTTCTTTATTTCCTCAGCAGCAAAACAAGGACAGTTTATATTGTATAGGAAAAAGTAAACAGTAACCTTAAACATATCATTATAATAGCCAATGAGAATATCCCTACGCCTTTAACATCCCCTGTGGCCTCTTTTTTGATATCGCTAAATAATGTAACGAAGACAAAATGTAAACAAAACATCATAACAATAATTGATGTGTTCATCTTGACTAAAATAGAACAGGTATATGTGGAACATGATTGAGACTTCAAGAGGAAATGCTAAGATATGACCATTAACATGAAAAAGCCACAATTCACAGTACTTATGAATATAAATGACATAAGATATATACCAACATCAATATACAACTGTAAATATGGCTAACACAAAACATAGCCCAAAAAAGGTAAATGCAAACAACAAACCCATAATTTCCACAGTAAACAAAACACATAACAGTGTAAAACAGGGATGGAACAAGAAAAAATGTCAAATGGGTTGGGTTTATATTCACCTCCTTGTTATTAGTAAAAGCATGACTTCATGTCATGTAAATAGTAAAATCTAGTATTTTTATCATGGAAGCTCATATTATACTATTTCAAAGCTGTCAAACAACCGTAGTTGAATGAAAATAATATTCTTCAAAAGTAGATTTGTGAGACCCATCAGCACCTTTTAAGAGATCTTCCAGTCTGCAACCCAAAGATAAGGCAATGGAAACCATGGCACCTCTAGTAGAATATAGTCCAAAAACTGAAGCCAGTGTCATAATCCATTTCACCCATCCATTTCACCCATGATCGTAGACACAGGAAGATAAGAATTCTGCAATGCTAAGAACAAATCAAGAAAAGTTGAATTCCAAAAGGCTGATGTTCAGAATTCATATTCCTTGAGACAGAAGACTGGACATAATTTTATGTTGTAAAGAAAATACGGCTAGAAAACAGATGTAATGGAAGTTTTTGACCACCTTAATATATCAAAAGAAAAGAAACCATCACGGGTCTGATGTGGTCTCAAAACCCTTTGCCTGATATAAGACATGAGAGAATGAGTAGTTGTTGAAGAGAGAGTCAGAAATCCAGAGTAATCAAACAAACTGACAAAGACACATACAGAGTGTATCAATACTGTATGGCAGTAGCTCTGAAACAGTCAGTTATACAGAGGGCAGTGGTGTATCCTGGTTTTGTGCTGCCCTAGGCAGGACAAAACTCAGACGCCCCCCTTCTCCCTCGCCACTCCCACCCAACCCTTCCCCCGCCCCGCCTTCTAAATACACACACACACACATTCACTGACAGATACGCATACACTAGCTAACAGAAACACACTCACACGCACTAACAGAAACACACACTCACTAACAGACACACACTCACAGGCAAACACATTCACACTAACAGATACACACACACTAACAGACACACACACACACTAACAGACACACACACAAACGAACAGACACACACTCACTCACTAACAGACACACTCACACTCACTAACAGACACACACACACACTAACAGACACATACTAACAGACACACACACACTAACACACACACACTAACAGACACTAACAGACAGACACACACTGACACACACACACACTAACAGACACACACTAACAGACACACACTAACAGACACACACTAACAGGCACACACTCACTCACTAACAGACACACACACTCACTAAAAGGGTAATTGGCCATGATTTAAAAAGACAGGTTCATGAACAACAAGGAAGGGTATCTTAGCTGATGTGGCCAAGCGAATCTAATGCTCCAGAGGAGATAGGAAACTTAAAGAATTTAAGTCAAAGGAATCCATTAAAACCACGATATCCTGCACAAATTGCAGATCAATGAAGACTGATTGTAAGCAAACCCTTGTTCAAGCAGCTGTGTAAGGTAATGTAAAATGTGATTCACAGCTACACATACAGGACCACATGGTGTTAAATACTATGTAATATACTATGTTCCACACACCATCATCTATCCCATGAATTTCAGGCCTGGTGGTCAAATTATCTCATTTGTGGAGCCCAAGCTCCTGCCGAAAGATCAATAGTCATGTGGAACATTTGGGACATATCATTGTCCCCAGAGAGGAGCCAGGATAGAATTCCAGTAGGAGGTCCAAGGATAAAGGAAGCAATCTCAAGAACCAAGGTGGTGTAGTACAGGAATGGTGATATGAGAATCAAAGAAGATACAGAAAAGTGGCTTAAGGTCACATGGGATTTTAGAGTCTGACTAAGATGTTCTCATTGACTATTATAATGTTATGTTTAACTCTTACTAAGGTTATTGTATGTTTCTTTCCTATTAATTATAAACAACCCTTTTTTTGCTGCTGGGGAAATAAAGAAGATAAGCATAATATGACCCTCTGTGTCTGTGAACATTTAGTGGCTGCGCTCTAGCCATTAATCATCTTTCTTCCCATCAATCATCTCTGTTTTGGCGCCACAGGTGGAATTCTGAATATTGAGTCAAACATGTTTAGCCATTGCATTAGTCATTTGCTCAGTTATACAAATGGGAGATATAAAACTCAGCCAAACAGCTGATTTACCTAAATATGGACAAATCTAAAGTCTAGATTGAAACTAAGGGGATGTGGGGCTTGTTAAAGATCAGATTTTGTTTTCAAAATGTTACTACTGATTTTAGCAAAGACAAACAATGATTATGTTTCTTTGAACATTAGATCAGATCCCCAGTTCATTAATAACTTTGCAGGAGGGTTGATTTAGCAATTGTGACCTTGAAGTGTGATATGTGGCCCATCTGACCTAATACAAACTTCTCTACAACGATTCAATCACTGGAAGAAGCAGAAAGTGACACAATTTCTTTGTGACAATATTTAATTTACATAACGTATAAAAAAGGAGTATATATTTATTACTGTTTCTCAATATCGTAGTGATACTAATTAATTTGATATATTTTGTTTATTAAAATTACTAGTATAATACTGTTTCCACTATTTGTTAGCTGATTTTTTTTTTGGGGGGGGAGTTTAAATTAATCAAGACAGGAGTTGCTTTTGCATTCATTTCTGAGTAAGGCCTAATCGGATGTGCATGATTACAATAAAACTATTATAAATTGTATATTTTTACTAAAGCATTCTAATTTGGCACACTTCATCCATTTACAAATTACAATAATTCTGTTTGGCATTCCTAGTATGCAATAACACACACATTCATTAAATCTATATTTCCGCAATGAAACCATTGTATGCCAAATTGTTGGCGAACAATACAAGAATACAACATTCTGAATAATACTATTTTGTGATTTGTTTTTCCTCGTATCACATACCTACTACCAATGTCAATGAGGTATTTACACATACATATAGATTTGCAAGCTGTTATGTTTAGACATCATCATTTAGACAACTGAATTGCATGCAGTTTACCATACATTTTTTTCATTTAGCACCTGCCTAGCGATCTGTGATATGAAATATAACTTAATATGAATACAATCTAAAAAGTGTAAGAAATTAGAAAATTTCTGAATGGCATTTTAACTGTGAATGTCATAATACTTTTAGCTTTTATTGCAATAAAATACACATATTTGTATGCTGTAATGTCCCATGAGTACAACGATGGTGCCCATGTATAGGTTTTATGGTGTTTTGGAAAGTTACAGGGTCAAATATAGGGCTTTGACCATTTCAATTTTTACAAATTGAAATTTGCCAGATTGGTTTGCTAGGCCTATGTTGCCTTTGAAACTGTAGACATCCCAGAGTATTCAAAATAGGTCCAAATATATTAGATGCCCTTTTCAACTTGCAATTTTCACAAAGTGTTTTTCTGGGCCTGTCGCCTTTCTAAGAAAGAAAATTGCCCTTATGAATGTATTATTTTAAGTTGTTAGGTTTAGCCACTTAACAAGCCAGCACAGACAGCTAACAAAAAATAATCAGGAGAAACCGAGGTCAGAAATCCAGAGTAATCAAACAAACTGACAAAGACACATACAGAGTGTATCAATAGTTCAGCTCTGTATGACAGTAGCTCTGAAACAGTCAGTTATACAGAGGGCAGTGGTGTATCCTGGTTTTTTTGCTGCCCTAGGCAGGACAAAACTCAGACGCCCCTCTTCTCCCCCACCACTCCAACCTAACCCTTCCCCCTGCCCCGCCTTCTAAATACACACACACATTCACTGAAAGATACGCATACACTAGCTAACAGAAACACACACTCACTAACAGACACACACTCACAGGCAAACACATTCACACTAACAGACACACACACACTAACAGACATACACACCCACACACACAGTCAGACACACACACAAATTAACAGACACGCACACTAACAGACACTGACTCACTAACAGACACACTCACACTCACTAACAGACACTCACTCACTAACACACACACACACTAACAGACACACACTGACACACACTAACATACACTAACAGACACACACACAGACACACTCTAAAAGACACACACACACACTAACAGACACAAACTAACAGACGCACACACTAACAGACACACACACACTAACACACACACACACTGACACACACACACACTAACAGACACACACTCACAGACACACACACACACACACTAATAGACACATATTAACAGATACACACACACTAACAGACACACACTAACAGACATACACACACACTCACATTAACACATTTTTTTATTTTTTATTTAACCCCCCCAGCCTCCTTACCTTTGGGAATGCTGGGGGGGGGGTTCCCTCTCTTCCTGGGGTGCAGTGGCTGCTGGGCGGGTGGCGCTGTCGGGCGGCTGGCGAGGGAGCACTTCCTCTGAGCTGTCTGCTCAGCTCCCTCGCACGCCGCAGAGTGATGCCGGGGACTGGAATATGACGTCATATTCCGGCTCCCAGCCTCACTCTGCGGTGCGTGAGGGAGCTGAGCAGACAGCTCAGAGGAAGTGCTCCCTCGCCAGCTGCCCGCCCGCCCAGCAGCCACTGCACCCCCAGGAAGAGAGGGAACCCCCCCCCCCCAGCATTCCCAAAGGTTAGGAGGCTGGGGGGGTTAAATAAAAAATGTGTTAATGTGAGTGAGTGAGTGAGTGAGTGAGTGTGTGTGTACGTCTGTTAGTGTGTGTCTGTTAGTGTGGCTTTTTTTGTGCAGCTTTTTTTGCCGCCCCCGGAAAATGCTGCCCAAGGCAAATGCCTTGTTTGCCTCGCGGGTAAAATGTCCCTGGCAGAGGGTAGGAAAGGAAGGTGCAGGAAGGAAAGTAATAACAGGAGTCATTTCCAACTCCTGTGTTATAGCAAACACAACACTTTCTCTGTGGTGACTTTTTTACAAGATGTGGTGGATTCGCTAGCTGCAATGTCTTTGGCATCCCCTGATTCTAAAAAGGAAATATTGTAGGACTCTAATTTAAATATCAAACAAACGTATGGCCTCCCTGTGGCTGTTTTTTTTTCTACAGATTGCAATTTTCTTGTGCCAGGACCTAGTTTTTTGGTTCATCGGATATGGTTGTGTACATTGATCAGCCAAGTCTACTCCCCCATATACTTGCTGTGGTTTGCAATGCACTTTGGTTTTTCAGCTTCTCAGTTCTTCTTCTTCTGACAGACACAGGTTCTGTACTTTCATTATTCATTGTAGACAGCATGTGCACATCTTTCTTACCTGTGAACCAAAGGGCCAGCAACTCATCTTGGTGTAGAATTGAAGAGGAACCTCTACTGCTTCTGCCGCTACATGTTTTGCATGCTGTGCCACGTGCTAGGGTTTCTAAACAATATACATTTTTAAATAAATCAATACTGAGATAATGATTATTAACCCATAGATGATAAACCTTATTTAACAAGGGAAGGATCAGATCCCACCCAAATCTGGCTGTTTGTGACCAAAGAATGAGGGCATCCTGGTGGCTCAAGATGGATATCCTTCCCTAGATAAATCCGAAACACCTATGTAAAAGCAGTAGTTGATTTACAATATTTATAGAATTTGATGCCATATTATGACTGCTTAGATGGGATATATTGTTTGCAAAACAGTCTACCTTTAGATTCCATAAGGGATTTGTCAATACAAATGTTTTGGTCTGGGATATAATTTTGGAAAAATTTGTCAGGAGATGGATAAGAGGTTTTGTAGAGCCTGTCAAACAATGAATAGTTTCTAGGGAGACATAGTGCATCGTTAAATTGAGGAATTGCAGCATTTGCTTATATTGATCCCTCTTCATAACACTTGGGAAAAGAGGGGTAGCCAGAATGGCTTGCTTGTGCCAGTAGGACCTAATAATTACAATAAAAAGTAGGATAAGCTGTGACGGATTCCCCTATTCCTGGATTGTCATCCTTTTTATTTTGGCTTATTTCTTACACTGGGTGGTTCGGTATATGGGATTCACCGAACACTTGGAACCCATGTAGTTTGCATACTGAACAAACTGCCGAATGGCCAGACCACCCAGAGGAATCAAGTGTTGCTCATTGACCCTTTTGATCCTTGTTCTCACCTCTGTAATCGCAACTATCACAATGTTCTAAGCGATCGGCTGGGTGGTCGCCGTTCGGATGTATGAACAGGTGGTGGTGGCCATCTTTAGCCACGAATGTGTACAGCAGTGTTTGGTCGTCAAGTGCATGGAACTATAATCGGACACTCGATGGCACAAACACCGCTGAGACTTCCATCTCCACAAATGTTCTGTTCTATTTATCTGGGTAGAGTGGTGTTTGGTAGAACCAGACTCCCGAACGAGGGGTACATGACAAGTGTACTCACAAACTGTTGTATTTGTGATTTTATTGTATTTGGTACTCCTGAAAGAGACGGACCGCACAGCCTGAATCTATGGAACTCTTTTGAGCAGGCACCTCGTGTGCGGTCGGGCTTAACTATACCCCGGTGGTGTTTCGGCTGCGTTCCTGGGATCTGAACGCTTTTGGATATGTTGTGCACTCAGATCGGGGATGGGCATAAGATCTCCTGTTAAATTATTCCTATGTATTTTAGTTCTGGTTTGGGAAGTTCATTGGTGGTCTAGTAATGAGGTAGTTTAGAATTGTGCTTAGAGTTGCATAGGTCTATTATTGTATTATTTTGTTCTACAGTGGGCTCAGGGATTTATTATCATATCACAAGCCCACTGTGTGTAGTTCTTGAGGAGGTGTTTTTGTTATACATGTACTGGAGTTAATGTAATTATTGGTGTGCTTTTATTGTATTCCCCTCTCAGGTCCAGTGGGGAATGCCCCTGGAATATGTAATAAGAAACCCCTTGCATGGGGAAATACATATAAAGCCAGTTTGGCTTTCAATAAATCAGTTCCTACTTACCCTCAACATAGAGTCTCATCTCATGTTTGTAGGGAACAGCTATACCAGCCATAGCATGTTTTTGGATTACCGTGCTTTGGATTATGATAGCATTGCTATGAATAGAGGAAAAGAACATCCTTGGCGGCGAGGCCTCTCTTCCTCTCGGGGAGGCCGCCACATAAGCGCAAAAAAATCAACTATAAATAGGCAACTATACAACAGTCTGAAAACACAGATAATAAGGGATACCCTCAACCCCTTACTGATGAACAGAGAACAAAACAGTACAGAATACAAATACAGTACTGCAGACTCCACGAACCACCACTTCTGGGTTGGGATCTCGCCGTCTGCTATCCACCCAGGACCTATGACCAGGCCCCAGGTTCCAGTGGTTGAACCTCTCTTCCTTCTATAGAGTGAAGCAGGGTCAGGAACAAGAGCTCAGTAGCTGTCTCCTCTCCCTGTGAGATGTACTGCCGCTGGGGAGAGGGGTCGCTGCTCTCCTCTCAATGTGGAACATACTGCTGCTGGGGAGAGAGGCTGGTTGCCTCCTCTCCCTGGAAGGTACACTGCTGCTGGGGAGGGAGGCTGATGCTCTCCGCTCCTGGTAGAGCATACTGTTGCTGGGAGGGAGACCGATTGTCTTCTCTCCCTGACACTCACCCTGCTGCTGGGGAGAGAGGTCGATGCTCTCCTCTCCCTGTAACTGGGTCTGCCGCTAGAGATCTGGGCCGACTGCCAAGCATCCCTGTATGGCCGGTAGAGAGACTTCGGTCCCATCTCCACCTGCCTGCTGGGGGTCCCCCCAGGACCAGTCTATGAGGTCCGCTACCTCGAGTACCTCTGGTTGCTGTTGGGGAAGGAGACCGGTTGCCTCTTCCCTCTACACGGTGCACTGCTGCTGGGGAGGGAGGTCGCTGCTCTCCTCTCCCTGTAACTCAGTCTGCCACTGGGGAGGAAGGTCGATGCTCTCCTCTCCCTGTAACTCACTCTGTGGTTGTGGAAGTAGACCAGTTGTCTTTTCCGCTGCACGGTGCACTGCCGCTGGGTAGGGAGGTCGTTGCTCTCCTCTCCCTGTAACTCAGTCTGCCTCTGTGAATAAAGACCACGTGTCCATATCCTATGACTCCATAGCTTGCATTCAAAGTCCTGTGACACTTGGTTCTCAGCACTCAATTCTTGCATGATCCAGATGATCACCTCCTGCGCAGGGTCTGGGCCATACCGGACCAGTCACCTCTTTACCTCCCGAATGTAAGCGTCACCCACATAACGATATATCAGGTTGAGTTGCAATTCACTGGCTGCTGTCCAGGGTCTTGTTGGCTCCATGCTGCTGTAGGTAGGGACGCTGCGCAGTGGCTAGCGTTGCCCTCAATAAACTCTCATATGATACCAGTGTCATCAGGGTGCTGCTCCTTGCACTAGGACGCCATCCCACCGCTTGCCATCAAATGTTACGGTTGCCTCCAGGCTAGCTGAAAGTTGGACCGTAGAAAGGATGCTCCTAGCGCTCACCAAAGGACATGAGAAATGGACATTCACAAAGTATTTTAAAAGTCTGGGGACACAGTCTTAAAGGGACATTGTTCCCAAAAGTTTCAATATGCCCATATACAGTTTTTAAAGGGCCATACACCCCAGGACCATAGTCATGAGGCAGGAGGCTGGCAATCAGGCTTCTCCATAAGCCATGGGAACAGGGCAATTTGTCACACAAAAAAACAGTTACAAAAGGCAGTTTGTTACAGTAATTTGGATATGTTGGTCCCCTAGATCGGGGCTATCAGAGGCTGTGGCTTTTGCAGGGTTTCCATGTGTTTTGGGGGTACTTTCGGGATGTTGTTAAAATGTATGTTTTATTTGCCTGGAGATAAATTAGTTTAGTACGGTTCCTGACTCAATTATCTCTCAGGCACAGGGAGGGATTACCCTGTTTTGTGTGGGAGTGTCCTGGACCTGAGAGCCACTGTAATTATGTGTATGTTTTACTGCAGTCTCCTCTCAGGTCCAGTGGGGTATGCCCTTGGAATATGTATTCGTAAACCCCTTGCATGGGGAGTTGCATATAAGACTGCATGTGGCTCCCATTAAACCAGTTCCTCTTCACCCTCAACATAGAGCCTCGTCTCATGTGTGAAGGGAATAGCTATATTCACTCTGGGGATTGCTATACTCATTATACTATACTCATTGGACCCAAGACCAGGATCCAGCCTCCAGTGGATAGACCTCTCCCAATCCAGAGAGTAAAGCAGGATAGCTCTAACAAGAACTAGGGATTATAATCCAAGGGAGTATAATGAGTATAGCAATCCCCAGAGTGAATATAGCTATTCCCTTCACACATGAGACGAGGCTCTATGTTGAGGGTGAAGAGGAACTGGTTTAATGGGAGCCACATGCAGTCTTATATGCAACTCCCCATGCAAGGGGTTTACGAATACATATTCCAAGGGCATACCCCACTGGACCTTAGAGGAGACTACAGTAAAACAGGTGGGTGGTGGAGAACTAGACCCCAGCCACACTGTAATGGGTTATGGTGTCTGGTGGAGTGCTTGGAGTACTCTGTGAGCACTAGGAAGCATCAATTGGCAGAGGCACCCAGTCGGGGTGCCAGGTGGTCCACCACACTAACTATGGAAGTGTTCTTAATTATATGCAAAGTGGTTAAAGTGATAGCAAAGTCCATCTGTGTAATGGTGTCCATATGCATGGTTGTTACCTGTTTGGGACAGACAATTTTCTACTATTTGGTGGTTCAGCTCAGCTGAATTTCGATAACAAAAAAATATTCTGGAAATTAATCAGATAGACCAAAATGCATGAAAATTGTATAATCACACTAATAGGTACATTTTCCTGCCATTTGGTTCATAGGTCAAGTTAGAAAAAGTAACCAGCAGAAGGCAAACAGCAGTAAAAAAAAAAAAATCTATATTTATATAATATATATTTAAAAATATATATTTGCATTTTTTATTTTTACTGCTTCCTCTATTGGTCACTTCTCATGATCGGCAACTTTTAGTGACTGTACCTTAGCCATCAATCATACTTTTTCCTACTAATCATCTATTTTATCGTGATACATGCACATTCAACCAGACTTTGAGCGTGTTTCCAGTCTTGTCCTTAAAAAAACGTAACAAGCTGTCACTCCTAACAGCCAGCAACTAGTAGCAGCCACAAACTGCAGACAAATGTTTGACATTGTTGCTATTTTAAATAGCCTACTGTTAGTAATGTTTACCACATCTGATAGTGATCACCACTTAGCAAACATCATGTGTGAAAACGGAAAATAATGCATGTAACAATAAAGAACTAGGGCAACTAAAACCAATATCATATACATTACCTGGCACATTATTGGTGAATATTCATTAGAGGTGTTACTTGCCTGTCAGAGCCATGATTGGTTTGTTTGGTGTTCTTACTTGGGGGGAGCCAAAAAAAGCACATTAATGAAAAAACTTTTCAAATGGCAAGTATGAAAAAAGTTGCATCCCCCCATTAATTTAGATTTAGACAAGTCATTGCCTGGGTCCTGTTTGCCCAACATAAAATAATAGGATACAGGAGCCTAAACATTTTACCCTTCACCCCCTGCCAGTTGTATGATGGATGGGGTAGAGCCACTGGTCAGGGCTCTACCTGATATAATTATGACCCAGGCAAGCCTCTTTTTTTTTCTTTTCTTTTTTTTTTTTGCATTTAAACTCACAGTTTACATTACGACCAGTCAGCTTTCTCTACTGTATATATGGTTGAACCAGGTAGTGAACCAGACTTTACATTTTGAAGGTTAGTGGATGTCAGTAAGCTTACATTTTGAGCATTGTGGCTGCTTGTAAATAGTCTTTTGTGTTTCATTTTTTTGTGGGTTTAGAAGTTTGAACTTTGCTTATATTATTTCACTGAAAGTGTTATGTTATAATTATTAAATTCAATGTACCTACATGATTTTGTCCTGGCCAGGTAATTAGGCATAATATGCACACTTTATGTTACAATCAGAAGTTAGAAAAGCATTACATGAAATACATTTTACCTTTTTTTCTTCATTCCGACTGTGGAAAATATTATCTTTGTTGGCATGTATGTCACATATCCAATGACATTAATGAATGTAAAGAAAAATGTAATGAGATACAGATTTATTGAGTAAATGCGGGATATAGGAATTGAATGCTTTATTATAAAGAACTCTACAATACACATGAACCCAATTTTTCTACACTATGCATGCTCATACATAATGCATTGGCAGAGAATATTTATTAAAGAACCCTGGCATGCCCTTCAGAGAAATCAAACTTTTAAAGCACTTTCAAAGATAATCTAGTGCTTTAGTGAAAAATGTTAATACCTGTAAGCAGCAGTGTAGTTTGAAATGGCCACAGATTTCAACATTCAAATCTTTCTCTGAAATCACATAAAAGGTTGTTTTTAGGCTTTTGTTACTGAAATTTGATGCTTGAATTTAGCAAATCAAAATAAACATATGAATAATTGCTCATCTAATTAGGTCAAAATGAGTAATCAATATACAAACAATATTAACAAATTGTAATATTTCAAATATATATTTTTCATATTATTCTGTTTCTTAAAATAATTACTTAAAGGGGGACTGCTTCTTGCCATTATAATCATGTATTACCTATATTTAACTAATATATGTTTGTTAGGTTTGAAAATAAATTAAATGTGGACATTCACACTGTTATATGAATTTTGATATCAGTTGCTAAATCTCTAATATAACTTCAAAAAATTAAGCAACTCCAGAAAAAATGTTTAACATATGTTTTGGTTGATTTTAAATATTTTTTAATGGTGTAATTTCCATAAAAGTGATGGTTTTTCATTAACAAATTTTGCAGTTATAAATCATACAGTCAGCTGCATTTCATGTACAGGTTTAATTCCAATAATCTCCCAAGGACCATAATAAACACGTTTTTTTTTTTTTATCTCCATTGAAACAACTGGAAAATCTTTTTAACTCTGGATTAGGATGCAGTACGTTGGGTAGTTCAACTCCAGTCCCTTAACTGGAGACATACTTGTGAATCTATTCACTAAACACTGAGCCGCTGTGAGTTAGAGAACAAGTAATTAACCTATATATTGTCTAAATATACATAGGGATTAAGGAGAGAGCGCAGGTAACTTTTTCTATTTTTTGTTTTTTACTATATATTGGGGCTGATGTGTACTGTAGTCATTGCTGCCGGCCCAGTAGTGATGGGAGTGAGCGCAGGACTTCTCTTTTTGTATTTGTATTTACTTTGTATCACACAGCCTTGTTACAATGCTACCGCCCATCCCATGTGTTCCCTATTAAGGGTTAATAAGTATATAGGGGTGTATATAAAAAATACCGCTCTCTGTCTCATTAGAGATATCTTTGCCAGAAGCTCAAAGAAGCAGGCTGAAGGGTCAGTGTTAGGCAGGCATTCCCTCCAATGGCCATTGGAGCAACTAAATGACCTCCATTTGTCTAAATATGCATAGGGATTAAGGAGAGAGCACAGGTAACGTTTTCTTTTTTTTTTTTTTGGTAACCTATATATTGCAGCTTATATCAATGCATCCTACCCACAGGGAAGATAACAGGAATTAAGATTTATTATAAAAATATTTAGAATACTAAATTATTTAGAACACGCTCTGAACAATTGACAGAACATGTTAATTATGGAATTCTATGTGATCAAACACATCAGGAGTGAATTTTTTTTTGGTTAATCAGTATTTTTTTATTGTAAGAGTATAAGCAGTTATTTAGGCACGCAGGCCTTCTGACATTGTTACAATATAGAATATACATCATAACATTATGGCAAACATAACAGTGGAAGTTACATTCAATGCTGTTATACCGTAAATATAAGTGTTCCATTGTGTCAATTTTACTCAGCGTAGGTTGTCATATTGTTGCAATGAGTAGCTGAGTGCATTTCCACCTGGGCTCTTCGTGGTGAAGATTAGTGATGTCGCGAACCCGAAATTTTCGGTTCGCGAACGGCGAACGCGAACTTCCGCAAATGTTCGCGAACCGGCGAACCGCCCGAAACGCCATTGACTTCAATGGGGAGGCGAATTTTAAAACACACAGGGACTCTTTCTGGCCACAATAGGGATGGAAAAGTTGTTTCAAGGGACTAACACCTGGACTGTGGCATGCCGGAGGGGGATCCATGGCAAAACTCCCATGGAAAATTACACAGTTGATACAGAGTCTGGTTTTAATCCATAAGGGCAGAAATCACCTAACATTCCTAAATCACAATGAATATGGATTGACACCTGACATATGACATATTGACACCTTGACATATGGATTGACACCTGTCCTCAGAGCCCCTGATGCACACGGACACAGAGCAGAATAGAGACTGGTCCCCCTACATGGGGTCACTTGGCAGATATGGATTGACACCTGTCCTAAGGATCCCTGATACACACTGACACAGAGCAGAATAGGGACTGTTCCCCCTACATCGGGTCACTTGGCAGATATGGATTGAGACCTTGTTACAAACTGCTATTTGTAACGGGCCCTTTAAATGGCAAATTGCCCTGTTTCCCTGGGTTGTGGAGAAGCCTCTTTGCCAGCCTCCTCCCGCATGACTATGGCCCCTGGGAGATTGTGAAAATGTATGCACTTTTATTTGGTGTGTATGGCCCTTTAAGACTGTCGGTGGGCATATTGGGGCTTATGGACTCTTTATGTGACTGGTGCTGGCCCTTTAAACACCTTTTTTGGGACATCAGGAAGATTGGGACACTGCCCCTTTAAGGCCGTGTCCCCAGACTTGCTGGGGACACTGCCCCTTTAAGACGGTGTCCCCTGTGTCCCCAGACCTGGTGCAAACCCTTTGTGCCTGCCTGGCTAATTCCCACTTGGTT
>OW240912.1:314537897-314624673 GCA_933207985.1 Pelobates cultripes | reverse complement strand
TCTATAACAGTGAAAAAAGTTTTTTGTTTTTAAATCCAAGCTATTGTGACACCAGATGTAATTGGTGGCACTGACTGGGGAAATGGGCACTGTGAGCCTGACACAGAAGCTGGCAGCAGTGGCAGACAACTAAGTGCATTTACATTAGATAGAAAAAAAAAATCCAAAAAAAGCATACCCTTATCCCTAACCTAGCTATGCTTTTCCCTATCTTATGAACAGCAGCTACACTTTCCCTCCTCTTACTAAGCATGCAGCTTGAGAATGAATCTAAAATGGATGCTGTCCAGTAGGTGGGAGGGTCTGCTAGGGAGGCTGTGCTGCTAATTGGCTGGAATGTGTCTGCTGACTGTGAGGTACAGGGTCAAAGTTTACTCAATGATGACGAATAGGGGGCGGGTCGAACCGCGCATATGTTCGCCCGCCGTGGCGAACGCGAACATGCTATGTTCGCCAGGAACCGTTCGCCGGCGAACCGTTCGGTACATCACTAGTGAAGATTAATATGGAGTAGTGTTAACCTCCCTTGGTGCCTTGAAGGTGCGTCATTATAGGTGTTATACCTCGTTAAGATTTGTATGTGTGTGAGAGTGTGGAGGGGTGTTTTTTAGTTTGTGTAAGCGGGTGGGATGGTTCATGCTTAAATGAGATGTAATACTTCGGTGACATGTAGTGTGGTGTAGTGTGTTGCGTGTGTCTATGGGGGCAGGGAGTGTGGATTCTCCTGGGTTCCCCTCGGACGGGGTGGAGGTGTGTCGTATGTGTGTCCGGGGGTTGGTATCCTGTTGGCCCATGGTCGCTTTTTTGGGGTCGTATCTAGTCACTGTTGTCTTATGTGATCTTGCGAGGCTAGTTAGTTCCTCGTCTGTCAGTCAGTCGTTTGAACATGGCCTGTCAGGTTTATAGGGGTGGGGCTTTGTTCCTGTTATTTGTCAACCTCCTTTTCTCTCCCATTTTTCCCTTTAGGTGTTGTCATCTGTGGTGTTCTCTACCCTAAGTAAGTGATATAGTCAGTGCGTTTCAGTCTGATGTTCATGTGTTCTCGCGTAAGAGGGTATTTGGGGTGTGGCGTGTAGCATTGGTTTGAGGCGGGAGCCGTGTCGCCCCCCGGCCCACAGCCAACCACCCCCCTATGCGCCCACCCGGAAGGTGAACCACGGCATCCAAGCCTCTGCGCATTTCGCTCCCCGACCTGCAAGCTCCGCTTGGAACGCTTCAGCCGCCCTAATGTCTTCGACCCTGTGGATCCATTCCTCCCTTGTGGGAGTGTTCAATTGTTTCCAATATACTGGTATCAACGATTTGGCCGCGTTCAGCAGATGACGTAGTATTGACTTTTTATATTTGGATAGCGGTTGTGTAGAGATGTGTAACATGGCCAATTCCTCTGACCATTCAGTGTCGTCTCCGAGGATCAGTTGAGTGTCTGATTTAACTTGGTTCCAATATGGGACGATATGGGTGCATTCCCACCAAATGTGTCTAATAGTCCCTCTTCCATCCTGGCATCTCTAGCATGTTGGTGGTGTTGTGGGGAAGATCCTGTGTAGCAATCCTGGTGTTCTATACCACATGGAGATCAGTTTATAGTTAACTTCTTGGTAGTGTGAGCTGGAGGAACTTTTGTGTTGCCATAGAAGTGCTTTATCCCATTTGGTCGGTGTGAATGTTTTGTTCATGGCGCTCTCCCATTGCCGCTGAAAGGTGTTGTTTTCTGTGGTGACGTTGGTCAGTAGGTACTGGTAGAGAGTCGAGATAGCTTTTCCTATCGATGTTCCTCGTAGGCAGAGGTCTTCAAACCATGTTAAATCTCTTGTGGAGTGAGTGGAAATAATGTGCTAATTGCATGTATCGGAGTATCGACATTGGAGATTGCGGTCGGCCTTCCAACAATGTGTCTAGTGTCCTCAGATTACCCCCCTGGGTGATTTTGCATATTGGTATGTAGTTCGCTTCACTTAGGAATGTCCAGGACTCTAGTGGTAGTCCGCCACCTATGTCAGGGTTGTGTGCTATCGGCGTTAGAGGGCTTGGGGTCGGGGAAATTTGCGGTGCTTCCCTGATGGCTTCCCATGTGAACAGGGTTTGTGTGACTGGGTCCTCCCCTCTTCTTCCTGCACCTCTAGTTGTTTGTTTTTTCCATACCAGTTCCTTTAGTTTCGACATGTTCCCCTCATGATCTAGGGCTACCCATTGTTTAGTCGTTTCCGATTCATGCCAGTCTAGAATACGTTGTAGTTTGGTGATATTTTTTGAAGTCTGGCAGTGCCAGGCCCCCGTTGTGCCTGGGCAGGCACAGAAGGTCATGACGCAGTCTGGATCGTTCCCCTCTCCATATGTATTTAATGATTATCGATTTCAGGGTTGAGAAGAATGTCGCTGGTAACCTTATCAGTATGGTTTGGAATAGGTAAAGTATTCTTGGCAAGATATTCATTTTGAGTACCGCTATACGGCCGTGCCACGTAATGTGAGGGTAGGCCCACTTTTTCAGATTTAGTTCGATTTGTTGTAGGAGTGGGGAGAAATTGTATGTCTCTTGCGGGTTTGTGGGTATCCAAATGCCCAGATACTTCATTGATCAGGAGTGAATTTAACACCACTCTTCTAGTCAAGTTCAAATTAAAACAAACCAGTATAAACTTGCATGAAAATAATATATTTGTTATAATAGTTAGGAAACAGTCTACTAAAAGATACTAACCGTTAACAATCAACACTGACTTAAAAAAACAAGTGAAGGATGCTATCCTAAAGTTACATTCCCATAAGTGTCTATCTAAAAGCAAACAGATGCACACCAGTTAATTCATTAATGCAACACAATAATCTTATTTGCTAATAAAAAAAAGGTATATACAATACTCACAATAAGATGCATCAAAAGTGAATAGGCTAAGGCAACAAAACACAACATTTATACCATATACACCGAGCTTACCAGAGCTGGACATGTGCCAATCCCCCTGCCCCCCCAAATAATTTTTTTTTTTTTCAACTTTAAACAGTGTCTTTTACAAGGCACAGCAACATCCTTCAAACAGTAACAGTCCACCACAGTTGACAATAACCAGCTCTTGACCACTTTGATAGATGTAATATAATTAAGGCAACCTCCATATCTTGATCTTGAAGCTATGTCATCCAATACTTTTTACCAGAACTGTATTAAAGTATTAGGACCATCCTGTTATGTGTATAGAAATTTATTTTACGCCTAATGTTAATTCATGATGATTTTTTATAACTTTGATATATGGGATAGGTCTAATTAAAAATTCAGACAAACAGAATTTCAACCACTGGACATTTCAGTTCTGAATTTCATCCAATATATTTTATTCATTTTTTTTTGATTCAGACAAATCACATTAAGCATTCTCGAGCTTGATTTTTCTGCTTTTCCAATAGATTAGGAGATTTTATTTAATATATTGTTGGCACCTGTCAATCATGTATGCATTTTTCTGGTGTTTTACATAAACCAAATTGGTAACTGGTAATATATATATAAAGGATCATCTAGCAAATTGAATGGTAGTTTTGGTCTTATTTTATTCTGAGACCACCTGTCTTTGATTTTATTTTAGAAGATTTAAGAAACAGTTTGTAAACACATGTATTTGGGCAATTTCAGCAACATACTTTTCCTTTATGTTAAATGATTGTATAAGGTCTATTATATGTAAGGTGCTGTCTGTTATTTATCATGTTGAGCATCTCTGTATTCAGAGCTTCTTCTGTCACAGCACATTAATCCCAGGTCCACAAGTTGGAGGATTATTTTGTGGTCTTGGTAGTGGTTTATGAATTGCTTCTGTACTGAAAGAGAACACAGAGTTATATCTGACTAACCATGGTTTAACTTTGTTGGCGAAGATCTAGGTCTTAGATTTACCCACTGGTATGTTGCCCTGGAAATAAGTAGGATAAAGTCAATGATCATCTTAGCATCATTAAAGGTTTTGAAATAAGTAATTTAGTTGTCTTTTATCCATCTATTGAAGCACCTAATAATGAGATGTTGGTGTGGTGAACTGTATGTTCTTGAATATGTATGAAGTCTTTTATTTGATGGGGAAGAAGAAGTTTAATAGAGAAGAGTGATAGAAGTGATATAATTAGCTGATATAACTCAGAAAAACTCTAAGCTCCCTGTAGTTTTTCCAATTCTTCTGTGTCCGGTGACTGTCCATTTTGTTATATTAATGTTAAAATGAGTTTCCTGCTCCATGCAGATAGACTTTTTGCTCTGCAAATTTACTAGTACTGTATAGAAAGTTAAAATCTCCTCGGCAGTGTAAAACATTTTCCTGGCAGGATCTATAATGAATAATTTACTAATAATTAAATTTTCTGTCTTCATATAAAACTACAAATGTTACTGGAGAAACATTAAACCAAATACATCTACATAAAAGCAGTTTATAACTAGGGATAAATGTTATTGCGGTAGGTCACACAAGGATACAATTTGACTTTTCACCCCAGTATACGCATAATGCCTCTTAGACGATTTGGTATAAAAAAAAAAACTTGTTGACTTAAAAGTACAATACATACATATAAAAATGAATAATAAATTAAATGTTACATAATTTGTTTTTGTTTGAAATATACTATTTATCCTAATAAAGTGGTTCATTTTTCAGTAAACATTGAATGCTGGAGTTTTCCTGTTGTTGGATTAGTAGATTGAATATCTGTTTTCAACATAAATTGTTTTGTTTATGCGTAGCAAATGAATGTGTACATAATCACTTATTGTTGTAAAGTGCAACTACTTAGTAATAAAATATTTTATTGTGAATAAATGTACTCATATTACTGATTAAAAATGTTTATACTATATCACCTACGCAAGAAAAAAAATATATATTTTTTTTTATTTTGAGAGCCTTACATCTTTTTTTTTAGAAATCTTTCATCAAACCAAAAAACAAAACAAATAATGATGTTGATTAAAGTACTCCAAGTGTGAAATTTAAAAGGAATTTCCATATTGTACATGTCAGTGGCTGTTTGCTAAATTTTGTTACGTAATTAACAGTTAGCTCCATCCAAGTCACTAATTGTTTTCTTTTTAAGAAGGCAGCTACAGTACGTTCTTCAAAATTAATGCTAAGTTGTAGCATCCATTATAAACTTCACCTGAATAACAGTACATATATCTAATTTATGATATCGCCATCACATGAAGAAAATTATTGTTTGTCACAGGTCAGATAATACTTGCATTTATTCCTCATGAAAAAGTGATTAAGAAGAGAACCAAACTCCAAAGGCAAATACACCAAGAAGCTTACATTTAACCTAAAGCAAAAAGATACATTTAATTTGTTGATGACCAAAGGGGAATGAAGATGAATAAAGCAGTGCACAGATTTGGAATTCAAATAAATAAAAAATGTTTTACTTTCAGTGAGAATAATCTTAATTGTATGCTGTCAAAATTCATCCAGATTGAATGTCCAACAAAAAAGGCCACTTCTAGCTTGCACAGTATTTGGTTCAGTGGATGCAACCAAAAGCACCTACTTTTGGTTCATCTCCTGTTGCAAGGTCTGGGGTTTTATGAAGAGCAAAATGTCCAGCATATAATGAAGTTGATTTTGTACAAATGCATCTCACCTTATTGTAGCTAGGTCTAATCATCTGGGAATCAAGACAATGTATTTAAAACCAAACACAAACTATGCATTGCAACACATATAAAACTATGCATTTGCAAGGTTTGTGGAATATGCACACTTTTTTTCTGTGATAGTACTGGTTATAACTGAAGTTGCCAATGCAATGAAGATTCATAGGAAACCATTAACTTAAATTCACACAATAAAATATGAAATCTTTTTTTTTTTCTTTCTATTTCAAAGTATTTCAGGGGGATCCACTACAACTCTCAAAATGCAGTGATAACAATTGTCTGAGCTCATTGGGACAACAGGTAGCTCTGTAGCTTTCAGACATTAAGTGTCAGGATATTCCATTTTACCATGTTGCATTACAGTTTTAAAAGTGAAGTACTCTTTTGATTTTAGACAACTATTCTTCTTCAATGAAAATAGACATGGTGTATTGGACAAGGTGCAAGGTATGTTAACCTATTGTTATAATGTTTCATGCTACAGTGATCAGAGTGGGCCTTTACTCAGGATGGCAAATAATATTCCGTAGTTTTCATGTTAACACAGTTAAATATCTGCTCAAATTATGGAGTTCTAGGTACCAATCAATACTTGGGGCACCTCTCTATTAGCTGGGGCCATTTTGAGTGTTGCTAGAATGACAGGTGCTCTGTATGTAGCACGCAAAGCGAGTACTTTAATGCCTTTAGCAGAAGTGCAGTGTAAACAGAGTTGCATCCCTGCTCGCACCAATCAATTAATATCTAGTTCTTCCTTCTACCAGCCATTTGTAGTGGCCCCAGACTGACCGATCAGCTGTATGCAGTGCTGTAATTAAGTGATGCATACAGCTGAATAGGGAACACATTTGCTAAGTGATCACGCCCAGGTCAGCCCAGTTCTAGGGCTGCAGGCTGCAGAAGGCCTGAACAGGCCATTACTTTCTGTGTGCCCACAAGCCAATTGTGATGATTTCTGGACTTTGCCAGCTGAGTAGCACAGATCACAGTGTAATCGGCTGTGTAAGCAAGCTTGAAACAGTAATATAGGAAAATGTTTCTTTAATAATAAAAAAAAGTCAGTAGACGGTGACAATATACCACACTCTACTTTTTAGCTCGGAAATGCATCTGCTGATCTTAGAACTGATACTCACAGAAAGTCTCGTTAGGGTTAGGGTTGGGGGTAGTGGTAGGGTTACAGTTAGAATTAAGGGTGTGGTTATATTAGGAAAGGGTAAATGTAGGATTAGTGTTAGGGTAAGGTAATGGTTAATGCTAGGTTTAGGTTAATGCTTTTTTATGATTAGGGTCGTGCATTGTTAAGGCACATGGTTAATGTTACTGTAGGATTAAGGTAAGATCCTAGACATATTAGGCATGTAACAATGAGGATTGATATGTGCATCTTTTAATTATAAGGACAATAAAACCAAATAATACCAAAACAAATAAAATAAATGTTTTACTATGCTACATACATGCACTCTATGCTGCAATGCATTTAAATGCATAAATATTAAATTCACAGTATTGCTGATTTAATCGGTGCAAAATTCATTTCATGTGTCATGGAGTCTGTTTAACCCCTTAAGGACCAAACTTCTGGAATAAAAGGGAATCATTACATGTCACACATGCCATGTGTCCTTAAGGGGTTAATTTATTGATGGACCATATTCCTCAAATCTGAAAATGTTGCATAAACACACGTGGGACTGTCAAGAACCTGTAAAAGAAAATCTTCTTTTAAAGTATAATTTCTGTCCTACTTTTTCCCAAGACATATACCAGTTTATCACCTTTATGCATTTACACAAATATAAAACTACACCATACATTATTTTATAGAAAATAAAAACAAAAATACAGCAGTGATCATATTTCATCAAACATGTATTCATAATGACATAGTGCCTTAGTCACCTTGTAGGTGACTGGCCCAGCGCTGACGTGTTTAAAAAATAAGGTGATTTACTTAATTTTTCTTCCTCACAAAAGAAAATCATGGAAGAGTGCTGAGACCATCTAAATAAAATAACAGTTTTAGTCTGCCATTTTATAGAAGCACCTCTACCAGTCACTAGAGACAGGTTAACTCTGCAAGGTAACATTGTCTTTCCTGTATGTTTTAAGCTGCGAGGTTAAAGGTAGGGCACATGACACCCAGCCCACTTCATTGAGATTAAGTGACATGGCACCCAGCCCACTTCATTGAGATTAAGTGGTATTGGTGCCTATAGTGTTCTTTTAAAGTGCTTATTTTCCTTTGAGAAAATTAGTTCATTTGTGGGGCAAGCCTAGGTATATTTATGGGATCCTGAGATATGGGGAGATATGTGGGTGTTTTTGTTTGTCCATATTTTGCTTCAGGTAATAAATGCAGCAGATATCGTCTAAGCTTTAAGAGGTTAAAAGGGGAAGTTATTGTTTCTTAAATAATTAAAGATTGCTATCTCACAAAACATCCCTTGTGGTTTCCTTTATAGCACTCATGTCCTCACAGTCTAGATAAAGCATTGTTTACCTTCATGTTTAAAGCACATTTTAAATCTCAACTCTTAAATTGCTTTTACTCATAGTTTTATTTTGTCTGCTTTGATTAAAACCACACTTGTACATCGCACAAAAGCTTAATTAGATTTTAGCAAAACATGCTCCCATTTTTTATTTTAGTTTATATAATCAATGCTATTTATTACATGCTGTGTTATAAATACATACAGTTGTTTATGTTGACTCAATAATTAAATAAACCTTTTTACCTTGTCTTTTAAAAAAAAAATTTGGGTGCTCTACAATCTATTAATTTCTTTATTGTCAAGATTTTCTCTGTTATGCCACGTGGGTTCAAGTGAATGTTCAGTCATTAAAGGAGCATGCCATGAACTTCATGCCGAGAACTTTGTTTTAACATGCTTTGGTTTATAGTTTAGGCAACAAACCATCTTAATCAAAGAAACTATAAAATGATTACAACCTGAGGAATCATGGGGCACTAGACATGGAAAACAGGTATGACAGTGTTGACAAAAAACATACAACATATAAATATTTGTTGCAGATGTCTCCTGACTAATGGCTTAACACATATAGTATTAAAATACCAGTATTAATACAATATAATACTCTTTTTACAAATATTTATTCAGAGACAGTCAGCAACATACAAATAAAAGCACATAACATAACTACAGCAACAAACCCACTATTCACAAATAGAGAAACAAAACCCCATTAGATCTCACCCACAGCAAGACTCCATTATACACCAAGACCTTTCTATAATAGCACACAAGAAAAGAGAGAAAGGAATGGTGAGGGTATATTTAACCACTTCCCTATAAGCTTACTAGAGGTTTTGAGTGAGTTTAGCTCACTAACATATGAAAAGCTAAGTGGTGCAAAGTAAGAGGTTACTATCCTTTTGTCATAATATTTTGCCACCTTTGCTCCTATAAGTTAACAAAAAAAAAAAAATCAAAATTAACAGATCTAGCTAGTCTATGCTAGTCTCACTCTAGGACTCAGGCGTATACTGGTCATCGGACAAACCAAGGAAATACCCAGTAGGCCGTAATTGCCATGTGCTGAGGCCAACAGAGGAGATCAGAGCAGAGTCAGGTGCCAGCCATGCTTAGTATATTCACAGCCCTTGGGAAATATGCCAGAGAAAATAGGACCAGGGAGGCTGCAAACTGTAATCACAGTACTCATGAGAAGTGGGATCTCGGCCTGCACCCAGTGGAGGTGCAGTCCTACAGACAGCACTGGAACACCGTGGCTTTCACTGCCTCCTTTCCATTGCCCTAAGGTGAGAAGAAGGGAGGGGAGGATATAATATTTATTTTGCAATTTAGAATTAATTTTAGAAAACAAAGATATTCATATGTATTTATTTGGTTATTAAATTGCACACATCTAACCCCCCTCACATACAATACAGGTACAACACATTCACACACTGCACCCCTCACAAACTCTGGATCCCCTATACACATACTACACCACAGACACATAGAACATCCCTGACACACACAATACATCCCTTTGAATTCCATACACACACTATGAATTATTTGCGAATACACTAGTACCCAACGAGACACACGCTGCACAACCTACAAAACACATAACATCCCTGACACACTAACAGGTCACTCTACACATACAATAACATGATTAGCCACCAACTACAGTGTACTCTCTCCTGGTCTTTTTGTCCTCTGGTCTCCCACTTATGTAGACACCAGAGACAAGTCACAAGCAAACACAGCACTGTGTTTACAAAGAGCATTTTTTCCCATGAAAGAACTCTGCGCATGGGCTGCCCTGGAAGAGCAATAAACTAACATGGTCACTTTAAGGGAATGTGGCTGTCACTGGTGATGATACAACATGTTCCATTCTGGCTCCACCCCCTTCCAGTGAGCTTCTCATATTACAAAATATCTGGGCCAAATTGTTTTCCCAGTCTGGCCCTGCTTGGATTAATGATTCACAATTTTTATTTTCTAAACATAGGACAAGATTGTCAACATTTTTATTCTCACTTTCTATGTTTATTACGCTTGCCTTTCTACGTTGAAAGGTTGATCATAGTAATCAAGAGAAGAAAAGTAAAGATGGAGAATGAACTTGAGTAACGGATAGGGGCGAAGGGGTGGGGGGGAAGTCGGGGGGAGCCGTCTAGAGCACCACTTGCGGGAGGTGGATAAACCTAAAGATCTTATAGCTATATACTTTTTTATGGTCTTTCACTTTTACATGTTTTGCTGGAAAAGACAAGTATAGTGTGCAAATTTGTCAACTCTCTCAATGCTGTACACATAGTACATGGGCTTCTACAACCCTGCTGGTAAGAGATATAAGTGTGCATGTTCATGTCTCGCAATTTTCCATCAAAAGTCCATGCACAAGCCTGAGGAGTCATGAGATAACTTTTTTTCCTCTTTTGTTTTATCTTTGATAGCTATGCAGTTGTACGGCTTAGTATACGTGTGCAATTGCCAAATTACAGTAATCATTACTTATGGGTTACAGAAGGGAAGAAAAGTGGTGTTAGAGTAACATCTCTTACATCAGCAGATGGCTGGTTTGCCTTCTATCGGGTTGTAACTTTATGTGTATTAGAGGACATAGAATCAAACAGTAGAACAGTGAAATGTTTTCCTATTGTGTTTTGTAAGATTAAGGGGGTAAGAATTTCTCTGGAAAGGTATTGGTCCTCCAATATAGAGTTGGTCCATTTGAGTCAACATTGGTATGTATATTTTGTCTTAGACGGGTATCTCTTTGCTACTTGAGATGTGGTCTTATCGTGTGTTTTGTATCGTGTTCTGTATTCACTGTCATTGTCTGTCCATGTGGATTCTTCGGACCGTCCTACCCTGGATCACCTTCACTAACCCTGGGTAAGAATACCCTACTGGTCGCAGGTGTTGCAGCCCCTGGTGATCGGTAGGGGCTGCACTTTTATTGAGCTGCCTCTTGTGCTACTACCCTCATGGTGCATTGGTTATGCAGCTAGGCTACCTCCCTACTGGTCAAGAGGAAAGAAGAGAACATAGATTCAGGTAATGGGGCTCGAAGGGGGGGTATGGAGGGCTGTCCGCAGGTGGGTATGCCCGATGGAGTAAAAAAGACACGGCCGCGCGATGGCAGACGGGGATCCGCACTGCATGTGAGAGGAATCCCCCGCTAGACCTGTGTAGCTGGGCATGTTTTACACGGCCAGGGGAAGTGCCCTAGGGGTCCTGTCGTCTGCCAGGCATGGGTGCCCAGGGGCTCTATTGAAGCACCTCCTTTCTAATCCAACTTTCTAATCCAAATTTCTACGAGGCTAGTTAGTTCAAATACTTTTCCTCTGATGCTCTTCTGTGATATTATAGCTATGGGATATTTTCCTTGTATTTCAAATTTTGCTCACACTATTGGTAAAATACAATATCTGTTGTATCCTTATATTATGCACTTTACTGCTTTTACAAAATATTTTCAAGGGATTTTCAAGGTTATTTCACCTCATTCACCTGGTTATTCTGTCTATTATTTGTATGTAACCACTTTTCTTGGGTGCAAATAATGGTTCTAGCTATGTCTATTAACTGACTTAAATATTTACAGCTATAGCTATTTTTATGAGTCAACTCGATAAAGGTCAAGAAGGTGTATAACATATCTACATGTGCATCATTCAGCATTATAAAGTGTATTTAATTCTCTGAAACATTTGAAGTGATGATCAGCATTACAATATGAAGTATTTTTTTTTCTGTCAATTAAGTTATTAATGTTCATCAAGTGTGTAAATTACAATCAAATCTATTATGATTAATGTGTAATCTGTTTTAATGCCTTAAATTATGCGACTACAATAAGCAGTTTTCTCTAGTTCACAGAATAATTGTGGATTATGTAGAAACAGTTAATATGACAGTGAGAACAAAGGGAAGCAATGTAAGTGTGAGTAGTAATAAATCCAGAACTAATAAGAACAAGGACAGAAAGAGGAGGAGCACATGCATAGTAAGAGGCAGCCTGGATACGTAAAATGACAAGGAGTCCAATATGTTTGCAGAGCAGCAAAGCCAGTATAGTCCGGAACGATCCACATCCAGTAACCATGTGCTCTGCTCCAAAGCATGGCTCTATTAATAACAAAAAGCGGATTCAAAAAGGTCAGAAATTGGAATTAAATGCTCTGAATGAATGGAGAGTGAGAAAGAGACAGACAGAGAGAGAGAAGGTGAACATGTGTTTATGTCATTTATTTTAGAATTGTGCATAATTATTACAAAATACTTTTTACTGCACTCGAACATGTTGTGGTCCTCATCTCAAAAATATTCAATCAAAAAAAGCTAACATACTTTAAAATATAAGGTAAGTTATAAAACTGATGGATATCTTTTTATTATTGTTACTTTCTGTCACATTATTGCTTATATTATTTCTAAATGTCATGTTAGCAGTATATATAACAAAAATAAAAATAAAAACTGACTTTTAAAAACAGGTGTGTGAATGCAAGATATATATGCAGCAGAGGTGGCTCTCTAGACTTTGAAGCAGACTGATATGTTGTGTCCTTGGTCAGTAAGCAAGGGCCCAAAACCAGGAGGGCCCCTCCATCATTCACCCTATCACCCTCACAACCTTCCCCCTATTGTCACCCTGTCACTGTCACCCTCACACTCTGCCTCCCCACTGTCACCCTGACACTGTCAACCTCACGCCCTGCCCCCCTCAATATCACTCTGACACTGTCTCCTCATATCCTGCCCCCCCACTGTCACCCTTATACCCTGCCTCCACTGTCACTCTGTCAATGTCACCCTCACACCTGCCCCCAATGTCACCCTGTCACCCTCACACCCTGTCCCCCATTGTCACCCTCACACCCTGCCCCCCACTGTCGCCCTATTACTGTCACCCTCACACCCTGCCCCCATTCTCACCCTGTCAACCTCACACCCTGCCCTCATTGTCACCCTGTCACTGTCATCCTCACACCCTACCTTCCACCACAGTCATCCTGACACTGTCACACTCACACCCTGTCCCCCATTGTCACCCTCACACCCTGCCCCCCACTGTCGCCCTATCACTGTCACCCTCACACCCTGCCCCCATTCTCATCCTGTCAACCTCACACCCTGCCCTCATTGTCACCCTGTCACTGTCATCCTCACACCCTGCCTTCCACCACAGTCATCCTGACACTGTCACCCTCACACCCTGCCACCCCACTGTCACACTGTCACCATCACACCTTGCCCCCCCCACTGTCACCCTGATACTATCACCCTCACACCCTGCCCACCCACTTTCACCCTGACATGGTTACAATCACCCTCACATCCTACCCCTACAACAGTCACTTCCACACATTTCCATCCACCACTGTCACCCCCACACTGTCTCTGTCACCCTCACATCCTGCCCCCCACCACTGTCATTGTCACCCTTACATACTGCCTCCCACCACTGTCACTCTCACATCTTGCCCCCAGCACACAGTGCTACCCTCACATCCTGCCCCCTACACTGTCACCCTCACACTCTGTCCCCCACCACTCTCACCCCCACACTGTAATTGTCACCTCACACCTGCCCCCCAATGTCACCCTGTCACCCTTACACCCTGCCCCCCCACTGACACCCTCACACCCTGTCCCCCACTGTTGCCCTATTACTGTCACCCTCACACCCTGCCCCCATTCTCACCCTGTCAACCTCACACCATGCCCTCCATTGTCACCCTGTCACTGTCATCCTCACACCCTGCCTTCCCCTACAGTCATCCTGACACTGTCACCCTCACACCCTGCCACCCCACTGTCACACTGTCACCATCACACCTTGCCCTCCCCACTGTCACGCTGATACTGTCACCCTCACACCCTGCCCACCCACTGTCACCCTCACACGGTTACAATCACCCTCACATCCTACCCACACAACTGTCACTTCCACACATTTCCATCCACCACTGTCACCCCCACACTGTCCCTGTCACCCTCACATCCTGCCCCCCACCACTGTCATTGTCACCCTTACATACTGCCTCCCACCACTGTCACTCTCACATCTTGCCCACAGCACACAGTGCTACCCTCACATCCTGCCCCCTACACTGTCACCCTCACACCCTGTCCCCCACCACTCTCACCCCCACACTGTAATTGTCACCCTCACATACTGCCTCCTACAACTGTCACTCTCACACCTAACCTTCACACTGTCACCACCACACACTGCCCCCACAACCATCCTACACACTTCCCCCCTATACTGTCACCTTCCTACACACTGCCCTCCTATACTACCACCTTCCTACACACTATTTCCCCTACACTGTCACCTTCCTACACGCTGTACTGCCATTACAGCCCATAAGTAAGAGGAAGGAAGGGTGGATAACCCCAATTTAATTTAAACAGCTCACCCCCACCAGCATTTATCCAACTCTACACACACACTACATGCACTACACAGACACTACTACGTACAAGGACACAACATCCACTACACAGACACTGCATCCACTAGACACAATGCATCCACCACACACACTACCTCCACTATACACACTGCACACGCAAGCAATATATTAAATACACAGACTGCATACAATACACACTACATCCATGACACAATTACAGACACAGCATCTACGACATAGGTGCAGCATCAATGACACACAGATGCAGCATCCACAACACACACACACACACTGCATTTGCTACACACTGAATATCATATAAACACTGCATCCACTACACAAACACACACTGTCTCCAGTATGCACACACAGACAATATATTGAATACACACACTGCATACAATACACACTACATCAATGACACAATAACAGACGCAGAATCCGAGACACAGATGCAGCATCCATGACACACAGACACAGCATCCACAGCATCCATGACACACAGATGCAGCATCCACAACACACAGACACTGCATCCACTGAACACACACTGCATTTACTACACACTGAATGTGATATAAATATTGCATCCACTACACAAACAGAGATTGCATTCTCTACACACACTGCAAAACATAATGGATGTTGGCGTGCTTTTGGTGCAAGGCGAGGGGGCAGTATTTCATCCTTGGACACAGGCAGCACAATGGTTCCACAACAGTGGCTAAATCATAAAAATACTTGTCATCTTTACTGCTTTGATATGTAATATCTAATCAAAATATATACATTATCATCCTTATATAATTAACTGGCAATTAATTCTATTATCAAGCAACTAAGTACAGAAATGTTTACAGTTTATGATATAACAATAGAATATTATTTGCTTAATAGTTTCTCAAAGTTAGAAAACAACTATAGCTAAACACTAGCAACTGTTCAACAGATAATTTCTACAGCCATTCACATAAAATAGTTTTTGTTTCTTATGTTCTTTATTTCTCCATATGATTAGATTACATTCAACATACATCTGTTTGTAATTGCCTTGTTGTTTCTTTCTTTCCTTATCTAATGTTCTGCTACCAGGTTTCCTTGCTTTAGAATTATATCTCTATCTAATCCTTTAAGAGGTTCATTTAATTAAGTAATTTCCTTTAATTAGGCTTTAGCCTTTATAACAAGTAAGAATCTGCTGACCAATATGTCTATGATCAAGTGTTTTTTTGTTTTTTTTAGCTCGAAACAAGTCAGATGGTTTTTGGTCATAACATACCCAAATAGAGCCTTTTATAGGCTCTGATGTCTTTTCTCTTGCACAGTGAGATAAGTTTTTATTAATATAAAGAACGAAAAAGAACTTTGTTTTTACTATGTGAGAAAAAGATATTGTGTATTCATTCAACAACTTTGCTTGGAAAGGCAGCATTTTATTAATTTGCTGACAGTTTATGTAACAGAAAAAAATAATAAATACAAGGTTTCTTTAAGAAGTGGTTTTGAATCCTGCCTTAAAGGACCACTCTAGGCACCCAGACCACTTCAGCTTAATGAAGTGGTCTGGGTGCCAGGTCCTTCTAGGGTTAACCCATTTTTTCATAATTATAGCAGTTTCAGAGAAACTGCTATAATTATGAATGGGTTAAGCCTTCCCCCTAATCCTCTAGTGGCTGTCTCATTGACAGCCACTAGAGGCGCTTGCGTGCTTCTCACTGTGAAAATCACAGTGAGAGCACGCAGCGTCCATAGGAAAGCATTGTAAATGCTTTCCTATGAGACCGGCTGAATGCGCGCGCAGCTCTTGCGCGCGTGCGCATTCAGCCCGGAGGAGGCGGAGAGGAGGAGGAGAGCTCTCCGCCCAGCGCTGGAAAAAGGTAAGTTTTTACCCCTTTCCCCCTTCCAGAGCCGGGCGGGAGGGGGTCCCTGAGGGTGGGGGCACCCACAGGGCACTATAGTGCCAGGAAAACGAGTATGTTTTCCTGGCACAATAGTGGTCCTTTAATAATCTAGTGCACTGCCCCATAGCTCTCCATCAAATAGAATGTACTGAACCAGTGTTACTAGTTCCTGGTTACCAAAAGGTTGCAGAAATGCAAGATCAAATATGTTGTGTTTCCAGTTTTAAGTTTGACCATTAGCATACCCAGAGCATAGACTTGGGAAGGTCACTGCCAAAAAAAATTGTTATACAGACCTCTCATATACATTAATGTTTTATTTCTGTGGAGTTTTTTGATATGGTAATGTGTAAGGAGTATGAATATCAAACAGTTTCACAGCAATAAAACTAGCAGTAGTGTTGAATTGTAGTTAGTGGACTATACACACTAATATCAATTGGAAATTGCCTGTCATCCCACATACTGGAGAGATGTCATTCCCATAAACAAACAAAAACTATCGTTTGGGCGCACAAAGGTCATTGTGCCCTTGAAGTAATGGGAGGATACAGAGGGAAATAATTGATGGGCATATAGAGTGGGAGGTAGTGCAAACATAAATACTTAGAAGATTTAAAACTAAATTCTTTAAGGTTGCTGGTGTTAAGCAATTCCCAAACCCTGATTCCTAAGGAAGAGTGCCCATACCAACATCAGTCCCATGGTCATGCTCATGTTACATACACATGTAACCATCATGGTTATTAAGTCATACACACCTTAACAATGATTCACATATTGTTACAGAAATGATGAGTACAGTAATAAGACTTTCTTCCACTATATATATATAAATATATATTTATACAAAGACAGCTTTTACCTTTTACATAAACAACAGATATCTTAAAATCACAGTTAATTTATTTAAGCACCATAGCTACTATATGTTATAGCTATAGTGCTATTACAAAATAGGTCCATTACCTCATTTAGTCAAAGTATTTTCAAGTGGTAACATTGAAGGGATTTTCTTGCACCATACCAATCCCATTCAATCATGTGCTCATGCTGTGCAATGCAGGATGTGAGATCTGAGTTATAGAAGGATTCAGTTGCACACATTACTGCAGCCCTTTTAAATGTGATTTGCGAAACGTTATTCTTTATAGCCAATTCCTGCAATTACTGTTAGCTCATAGTCTATCATTGCATGGCAAGAAAGTGCAATATAAAAATAGACATAGAGAGAGTAGAGTTCGTTATTATTACATCAGTCACTGAGGGGGGCTTAGGTTGCAACTTGAAAAGCATTTGAAATATACTCTGCATCCATGACTTCATAGCACTATAACCATTATAATAAGTTGATGTGGTTTTCAAGATTGTCCTTGTAAAAAGCATAGCTTGACAGCCAATTCAGCATGAAGAAATCTACCAGGTTTGAATAAAGTGCATCAATATTTTTCCATACTCCACTATTAATGAATATTACTTGAGTGCCAAAACAGTTGACTTAGACAACTGGTTAACTCGCCGTCAGTTATTAAGTAGCTTTTGTTTTCTTTTATAAATCTCTATTATTTATTGAAACACAATAATCCAAAATACAGTGAATGCATTTCACAGTTCATTTTGAAGATCCTCAACCAGATCAAGGTACATTTGAATCAATCATTATTCTTTGTTAAAATAGCCTTGGGAATTATTTTTTTACTGTTGGTTCTATAGAGATGAGTTGAAATGTATGCCTTGTAATCTGCAGTGCTGGCCTTTAAAAACATGCACAATGCCAACTACATATTTTACTTCTGAATGAACAAGCTGGCAAACAATGACATTCCAAAGTTAAAGAGTGCAACCACACATTTGGCAAGCTCTTTTTAAGTTAGAAAAAACCTCAATTGATTTACAACACCAGTTCTCTTTGACCATATCAAGGACAAGATTTTAAAGATGAACTGAGTCAGTTTATGAGTCATGATTATATCCATAATACACATGCTGCAGCAGAGTTGATTTTATCATAAGTTTTGATGTACATATTTTTGAATATTCAAAATGTGAGCTTCGGTCTACATTTAGATAAGAACATAAGATAAAATTTTACACATTTAAGCACTGAATTTATCTCACAGCAGATGTTATGTATGTGGCGAAACCGACCTCGCCACTGGGCATTGGAGAAGACTGATTGCCAGCCTCCTGCCATGTGACTATGGCCCCTGGGATGTATTGCCCTTTAAAGACATGGTTTGGGCATAATGGATTTGTGTTGTGCTGCTGCTGGCCCTTAAAGAACCATCTGGGGACATACTGTGGAGTTACTGGGTGGCCACCATTTCCTGTATCAGAAGCACATGGTGAGAACAATGGATGGTGGTCATTTTAACTCACAGACACTGTTTGGACTTTTCAACATGGTGCCATCTCGCCAGTATTTGGTGCACAGAGACATCGTGCAGTGGTTTTGGACTATACAGCAGGGGACACATTATACAGTGATTGTTTTTCATTTAGCCTGTATATGTTCTGCAGAATCTGCATTAAACTGTATCTTCCAAAGTACTGAACGGATCTGGGTGAATTTTGGATATGTGGCTCACCCAGATCCCCCGGTTCCAAGGATATCCAAGGATTTTTATGGGGTTATTGCATGTTTTGGGGTCCCTGTGATGTGTTTTATGAAACTGTATTTCTCTGTCTGTGATAATTAGATTACACATTGTGTTCAGTAATCATATCACAGGCAGAGGGGAAGATTTTGTGTGGGAGTGTCTGTGTGTATTGTACAGATTGATTGGTTGTTTTGTAAAACCCTGTGGGCAGTACTAAGTTTGTGGATTGGGAATAAAAGAGGCTGTATGTGCCAGTACAGTCAGTTCCTGCTTAACCCTCAAAGTGAAGTGTCGTCTCATTATTGGGGGAGGATTTATTGTATGCTGTTCCAGTTTGACTGCTAGGAGTCTAAACCCATCCATATGGTTTTTGCCTATTCAGCTGTTTATAGCATTCATATGCTTGAGAGAATGTATATGCTTCTTCGGTTCGGTGATTGTGGTGTCGGCCAGAGTGCTTGGAGTCCTCAGGAAACGCTAGGAGCATCCTTTAACGGAGGTACCCAGTCGGGGTGCCAGGTGATCCGTTACAGTGTATATCCAGGGTTTCTCTTTTAACTACTCAAACAGCTACTCACAGATACGCATAGTGTTCATCATTGTAGTAATCTTATCGCATGTGCTGTGTGTTCTCAATGCTTCTTTTTAAGTAGTTTACATAGCATCTAAGGTGACGATGGGTGAAATGCAACATGTACTACCTATGATTGTCTTCAAGGATAAACATCTGAAACACAGAGAAGCGCTTAGTCCCAAATAACAGTGAGCCAGGCAGGGTGGAGGCAGCATTTGAACACAACATAGCTATGCAACCAAAGAGAAACTACTCTGCGTTATACTCAAGAGCTAGACTGATGCTAAATAATTCAAAAATGCCTTGGATTTTAGAGATTTACATTAAGCACAAGGGAGACATTGTTAGAAAAGCATGGAAATAATGGTGCCAGTTAAAAGGCCAATCCTGTGCATAGGTATGAGAAGGTGGTATTACATCTAGTAAATCAGGATACTGGATGTTCTTTATGACATCTTCAGCACTATCTCAACATCTCTCAAGCTCATGTGCTTATTACAACATGTTGTATAGACCTATTGCTATAGGTCTATAAAAGTTGTTTGAGCAGGGCCTTCTTCTCCTCTTGTGTCTGTTAATTTTGTATATGTCATTTAATTGTCAAATATTCCCTTTCTATAACTGTAAACTAATGCGGAATATGTTGATACTATATAAATGCCAGTAATAATAATAATAATAATAATAAAATTAATAATCTTTGCATTTGTCTTAAATGTACATAGCTGGAAATTGTATAGCAACAATTTTGGAAGTTTATGCGTCACGTTAAATACATACATATATACACATATCAGTTAAATAGGGGTAACTATACTCCACTCTTTCACTCTTTTAGTTTAGTATTTTTAGTGTTTGATTGGTAGTATTTAATTCTATTTATGCAGTATATGAATGTATATGTTTGAAAATCTTAAAGGTTTTTTGTTGTTGAAATAAGCCAGATATTAAGGCTGACTGGTACATTTTGATGTAGTTGATATACAATGAAAAAAGTAAGAAGGAGACTGGCATGACCTGTAAATGAGTTTTTGTATTATTTAATTTAAATGAGTGTTGATTCTTTTAGTTTGGTGCCACAGTTATTTTATGATAAACATGTCATATCTCGCCAAAAGAATGAGCACACACTCCAGTGTCATTGTAGGCAAAAAAACATGCCAAACTAATAAGTATTTTGTTATACTATGGCTTCATGCTTGGGGAATGTTAACTTAAACTCAAATATCTTGTGCAAGCTATTTAATAACTACCAACATAGCTATGTGGAATATAATTTGCATCACAACTTGTCATTCTAAATGTGGTAAGCTAAGAAAATAAAAAAAAAATATACGTATTATTGAATAATAAATACTTTCCCTATTTGCACCCAAAAAATATGTCATTCCTACATCCAAAAGCAACCTTAGCAAACACAGGTCAGAAGGCGCAGGTATGGGAAAAAGAATGAAACCGGTCTCATGGAAGTTCTTTTCTTGCTGTGCGGTTTGTGGCCTAACAGCCATTATACAAAAAAAATGCTAATAGTTTAAAAGTGCAAAAACAATATTGCTTTATTTCGTGAGCTAATGAAACACTCACATATTAAAAAGACACTGATAAAATCAGTCATCTGGTGTCTACTGTCACAGCTTCAACACATTTCACCACATTCAGTGTCATCTTAGGAGAAATAGTGTAGACTATTTTAGTCCTGAGGAAGTCACTGGTTGTAATGAAACACTAAATATAAAGTGATGAACAAAATATAATATCTAGATGTCAAAGAGTTTTACACCCATCGCACCCAGAAATTCGATAAAAAATAATCTACCCACAAAGACTTCTAGATTATTTTCAGATCATCAATTAGCATTACCTTTTTCATTTCACTCAGCTCAAAGATATGTAAATGTAAGTAATATTTTGTATTTGCTAATGGTCTTGAAAAATTGATATAAGGGATACAAAATGAATTTGCTAATCCATTGTAGTGTAATTTGAAATTTCAACCTTGGAAATTTTGTGTTAGTTAACATTTTTTATTTCTTATTTTGATTGTCAGATATCTTCAGTTTAAACCAATTGGACACTGGTGTATTTGATTAAATGCCTAAAATCTAATAAAACTAAAAGATATGCTTGATTTGATGTTTTAAAAGGCTACCATTGAGTGATTAAATCCCTGGTTAAGACTAAAGGCCTGGTTCATTGCATTTTTGTATAACTGAAAAAGTGCTTTGAAATTTACAAAATATTTATTTTAAAATGATTTGTCAAATAGTTCAGGAAATTAATATAAAAAGAGACAAATATGTCATTGTCTTGGTTTCTATTTGAAAAAATATCTGTTCTATTAACAAACATATCACAAAATATATATTGACAAAAAGAGATACTTGGAATTCAATTCCTAGCTCTCATAAATCTAAAACAAAGTTTAGAGCTGTCAATAACTTTTTGAAGCTGGCTTGCTGTGCAGAGTTGGCTTGGCATCTAACATCTATAGCTTACCAATACATCATGTCTCATTTTGTGCTTTATGTTATGGGAATAATTGTGGAACAGAATTGCACCAGGGAACAAGCACAAGACATATATTTTTTATCGTTCACAAAGTAATTGTGATATGTTAGTCCCTCAAAGACCTAATAATGATGAGTGCACATTTTAAAATTTAAACTGATCTTCAGAGGTTTGTAATACATTGAAAAGGGTACAAAATGCAAAACAAATAAATTAGTTTAAGAAGTAGCTAAAAATCAACAGTAAAGTATCTAATTTAAGGGTATACTAACATGTAATGATTATATATATATATATATATATATATATATATATATATATATATATATACACTGAACAAAAATATAATCGCAACACTTTTGGTTTTGCCCCCATTTTTCATGAGCTGAACTAAAAAAAATCTAAGACTTTTTTTATGCACACAAAAGGCCTATTTCTCTCAAATATTGTTCACAAATCTGTCTAAATCTGTGTTAGTGAGCATATGTATATGTATATATATTATTTTAATATTATTTATTTATTTAAATCTTTAAGAGTTAATTATAGAGATACATAACAATATAGGACATCCAAAGAATAGGGGTAACAGGGTGTGTAGCCAAATTTATGGATGGGTATCCTCCCTCCATTAAGATGTTGAGCATGGTTAAGCAGTATATGAACATGGCTATTTTAGTCAAGTTTCAAAGTCAGTTCAATTATCCAACTCTAAGATATGCAAAGCCATGGTCATCGTGCATAGAGGAGTGTCTCCTATGACAAGAGTAATGGAAGAGAGTTAAAAGAGCAAGAGAGATAGAAAAAAGTGACTGGCTATAAAATGTGTGCAAGTGGAAATATATTTCTTGGTGAAAAGGTTAGTGGAAGCAACTGCAGCTTTCATCGAATTGTGGTATTGTCCCTCGCTTTGTGGCCAGGAACACATCTGGATTGGTCCTGGTTAACCAGCACTGGTAAAAGGGGACCCACCCTAAGGGCTAGGGCCTTTGTGAACAACTTCAGACTGCAACTGAGCAACAAGATTGGCCTGTACCTTGAGTCCATGGTTCAGCTGAATGCAAAAGCTTCCTCTGCAGTGATGTCTTTCTCCCCCAGAGTGATTACCTGGCCTGTAATTTAGAGAAACTCTTGACTGACTGAAAATTAGTTTGTGTCAATAATAATTTTCCTACATCCAGATTTAATCTTCCCTCATATGAAATCAGCTAAATTGAATTGAACCAATTTCTTTATCCTTAAACAAAAATTTATTGAAAACTTTATACCAATGTTATTATATTTTTCAGTAAAAATCATTGAAATATTTTTTCTAGTTTTTTATTTACTTGTTCCAATCAATGGTTGATCTACCTCTAAATAGGAGATGAACTTGGTGTATTTGATCACATTTAATCATTGTATACATATATATCTTTTAATCAAGTTCAATAAAAGTTATACTTTAAAGGAGCAAAATCTCCTCCACATTTACCTAATCTATGTTAAAAGCAGTTTGCCACTATTATTTCCATATTTTGACTAGACTAGGCTATGCAGTCACAACCACTTTCTGGAGAAGTGTATAAGATAAACCATCTGAATTTGTGGAGTTCTCTTAGATCAGGGGTTCTCAACCCAGTCCTCAGGACCCCCTACCAGTCCAGGATTTGGGGATTACATGGGTGTGTCTCAGGTGTTTAGAAAAAGGGAAAAAAACACCTTAGACTCTAAGGTGTTTTTTTTTTCTAAACACCTTAGACACACCCAGGTAATCCCTAAACCCTGGACTGGTAGGGGGTCCTGAGGACTAACGTTGAGAACCCCTGTCTTAGATGAAGAGTTCTGAGAATAAACGTGCTGTGCTTATACTACAAAAGGCATACTAGAATTTGGACTTTAATTTTATGTAGTGTCTAGATGACACAGACTCAAGTACATGATAGGCTTGATTGACAGTTCACTGACCAATACAGAAAATAAAAATAAAAATCACAACTTAGTAGATATACACCATATGAATTCATTTAAATATGCATTTTTTTTATTGAGGTATATCTAAAACACCTTGAAAAATCTGCAGATCTTTTACTTGCAGACTTTGCTAGCTCTCCTCTTCTTCACCAGCCCAGGCTTTTGGTGGTTTTCCAATCACAAACTTTGCTATTCAACTCAATTAGAAGTCTATTCAATGTAGTTGATCTGGGCAATTACCTGCCTCTTCAGTTTAGCTTCACTGGATTAACCAACCAGGAAGTAACAACACTGGTTACCTTATTGTCAGACAAGAAGTTGTAACAATTTTAATTTATAAAAGTGCCTATTTCTATTGAAATCTGCACTTTTTAAAATGAAAAACAGAGGACACACTCTTCACACATAAAGCAATTCAGCAACTTAAAGTGTTTTAAGGGTCTGGAGTGTCCCTTTAAGTTATTCGCTCAAAAATGGTGCAAGTTGGCTTGCCCGTTCAGCTACAAACCATCTCTTTCTTTCTTTCTTTCTTTCTGCACTCAAAAACCAAAAGTTAAACTATTTTGCAGTCATTTTTAATATATAGTGACTTGCTTGGTTTACCCATGAAAATGTAGTAGCTCTCTTTTTCTGGAATATGTGTTACATTGTTCTACTCTACAGATCTGTTTTTAAGTCATGCCAATACTGCTTTGTGATTTGCTCAATATTGAGCGGTGAAACGCAAACAAATGAATGGAATGCAACCGCTGACGTCTGCCCGTCTGGGTACTATCTGAAAAAGAAGTTTTAGCTGCAATTCTGGAAACTCCATATAGGCACACCCGGAAGAACTCCGAGGGATGAACCTGGAAGTATGTCACCAATTGGTTCTGAATTAATGCTCTCCAACACCGGACGGATCCTGAGGCCAGTATAATTTGATGATATGCCTACAATCAATATTGTTTTGTGAGTGTGACTAATTATTTACTTACTCGCATTCTTCCAACGTTATTGCACTTTTTTTTTCTCTGTTGTTGTATTGTAGATTACCTTTGGGTATCTTTTATATATTGTCTTGAGGACTAGGAGGAGTCCTTTGTCTACAGTACTATCAGTAAAAGGGTAATTGTTGTGAATTATTTACCTTTTGCCCACTGAGTGTGTTTTCTATCCACTAAAAGGTGAATCTGTATATTAATATTTGGCTAAGTCACGGCCAATGCAGAGTTAAATTGTTACATGAAGATAACAGGTTTCTAATGCTATGCTTGGCTATAATCAAAATATTTTATACCTGGGCTAACACAATTGGCTGCAAGGCCTTTTGGTTTTCAGAAGCTCCTATGTTAGCTTCTTGTAAATAGTACACAATACTAAAACACAGGTTGTGCCAAAATGTGTGAACAGATAGAATAATATAATAACAATATAAAAAGTCCAAATATTCACAGTCCAAATATCACAATCCCAGCTGTTTCCAGATCCTTGGGGAATGTTGGTTCTTACTTAAGGTGCTTGTAAATATGTGTAGGGAGACAATATGACAAATAATAGTGCAGACTGTTTTAGCAGAAAAATAGGACTAACAACAGTAGAATATGAGGTAACACTCACATGTTATGGAGCTAAAACTAGCTCTAAGTAACATTGCTTGTAGCAGTACAAATCCCACTGATGGATGTAACTTATGAGGCGAATATCTCAATGTGCAGGTAGGTATGCGAAAGAAGAAGAAAAGATCCAATAGTGTTGACTGTAAACATAAATATGTGATACAGTACAAAAATGTATTATTCTCATATTTGATAGAGAGTTAAGTTGTTCAAAATCCCCACCAGGGATATGACGGTAAATAGTTGTCTAGATCTCAAGTTAGGAAAAAGAATGTATACAGAGACTCATTAGTTTTTTTGTTGGTGTACTTTACCTTACCAAGATTGTTTATCTTATCCTTACTACTCCATTCTACCATTACCCTTAAGACTACAGATATATCCAGGTAATACAGTGATTCTCATTCCTTTTCTGATGAGAGTCTCTGTATACACTCTTTTTCCTTTCTTGTACAGTTTATTACAGAGTTAAGCCCAGAGAGATCCCTGGAGTCTCATATAGGTGCTTAGGATAGCTGGCTTCACCTTAACACTAATGTTTTTAGTGTTGGGATAGGAACCGCTTAGTTATCCTATACTTTTGTCTGTGGATCTCAAGTTAGGAGTGCCATGAACAAATAAAATTGTAAAATTGCATGCAAAGTGTAATAAATGGTCTATCACAACAAATTGAATTAAAACCAAATATACTTTAATGCTTAAAAGAAATAAAACATAAATGTTACAATATTACACAATGCGTTTCACAAATAAAGGCTTTTTCAAGTGTAGGTGTTTTCCTTCTTGTAACCAGTGGTAACAAGAATCAAAGCGTTAACCATATTCAAAATAATGTGCTTACTAATTTAAAATATAAGGTTTTAACAACTTATATCTACTGGAAAACTGTCCAGGTCTAAATTTTCTCTCCTTTAACTTAAATCTACTCACAACGTGTCGTTACATCCTAACAATACTGTCACTAATGCTTTTAGGACTTTCTGACATTTTGGTGTACCCAAGATTAAATCCTTGCTCACACCTGGGAGTTCCAGGTATCAATCAATAACTGGAGCTTCTCTCTGTCAGCTGAGGCCATTTTTAGTGATTGCTGCATACAGACATTTAAATATTTGAAAAGACTGCAGCTAAGCAATGGTGCATTATTCTTGGCTGCAATGTCCTGAAGGGAGACTCATAAGGTCTGAAAAGACACTGACAGGGTCACCATGTATACCTCACTGCTGCTTATGATTGGTGCTGGGCTTTGCACTGTTATTGGCAAAGGCAGCATGCTGAAGTTTTAGCATTACAGTGAAACATCCTCGTAATGCTGAAAACAGCAATAGATGGCGCCCGCTCTCTTCTGTTTTAATTAGAAGATCCATCTATTGATATCAGTACTGATATTAGCAGAAGGTATGCCTTAGGATTAGGGATAAGGTAGAGTTAAGGTTAGTATTAGGGTAGAATTACGTTTGGGGTAGGGTTAGTGTAGGGTTATGGCTGGGGTTAGTGTTAGAGTAAGGTAACGGCAAATGTAGGGTTAGGATTAATCTCATTTTAGGGCTAGCTGGTAGTGTAGATTTAAGGTTCGGTACAATTTTCTAGTTTAGAGTGAACCTGAAGGATCAGAAAGAATTGGTTTTATAAGTTTGCTTCAGAACTCTTTCAAATAAATATATTTTCCTGATTCTTCATTATGGTAATTAGCTATAAAATACATTTTATAGCCACATGTAATGACCTTGGGCATCTCCCAAGACAATTTAGAATCATCAACATGCATTATTACATTTTTACCAAAATATCTTAAACATGCCAATTCAACATAAATAAATACAAAAAAATAAATAAAGGTTGTATTTGACATGAAATAGGCAGGAAACGTCGGGTGGAGTATATGGGAGGAAGGGAGGTCATTTCTTATATATAATAATAATCAATATCTCTTCAGTAGAAGTTTTAACTTTGGGAAATAAAAAATCAGATATATATCAATTCAAGAATAGGACTGATGGGATAAAACAAATTGTTGTAATCCTGCTCTGAGGAACGGTCAAGTAAATGTAGTGTAGTGGCAAAATATTGGCAATTAAAAGATGTTCTGGGATCTATCTAAGACCAGGTTTAATGTTGATCTAATACTGCATTACAATTGTGTCCGATTATAAATCAAGAAGTGAAATTTGGGGAAAGTAAGACAATTAAACTAGGTAAAAAAGGGAGATTAGCCTCATTGGATGCATAATTATCAACCTTAATATGGGGAACATTTTCAGATCTGTATGATCAAGTAACATCCCTCTGGAATAATCCATACATCTTCAATACCAAACAGAGAAATCGATGGAACAGGATCACTATTTCTCAGACCTTTTAATTATATGTAGTGGAGATAAAATGAGCAATACACAGTGCTCTCAAGGTGCATGGGGAGGAAGCAGACCAATGTGTTTCCTGTATGAATGATACATGGGGTTCACATTTTGTTAGTTGAGAGATCACTTTCTTGAGTTTGACAAGTGTGTTGAGTTTCTGAGTATCCGAGGATAGAAAACAGAGCTCATAAGAGACTCTAGGTTGAAATAGATCAGCGGTATTTTCTGACATACTGTACCATGTGGCAGCATGTAGTAGGGGAATCTATATCAGAACTAAATAATATATAAGAACAAAGTGCAGAAAGAGGCAACATAGCCTGATACAGGTTTCATGGTGGAGGTAATTGACAAGGAGGGGTTGAAGAAGATGAATTTTATGATTTTCTGCCTCACTAGCTGAATCTATTAGAATGACGTGACTAACAATGAATTGTAAAAAAGTAATGAAGGTCCAGGCACTCAAGTTCAATCCAGTGGGCAGATTTATTGGAGAAAAATAGAAACAACATTACAGCCCACAACATGGCCTTTGTCAAGCTAACTACAAGTGTATTGATATCCTTTATAAAGGGTAATCTATTCAACAATTAACACAGTGTATATCAAGACATAGATAATCAATCACATATCACATTAATCACATATTAATAATGCATACCAATAAAGCATAAAAATTGTTTAAAAAAAAAAAAAAAAAACATCAGGTGCACAAGTGTCAGATACATTATCTTCCAGCAATCATGGCAATTAAAAATATGGTGTACAAAATTAAATTTATATCTAAAATAAAAATACTGATTTATCAATACTTTATTATCAATCTTGTGTGTTGCACAAAGAAGACTTACCCCATAAATAGAAGCCTCAGAAAATAAAAATTGTCCTGCTGATTGGCATAAAAGATCCCATTATGGAAAACACCAAACACCATAAGAATCCAGGGGGCAGAGCACTCCCTATCCTACTGTAGCTGTTAAGGGACAAAACCACAAAACAAACTTTGATTCTTGTCGGGAGACTAAGGAAGTTTCAAAGAGTCAAAAATCAGCATATGGCAAAAGTTCTAGGAAAAGATAATAATCATATAATTGCTAAATGCAATGTAAAAAAAAAAATTATAACCACAGTTTGGATGTAAATTCAAGGCTGGAAATAAACTAAAGTGTATACTACATAATAAATATAAAAACAAAATAATAAAAAAAAAACATGGAAAATAAGAGGAAAATCAATCTGCATAATATAATTATAAATTCAAAGCCATCATTCTGTTATTTACTATTGATGGTGGTTAGTATATTGTCCTATTTTAATATAAATTCTTCAAAGGAAGACAATATATAACCAATAGAGAATTAAATACACTTAAGGATATATTAGATCCAACTAACTGTTAAAATGCTAATTTGTTAGATGTAAAACACCTTAGTAGACCATACCAAACCTGATTCTATAGCATATAACATTTCATATATCCAAATAATTTGTAAGTGAATCAAATCACTAACTTAAGTGAATTTATACAACGTTAAAACATGTGTAAAAAATATTCTTAGATCTCAAGTCAATAAAGTGCTGTATGCTAATGATAAACTGACATACAGCAGTGTGATAAAATAAAAATAAATATAAATAAAAATAAAGTGCTATTAAAGGGTGATACCATCATTTAATAATGTGCTACAGTAAAATAGTGTTATAAAGTGCCACTGTTGGTAATCGGTAAATTGTACATGTGTTAATAGATTGGTATTCCAAAAGACTAGAATACTACAATATTTAACAAGAATTAATATTTAGTAACCCTCAAGTAGGCAGAATTCATGCCTAGATTGTGAAGATGAGCCAGCACCAAATGTTTAATAGAAAAAAAGAAGAAAAAAAAAGAAGAAAATTAGTAATCATTAGAGATACTTAAAAACAAGTACAGTTTAAATTAAAGTGGTCATGTCATATTCAGAGTTAAGTCCTCTAGGGCTAAGTGTGTACTACTCACAAATCCAAAAAGCCTCCCTGTGCAGTAATCATTTTGTTCTGTCTCCTCTCCTTATAGATTCTGGGATCTGTTCAATTATTTGAAAATTTAATTGAGCAATATTGTGTCTATAATGCAAAAAATGGTCTGGAATGGGAAGTTCTATCAGACCTGTTCTAATAGTAGATTTATGTCTGGAAAAGTGTTCCTTTTATTTTTGGGATGTCTGACCTACATATAATAAGCAACATGGGCATTTCAAGATATAGATCATGAAAGAGTAGGTGCAGGTAAAAAACTGGTTAATAGAATACTTTTTTTCCATTGTGGGGGTGATAGAGCAAGTGGCCCAAGATCATGACATGACACACAATTATAGCATGGGGAAATGCCTTTCTTCTGTTTGATATGATTCTCTTTATTTTTCAGATTAGCCTTAACCAATTTATTCCTTAATGAAGGAGAACGCTTATAGGCTAGCATAGGCCGTCTGGCGAATTCCACTAACTCCTGATCACTCTCAGTCAAAATGTGCCAGTGTCGATAGATAATCTTCTGTATCGAAGGCGACTGTGCACAGAATCTTGTGACAAAGTTTAGATGATTTTTACTGTTACTCTTATTTCTAAGGACAGTCAACTCTGTCTGTTTCAGGGCGTGGGTCAATACTACAGCCTTTGTCTCAGTTTGTGGATATACATCTGCAACCTTTAGTGAGTGGGATGCAATCCTTTGTGCAGGACACCACAGATTTTATCCGGAAGATTGAAATGATGGGTGATGTACCCGATGGTGCCTTAATATGCACTATGGATGTCAATAGCCTGTACACCTCCATACCACACGAGGAAGGCATTGAGGCGATATTTGGTGCCATGCGGGATATGGATATGAGTGAGGCCTACAGGGGTTTCCTGGTTGACTTGCTGTCACTAGTGCTTTATAGGAACTACTTTACTTTTGAGTGTAAATATTACCTCCTGGTACAGGGGACAGCGATGGGCTCTAATGTAGCACCTACATACGTCAATTTGTTTATGGCAGCTTTTGAGGATGATTTTGTGTACCGGGATCAGGACTTCATGCGTTATGTGAGGTTGTGGCTCAGGTATATAGACAATGTTTTCTTCTTTTGGACAGGGGGCGTGGATGATTTAATAACCTTTAAGGAGAGACTTGATGGATGTTTGGACACCATCTCCATTACATTGGAATATGATCTCCACGAGATGCACTTCTTGGATGTTAACCTTCAGGTAAGAGGGGGTCATCTATCATTTGACCTATACCAAAAACCCACAGATAGGGTTTCGTACCTGCATGCGGATTCCTTTCACCCAGTATTATTCATCATGAACTTGCCATACGGTCAGTTTGTTAGGACTCATAGAATAGTATCTGATGAAGCTAAATGTGATACTAGGGCTGAGCAACTGGTGAAGGCATTCTCGTCTAGAGGATATGAGACAGATGTGGTTACTGGATGTAGAGACAGGGCGAAGTTGCTCTCTAGGAATGGTTAATAAAGGTGTCCCGAGACAGGGATGGTAATAAAGGTGTCCCGTGTGTGATGACATATTCGACTCACTTTGGTGAGGTTAGACACATCATTAACAAACACTGGAGAATTTTACAATCCAATCCTAAGCTCCTGCCTTGTTTTAATGAGAGACCTTTGTTTTTGTTTAAGCGGCACAAGAGCCTAAGGGACCATCTAATGAAGAACATCGATCTGCAGGGGAGGACAGATACAGCTGACACTTGGCTCTCTGTGATGCTTGGTATGTATCGCTGCAGGCATTGTATTAATTGCAATGGGGTGATCACGGGGGATCATTTCACACACCCGAGGACAGGTAGGAAATACCCAGTTCGTGAATTTTTTAACTGTGTCACGGTTCACGCCGTGACATCCAGTCTGCCAGACGTGGTTGCTCCGGAAGCGCCCGATAGGGGATTTGAACTGTGGTCCTTCTGGACCATGTCCTGCTAGTTTCCCTCTGAGCCATTTCAGGACTTTGGATAACTCCTGTTTGTTCTTGTATTGCCTGCAGCACTAGGGGTCTGGACTTCACTTAAGGCTCTGATCTGTCAGTTACTCTCCAGCTGAATCTGATCCTAATTAACAGGATATAAAAGCCTGCCTCACCCTGGGAGGGTTGTCAGTTCATTGACTCTGGTTCCCTTGTTTGGTTCCTGTTACTCCGTACCTGCGTTCCAGTGATTCCTGTCTAATTCCGGCTTCTGACCTTGGCTTTCCTCCTGGACTACTCTGACCTCTGGCTTCCCTGATTTTGGCTTCCCTTGACCACGCTTCTGCTTATCCCTGCTGTACTGAGTCTTGGAGCACCTTTCCTGGAAAGCCCCCGTGCACAGACTCACAGGCCAGGTGGCGTCTTACCTGGTCACCCTGGTCTGTGTCTACTTTGCAAGGGTGAGCGTATAACTCTGCGAGCTGGACTCCCTATCAGGTAAGACTCCGTTACAGATGAACTGACCAATGGAGTCTGCAGAGTTATACAAGTTACTCACCTCCCTGGCCGAGCAAGTCTCCAACCTGTCCCAGAATGTTACAGAATTGCAGAGACATTCATTGGCATTGAAAGGAGCAACGCTTGCAGTCCCGGAACATGTATGCCCAGAACCGTATGTCTTTATGCCTGACAGGTTCGACGGTTCCCGTTCTGCTTTTCCGATGTTCAAGACGGATTGTGAGCTACTATTTGCCCTGAAATCGAGAACCTACGCCACCGACTTTATCAAAGTACGCTCCGCTATTAACCTATGTACCGGGCGAATTAAGGCGTGGGCACACCAGAAGTTGCAGGAGAGAAGTACTGTCTTGGACTCCTGGGAGTTGTTTATGTCCGCAATGGATTCTCAGTGTTTTGCAGCAAGAAAAGCAACTTCCAAACCTATTTCTGGTCCTCGCAGAACCTGGTTGCCTAGAGAAGAGGAATTATTTTATGGATACAAAAATCCCATTTTGTTGCATCATGAACCCACTTTCAGGGACCCGCCTTGTAACCCTGTTTACACTCGAGCTAGCAGTGAAACTCCAGTCGACATGGAGGAACCCATGGAGATTGGCTTCACCAGAACTAGATTGCCCCCAAAGGAAAAAGACCGCAGGAGAGCCCATGGTCTATGTCTATACTGTGGGAAAAGAGGGCATTTTATATCGCTCTGCCCGACTCGTCCACCTAGGCCAAGACCCCTTCGATCTGGTGCCATTTGGACTTACCCTGTCATCCCAGCAAGACAGCCTGGACACTGCCAGCCCTGTCCCCGTCCTGTGACACAAAAGGGTACCCAAACCACTACAGTTAATGTTACCAGTACCCCTGTGGAATCTCCACCTCCTGCTCCAGAAACAGTTGGACCTCTTCCTGATGACACTTCTGTTCAAGCAAGCACCATCACCACTTCCTGCCTTGCCAAAACAGTTCTGCCACCTGACTGCACCTATGCCTCAAATGGCACAGTTGTGTGCAAACAGGATTTAGAAGTCTTCGAAAAAGCTTTGAAAGCTGCAAATGCCTCCCCTATAGCACCCGAAACTGGTACCCTAAAATGCCAGGTCGTAAAAGGATACCTTAATTATAAAGACTATCTTAGCAATACTGAGACCGAAGATGAGGAATACCATTTCCAGGAAGAGCCTGTTCACGCCCGGAGGGCGTTCTTGACGGGGGGGTACTGTCACGGTCTGACAGACGTGGTCGCTCCGGAAGCGTGACATCCAGTCTGACAGACGTGGTCGCTCCGGAAGCGCCCGATAGGGGATTTGAACTGTGGTCCTTCTGGACCGTGTCCTGCTAGTTTCCCTCTGAGCCATTTCAGGACTTTGGATAACTCCTGTTTGTTCTTGTATTGCCTGCAGCACTAGGGGTCTGGACTTCACTTAAGGCTCTGATCTGTCAGTTACTCTCCAGCTGAATCTGATCCTAATTAACAGGATATAAAAGCCTGCCTCACCCTGGGAGGGGTGTCAGTTCATTGACTCTGGTTCCCTTGTTTGGTTCCTGTTACTCCGTACCTGCGTTCCAGTGATTCCTGTCTAATTCCGGCTTCTGACCTTGGCTTTCCTCCTGGACTACTCTGACCTCTGGCTTCCCTGATTTTGGCTTCCCTTGACCACGCTTCTGCTTATCCCTGCTGTACTGAGTCTTGGAGCACCTTTCCTGGAAAGCCCCCGTGCACAGACTCACAGGCCAGGTGGCGTCTTACCTGGTCACCCTGGTCTGTGTCTACTTTGCAAGGGTGAGCGTATAACTCTGCGAGCTGGACTCCCTATCAGGTAAGACTCCGTTACAGATGAACTGACCAATGGAGTCTGCAGAGTTATACAAGTTACTCACCTCCCTGGCCGAGCAAGTCTCCAACCTGTCCCAGAATGTTACAGAATTGCAGAGACATTCATTGGCATTGAAAGGAGCAACGCTTGCAGTCCCGGAACATGTATGCCCAGAACCGTATGTCTTTATGCCTGACAGGTTCGACGGTTCCCGTTCTGCTTTTCCGATGTTCAAGACGGATTGTGAGCTACTATTTGCCCTGAAATCGAGAACCTACGCCACCGACTTTATCAAAGTACGCTCCGCTATTAACCTATGTACCGGGCGAATTAAGGCGTGGGCACACCAGAAGTTGCAGGAGAGAAGTACTGTCTTGGACTCCTGGGAGTTGTTTATGTCCGCAATGGATTCTCAGTGTTTTGCAGCAAGAAAAGCAACTTCCAAACCTATTTCTGGTCCTCGCAGAACCTGGTTGCCTAGAGAAGAGGAATTATTTTATGGATACAAAAATCCCATTTTGTTGCATCATGAACCCACTTTCAGGGACCCGCCTTGTAACCCTGTTTACACTCGAGCTAGCAGTGAAACTCCAGTCGACATGGAGGAACCCATGGAGATTGGCTTCACCAGAACTAGATTGCCCCCAAAGGAAAAAGACCGCAGGAGAGCCCATGGTCTATGTCTATACTGTGGGAAAAGAGGGCATTTTATATCGCTCTGCCCGACTCGTCCACCTAGGCCAAGACCCCTTCGATCTGGTGCCATTTGGACTTACCCTGTCATCCCAGCAAGACAGCCTGGACACTGCCAGCCCTGTCCCCGTCCTGTGACACAAAAGGGTACCCAAACCACTACAGTTAATGTTACCAGTACCCCTGTGGAATCTCCACCTCCTGCTCCAGAAACAGTTGGACCTCTTCCTGATGACACTTCTGTTCAAGCAAGCACCATCACCACTTCCTGCCTTGCCAAAACAGTTCTGCCACCTGACTGCACCTATGCCTCAAATGGCACAGTTGTGTGCAAACAGGATTTAGAAGTCTTCGAAAAAGCTTTGAAAGCTGCAAATGCCTCCCCTATAGCACCCGAAACTGGTACCCTAAAATGCCAGGTCGTAAAAGGATACCTTAATTATAAAGACTATCTTAGCAATACTGAGACCGAAGATGAGGAATACCATTTCCAGGAAGAGCCTGTTCACGCCCGGAGGGCGTTCTTGACGGGGGGGTACTGTCACGGTCTGACAGACGTGGTCGCTCCGGAAGCGTGACATCCAGTCTGACAGACGTGGTCGCTCCGGAAGCGCCCGATAGGGGATTTGAACTGTGGTCCTTCTGGACCGTGTCCTGCTAGTTTCCCTCTGAGCCATTTCAGGACTTTGGATAACTCCTGTTTGTTCTTGTATTGCCTGCAGCACTAGGGGTCTGGACTTCACTTAAGGCTCTGATCTGTCAGTTACTCTCCAGCTGAATCTGATCCTAATTAACAGGATATAAAAGCCTGCCTCACCCTGGGAGGGGTGTCAGTTCATTGACTCTGGTTCCCTTGTTTGGTACCTGTTACTCCGTACCTGCGTTCCAATGATTCCTGTCTAATTCCGGCTTCTGACCTTGGCTTTCCTCCTGGACTACTCTGACCTCTGGCTTCCCTGATTTTGGCTTCCCTTGACCACGCTTCTGCTTATCCCTGCTGTACTGAGTCTTGGAGCACCTTTCCTGGAAAGCCCCCATGCACAGACTCACAGGCCAGGTGGCGTCTTACCTGGTCACCCTGGTCTGTGTCTACTTTGCAAGGGTGAGCGTATAACTCTGCGAGCTGGACTCCCTATCAGGTAAGACTCCGTTACAAACTGCCAGTCTCAGTTTGTGGTGTACATGCTGAAATGCCCATGTGGATTGGCGTATGTGGGTGACATCACGTGTACATTCACTACAAGAATTAGGGAACACAAGAGTGGCATACGGACGAATAAGATGATATATCTGGTGGCCAGGCATTTTGTGAAAAAAAGGCATACAGTCTCCCAGCTGTAGTATATGATTTTGGAGGTGGTTAAATCCAGTAGGGGTGGCATTTCAAGATCAACTAGGTTAAAACATGAGTTGTACTGGATTTATGAGCTTCAGACTTCGTATCCTAAGGGTTTAAATGAGGATAAGGATTTATCTCCATTTTTATAGTTCTGGCAATATGGTTCACTCTGCCTGCGTATTGTCTGTATTCTTAATTTTTGCATTTATTATTTTTTAGATTGACACTATAGTGGCTATCTGGACCATGGTGCTTTCGATGTTAGGATGCCGGGCGAGATCGGTTGGGATGTATCATGATACATGTTGGATTGGCTTACATTCTTGTCAGAATGATCCATCTTGTATATATGTATATAGCTTTTGATGTACTTTGTGTTATTGTTGTTCGCATACTATAGCTGATATATCTATGTGGATTCTGGAGATGAAAATGGGATTCTTGACCTTCTAAGTATTAAGTATACTGTTAATATGGTAAGCTGGTGACCAAGACTAAGAGAGCTTTATGCCACCAATAGTCTTTTGTGGGGAACACAATACTTATCCATGTTATGGCTATACTAGTTGTATGAGTATAACCATTAGATAGGTTGAGGGAGGTGATGTAATCATGATTTGTCAAACATTTTAAGTGTTTATGATGGATCTTTAAGATTGTCGACACTTATGTATACATAACTGTATAATTGAGGATGGATTGCCTTTTCAATATATGAGTCACATTGGATTCTGTTATTATGTATATATTATGAAATTTATTGTGTGAACGATTTTGGTGACATTTTTTCAAATGTGTTAAACAGTTATGAGGGGTCCTCTGCGTATACATTGGATTCTGTTAACATGTATATATTATGTAAGTGATGGTGTAAACAATCATGATGATACAATAATTTTTCAAATGTGTTAAACAATTATGGGGTCCTCTTTATAATCTTGACACTCTGGTTTAGGTATCTTTATAATGAGAAAGGATGGTCCTTTCTGTTATGTAGGTTCACGGTGATTATGATGTCGGGTTCAGTTGATTATGATGTTCTGTGCATAACATGAATCCTTAGGTATAGATGAATTAGCTTTACTAAGCCAAGCAATCTAGATATAAGATATGGAGTACTGTTGATTTGTTATCTTTGTATGGTGCTTTATTTTAGTGATCAATTTATTACACACTTGGTGTTTTGATTTTCTTTTGTGTTTGTCTGATTATATTTGTGGGAGATGGTTTAGTATATGGGTGCACTGATCACATTTTATTTGCAGGGTGCATCTATTAGTGCATATAATTCTTTTAAATTATCTTTATTAAGTTTAGTCCTCTTGTGTATTTTTTTTATATCTATTAAATGTTGGTAGAGCCAAGGTTGAAGTTATGATGAAGGGCATCCACTATTAACAAAGGAGTTTACCTGTTTAATGTCCTTATGGGTCAGTTACCATCCACTGTGAGTGGGCAGTCTGTGACTATGAGGTAGAGCTTTAACGGCATATTGAATATCTCCTTGCGCAGGTGCCAGCAATAATATTGTTTGAGGTAAGCATTGCTCCTGCGCGTCCCTCATGCCGCTATGCGCACGCACGAACGGATGATCATGATGCGCATGTGCAGCACGCTCGATGGAACGCATGCGCGAAATGTTGTTATGCACGGCGGCTGCTATACGCATGCGCGATGTGACATTGCACGCGGCGGCAATTATTGCATTTGTGGGGCATATTGATGTAGGCACTCGCTTGCCAGCAGGTAAAATGGCAATTATATACGCTTGATTAAGCGTGCGCGCTCACTAATGGCATACAAGCTAGAAGTTTGTTATTAGAACATTATTGTTAATTTTTCTTGGATGCAATGTGGTTTTTGCTTGCTCTAAAAAAGTTTTTTCAGTGCACACAGGTTTTATTCTTATGCTATCATTAAGGTATTGTGCACTTGAAGTGATGATGTCACTTCTGGAGGTGGTAACAATTTTGTACTGATGGCAATCAGCTGCAAGAGGGCTTTATAAACAGACACATTTGAACATGGATACAGGTACCCTTGATAAAGGCAGCCAGTTGGTGCCAAAACGTTGGGGTTTGGTGACTCGTGTCTCTGTCCTAAGGCTGGTTAAAACATTTTTTGACTTTGTAGGATTGCATTATTGTATTTGCCCTTGCTTTTGTCATTGTGTTTTATATTTTTTCTGCATTTTTTTCACTGTAGTACTTTTTGTACAGAATAAAGTTATACTTTTGACTATTCGTAGTGGTTATAGTGTGCATTCTATATTACATAGATATTTGGATACTTGTAACATTTGAGGGAGTGTTTGTATAGTTTGCACCTAACTATTTAATATACTTTGTCTCTCCATGTGTTTTTGGTTTGTGCCAAGATCATGACATGACACACAATTATAGCATGGGGAAATGCCTTTCTTCTGTTTGATATGATTCTCTTTATTTTTCAGATTAGCCTTAACCAATTTATTCCTTAATGAAGGAGAACGCTTATAGGCTAGCATAGGCCGTCTGGCGAATTCCACTAACTCCTGATCACTCTCAGTCAAAATGTGCCAGTGTCGATAGATAATCTTCTGTATCGAAGGCGACTGTGGACAGAATCTTGTGACAAAGTTTAGACGATTTTTACTGTTACTCTTATTTCTAAGGACAGTCAACTCTGTCTGTTGCTTTTCAGTCAGTATTTTAAGTTGTTTATCCAAGATAGTCCTGAATCTCTCCACCATGTTTGTTAATTGCACATTAGCCTTGTTTTCTTGAGACACTAATTGTTTAACTTTTGTAAGTTGGCTTTTTGGGATAGAGTTGAATATTGACGATGGATGAAAACTTGATAGTGTTTCTATCAAGGGGTTTTCTATAGAGATAGTAGTAAATTAAGCTCCCCTTTTTTAAATAAGAATGTCAAGGAATGGTAGTGCATGTAAGTCATTATTCATAGTGAGTTTAATGTCATGTGAGCAATCATTAATAAAATGAAAAAAATCTTCTAGGGATTCCAGTGTGTCACACCACAACAACAGTATATCATCGACATAACGCCACCACCTGGTGGCTTATTGTTGGTATAGCGCATTTTGGTAAATGTTATTTTCTTCAAATTCAGTCATAAAAATACTGGCGTATGTGGGTGCCACATTAGAACCCATGGAAGTACCCCTCAACTGCAAGAAAAACTTGTCCAAGAAAAAAAAATAGTTGTCAAAAAGTACAATTTTAAATAGTTCCATAAAAATTTTTCAAAATCTCCCTCTCAAATCCCAACGTTAAAAAATTATTTTTTAGCAGCCTGTAACCCAGCTTGGTGTGGGCTGGATGCATACAGACTTGTCACGTCAACTGTGACGAGTATTAATGCCGGGTGTCTGGTACCTCTTTTAATTTGTTTAACATATAACTTAATGTTTCCCAGAAAGGATTATAGCAAACAATCTAGCTAACGTGGCTAGTAATAAGGCAAGTCCTGCTACGGTTGGATGACTTGGGAGGTTAACAAATGTCTTGTGAAATTTTGGGAGTACAGAAAACTGGAACAATAGGGTTCCTCTGTAGCAAAAATGTAGACAGTTCTTTGTCACTTAAGTGCTTTTCTAGAGCTTGGTCAACCAGTATTTCAATCCTATTCTGTAAGGATATTGTAGGATCAGTTATTAGTCTCCTATAGGTCAGGGTATGATTTAGTTGTCACATAACCCGATTCTGGATCACAGTCGTGACATACTTGTCTGCCGGTTTAATTAGTTCATTATTTTGTAACTCTTTCAGAGCAATACATTCCCTTTTAGACAGATTAGATCGTGGACTGGGAAACCGACCAGATTTATATAGGTTTCCACTGCATGATTAGAACAGGGAAGACTGAACTTGATCCTATTTCCCTGGGAGCAAGCCCAATCCCCAGAGACACCACAGTTTCATAAAAAAAAACACTTTTAAATGTAAACTATGGAAAAATGTGTCAAATCAATATAAAGATCTATTGTGTTTGAAAAATAAGTGAGACAAAATGTCAAAACTTTGTTCAGAAGGGACAGTTCATCTTGTGAAAGATTAACTGATAATATGTTAATTATTGGAATTTCTTCCTCTTTTGTGCTGTTCCTTTTGGAGGGCATCATTTTGTTTTGTCCGGCAACCTCCACGTCTTCTCCCTCTTCACTGGATGCCCCCTTGTGTGGGGTGTGGGGGAGCTAACCCCTAAAAAAGATTCAGAGGCTGAACTGTCTTTGTGACGTTTCAGTATCAGCATTTGATGTATGTCTTTGGTTAGTTCTTTTAGGTTTCAAGCGGTGATTCAGTTCCATGGCAGCCCTTTCTGTGGATGGGATGATGATCTTTTGTTTGTAAGACTTCCACTTGTAGACATTATCATTCTAATAGTCCAGTAAATCTGTATTGAAGTTTGTCATTTTTGTTTCTTCAATTTGTTTCCTAAGAGCCTCAACGTTAGATTTAATTTTATTTTTAGTGAGGGCAGCATTTTGATCCTGGAGGATATGACCCAACTCAGTCTCCAAATGATCACACTCTTTCTTTGTGCTAACAATATTCATTTGTAGGAATTCTAAATTAGAGCAGAATCCAATCAAAAGAGCTGTCAGGATTCAAACCTTAATTTTGGAACTTTATTCCTTTCACTCAATTTTGTTCCTGCAGTAACTGTTTTGCCACCAGTGGCCTCCCTAACCACTAGCTCTAAACCTTCCTTGACTCATCCTCACCTGTCTTAGACTTATTACAGATCCTACAAAAGGCTACACCCTGCTCAATACGGGGCCTTTACATTGATTGATGTTGATGGTCAACCTGAAAAGATTTCTGTCCCTGGCTCCTGTAAACTTACCATCCTGTTGACTTCTAACCTTATCTGCTCAACCAAGCTTCTTTATTCCAAGGTGAACTATACAACCAACCTTCTTTGCTACCAAGCTTCTTCATAACAACCTGAATTACTCTACAACCCAACCCAACCTGTTTCATATAAACCTGAACTATGCATCCAACCTGCATTTTACCAACCTGAACTACAATACTAACTAATATTGCAAATATTAATTTACCTGCCTTATCAGTGCTTCTTCCAACAGGGGGCTGATTCACTAAACTTCTATTGTATTTGTAATTCTGATATCTTTCCGTTCTGTTCTACTTGTCTTTCTACATATCCTATACTTTCTACTATAGGTATTTGCTACTTTAATTATAATTCTGCTTGGTAACAACCTGTCTGGGGCATATAGCCTAAACATCTATTATTTCACCTTCTACCTACTTACCTATAATTCCGCTTCTTGGTTCTCCTTCAACCTTACCAATAATTCCTCTTATAGGTTCTCCTTCAGCCTTACCTATAATTCCGCTTATAGGTTCTCCTTCAACCTTACCTATAATTCCATTTATAGGTTTTCCTGCTACCATTTGCCTAACTCTCTTTTCTGTTCTCCCTTCTTTACCTTGCTAAGTATACCAATTGTGTGTAAATATATCTAAAGTCTCCAATAAACTATCAAATGTTAACCTTGGCATAAGTCTCTTACCTGACCTGCTCAAGATCATGACAGGAGCACTTGTTTAGTATCACCTCCAATCTTTTGCAGTATTCCGCATTGTCACGAAACAAGGTTCAAATAATATATAAGAACAATATACAAGTACAAAGGTAATTGACAAGGAGAGGTTAAAGAAAATGAATTTGATAAAGAAGATTTTCTGGTTCACTAGGTAAATCGGTTAGAATGACGTGACTAGCAACGATAACTTTCAATTTAGCAGCATACAAAGGAGCAAATGTTATTCCTTTTTTGAGAATAGAGGAGCAAATTGGATTGAAGACTTTAGGTTTGGCAGTCATTTGAGTTGAGAAGTCTTGAAATTGAAGAACTGAGTCGTCTTTGTAGAGAAACTTTTAGTGAATATGGTAAGCAGTAAATATGGTGGTTTTGTTACTGAAGTTTAACAATTTACCGATTTACATTTTTCCCTGAGCAGCAAGTTTAGTTCTGCCAAGGTGATGGGCCATTTCAATTTGCAAGGAGCCATAGAGAAGATCTGTTATCGTTATCAATAACAAATAAGAAATAACCAATGGACAATGTCCTCAGAAAATAAAACACAATGGTCTGAACAGAGTTACACTAAATGTTATTATGTCAACCACTGGTAGCCAAACAAAGAAATGCATTAAATAGCTGCTTTCCTGACCCAGCAAAACATCAAATATATTCACAGTGCGGGTGCTTGGAATAAACCTTTTTCATAGTTTTTCACAATTCTTTTGATTACATTGAAGATCAGTGGAAAAAAATAATTGAATGATAAATGGAAACAAAAGAAAATCATAGCAAGCGTTTAATTAGGATCATCATTATCATTGTCTATTTAAAGGTTAATGAACTATGTTTGAGAAATGAGCATTGTTTGCAAAATAAAAGAAATATTGACATGCTCTCATTTGTAAAGCTAAGGAAGTATATGTTAAGTGAGAGGTTGTGGTGGTTGTGTTTCATTTTAAAGAAAACTCTAATGTTATAATTAAATGTACTTATAGTCAATATTAAACAGAAAATAAATGTCAGGGTAATAAATATATTACTAAGTCAAAAGCAGCCTCATGTACAGAGCAAACCCCAAGATAAACACACATCCACACCCAATTATGTTCAAGTGAACCAAAAAGGGTCTCACTTCAGTTAATGTAGAGGTATAGCATATCACTATCTAGTGTCTGATAGGAATTGGCTGACTCACTGCATGTAATCTTCAAGTTGAAATGATAATTCTCTGATAACCAGTCTGATTGCTAACCATCACCATTAGACTTGTGCACAGCAAGAAATTTTGGGTCGGCCTAAAAATGATTTCCAAAAACAGAGCATTTTTCAAGATGCCTGAATGCTGGTTTAGCTCTTCAGAATTTTGGTCCTGGAACTTGGTTCAGACCAGACCAACCAAATGGGCACAGAGATGGGTACTGTGCACTGTAAAATATATACGTAAATATTAGTTTCACATTTTCCTGCCCCAAGTAAGATAAATAATAGAGGGAACCACAGAAGGAAGAGTAAGCCCTCTTGGGTTGCATAGTATCTCTAATAAAGTCCAAAGTCCAATAAATCTATGGCTATCCTAGTGGTTAATTTTCTTAATAACCCTACATACATCAATATAATTTTAGTGTTAAGCTCTCTTTGGCTCACTTAGCTGGAAGAGTCCAAAACACGGTCTGCTCTTTTTCGGCTGAGTTACACAATGGGCTAAACAGGGCTTTACACTAGAAATATTCTTATGTATGTAGGCTCATTAAGCTGAATTACCAGTAGCAAACCTGTAGATTAATTAGGCTTGGGATTTTACTTGAGGTATTAGAGTGCCCAAAAAGGCTTTTGAACCTTAAATATATTGGTGCATGTAAGTTACTTAAGATACTAGCAGGACATCTCATTACCCCTTAACATTTGCATTTTATTTTTCATCCTTGCTTTTGTCTCCATTTCATCTTGCATTGTGATAACACAAAAATAGCCTGTATAGTGGCAAAAGTCAGCGATCAGGAGGGTTATCATCAAATTATTGTTTTGCCGTGAAAAGAATTACCTGGAACAAGTCAGCCAACTAGATAGGGATAGGGCTTCAATCTACCATAAATTAAGTGAGCAACCTTTAGGTACAAATGAACCCAGTTGGGTATGGTTGAGTGTTTTTCTTCAGTGGTTGGTCTGTATTTGAATTTGCTTTTGACTTAGTAATATATTTATGATTCTGCCTTTTCATTTCTTATTATTTTTTTTGTTTCTTTTGTTTTGACTAATAAAAAATAGGTCCATGCACATGTATTTATAAAATATATTTTCCCTAATTAGAAGATTTCCCCCACTTTTGGGGTTAAAATAAAAATAAGTTGGGGGGCAGAACTTGCCTGCCATCTTAATTAAACACCATCTCTGCTAGCTCTTCTAAAGTCTGCTCCATCCAGCTAAATATATCCCTCCCCAGAGCCCCTCCAGCTCTACAATCTACACATACCTCATCTAAAAGATGTACAGCATCAATTGATGCCTTTTTTCAGGCATCAAAGCAGTCCAGGCAGTGCTGTAAAATAGTGGCCTTCTGGGCCTCGAGTCTCTTCTCGGAGGACTAGGTGAGGCATGACACACCACAGAACACTCCCCACCTAGCATTGCCATCAGCACACCACATATTTGTCACCACATGCAAAAGTCCATGAACACTACACCAGGAAGGGACATGCTGATGAGGCCCATGCAGCCCAATCCTGTACACATGGAGCACCCACCTGACCCCACCCTGGCCTTAGGACCGGATTGATGGGTGCCCAACACCTCAGTGGTCCCTCAGGCAGACCCAGTCCTACCTCCTGGACCCCCTGACAACTTAGCTAACACATTATATCCGACATTTGCTGTGTACCCTCATGTCACAAACAGTGGTTTTAAAAAACAATTGTCCTAGATGGGATTTACCATGTAACTGGTACGGCACGCACTCAGTCCACTTTGGCATGGGATGTTATACTACTGTGTGTGCATGACAAAATACAAATTATGATGGCCCTGAAAAGCAAAACACCTCTGGCCTTCGGAGATTCCCAAATCTTGTTCTTTCAAGATCTCACCAGAGTTACTTTACGTTGACACAAGTCTTTTGGGCCTGTAACATCCTCATTGAGACAGGCTGGCATACCCTACAGAGGGGGTACACTTAGTTTATATAATTAAGAAATGTGCTTAATCTCTCATGCTTAAGTCAGCTATGAATGCTATGAATTGCTTGCATGTAATATAATGACAAACTACTTTTGTTTTGATATACCTATTTCAAATGATATATTAATCCAAGCACTGAAAAATACTGAATTTAAAAAAAGTGATTAATAAGTTACAGTCACCTGCACCATCCACATTTTGCAGCTACTCCTCTTCTTTTCAGATAATTACTACCAATGATCTCAGGCCCATAAATGAAAATACTTTCAATAATTGAAAGTTTTTTTGTAAATATCTTTTTTTTATGTAGAATTTTATCAGCAAACACACTTTAGGATGTGCAGTTCCCCAAATCAAGTAACATAAAAAAACAAGTAATCAGTTTCAACATGAGCCTTGCATGTTTCTGCAACAGATAGCACACTCGAGAGCATCAATAGATATACACAACAATAAACATTGGTCCACTTATATGGACATATGTGGTGCACCTATAAACTACAATGGATGGCCAGTGGACCTGAGCCCTTCGTGCACCTTTGTAGACCAGACCAGACCTTTGGAATGAGGATACAAAACTGAGGGTCAGAGAAGAAAGAAGGGGAAAATAGAAAGAAAGAGCCTATGGAAGAAAAAAAGAGGGTACTTGAAAGTCTTTAGTAAAGAAGTACCTCCAAACTGTTAACCACATTTTGATCAACAAATATATACATTGTAATATATACATTGTAAATTACCACAAATAGTATGTAGTAATAAATGTTAGCATTTGTTGTTCAATAGGGACAGGGCTTTAACTACAAAACTGCTATATTAGGATATAGTGATTTGTGTAATTAGTTTGTCTCCTTAAGTAAATCATCATCTGATGAAGTTGGTAACCATAAATAAAGGTTTTTAAGAAAAAAATTAGGTTTTTAGATTAAAATGTCATTAAATATCACAAAAATAGTAATTGTAAGAAATTCAATTTATTTTCACCATCAAATTATGACATGAGATCCTACAAAACTACTTTTCCCAAATGGTTACTTTCATATATACTTCTTTACTCTGCTAAGACTACGCAGATGCTTATTGTTTAATATAGCTCATAAAGCAGTTAATGCTATATTTAAAATATTAGCTTTGATTATTGGGAAACATTTGCTCTTTAAAACAACTATACTACAGAAGTCTCATTATTTAGCATTTAAACACATTTTCAAGTGGGTTTAGCTTGCTTTTTTCAATATTTCATGCTGTGCTCTGTTCATATTTTATTCATGTGTATTAGTTTCATTGTCTCACCTTATATGATATCTAGACACTGTGAATTTGACCTTCATATACATCCAGATTGGGTATGTTTGAGAACACTTTGTCTTCTAAAAATGAAACTTCCTTTTATTCAGTGAAAAAAAATGTATTGAAATGAATAAAGTAGAATAATGAAAATGTGGTTCAAACACTGAAAGGTAAAGAGAAAAAGTTTGATGATTTTATTTTTCTAGTATTGTTGCAGATCTCGGAAACAATTCACAAATTATATTTCAGATAGCAATAGTTTAACTTAAACACATACACACATCTTGAAAGATAGATACTTTGATTTCTTTCTCTTTTCTATTTTTATGAATGTATATTAATCCTCAAATTTAAGGGGAAACCCTCATTACTACTCTCCACTTTCACCAGGACTACTCAAAAGGCAGATCCCCAGATGTTGTAGAACTACAACATCCATGAAGCTTTGCATGCCTTTAAAATGGCAAAGCATCATAGAGGTTGTAGTTTTAAAACATCTGGGGATCTACCTTTTGGGCACCCCTGTCTTATACCAACATTATGCCAATCCCTTTGCCTCTGCCTTCTTACTTTTTTTAAGTTGTGCCTTACCTTACCTCATTTCACGTTTCAGGACACATAAAGCTCCCGTGACCCCAATAAAAGCTTCTTCAAATCAGCTAGTGCATGCCTGAACTTTAATGGAATATACTGTAGTTCTAAGAAAAATTCTAAATTTCAAAATATACCAGCAGGAAAGAGGAATAAAAAAAAAATAAAAAAAAATTAATAATAATAATAATAATAATAATAATAATAATAATAATAATAATAATAATAATAATAATAATAATAATAATAATAATAATAATAATAATAATAAAAAAAAATAAATATATAAATAGATTTTTGTTTAGCATTGTATTAACTATCCACATACTTCAGGTGGAAGGGGTTTTCAATCACAATTTTTCCCCACCATAACCTATTTGGATTTTGCTTCCCAAGCACTACCAAGCCTCACTAAGCAAACCAGTAACCAACCTCATGCTGAAGAGTTGCATTAACAACGAAACAGCTGTCCATGAGTGGTTCACTGGTTTTGCATCTTATCCTAAATTGTGTTCCAAGCAGTTGTATACTGCAAACACAAATTAAAAGGAATCCATGTTTAAAATGGAATGAGGCAAAAATGTGATTCTTTGTTAAACTAATTTGCATATGCCCACCCAGAATCCTTTGCGGTTGTAACATCACTGCTGATTTGGGATTTCTGTGGGAAAAGCAAGTCTTATGGCTTGACTGGTGTGCAGATTTTTGTTTAGCATTGTATTAAATATATATATATATATATATATATATATATATATATATATATATATATATATATATACACAATAGTCCAGAGATACTGCTAGAGTGTCACTAACTATAAAATAAAAAGCGTGACTATTTGTACTAAATAAAACAAGAGTATATATAAAGCCAGCACTCAAGGTCTTGTAAAGATGAAGCCTAACATATGAGCACCAACCAGGGCTTTATATGGAGATGTGCGGTCACTTCCACTTGTGTTACCTTACCTTACTGTCTCACATTCCTCACACTCCATACATTGTCTCTAGAAACTCATTTAATCTCTCACACATCTTCTGACGCTTTGTCTTCTATACCCCTTTTCACTGCACCTATTGGATTGTTTATTCTTTAAGAGAAAACACATCGATTCTTGATCCCTAAATTCCTGTCTCAATTTCCTGGTATTCACAGAAAAATGCTTTTTAGTTTTTTTCCATTTCTATCACTGCTTTGCTATGTTGTGTTGTTACATGTGTAAATGCATCCATCATGCACTCCGTCAACATTTCTTGCCGATAATAATGTAGTTATCTGGGTTGTGTTTTCATAATAGATACTGTTCCCCTTCATAAAAATTGAGCAATATTTGAATGCTACAGGACATTATAACATAATTTCCAAGTAGGCATATCCTTTTGAGGCAGCATTATAAAATTGTCCTTTTGTTCTGCTTCTTAGAGCAGAACTTGCCTTGTCACTAGATACATAGCTTAAAGGATATAAAAGAATATCAGTTTACTGAACATGATTTTAAAATTACAAATTCCAAGTGAACAGCAATGTGTCTTAAATAACCCCAATATGATGACATGGAAATTAATATAAGCTTGTAAATGTCAAGGATTTAAAACGCAATGGTTATATTTTAATGTCGTGATGATTTTCAAGTAGAAATAATCATGATTCCTTAACATATGTTTGGTATTAAAGGACTTGCAATTCATTAAGTAAGAAAAGCAAGTAATTGCATGGCAAAGTGCCTGTCACAAAATGTGGCATGTGAGGTACATTTTTAAGTGTATTGGTTGAAAAAAGTTTGCTATATGATTTTGTACTGATAAAGTACATACTAAGTAGCTTTTTTAAACATTATTTCAAACAAGTTGATAGAAAATGTATGATGATTCTGTGACAAAGTCTATTTCTACTGAAACCTCATGTCAGAACTACAACTATATGTGGATTGCCAGCAAAAGAAAAACTAAACAAAAAGGAAATAAGATAGATCTGTGCAGTGGAAACAATTTCAGTTCTTCCCGAAACAAAAAAATAATAATTTTGGTCACCAGAATTTAGTCCATGCCACGGTTCAGCTCGGCCAAATGTTAATAACATATAAAGAGATTTAGAAAGTCATTTGGACCGCCAGAACAGCAGGAAAAAGTGGCTTAATTAGTGTGCTGACATGCAAACTTGGCTATACAAAAACAAGGCAATACTATCACCACAATAATGTGAAAATAGTGCAAGGTAAGTATACAATATACTTATCTAAATGAGTCCAATAGACAGCCTCCCTGAGATCACCTCCCAGGTAGTGATGTCGTTAAACCAGAATACAAGCAAAAGACATATGGGATATGGCTGTCGAGTCTAAAAAGAACATAAACAGAAAATAGTGTGATACAATTTAAACAATAAACTGTGCACTCTAAATAGATGCACTCACAAGATGTAGACGTATTATGCGCTCAATGGGTGCCTCCTCAGATATTGTTGGGGGCTGAGGATTTCTCTCCTTAGTCTGCAGATGAAACAGGAAAGCAGGACTCCAGATGGAAGATGTTTGAAAAAAAATGGCTGTGTTTTGAATTAAAATGGTATAAAACACCTAGAATAATGCTATTAAAACAGCAATAATATAGGTCTAACATGTTTCGTTCCACACTTGGAACTTCATCAGAGACCATAAAATCAGTACAAATAACAAATAGTTGTACTAAAAACAGCCTAACTTCCCCACCCAAGAGTCCCTTTAAATAGGGCTAATCCCTGAGTCCATTGGTTGTTTCAAGGGTGTTACCCTTCCTCTGTGGTCCCATTGGTTCCACTCTCCTTTCCGATCACCTGTAGACATTCAATGTTTATTTCCATATCGCGGCTGATATTCAAATCCCTGTCAGAAACCAAAAACGGAAGTGCGTTCCACTGAACACTTATGCATTCCACCTGATGGATGTCGTGTATCATAGAGATCAGGGTGACTTTGTGCTTCACCACAGAGTATGCAGAGAGTGACTTGCGACCTCTATTGGTCGCCAGAAACATAATGGAATACTGAACCATTAAGTAGTAAATCTGCTGAAAAGAGAAGTGATTAATACCACAAAAGTATTTTCCATCTGGACCATCACTTTATGAACTAAATTGTAACAATTAAATCCATATTATATAATTATTACAGATTAATAAAATGGGCATTTTTATCTCTTTTTTCATTACTATGGCTATTTAAATCATAAAATAAATTATTTAATGTGACAATGAAAATGTGAACTAAGGTACCCAGTGCATTAAGGTACATACCCAAATTTTCAAATACTATTATATTCTAAGCAGTAATCAAGAAAAATGAGTGTACTTAGATATAAACACATATACCTGATCCTTTAGTATATTGCAAAATAACCCTTCATAGTCCGATAATAAATTAGATTTAGTATCCATAATTAAACGGTATATGGGACATATGTATAGAGAAGAAGGTATCCAAAACTGACAATTAAAGTACAGGGAAAACAAAACATTACTAATACTGGAAGTTCATCTTTTATCAGGACCCTCATTTGATAAACCAACGTGCCGCAGTTAATGTTGTATGATGGATTAAAGTGTCTAAGTGAGAGAATGTGTATATCTCGGTTTTTCATCACTGTGACAATTTTAATCAGAATGATAATCATTAAAGTGACAATGAATTGTTAAAGTGAACATAGTATGATAAACAACGAATAGCTTATATTCAAATAGTATTATGTTATAATAATAATAAAAAGTTGTGATATATTGTAACATGACCCTTTTAATTTAATTTATTCTATTTAATAACCCCAATTTAGGACTATTTGGGGCTTATATATACAGAAAGAAAAATTCTTAATTAGAAATGGAAGGTAAGGAGAAACAGTATGAAGTTGATAAAGAAAAAGTTATATGAAATAGATCAAGTCTATGTCCACATTCAGTTCTTTTGGTTCCAATGTTTGGATTTTATGGATCCAATAGGTTCTGCGTTGGGCTAATTTTTTTACTCTGTCACCACCACGCCAAAATGGCATAACCCTTTCAATGCCTATGCATTTAAAGTTTTTAAAAAAGAAATAGGGACAAGAATTGCAGTGAATTGGGACTGAATGTGTCATAAGGCCCTTCCTTATATTATTAAGGTGCTCTAAAACCCTGACCTTAAGAATTCTTTTAGTGCGTCCTACGTACTGTTTGCCACATGGACACTGCAGAAAATAAACTACAAGGTCCATGTGGCATTCAACATTAGACTTGATCTTAAAGACATCACCTGTAGTGAAGCTAAATAATTGGTTTGTCCTATCCAAAGATATGGTGGAACAGGCTTTGCAGGAGTTACATCCTCTAAATATACCAGAATATCCTGTGGGATTCACGTCAGTTTTTATTGCGTAACTGCGGGCTAACATAGTTTTAAGATTACGATTTTTTTATATATAAGTGCTAGTTGATCTGCTAAATGTGTTCCCAGGACTGGGTCCTGTAACAAAATGGACCAATGTTTTTGTATACCTTTTCGTATCCTTCCATGGTCTAAATTATATTGAGTTACAAATGCAGATTTAAATGTCTAATTCAAAGTGTTTCTCCCCACTTTTGAAACAAGACAAATCTCCTTCTACAAGTTCTCCAAGGCATTTCTCCCATGTGCCTTTTCCAAGAGCTTACTTTTAATATATTGAGATTGGTTGGCTTGAAGAAACATTTTGTTTTCATTTCCTCATTCTCACAAATAAGGGTTAGGTCAAGTAAGTTGATTATATCCTTGTTCCACACAGGAGTAAATTTGAGATCATGCTGATTATTGTTTAAAAAATTAACAAAATCCTGGAATAAAGCAAAGTACCCTCTCCAAATAATTATAACATTATGCAAAAATGGCTGCAATAATACCTGGCCTATGGCATATACAATATCAGCCATTTTTGCAATGCTAATTTTGAGTTGTCAAAATTAAGATATTATATATCTGGATAAAAAAAAAATAAGAAGTGAAAGCACTTTTATAATATATTTTACTTTTTTCCTTTTGCTATTTTGTGTTAAAAAATAGAGAGCAAGGATCATTTCAAGTTGAAAAAGGTGATTTATTAAAAAATGAAATAAACTCTCAGTGGGCTATTGACCACTTATTCACCTCTACCTTGACAAGCACAATGCTTGGTCATACATCCAGTCTGTAGCATCTGTGACAATCCTTTAATTAAAAAAAAAAAAAAAGACCTAACAGCAGCAGGGGTCATTTAATGAAAATTTAACAATTTAAAAAAATTAAAGGGTGAAACAAATGATTCATCTATTATTGTATCTATTAATTTGAAGCATCTGAAATAGTATCTTTATATCCTCGCTTATGAAAATGGTTCACATGCCAATTTTTGAACCCCCTCAAAACTTATAGAATCAATAGCTCTAGGGCATATTCATAAGGAAGATGTTTACACACTGTAATCTACTCTAAAAAGGTTAATGTAAAATTCAACAAAGTGCAATAGTGCCTATTGTTCTATAGTAGTAAAGTGCTGTCCAATAGATGGATAATAACCAATATCCTAAAGTAAAGTGAACATAGTGCAAATGAAAAATCTACATGCATGTAGAAATAAACGTAATATAATTTAGCCAGACCTCTAGTCCCTGTTAGGTGCATTAAAGAGAAAGTAGTGCCACTAGTCTCGTATATACCTAGTGCAACAAAGTGCTCATGGTGCCCAAAAACATAAATAGTGAAAAGAGAGCCTGTAGTTATATTATAGTAATTGCTGGAGTCCCATGACCATAGAAGATATATATATAGAGGCTTTGGTAATAATCATATGCATATTCATCAAGAATGCCTGCCAGGAAAGTGTGTAATTGATTTGCAAATCAGTGCTAATATGATTACAACCAATTTGAGCAATGAAAAAAATGATCAGAAATCATGAAAGAAAATAGAACCTCTGCAGACAGAAAATCTATTTCTGCAGACAGAACTTGTAAAAACATGTCAATTAAATTAATCACATTATCAGGTATCATTGCCAGGGCATTACTTATTTCTAAGTCCTGTGACTATCTATTAAATAAAAGATGTGTATGATAATTTCTCGTACAGTCCATTAGGGGAGAGGGTGACCAATTTTTGGATCCACCACATCTCTCTCTGTAGTAGTAATTCCTGTCTATTCCCTCCTCGTCTTAAAACAGGCAGGTGGTCAATTGCCACACATTTCAATGATGCAAGCGCATGTCCTTTCTCAAGGAAATATCGGGCAACGGGTTTATAAGATTTATTGTCCCTATAAGCCAGACAGATGCTATATCGGTGTCCTCTTATTCTCTCACACAATGCTGTTTCTGTTTTGCCCACGTAGTTAAGGCCGCATGGACAGGACAATTTATAAATCACAAAATCCGTGCGGCAACTGATTCTGTGTTGGATCTTGAATACTTGTCCAGTATGCGGATGATTAAAATTTTTACATAGAGTGAGGTGTCTGCATATATAAAAATACCGGCACTTTGGTGTTTCAACGTTTCAGCCCCTCACTGGAGCTTTCATCAGGAGACATAACACATACTATACAGTAAAAGGCTTTATATAGGGCTGATATCCGATACACACTCACCAAATCAGCTGTTCTCCATTTCATTCATTGATTTGCATTCTCCCGGTGCCACTGCGCATGTGTGCTACCCTAAGGGTTACCCTCACATCAGAGGTTTAGGTAAGGACCAATCCCCATGCTCCAGCTATGTCACGTTGCTGAGGAAACCTCCAACACATCGCAGCCATTGGCTATTCCTCTGTGTACTGCTACCATTGGGAGATTACCTTCTCTCAGTTGAGGTTGAACCGCCCACCTCGTGACGTGGCTTTTGCTGTGTTACCATGGCTACTGGAATCCGACGACCAGGGGAGGAAATTACATAAAAGTAAACATTATGCAGATATAATTTATATTGCGTATTTTCTTCAAAGTTCCTCAAAATTAATGTAGATAAGGAGAACAAAGCTGAACCGTCCCATATATCCACCTAATACAAACAAAGAAAAAAACTTTTGTTATAGCAAAATATAGCAAAACATATATGACAACACTACCTTGTTGTCCCTATTGGGTAGTAATACATTAAATCACAGGGTGTTTGAGAAGTGCAAAAAGTGTAAGTAGAGTGCTAGATAAAACTAAAGTGCATTAGTGATGATATAATTAGGAGCTAACTAACAGTCTCATATAAAGTGTATCATCATATAAAGTGCATATAAGTATTATAGGTGATAAGTAATTTTTAAAGTGCTATGTAAATTATCCTTAAATTTTATAAGGAACAATAAAAAAATTAACGTGCAATATATCTACTAGGTGAAAATATGATGGGATGTTAAGTGAGTGTCTTGGTAGTGCTAACAAGATTTTAAGATACATATAAGAAAGTGATAAAATATTTAAAAACTGCAAAAAACATATCTTCAACATAAGGGGTTTAGCCTAACATCATGAATAAAGTTCTAATCAATATACAGTTGCAAGAAAAAGTATGTGAACCCTTTGGAATGATATGGATTTCTGCACAAATTGTTCATAAAATGTGAAATGATCATCATCTAAGTCACAACCATAGACAATCACAGTCTGCTTAAACTAATAACACACAAAGAATGAAATGTTGCCATGTTTTTATTGAACACATCATGTAAACATTTACAGTGCAGGTGGAAAAAGTATGTGAACCCTTGGATTTAATAACTGGTTGAACCTCCTTTGGCAGCAATAACTTCAACCAAACGTTTCCTGTAGTTGCAGATCAGACGTGCACAACGGTCAGGAGTAATTCTTGACCATTCCTCTTTACAGAACTGTTTCAGTTCAGCAATATTCTTGGGATGTCTGGTGTGAATCACTTTCTTGAGGTCATGCCACAGCATCTCAATCGGGTTGAGGTCAGGACTCTGACTGGGCCACTTCAGAAGGCGTATTTTCTTCTGTTTAAGCCATTCTGTTGTTGATTTACTTCTATGCTTTGGGTCATTGTCCTGTTGCAACACCCATCTTCTGTTGAGCTTCAGCTGGTAGACAGATGGCCTTCAGTTCTCCTGCAAAATGTATTGATAAACTTGGGAATTAATTTTTCCTTCGATGATAGCAATCCGTCCAGGCCCTGACGCAGCAAAGCAGCCCCAAACCACTGGGTAATCAGGTCTAAACGCAGATGAAAAGCCACACACAAAAAATAAATAATTAAATAAATCTCTCAATTCACCCTAAAAGTTACCTCGACACCGTGGTCTAACCACCAAACCAACTCTCCCTACTAAAGTTATAAATAAATAAATAAACACCTAAAAATCAATAACCATAGTGGTAACAAAAATAGCTCAGCGTTTTCTTTTACTTTAATCTCTGCACTTGGTAGCACTTTTTTATTTTTGTTACCACTAATTTATTTTTTGTGTGAGGCTTTTCATCTGCGTTTAGACCTGATTACCCGGTCCCTTGTACTCTGGGGACCCTGTTCCTCTTCTCTCTCCCTAACCTCGTTTACACTACCTTCCTGTCAGTTGGACACGAGGGGGAACTGGAACTTAAATGCTAGCTAGTACTCCAGACAATTGATCCAATGGGCACCGTTTAGTAGATCTCCCTTTTTTTCAAGTTATACTTTTTGTTTGCATATCCCCTTTTATCCTTAGATTGATTAAAGGTAGGGCCTCCCTTCCTCATTTCTTATACAGTGGAGCTCTCCTGATGTTGGTTTCCCCTTGTGGGACTCGACACATCACCTACTCCTATTACCAACTTAATTTATAGTTTCTTTTCGGTTCTCAAGACTCTCTCTATCTCCAAAAGTTGTCTTAGATGTGATTAAAAGAAAAAAAAAGTCTTTATTAGTGGTAACATAAAAATAAGACGAATTGATCCCGACTGTTGGAATCAACCTGAGACAAACGTGATGAATGTCAAAAAAAATCCACCATACAGCATCTTGAGTAATGAACAACATTACAAGGTCCCACTTGTCATGTGGGAAAAGTGTACTGAGAGTAGGCGATTTAGGGCAAGCCTACCTTAAGGCACTACAAAAAAAAAAAAAAAAGTAAAAGAGAACGAGTAACTTTACCCAAATAATGTACTACGTAAAGAAGCAGTAAAACCAAGGAAAGACCTTATAAATCTAAAACCCAATTACCTATTAACTTATTATTAACTCAATCCTTGTGTAATTTTTTTTTTTTTTATAAATAGTTGTATAATAGTTTTCTGGAGGTCTCCAGATGTGAGGCACACCTCGTTGCGCCCTTGTGAGCTGTGAATGCCATGTTCCATTCATTAGGTGTTAAATCTAGGTCTTTATGCCATTCCACTTGAAATCTCCAGAGTTGTGAATGTGATTCCCCTATCAGTGTGTTGTAAATGAAAGGGCTTTCTTCTGTTGTCTCTTGTTTATACATTTGTCTTCAAAGTGTGTCAAGCGTGTCTCCCCTCCCTTTCGTTTGGTGTATTCACCATCTATTTGTATTGTATGTTGTAGTTGCATGTATGAGAATTGAGCTTTGGGAGATAGCTTATATTGTGTCTGTAGATCTTTGAAGCTTTTTAAGGAGTTTTGGTGTGTCAGTTGGTGTAGGTGTGTGATGCCGTATGTTGCCCAGATTTTGTAGTTAAACAAGGAGTTCAGGGTGTGTATTGTTCTGAGCGGGGTTGCTAGGGACCATTTAAATGCCAAAGTTACTCTGTGTCTGTTTTTGTCCCATACGGTTAGCATTAGCCTGATGGTTGGTAGCATCTGAGGAGTGTTAGGTCTGTTGGCCTTAGGGGCCTATAATATGTGTGTTAGGAGGTACCCTTCTAGTCTACTGGATTCCAATGTCACCCACTGTGGGGGCTGTGTAGAGGAGTGGCATCCCAACACATTAGCTAGATGTGTAGCTCTGTGGTATTCCCTTACATTTGGGAAGCCCATGCCCCCCTCTCTTATTGATCTCGATAGTAGCCTCCATTACACTCTAGGTTTCCTGTTTTGCCAGCCGAATCTTAAGAGTGTTGACTGTAGGGATTTGAGATATTTAGAAGGGACAGTGATTTGTAGAGTGCGGAATAATTATATAATTTTTGGTAGTATCGTAATTTTGATGTAAGAGAGTAACTTGCCCTCCCAAGTCTTTAGTGTGTTTTCTATTTCAGTGTGTAGTTTTTGGTAGTTCAGTGTGAAGAGCGATTTATATGTTTTTGTCAGTTTGATTCCAAGGAAGGTAAGGTAGTCTTCTCTCCAGTCGTATTTGAATGTTGATTTGAGTCTGTTTAGGGTGTCACTCTTTATGCCTATTCCCATTTTGGGTTTTGGATGTATTAAGTTTGTAACAGGATTGTGCTCTATATTTTTGTGGTTCTTTCTGTAGATTGGGAAGAGATATTGTTGCTTGGGAAAGTGTTAAGAGGACATCGTCTGCGAATAGGTTAATTTTATATTCTTGCTCTCCTATCGTTATGCCATGTATGTTGGGGTTGCATCTAATAGCTTCTGCTAGTATCTCTAGGGCCATTACATAGAGGAGTGGTGATAGGGGACATCCTTATCTGGTGCCATTGGTAATGGTAAATGGTTTGGGGAGCTGTATAAGGCTTAGGCTAACGGTTAGATAAGTTTGGAGAAGGTCAAATTTTGTGAGGACGGCTTCTAGAAATAGCCAATTCAGTCTGTCAAAGGCTTTTTCTGCGTCAAGTGAGATTATGAGTCCTTGTGTCCGGTCCATGTGTATCGTCTGTTTAATGTCTACTACCTTCCGTGTGTTGTCTGATCCTTGTCTCCCGTGTACAAATCCTACTTGGTCATCTGATATGAGGGAAGGTAGGATGTTTTTAAGTCTATTGGCTAAGACTTTGGCGTAAAGTTTGGTGGAGTTCAGTAGAGATATTGGGCGGAAATTTTGGCAATGTGTTGGCGGTTTCCCCGGTTTTGGTAGGGTAATCACTCTGGCTGCTAGGAATTCTGAAGGGAAGATTCCCGTGTGTAGAGCGTGGTTGAATGGGAGGCTAAGGGAGGCTAAGGTGTACTAAAAACCCTGTTAAAGAACGGCCTCTACTGTAAGCTGGAGAAATGACAATTTGACCAGACTGAGATACAATTTCTTGGGTACGTTATATCTCCGTCTGGTTTCAAAATGGACCCATGCAAATCGGAAGCAGTCTTACAATGGCCATTACCCAAAGGCCTTAAAGCTACACAACGCTTTATAGGTTTTGCAAATTATTACCGCAAGTTCATTAAAGGTTTTTCCTCTGTAATCTCTCCTATTACCAACATAACCAAAAAAGGAGCAAATTGCAATTCATGGCCCAAGGAAGCAAAGGAGGCATTTGAGCAATTAAAATCTTTATTTGCCTCAGCACCTGTCCTGACACATCCCGATCCAACCAAACCATTTATTCTAGAAGTAGGTGCGTCAGAGACAGGAGTAGGAGCCATTCTGTCTCAAAGAGAAAGTCCTGATACGCCTTTACATCCCTGTGGGTTTTTCTCTCGAAAACTAACATCTGCAGAGAAAATTTATGACATTGGGAATAGGGTGTTATTGGCCATTGTATTTGCCCTTAAAGAATAGAGGCATCTCTTAGAAGGTTCCAAAGAGCCACTTTTGATTTTTACCGATCATAAGAATTTGGCTTATATTGGGGACGCTAAGAGATTGTCCTCTTGTCAGGCTAGATGGTCATTATTCCTCTCCCAATTCAATTTTGTAATTATGTACAGGCCCGGGACCAATTACACCAAGGAAGATGCGCTGTCTAGGCAGTTTGAGACAGATGAGGTTCCTGAACAAGAGATATTCCCTATCATACCTCCAGAATGCCTTATTGCCACTACAATTTCCAAAGTGTCTTCTCCACTCTTCTGTGCCATAATAGCAGATCAAACTCAGGCACCTGTGGAGAGACCTCCGGATAAACTGTACGTTTCACCACCTTTAAGGAAAAAGGTACTGATAATTTGACAGCAGGTCATCCTGGAGTCCATAAAACTATCTCTGCTATCTCCAGGAGGTTCTGGTGGCCTACACTTAGGAACAACATCAAATATGCCATTTATAAAGCCTCTCACAAATCTCCTCCTGGGCTGCTACAACCACTGCCGATACCTAATACTCCATGGACCCATTTAGCCATGGATTTCATGGTGGATCTGCCCAGTTCAAACGGATTTAACACAATCCTTATGGTCATAGATTCTCAAAAATGGCACATTTTGTAACTCTTAAAAAATTACCAACTGCTCAAGATCTTGTACAAATATTTTTGAAAGAGATCTTTCGGTTACATGGAGTGCCAAAAAACATAGTATCTGACAGAGGTACCCAATTTATTTCTAGGTTCTGGCGTGCCTTTTGTAAGCAATTGGGTATAGAACTTTCATTTTCCTCAGCGTATCACCCTCAGACTAATGGCGCAGAAGAAAGGGCCAATCAGTCTTTAGAATCTTATTTACGTTGTTTTATCAATGTCAATCAGTCTAACTGGTACAAACTCTTACCCATGGCTGAGTTTGCAAGAAATAATACGACTCATGAATCCTCTAATCATAGTCCATTTTTTTGTAAATCAGGGTTATCACCCCACTATTTTACCTTCTGAATTTTCAGACACTGATATTCCTGCCTTGAACACCCGTTTGGATTCTATTCATGACATATGGGATTCCATTCATACAGCATTAAAGAAGGCATCAAACCGTGCTAAAATCCAAGCTGACAAGAGACGGGGTGCCAATCCTGTCTATCAACCAGGAGACAAGATGTGGTTATCCATGAAATTTGCCCCTCGGAACATAGGTCCTTTTCGGATCCTCCGTCGTATCAACCCTGTGACTTATTCATTGGCACTTCCTGCTCACATGAGAATTGCCAATTCATTTCATGTGTCCTTGCTTAAGCCTGTTACTTGCAATCGATACACTAAAGTGGCTGCCCCTCCTCCGCCTTTGGTAGTGGGTGATCAGGAAGAGTATGAAGTTCGTTCTATATTGGACTCTAAAATCTCCAGGGGTATTTTGTCTTATCTAGTTGACTGGAAAGGTTATGGTTCTGAGGAACGTTGTTGGGTTCCTGCTGACCAGGTTCATATGCCCCGTCTTATCAGGTCGTGATAAAACCTGTTTTGGGTGTACAATTTTAGACTGAATGTGATGTATTGTTAGGGTCGCTGTTGAGTCCCTTATGTTCTTGGGTAGTGTCTTTTGGTGTGGATTCGTGTCTAGTCTGGTAGTCTGGGGTCCGTAGTTTGTAGTGTTGTAGTGTTGGTTTGGGTAAGTCTCTATGTTGCTGGGAGGGTGATGTCCGGTTTTCCCCTGTCACTTTTATTTAATGGTTTTGGCTGATTTAGGGTTCCTGACACTCTGCCATTCTGGGTGGAGTGGCTGGGTCTGTCTTCTTTTACGGCTGTGTCCGTGCCCCAGGTTTGTAGCAAGCTGGTTCCAGTCTCTGCGTCTGTGGCCACGTATGTTTTACTGTCCTGTAGGATCAACAATTTAATTGGGAACACCCAACGGTACGGAATCTTCCTATTTCACAGTTCGGATGTGATTTCTTTGAATGTTCTTCTGCGTCTTAGCGTTTCTGCTGAGAGGTCTGAGAATATTTGTATCTGCCTGTATAGTTCAGGTAGTTCCTGTTGTGGTCTTTTGGAGGGCAGGAGGGTTTCTTTGATGTGTAAGTAATGCAGTTTGATTAGCACATCCCTTGGTGTGGATGTAGGAAGGTGTTGGGGCTTAGCCACCCGGTGCGCTCTGTCCATAAGAAACATAGAAACATAGAATGTGACGGCAGATAAGAACCATTCGGCCCATCTAGTCTGCCCAATTTTCTAAATACTTTCATAAGCAGCATATCGATTGGTATGTCGGGGGCTAGGACCTGGAACAGGCCTGTAAGATACGCCATGAGGTCTGCTGCCACCACTATTTTGGGGATCCCAATCACCCTAAGATTTTGACGTCTAAACCTGTCTTCCAGATCCATGTTTTTTAGTTCTTGTTTTTCAATCTTGGCCTCTAGTTCTTCTAGTTTTTTGGCTAGACTGTTATGAGCGTCGGCATATTCCGCCATTTTGCCTTCCATGTGTGTAGTGCGGTTTCCAATTTCCACAATGTCCTTTTTGAGGTCTGCTATGGCTGCTTGTAATTTTAAAAGAGGCACAGCATGTCATTACATCTCTTGGAAGGTGGTCTGGGATGCCCTTAGGCTTATTCACTCTGTGTCATCTCTTCATCATAGGTATTGTGGCATACCATTCCACTTTCAGATGTTTAATGAACTCCTCTATGTATGGCTCCAGACGTTTTGCATTTATTTGTTCTGATATTCCTGTGATTCTTAAGTTGTCTTAACTGGTCCTCCAGCTCTATCAATTTATTCTCCATGTCTGCCATCTTCTTTTCCAACGCCAGATGTTCTTCTTTGTGGATTTTTTCCTTTTGTTCAAACCGATTTAGTTTTTCTACTATTCCTTGGATTCGTATATTCAGAGTCTTGCAATGTCCAAAGTATTAATTTGGATTTCTTCTCTAAATTTCCCAAATTGTGTCTTAGTAAATGGTCATATTAATTTCTTCTTTCTCTTGACTCTTGATTTTCCTCCATTTGTCCTTTATTAGTGCCTCCCTCTAGTGGATTGTTTGAGAGGAGGTATTCCTCCAGGTTTGACTTATTACCTGGTAGGTTTGGTGGAAAAAAGGAAAGGTGTTTTTCTGTTTTATTTTCAATTTTTTTTTTTTCTTTTTTCAGGTGCTTGCCATTTTGTGTCTTTTAGTAGTCATTTAACTTACGTCTATCTTCTGTCCGTACTCCCACCTCTGATGCTCGCCTTCAAGATTTCTCGAGGGCTGCACCGTTCCTGTGGAACTCACTTCCCTCCTCTGTTAGATGCTTACTCAGTCTCCCCTCCTTCAAAAAATCGTTAAAAACCCACTTCTTCATAAAAGCGTATCAATTAAACTGTTAATAGTTCCTGACTGATTCCTCTTCTGCTACTGTCACTAGTCTAATACTATCCTTACCTTTTTGTGTAATTTTACCCCACTCCCTCTAGCATGTAATCTCATTGAGCAGGGCCCTCAACCCCTCTGTTCCTGTGTGTCCAACTTGTCTGGTTACAGCTACATGTCTGTTCGTCCACCCATTGTAAAGCAATGCTAAATTTGATGGCGCTATATAAATATTATAATAATAATAATAATAATAATAACTTATTATTTGTTTACTCTCCTTCTGGAGATTATAAGGTCTGTGGTCTAATACTATCTTTTTGTAATTTTCTTTTTGTGTCTTTCGTTCTTTTCTCTCTGAACCGCTATCCTCCACACCCCCCCACCTTCACCACGCCGCTCTGATATACACTTGTGTTATGTCTAGTTATTCAGTTTCACACTGACTAATTCCAGCTTTTGTGAGGTATTAAAATTAATACACTAATTAGAAGGAATAGGAGAGGAGTGTGAGGAGATGGAATTATAAAAAAAATATGAGAAAATAAGACAGGACTGAGAGAAAAAACCCAAACAAAAAAAAGGATTAAACATCAAAAGTACACAGGACGTGCTTTCTTAACTCGCTGCAGCCCGTTTAATTGTCAGTTTCGTGATATAGGCAAAGGTTAAATTATGTAAAATAAACTTTACATCATATATTGCCCCTAATTGCTACTCTCTACGAGGTCCCTTAGCTCTTACTCGGGAGTCCTCTAATCTTCCAAAGACTAACTGTTTGTACTAACACCTGTAGAGTATTTACAAGTGATATATCATTAGGCACTTAGCTTATGAAGATGCACTCCGGGACAGCTTCGTTGTAACTTGCTGTTCTCCTGATGTCAGTGTGATAGATTCACACTGATTATACACACATGGAATTTACTTCCTCTGGTTTTCTCTATTCAGTAACTGGCTGTAGGTCTACCCAGCATGGTATGTAGCTCCCTGCTTCACCGCCTCCCAGGTATGTCAGGTCATCCCCTCCACTTTTCATCTGATCCCTCGATCACCCCCTCAGCCACATTCCACGAGGACGCAGCTTGTGTACAGTACTTCATCTTGCTCCAACCCCCCCATCTCCTCCTAGTTTGACTTAAAACCAGTGGACAGCACACAGATACTCAAGGTAACATAACCTCTATGCCAAGTTATGCTGTGTTATTTCCGAAAGTGAGATGTATCATGGATTCAGAGTGAATTCTAAATGAATAAGTACATTTCAAATTTAAGGCCTAAATAGCTGAATTGAAAAAATTTCCAAGTCACCAACACTTTCAATTTACTTATTTTGATATAAAATTTTGAATTCACTATGAATTTTCAGTAAATCACACTTTAGAGGATTACACAGGTTATTTAAAAAACATCTGAACAAAATAAATAAATAAATAAAAATGCAAAAACAAATCTTCAAACAATTTTGGTCATTCAAGTCACCCTTTTCCTAGCAAATAATTTTATAGACTGAAAAAAGCTGTGCATTTTTGAAATATGATCTGGCAGTTATTTTTATCAAATATGTGCATTTACTCTCATAAAATGCTTTATTCATATTGAACTTTCATTAAAGACCAGGGAAAGATATTATGTGCTAATCAAAATTTGCATTTAAGAAAGCGTGCAATCAAAATTGTCTACTGCACTAGCACGGAAAGACTCAATTTTAGATAAATGTACATTCCATTTTTAATCAGCAGATCCTTAATCTAAGTGTTTGTAAGAACTAAAGGTTAGATTGGGCTCAAGATATGAATTCCATGTGTATCATAATGAAGTATGAAAGTTGACAACACTTCTGTGATCAAAATACCAATCAGTGGTTTTGCAAAAATGTAATATTGAAACATCAGAAATCATTTAATGATCAGCATAATAAGAAAGAAAGCCATTGTTATGTTTTTTTAATTCATTTCTTTTCTCTACATATTTTGTTTTTACTGACTGGTGTTTACTTTAAAAGGCTACCGTATATATTCATCTATAAGTTGATCTCGTCTATAAGTCAAAAGCAATTTTTTGACCAACAATTGTGAAATATGCTATGACTCGTGGATAGGTTGAAAGTATGTGTTCCCTTATTTGTACTTTGTTTCGTCTGATATCCCCCTGCATTCGAATGGAATTGTTCCCCTTCTGTTCGGTTACCGAACAAACTCTGTGTGGTCCCCCTTGTTAACATCTCGTAATCACCGACCACCCCTGGCTGTTAACCATAAACAAGCATTCCCTGAGTGGCCACAACTCGTATATACGAATGCATGTGTTCAAACAAACATGTCTCCTGAACGCAGCTAGGAGAACGGCGTTCCCGGTCAGCTAGGAGAGCGGCGTTTGGGAGTCGACATTGCCCCGTATTCAATGTACAAAACTGGCACTAACCCGTGGATAAGTCAACTCTGCATTTTAAAATGAAGTTTAGGAGTAACATTTCTTGACTTATACACAAATATATATGGTAACTTAGATTACATCTTTATATTAATATTATATTGCTTGTTCTGAGTCTCACCTTTTTAATTTCCTGGTTTTACTTTTTATAAAATGAAAGAGTTAACAGCATAGAAGCACAGCACAACAGTGTATGTGACAGTGCATTGTTGTATGTGTTAACATTAGAGATGTCGCGAACCGTCCGCGAACTTCTCGCGAACGGTTCGCCACGGTTCGCCACGAACCGTTCATGGCGAACTCCGGTCAGCTGACACATCCCGGCCAATCTCCGGCAGACCCTCCCTCCCAGACCCTCCCACCTCCTGGACAGCATCCATGTTGAAGCTGCCTTCAACATGGATGCTGTCCAGGAAGTAGGAGGGTCTGGGAGGGAGGGTCTGCCGGAGATTGGCCGGGATGTGTCAGCTGACCAGAGTTTGCCGAGAACCACGGCGAACCGTTCGCGAGAAGTTCGCGGACGGTTCGCGACATCTCTAATGTTAACACATACAACAATGCACTGTCACATACACTGTTGTGCTGTGCTTCTATGCTGTTAACTCTTTATATAACTGCTGTATAAAGTGAATTACATTGCTGAACTCCTTTGCATCCAAAATTGTGTCTATATGTGTTTGATTGACTTTCAGGAGGTGTTCCTAAATTAATTCATAAAAGTGTCAAATTTCTTTAGGATGTGGAGTGTATCTCTAAACAATCTACTGTAACTGTGTGCAATTGCAATTTTTCAAAATAACAGCATATGTAGCATATGTGAAATAAAATATCCTTTAACAAAAAACAATATTTTTTTTTGTAATTTTGGAGGGTTGTCACCACAGAAAACTTTTATCTGACAGGAAATCATTCTAACAGAGATTAAGGAAAAGCTCACACATAAAAAAAATAAAAAAAATAAGACGAAAACATTCTATTGTTTAACCCCTTAAGGACCGAGGACGGTTCAGGACCGTCATCGGCATTTTTGCGTTGCCGACCGATGACGGTCCTGAACCGTCCTAACGGTCAGAGCTACTTACCTGATCGCCGTCGTTCCCCCGGCGGCGATCAGCGTGGCTCCGGTTGTGGGGAGACTGCCTGCAGCCCAGACAGTCTCCCCACACTGAATTAGGACCCCTGTGGCCATGTGATCGCTTAACACAGCGATCACATGGTCACAATAGGTGTCCATGTGTCTGCCTGCAGGGGGACTGCCTGTGCTGACAGGCAGTCTCCCTGCTAGTGTAAAATCAAAAAAATAAATAAAGTTAATGTTAATAAAAAATAAATAAATAATTATATATGTGTATATATGATATATAGACATATATTATATCTATATAATATATGTCTATATATCATATGTATATAATGTCATACTAAGTGTATTTTTATATTAATATGTACTTATATTAATATAAAAATACACTTATAATTAAATTACACACGTGTATATATATAATATATATAATAACTATATATATATATTGTATATATATATTATTGTAAAATATAAATAATAAGTAATTAAAATTGATTAAAATTTTTTTAAAATAATAATAAAAAAATTTAAAAAAATTATATAGCTATATGAAATTTTATTCTAACTGTATTTTAAAATTAATATATATATATTTATATCAAAATACACTTAGAATGAATTTGTATATATATCTATGTATATAAAAATAAATAAAAATAATAAGAAATATACATAGTCCATATACAAAATTACATAAATAATTATATAAATATACACGTAGACTTCAAATATATAAATATGCATATATATTTAAATTCTACGTGCGTATTTATGTAATATTTTTACATAATTCAGTAATTTTATTGATTGCAATTTGAGGGACCTGCCTGCCAACCCAGGTCGAAATTCCAGAGAATTTAATTTGCTAGCACTGTATTTTACCCTGTAACGTTCTACGACACCCTAAAACCTGTACATGGGGGCTACTGTTTTACTCGGGAGACTTCGCTGAACACAAATATTAGTGATTCAAAACAGTAAAACATATCACAGCGATGATATTGTCAGTGAAAATGACTTTTTTTGCATTTTTCACACACAAACAGCACTTTTACTGATGATATAATTGTTGTGATACATTTTACAGTTTTTAAACACTAATATTTGTGTTCAGCGATGTCTCCCGAGTAAAACAGTACCCCCCATGTACAGGTTTTATAGCATTTTTGAAAGTTACAAGGTCAAATATATGGGTCAAATATTTTTACATTGAAAATGGCCAGGTTGGTTACGTTGCCTTTGAGAGCGTATGGTAGCCCAGGAATGAGAATTACCCCCATGATGGCATACCATTTGCAAAAGAAGACAACCCAAGGTATTGCAAATGGGGTATGTCCAGTCTTTTTTAGTAACCACTTGGTCACAAACACTGGCCAAAATTAGCGTTCAATTTAGTTTTTTTACTTTTTTCACACACAAACAAATATGAATGCTTACTTTGGCCAGTGTTTTCGACTAAGTGGCTACTAAAAAAGACTGGACATACCCCATATTGAATACCCTGGGTTGTCTAATTTAAAAAAAATATGTACATGTGGGGTGTTATTCAGAGATTTATGACAGATAATAGTGTTACAATGTCACTATTGATAAATTTTAAAAATGTATGTTTTGAAACCGCAATATCCTACTTGTACCTATAGCCCTATAACATGCAAAAAAAAGCAAAAAAGCACGTAAACACTAGGTATTTTTAAACTCAGGACAAAATTTGGAATCTATTTAGCAGTTTTTTTCATTCGCTTTTGTAGATGAGTAAAAGATTTTTCAAGTAAAAGTCAAAAAACATGTATTTTTTTCAATTTTTCATCAGATTTTTGTATTTTTTTTAAATTAAAATACATGAGATTATATAAATAATGGTATGTAAAGAAAGCCCCTTTTGTCCTGAAAAAAACAATATATAATTTGTATGGGAACAGTAAATGAGAAAGCAGAAAATTACAGCCAAACACAAACACCACAAAAGTGTAAAAATATGCCTGGTCGCAAATGTACAACATCGCAAAAACAGTCCAGTCCTTAAGGGGTTAAGTCTGTTTAAAATCACCTATATCAGCAAACAAATATGAGTATTCAGTTCCACCATAGGGTCATATAGTGTAAGCCAGGAAATCATTCTGCAATATATGGATATAATTATGCATTCCATATAAACCATATGAACAGGTATATGAAAACACAAACTTAAAAAAAAAAACTTTTGACCATATATTTAACAATCTTTAGGGTGCATTACAACCCAGTATCAGTAATTTAGCAATGGAATTTTATGACTTTTGGTACTGAGTAATAGTTATTAAAACAGTCAATACATTATAATGATGTGCATGGGCAAGATATTCGGTTCGGTTCGGCATTCCGAAATTCGGGACTTCGGAACTTCGGCACTTCAGGACTTCGGCACTTCGGTTCGGTGTGGCATTCCGAAATTCGGCACTTTGGACAATGGATGTCTGCAGATAGATTGTTAACCTTGAGTGTGTTCTCTTTGTAATCATTAAAGGGGATGCATTATGGGTTTAAAAGAGAATTAAAGTGTTTGTAATGCTCAAATTTCATTCTGAAGCATCTCATGTAGCAAGATATTTTTATAGCTCACAATGGTAAGTGTCTTTTTTCCTTTCAATGATTTTCTATTCACACATTCTAAACTGTTATTGTTTGATTTAAACTGTATCCTACTGGGATTGTCATTGATTTAACTCCTACAGCATCAAGTTGGTCCTTAGGAAATACTGTATATGTATTTTATAAATAATATCTATTTTTATATATTGCTTTATCCTCAAGGATACTCAAAGTGCTTATTGCTTAACTGAATTGGCAGCTGATTAATAGATGTAAATGGTCAGTCAGAAATACAGTTTGCCCAGTAAATACTTATTTGAGAAGGATTTTACCAAGTTGGGTTACTGAGAGTTTTTTTCTTTTCTTTTTTTTTTTTCTTCCCCACACCCTCTTCTGGGTACAGATTTCAACTTTCTGCAAAATAGATGAGACCATTTATCCAGTTTGTGGCCACATTATAACTATAATAACATACAAAAAATACTAGTATAAATGCGCTAATGAGATATAAGAAAATGCAGGGGGGGAGGGGGGAGAAATGTGCAAAAAATCCTCCCACCACCTTACAATATTGTATACCTTATAATCAGGCTGTGATGGATCATTCAGCTGCTACACACCTGTGTGCTACCTAAAACACACACACAAAGAAATGCAAGCAAAATAAATACTTATATAGGCGGAGCGCTTACAACTTCAGGCACCCCAAAAATCTTGCAGTCACTCCAGCTTAGAGTTACATGCAAAGAGATATAAAGGACATAAAATAGTGAAGTACAGTAAACCATGATAACAGATGTATACAGAAAATGTATATATTTATTATAACTATCCTAGACATAAAATGTTCCTATCTGCACTTAGTAGCAGTAGTAATAGAGCAAATAAAGGTGAAACACATTAACAATCACAATAGTAAAATAAAGTTAAAATCAGCCTCTTACAAGAAAAAAGTATTGAGTATTTTGCAGTATCCTACTGCTACTCACACATGCTTATAAGTCTCATAATGACACTCTGCAATCAAAGTAGCCGGTTTCAAACATCAGGAAATCCTCCACGGACAGATATGCAATCTTGCAGTCACCAGGCTGTTGTGAATAAAGTTGCAAGGGTGTCCCAGCTATTCTGAAACTCACGGGTTCAATAGTAACTCCGCCCACTTAATGTAGTGTCACTACGTAGCCATTGTGGCAGCGTCTTAAATCCTTCAGCCCATCAGGAGGGGGCCATAAGGGTGCTGGGGACCTAAAGACTACATAGTGCCAGGTAAACGAGTTTGTTTTCCTGGCACTATAGTGGTCCTTTAAGGTGAGCATCAGAGGTAGAAGTACAAGCAGAGGTTAGATGTAGGTCTCCGGCAGAGCGTAGGGGCCTAGATGGGACACATTTGTGTAATAGTGAGGGTACGTTGGTGGGAGCAGCATTGTGTAGAGATTTGTAAGCAAGTATCAGGATCTTAAATTGAGTCCTATATCTTATGGGAATCCAATGTGGGGACCGACAAAGGGGGGGGGGAGGCATGGGCGGCGTTCGGGCAGACAGGAAGATGAGCCTCTCCACCGCATTCATTATAGACTGTAATGGGACGTGTTGGGAACGCGTAAGACAACTGAGAAGCGGATTATTATTATTATTATTATTATTATGATATTTATATAGCGCCATCAAATTCTGCAGCGCTTTACAATGGGTGGACGAACAGACATGTAGTTGTAACCAGACAAGTTGGACACACAGGAACAGAGGGATTGAGGGCCCTGCTCAATGAGCTTACATGCTAGAGGGAGTGGGGTAAAAAGACACAAAAAGGTAAGGATAGTATTAGACCAGTGACAGTTGCAGAAGAGGAATCAGTCAGGAGCTATTTACAGTTTAAGTGATACGCTTTTATGATGCTACACTCCCCCCTTCTCTCATCTCAAGCCCTGCACTCATTTCTCTATTCTCTCTCTCCTGCTCTAACCCAATCTCACCCTAGTCGCCGCCCATATAAAACCCACTCACACCTCCTGTCTCTATCTCTCCTCCTACTTCTGGCAGCTGGTGACGTCTCTCCCAACCCAGGGCCCCTCACCTCATCTGCTCACACTAAAATAACCAGAAACCATGCAAACCTCCTCCAAATACCCTGCAGTCTATCCTCCTCTACCAAAATTCAGTTTGCACTCTGGAATGCTCGCTCCATTTGTAGTAATATCAAATCTACAGCTATACATGACCTCCTCATCTCTAACTCTCTCACAATACTGGCACTCACTGAGACCTGGCTATCTCCATCCGATACCGCTACTCCTGCTTCTTTATGTTTCGGTGGTCTACAGTTCTCCCATACTCCTAGACTTGACTGTAAAGGAGGTGGTGTAGGCATCCTTCTCTCCCCTCAATGTACCTTTCAACCTATGCTCCCTGCCCCTGCCCTATCCTTTACTTCCTTTGAAGGTCACACTGTACGCCTTTTTAAGCCCACTCCTTTAAGAATTGCCATCATCTATCGCCCCCCCCGGTCACCCTAAACTATTCATTGGACACTTTTCCTCCTGGTTACCCCACTTTCTTTCCTCTAGCACTCCCTCTCTCATACTTGGGGACTTCAATATCCCTATCAACAAGCTCAATTGCCCTGATGCCTCTCGTCTGCTCTCTGTAACCTCCTCCTTTGGACTCACACAGATTTCTTCCTCAGCAACTCATACTGCAGGAAACACTCTTGACCTCATCTTCACCAATCTCTGTACCACCTCTGATCTCGCCACTGCTCCATTTCCTTTGTCTGACCACCATCTGCTAACATTTAACATCTGCATACCCCATATCAAAATCTCACCACCATCCACTCTCCAACCTCGCAGAAACCTCAACTCTCTCGATCTCCAGCACTTCTCCACTAAACTCCAAACACTCCTTTTACCCATCTCAAATCACAACTGCCCTAACTCTGCAACCTCACTCTACAACTCCACTCTCTCCTCTCAACTTGACATCATGGCACCTCCTACAGTTAAACGCAGCAAGCGCCCCCAACTACAACCCTGGCACACCAAGCTGACCCGTTACCTCCAAAAATGTTCCAGAACTGCTGAACGCTGCTGGAGAAAGTCTCACTTTGCATCTGACTTTGTCCACTATAAATTGATGCTGCGCTCCTACAACATGGCTCTTTCCTCTGCAAAAGTAAGCTACTTCAACACCCTCATAAGCACACTGTCCCACCAACCAAAACACCTGTTTCACACTTTTGATGCACTTCTTCGCCCTGTGACTCCCCCTCCTTCCACCACCTTGACCGCCACAAACTTTGCATCTCATTTCACTGAGAAGATGTCTACAATCAGGAAAGAGATCTCTAATCTTTCTCCAACCAGTATCAATACATCACCCAACCCCACTCCCCCTGCCATCCTAAGCTCATTTGCACCTGCTACAGCACAAGAGGTTTCTTCTCTGCTCCTGTCCTCCCGCCCCACCACCTGCTCCCTCGATCCTATTCCCTCGCATCTCATCCGCACTTTGTCTCCCTCTTTTGCTCTTCCTCTCGCTAACATTTTCAATCTCTCCCTTTCCTCTGGCACATTTCCCTCTGCCTTCAAACATGCAACCGTAACCCAATTCTGAAAAAGCCCAACCTTGATCCCAACTCCCCATCCAACTACCGCCCTATCTCACTACTGCCATTTGCCTCCAAGATCCTCGAGAGAGTTGTCTACGCCAGATTGACAGACTTTCTTGAATCCAACTCTCTGCTTGACCCCCTTCAGTCTGGATTCCACTCTGGTCACTCTGTCGAAACTGCTGTGACCAAAGTATCCAATGATTTAATTGCTGCTAAATCTCGTGGCCAATACTCTATCCTAATCCTCCTTGATCTTTCTGCCGCCTTTGACACTGTTGCTCATCAACAGCTTCTTCACATTCTCCGTAACTTTGGTCTACAGGATTCTGCTCTCTCCTGGTGCTCCTCCTACCTCTCCCAGCGCTCCTTCAGTGTTTCTTTCTCTGGCTCTGCCTCTTCTCCCCAACCCCTCCCTGTCGGCGTCCCCCAAGGTTCTGTCCTCGGCCCCCTACTGTTCTCTATCTATACTGCCTCCCTTGGTAAACTCATCAGCTCTTTTGGCGTCCAATACCATTTATATGCAGATGACACGCAAATCTACCTGTCCTCCCCTGATCTCTCTCCGCCCACCTTGACTCGTGTTTCTGACTGCCTCTCTGCTATTTCCAACTGGATGGCTGCTCACTTCCTTAAACTCAACCTGTCCAAAACAGAACTTCTAGTTTTTCCTCCCTCAAGTGCTGCTACTCCTGTGTCTGTCGCCATCCAAGTCAACGGCGCTACTATCACCTCTACCTCCCAGGCTCGCTGCCTAGGAGTTCTTTTTGATTCTGATCTCTCTTTTACTCCCCATGTTCAATCAATAGCCAAATCCTGTCGCTTCCAACTCAAGAACATAGCGCGCATCCGCCCATATCTAACACCGGACGCGGCTAAGGTACTGGTTCATGCTGTTGTTCTCTCTCGCCTTGACTATTGCAATCCCCTTCTCACCGGTCTTACATGTTCCCAGCTTGCACCGCTGCAATCTATAATGAATACGGCTGCAAGGCTTATTTTCCTGTCCGGTCGCACCTCCCACGCCTCCACGCTCTGTCAGTCCCTGCATTGGCTTCCAGTTAGATATAGGGCCCAATTCAAAATTCTGGCGCTTGCTTACAAATCCCTACATAATGCTGCTCCAACATACCTATCCTCCCTCATACACAAGTATGTCCCGTCGAGACCCCTGCGCTCAGCCCAAGACCTACTCCTATCCTCTGCCCGGATCCCCACCTCTGATGCTCACCTTCAAGACTTCTCCAGGGCTGCACCTATTCTGTGGAACTCCCTTCCCTCCTCAATCAGACTTTCACCCAGCCTCCATTCCTTCAAAAAATCTTTGAAAACTCACTTCTTCATTAAAGCGTATCAATTAAACTGTCAGCAGGTTTCTCATCCCCCACCCCATGACTCCGTTCCTTCACCTGTCAAAAATGACCTACCAAGCACTCAATAAACCCTTCTGTAACAAACTATTTAATTCCCCTACTTTAACCCTTTGTGTCACTATACCCCACTCCCTCTAGCATGTAAGCTCATCGAGCAGGGCCCTCAACCCCCTCTGTTCCTGTACGTCAGTGGTCTGATCTCAATTATGTGTCTGTTAGTCCACCCATTGTACAGCGCTACGGAATTTGTTGGCGCGATATAAATAATAAAATAATAATAATAATATTAATAATGAAGAAGTGTGTTTTTAACAAATTTTTGAAGGAGTGGAGACTGGGTGAGCATCTAACGGAGGAGGGAAGCGAGTTCCACAGAAACAGTGCAGCCCTTGAGAAATTTTGAAGGCGAGCATCAGAGATGGGAGTACGGACAGAAGATAGAAGTAAGTCTTCAGCAGATCGTAAGGGCTTAGTCAAGGCAAGAGAGGACAACGGTATGGACAAGCATCTTTGCCGTATTAGGCGTTAAATAGAGTCGGATGTGCGCAATATTTTTGAGATGGAAGTAGCAGGATTTGGCAATTGATTGGACATGAGGCGTGAAGGAGAGGTTGGAGTCAAAGAGAATATGTATTCAGCGAGATTTAAAGGTAGAGCAGATGGTAGCACCATTGACTTGGAGGGACAAAGACAAGGAAGTAGCCACACTTGAGGGAGAAAAGACCAGAAGTTCTGTTTTGGACAGGTTCAGTTTAAGGAAATGAACAGCCATCCAGTTGGAAATATCAGAGAGGCAGTCAGAGACATGAGTCAAGAGTGGTGGTGAGAAATCAGGGGAGGACAGATACATTTGCATGTCGTTCACATAGAAATGATACTGGAAACCGAATAAGCTGATGAGTTTACCTAGGGAGGCAGTACAGAGAACTAAGGACAGACCCCTTGGGGAACACCAACAGAGAGTGTTTGGGGAGAAGAGGGAGATCCTGAGAAAGAAACAATGAATGAGCACTGGGAGAGGTAGGAAGAGCACTAGGAATGAGTGGTATCTTGCTGATCGAGATTACGGAGAATGAGAAGTAGCTGTTGATAATCAGCAGTGTCAGAATCAGCAGAAAGGTCGGGGAGAATTAGGATAGAGTAGTGGCCATGGGATTTTTCTGTGATAAGATTAATGTATACTTTGGTTAAAGCTGTTTCAACAGAGTGACGAGCGCAGAATCCAATTTGAAGTTGTCAAACAAAGAGTTGGATTCGGGGAAGTCTGTCAATCTCTCATACACAACTCTCAGAATTGGGGTTACGGTTGCATGTTTGAAGGGTAGAGGAAATGTGCCAGAGGAACTTTTCTCTTCTTCCACTTAGCCAACCCCAGTTATTATTATTACTGATATTTATATAGCGCCAGCATATTCCATAGTGCTTTACAATATTATCAAAGGGGGAGATTTAACAATAAATATTATCAAAGGGGGAGATATAACAATAAATTAGACAATTATAAAAACTTACATGAACCATAGGTTGAAGAGGGCCCTGCTCAAATGAGCTTACAGTCTATAGGAGGTGGAGTGTAAAACACAACAGGGCAGGAGGTAGCAATCAAACAGGGTGGACTGAAGCAGAGCTGGAGGATAGAATAGAGTGCTGCACTTTAGGAGAGAGCAAGGGACAGGTACATGAGGTAGAGGTTACTCTGGGAGGCCATAAGCTTTCCTAAAGAGATGGGTTTTGAGGCACTGTTTAAATGATTGAAGACTAGGGGAGAGCTTGATGGTCGTAGGCAGGCTATTCAAAAGGAAAGAAGCATGAGTTGGTCGTACGGGTGCGAACAGTGGATAGGAGAAGGTCACTGGCAGAGTGGAGAGACCGAGAAGGGGCATACCTGGGGAATCAGTGAAGAGATATGGGAGGGGCTAGAATTGGTCATTGCTTTATAGGTTGGAATAGTACCTTGAATTGACTCCTATAGGAAACAAGAAGCCAATGTAAGGACTGACAGAGGGAAGAGGTGTGAAAGGAGCGACAGGAGAGGAAAATTAGTCTAGCTGCAGCATTCATTGCAGACTGTAGTGGGGCAATACGACTTGTGGGAAGACCTATTAGGAGAGAGTTACAATAATTCATGCGAGAGATTACTAGAGCATGGACAAGCTCCTTAGTAGCATCTTGTGGGCTATATTTTTAAGGTGGAATCTACAGGATTGGTAACAGACTGGATGTGACAGCATGCTTGCAAGGATGGACTGATGTGGGTACCACTAACTTGAAGGGAGAGTGAAGGAGGAGGATCAGTATTAGGAGGAGGAAAGACAAGGAGTTCAGTCTTAGAGAGATTGAGTTTCAAAGAGCATGAGGACATCCAGTCAGAGATGAAAAAAAGGCAAGCAGTGACACGTTGCAGGATGGCAGGGGAGAGGTCCGGGGAGGATAAAATATCTTATAAAACAAGGGACTGGCTGCACTCACCTGAACATGCCTAAATGGGGTGCTGCTGGGGGCCAATAAGTACAGTAAAAATGAAAATCCAGTGCACTCCCTTACCTACTAAACAACTACTTTGGTTTGGCTAGTTTTGTTAAAAACACCTAATCTAGGCAAAAAATAATGGGGGTTTAGTTACATTATATGATCATACATTGCATAAGCCTGCCACAACGTCAATGTACCCCATCTTTGGCAGGTCCTACTCTTATAAACAACTGTCTACTAAATGAGCTACTCACTTGGGGAAATCCTTCCATCTCGAGTTCTCTGCAGTACAAGGCTAAATAGGGTCCTGATATGAGGCACCTGTGACAGGGAGGGGTGCAAAACCAAGGCGCTGGCTAGACTCCTAACTATATATACGGGAAAACATGGGACTGGCTGCACTCACCTGAACATGCTTAAATGGGGTGCTGCTGGGACGAGCAGACATGTAGTTATAACCAGACAAGTTGGACACACATTTTTACTAGAGGTATATCTGAGTGTCATCAGCGTACAAGTGGTATTGGAATCCAGATGAGGTAATAAGTTTGCCAAGAGCGGCAGCATAAAGAGAAAATAGAAGGGGACCAAGTACAGAGCCGTGGGGGACTCCAACAGAGAAAGGACGAAGGGAAGAGGTATCATTAGAAAAGGAGACACTGAATGAGCATTGGGAGAGTTAGGAGGGAAACCAAGACATGTAAGTGATTGACATGTAAGTGATTGAAGAGTTTGGAGAAGGAGAACATGGTCAACAGTGTCAAAGCAGAGAGGTCAAGAAGAATTAGTATGGAGTAGTGCCCTTTGGATTTAGCTGTGATTAGGTCATTAGTGACTTTAATAAGAGTAGTCTCAGTAAAGTGGAGGGAGGGGAAGCCAGACTGAAGAGTGTCAAGGAGAGTGTTGAAATTTAGGAAACAAGTCAGACGGGTTAAGACAAGTTTTTCCAGAAGCTTTGAGGAAAAAGAGAGCAGGGATATTGGACGATAGATAGAAGGGGAGGACGGGTCAAGAGATGTTTTTTTCAAGATGGATACTATAGTAGCATGTTTAAGGGCAGCAGGGACAACACCAGAAGAGAGAGATCAGTTGAAGATGTTTGTTAAGGAAGGCACAAGACAAGAGGAGAAAGATCTGATAAGGTGAGACGGGATAGGATCAAGCGGGCAAGTGGCGGGGTGAGAGGAAAGGAGAAGCGCAGCCACCTCTTGTTCAGTAGCCTGGGAGAAAATCTGAAGGGTAGGAACGTCATGTTTCAGGTGTGGTTGAGAAATAGAGGGGCAAGGTGGTGAGAATTCTTTCCTTAGCTGTTCAATCTTGTCGGTAAAGTAACATGCAAAGCTATCAGCTGTAAGGTTAGTTTCGGGGATGGCAACAGCAGGGCAAAGAAGAGAGTTAAAGATATTAAAATGAGGGAGGAAAAGTATGACTGTTTGGCAAGGGCAAGGGCTGTGCTGTATGAACGCAACATGAATTTGTAGTGGAGGAAGTCCGACTGGGTGCGTGACTTCCTCCAGCAGCGTTCAGCAGAATGGGAGCATCTCTGCAGGTAGAGTGTTGATTTAGTGTGCCATGGTTGGGGGCGTGTTCTCCTGCATGTCTGTAGTGGAGCTGGGCAGAGGTGAGCGAAGTGTTATATGAGGAGATGGATAGTGAGGGACAAAAGAAAGTAGGGATGGATAGAAGTTGGGAATCAATATTAGCTGACAGCTGCTGGAGGTCAATATAATTCAGATTATTCCAGTTATTCCATGTTTCCTGTCCCTTGTGTACTCTCCTTAATGTTTTCAAATTTGCATTGATCTTTTTTTTAGGAGAAGGGAGGAAGGGGGGTTAAACACTGATGTATACCTTTATAGTATTTCTTCTATCCATTTCTACCAATTGTATGGTCTCATTTATTTTGTGGGGTTATATTATATTTACCCTATTATTGCCGGTTATTCTCATTTTCACTTTTTCCCACTTTTGTATGTACATTATTCATTAAAAAGCTTTAGAATATGCAGATTCAAAAAGTAAATCAAATTTTCAAAACAAGATTTATGCATTCAAAATGGATTCTTATAAATGTGTTACTAATACGTTTGACTAATGGTTTTACTTTTGTTTTCAATAACTGTACTTTACAAAACCAGGACCATAATTCACATTTCTATGGTATTTTATTACATACTTGGAGTTTGTTACTGCATCGACTTCAGCATTTTATAATGAGATGCTGAGAAAAGTACAATGTAGCATTTATAGTAAGTGTACTTCTCGCATGAAATTTTCAGAAATGAATGTCTTGGCATAAAAGGAGGAATATGACCCTGTTCACTGCAGTTATTTTACAAGTAAGTTGCTTGGAATATATTTGAGCTCACAACTATAAAGGATAAAAATAGTGTTGTATGGGTCACATCAGCCTAGACAATCACAAAATACCTTTCTTCATATTTATGTTTAAACTAAGAATAACTGTGCAGTATTCATTGACATTGAACTTAAACAGGTGTCTTAATTGGAAAGAAGACAATAGCCTTTTCATTTTATATTTATTCTACTCAGTATTCTGGCATTACCCAAAATTATTATGTCTCATTTTAGGTTGCTGAAGGTTATTCTCAGTTCCTTTTTTTAAAGTTAGATGTAAAAATGGTGCTACTATTTGTTTACAAGGATTCAAAAAATCTGTTTAGAGAAGAAAACATGTTGTAGTAAATAACCAAGAAAGGGGATTGTAATATCATTAAGCATCATTGGTGTTATTGCAGAAAACACACAATGAGTCCGTCAAAAAATGAATATTACAAGGAAGTCATTATGAAAGTAAAAATGTGATTCAGGTCATTATCTTGCCTACAAATAAAGATATACTCGGTTAGCCTCAATCTTGATAGAATGATATGCTGTATGGGTTGGCAGACCTATATCAAGAATATAAAACCAAGATGCAGAGTATGAGATTGGAAGACCTGCAGCAAGATTGTAAATTGAAGAATAACCTAACGTAGCCTGACCGCATTTTATACACCTGCCACGGAGGTTTGAGTTTACAGGTCTGGATAAACAAATTGCGGCACCCTGAAGATTGAATGAGTTCTAAAAGACCTGGGATTTCAAGACTAGACCAGGTTATCCTCAAGTTATTAGTCCAAGGGCCCAGAAACATGAAAAAAGAGAATAGTAGAGTTGTAGATCAAATGTTTTTAATCCTTGTGATTAAGAAAAATCTTTAAGATCACAAGTTCTAAAACAGATTAATTATAAAATAAACCATCATGAGGGAGAACTAAAAAATTCACCAAATGTATACAAATTCAAAAAGTTTTTCGGCAAACTGTTTGAAACATTCTTCCATATAGATTCTAGTTTGTTGGGTGGTTTATTGTATAATTGTGTAAGTTATTTTTGCTATGAAGGCTAGTTAATGCTCTTGAGTGAAGAGCACATAGAGTGTACTCTATGTTCATAGCATTGAACTTTTTTTTATAATTCTTTATTTGTTATTTTGAACATAACATATACATACGAGCATAACATAGACACAGGTTGATGATACCACATTTTTGACAGAATATTCTAAAGCAATACAGGACAACCAGAGACAAAGTATAGCATATCAGTATATTGTGACAGGTTACATTTGTTCTTAGAAAAAAGGAAGAAAAAAACCCAAAAAGGGATGTCTTATATAAAGACCGCCCAGAGGGTAAATACCCAGTCCAATCTCAACAGTAGTGTAGTTGCCAAAAAATAAAAAAGCCTTTATTGAAATCTATTAAAAACCTGGGTAATCAGTGATGGACAGAATAATATAGGGAGAAATATGTATGGTAGGAACAAGGCTAATCAAGAGCCAACCCTCACAAGAAACGGAGAGGGGATAGAAGGCAATATGTACCCCCATACATAACTCAGGTAACAAAGCAGTAGGAAAGAACAGGGAAAGGGAGAAACACACACTCCCAACCAAACAGTAGTGCTATGCTAATACCCTATCTCCTATAAAACACCTTCGTGGGTGTTCTAATCTAAATGCTGTCATAACATCTGAAGCCCCAGGTTACACACACATACTAGAAAAACATAAATGAAAAGGTGCTCAGAGCAAAGTGCTCAAGAGAGTATTAAAAACACAGAAGAACCCGACGTACGTTTCGGCGTGACCACACGCCGTCCTCAGGGGTATCAGCAGTGAGCAAAAAAACTGTCCGGGTGGTAAATTTATACCTTAAGCTCATAAGCTTTATTGTAATCACCTGTGATTGTGTCTAAACTGCTCCGGTCCTCCTGCGAATGGGGCTGTGGGGGTGTGGTGTAACACACCATAGTGTCAGCCCACATTTCTATGTCAGAGGTAGCCAGAACAGAAATCAGGTGAAAGGGAATTAACCCTTTAAGTGCCCCGCCCGGAACAGATATAAATGGATACTTACTATATCTAAAAGGCAGTATCCATAGCTTAACAGTTAACCCTTGGAATGTCCAAATTGTATCATATAGGTCAAGTGTGTGGATTGATTCTTATGGCTGTATTGTTGAATCAATCAATCAATTGCTGAATCAATCCACACACTTGACCTATATGATACAATTGTGTAGCTAATTGTGTTACACCACACCCCCACAGCCCCATTCGCAGGAGGACCGGAGCAATTTAGACACAATCACAGGTGATTACAATAAAGCTTATGAGCTTAAGGTATAAATTTACCACCCGGACAGTTTTTTGCTCACTGCTGATACCCCTGAGGACGGCGTGTGGTCACGCCGAAACGTACGTCGGGTTCTTCTGTGTTTTTAAATACTCTCTTGAGCACTTTGCTCTGAGCACCTTTTCATTTATGTTTTTCTAGTATGTGTGTGTAACCTGGGGCTTCAGATGTTATGACAGCATTTAGATTAGAACACCCACGAAGGTGTTTTATAGGAGATAGGGTATTAGCATAGCACTACTGTTTGGTTGGGAGTGTGTGTTTCTCCCTTTCCCTGTTCTTTCCTACTGCTTTGTTACCTGAGTTATGTATGGGGGTACATATTGCCTTCTATCCCCTCTCCGTTTCTTGTGAGGGTTGGCTCTTGATTAGCCTTGTTCCTACCATACATATTTCTCTCTATATTATTCTGTCCATCACTGATTACCCAGGTTTTTAATAGATTTCAATAAAGGCTTTTTTATTTTTTGGCAACTACACTACTGTTGAGATTGGACTGGGTATTTACCCTCTGGGCGGTCTTTATATAAGACATCCCTTTTTGGGGTTTTTTCTTCCTTTTTTCTACAATTTCCAGGGTTACCCCCTTTTACCAGTCCAGGTGACCTCTATACTCTGTAGGCTCGGCAGTGGGATACGGGAGTGTCTTTTCCTCCCCTCCCACTTTCCAGCCTTTTGAGTTTCCTTTTTCTTGTTATTTACATTTGTTCTTATTTCGTCATGTTGACATGTAAGATTGTTGCATTTAGTGTGCATTGCCTAGTAGAAGAAGGCCATATTGCATGTATACATATCTTCAGTGAATTAATGGAGGGGAGGCAGTGGAATTATACTTCATAAATAGATGGCCAGTGTTTGAGGAAGGCTTCTTGATCAGAGATAGGATTTGTCTTAGGAAAGAGAAGGGTTTAAAACTATATATATATATATAACCGTAGGATGGATGAAGTTCATGGGAAGGGTAAATAAGTAAAAAATCAAGGTATTGTAAAAAGGAAGAAACTAGTGTGTCTTTAAAGCACCATGGAGTCAAAAATATGAAGAGAGGAAGTGCCAGTGTGCCTCATGGAGTTAGAAAGGATTAAAATAGCATAGTGTACCTATCTGGATAGTGAGAACAAAAAGTAGAAGCACCTACATGTATCATAACATTAAACTTTATTGCATTAATGTCGAAAATGTGTATAGTATTGTGAGTGTATATGCTTGGTGAATGTGGTTCCACTATTCACAGATGAATCAAAGAAAAAAATGATAGAACAATACATCTCTGATGTTAAACTGTACATATTTATTTATGTATTTATATTTATTTATAAAATATTTTACCAGTAAAGAATCATTGAGATTTCTATTGTTTTCAAGTATGTCCTGAGTCCACAAAACATTGCATTGATACAATAGGGTACAATAAAATACAAAAAACAATATTAATACACTATATATACAAAATTTAACATAGAACAGGTAGGAAATATATAATCAACCATAACACGTGCATTCTGTTTTGAGGTATGTAGAGAATGATCTATTAAAGTACTTTAGGCTTGGGGAAGATTTTAAAGTATGCGGGAGGTCGTTTCATAATTGCGGCGCTCTGTAGGAAAAGGAGGATCGGGCCGCTTTCTTTTTGTATTGAGGTAGACTAAATAAAGTGCTGGTACTGGATCGGAGGTTATAGGAGGTGGGAACAGCCGAGGAGAGCATTCTGCTCAGGTAGGGTGGGAGCTTCCCAGAATAGCTCTTAAACACAAGGCTGGAAAGATAAAGGGTGTGTCTGGATTCTAGTGATAGCCAGTTTAGTTTTTAGCATGTCACAATGGTGAGTCCTGTAATTACATTGTAGCACAAATTGGCAGAATGCGTTATACAGTGTATTAAGTTTATTAAGGTGGGTTTGCAGGCCAGGTGCATATACTACATCCCATAATCAATGATTAGCATCAGCATTTGCTTTACAATCTTTTCCTTTACTGTAGGGCTTAGGCAGGATTTGTTTCTGTACAGGGCACCTAGTTTTGGATAAAGTTTAGATGCAAGTTTTTCTATGTGGAGGCCAAAAAATAGATTGGGGTCTAACGACATACCCAAGTACTTGAAAGATATACTGTCTACAGTATATCTGACATTAAAAAATATTCTATTTTAATTTTTTTACATTTTGGTAACTCTGGTGGTGTTGTACATACAGTAATAAATTATTTTGAGTGAACTTCCACTGTTTGTGTACTGTTATAAAATAAATAAGATTGACTATTTTTTCATTTATGCTTTCACATTTAATGTAAATGTAAAAAAATATTTTTTTTACCTATATAACTAATATTTGTTTTTTAAATGGTTTATCCTTACTATATTTCTGTATAAATGTAATTAAAACATGAAAAAAGTGCATTGCGTTTTTCATAATTTAATGATTTTCTTTCATGCTTGCTTTTTAAGCTCAATGCTTGCTTTTTTTACACAGTTTTTTTTTTTTTTTAAATTGTATGCCAATATATTTTTATGCCAAAAAATAATTCAGTAGTTATGGAGTTAAATTGCATATTTTGTAAAAAAAAAAAAGTGGATTACATGACTAGCAAGCTCTTACAGTAATATTATACACCTACAGTTTAATATAATTAATATCACTGTAGGTTTGCAGAGCGTAGATAATAATGATGAATGTAAAATGCCATTTAAAAGAGTACAATTTCATAACAAAGCTACTTTACCACTTTTCAACCTTGATATCATGACCCACAAATGTCCACTATATATAGAAAGCATTCAGCAGTCGATGATTTTAAGATTGGATTTTTTTTTTTTAAATATAAGCTTTTATTTTTCCAGAAAAGAAAAGTGCATCGGGGTGCAGAAAAGAACAGGACAGGGGCACATTCGATACACATACAAATTTGTTTACATATGAAAATCAAAAGTAATGCCTGTACATACATAGACCCCATTCCTGGGCACATTACGAAATCCACATTTATGAAGGAAGCATTTGTGGAAGAGACATTTATTGCATCTAAGGTGTTAATGTCGCCGTAAACTATCAGTACGGCTGGTGTCAGACTCTCTAGCGACCAATCACATTACATTAGTAAATACTTGGATAACTGTCTGTCAGTCTCTAGTCTCGGTAAGTCGCATTAAAGTGGGGCTCTTTCTGTGTTTCAGTCGTTCAGTGGTATATGGGGTTGGCCGCTGTTAGGTTGGGGCCCTACCCATGAGAAGCACCCGGCATGTACCTGTATTCCATACTTAACTGGCTTTTTAAATTGTCTGCATATATGTCCATTCCAGACTTTGTGCCCTGGTGGGGATATAGGTCGGGGTAGGGGTCGGGGTCGGTAAGGTATTAAACTGGGTGTGGATGTGTGGAAACGTGTGCCACCTGGCTCTCGCCGGATATGCGTTTGGTCCTGTTTGTGTGTCTTTTAGGTGTGACTGTTGAGCTGTGTGTCTAGTCAGGTGTCTGTGGGTATCTTGGCTAAAAGAGCATCAACAGTTTGTCTGGAGTGTCTCTCTCTGACTACCCTTCCCACTGGGATAGTGTTTAGCTATTGTTTACTGTCTCTGCAGTGATACGTTGATAGTATCTTGTAATCCATGGTTTCCAGAGTGTCTCCAGTTTTTTTTGTTTTTTCAAAAGAGTCTGAGGATAGTAATTCATATCGGTAATATTGGTAGATTTTGTCTATTCATTCTTTGTTGGTCGGACAATATGTAGATTTCCAATGGAGAGCTAGAAGATTTCTGGCCGCCAAATTGATCAGTGTGGTGATCTGTCTGGTCTTCCGTTTCCAGGTGTCTGGGAAAATCAGGAAGAGACCTATTGTAGGTGTGAGGGGTTGTGTGTCTACTGCTCAGTACTGTAACAGTTTTTGTACTTGTGTCCAAAGGGGCCTGATCTCGTTACACTCCCACCATATGTGAGTCATGTGTCCCTCGTGAGCACCACATCTCCAACATTTAGGGTCTATTGTAGAGTATATTTTGTGTAGCTTATGTGGAGTGAGGTACCATCGATAGACCACGTGGGAGAAACAGGACGTGTTGCCTCAAAGTGCATTCAATGCTATGAGCCATTGTTCATCCGTGAGCTTGGGTATACTGTGCTACGTATTTAAAGGAGCTTGGTGGAGTTTTGTCTAATAAGGCCTGGTAACAAAGGGACAGGGCCTTAGGTCTCATCGGGGCAAAGAGGCATCTGTCTTGGAGTAGCGTTAGTAAGTTATTTTGTGGTGTCTGTTGGGAACATAACTTTGGTGAGTATGATGCTCTTTAATTGAAGATACGTAAAAATAAGTGCATTAGGTAAGTTATATTTCTGTTGAAGTTCAGGGAAGGGTAGAACCTTTGAATGGGAACATAAGTCACAAATTCGGTTGACACCCATGTCGATCCAAGGTTTCAGTGAGAACCATGGCGATAATATCTCCAGTGTCTCCAGAGGTGCCTGCACACAAAAAATTTTATCTTCGGTTTGATTAGATCTTAGATTATCCCAAACCTTCAAGGTGAGGGCAGATGTGGGGTATAATACTGTCATGTTTGGACGGTGTGTCTTTGGTGACCACAAGATGCTTGTCAGAGGAGCTGGTTGTGCTCTGTCATGTTCCATGTCTGCCCATTGAAGCGTATTCTTGGGAGCATGTAATATTATGGCCGATTCAAGGATGGCTGCTTTGTAGTAGGTTACCAGTTTCGGAAGGCCCAAACCCCCTTCGGTCGAGTTTAATTGTAAGAGGGATATAGGTAAGCGCGGTTTCATGTGTCTGTCCCCACACAAACTTGTTTAATGTGTTCTGAACGATCTTGAACAATTGCAGCGGGACCTGGAGGGGTAGCATCCTGAAGACATAAAGGAGTTTTGGTAACACTACCATTTTAATTGTGTGTAGTCGCCCCATCCAGGACAAGCGCACGTCTTTCCATCTCTGGAAGTTGGAGTTGCAGATGTTCGTTAGTGGTGTATAGTTGAGAGATATCATTTTCTGCCTATGCAAAGCTAGTTTGACTCCCAGATACGTGATGTATTTTTGTCTCCAATCGAACTGATATGTAGCACGTTGCTTTTGGGCTTGTTGTATCGGTAAGTTGATAGGTAATGCTTGCATTTTAGTCTTGTTAAATTTGTAGTAGGATAGTGATGTACCGAACGGTTCGCTGGCGAACATAGCATGTTCGCGTTCGCCACGGCGGGCGAACATATGCGCGGTTCGACCCGCCCCCTATTCGTCATCATTGAGTAAACTTTGACCCTGTACCTCACAGTCAGCAGACACATTCCAGCCAATTAGCAGCACACCCTCCCTAGCAGACCCTCCCAACTCCTGGAAGGCATCCATTTTAGATTCATTCTCAAGCTGCATGCTTAGTAAGAGGAGGGAAAGTGTAGCTGCTGTTCATAAGATAGGGAAAAGCATAGCTAGGTTAGGGATAAGGGTATGCTTTTTTTAATTTTTTTTTTTCTATGTAATGTAATTGCACTTAGTTGTCTGCCACTGCTGCCAGCTTCTGTGTCAGGCTCACAGTGCATACTGTGCCCATTTCCCCAGTCAGTGCCCCAACTTACATCTGGTGTCACAATAGCTTGGATTTAAAAAAAAAAAACTTTTCACTGTTATAGATTGAATAGCAGTCAGTTGTCTGCCACTGCTGCCAGCTTCTGTGTCAGGCTCACAGTGCATACTGTGCTTCCCCAGTCAGTGACATCTGGTGTCACAGATTTAAAACAAAAACTTTTTTCACTGTTATAGATTGAATAGCAGTAGTTGTCTGCCACTGCTGCCAGCTTCTGTGTCAGGCTCACAGTGCATACTGTGCCCATTTCCCCAGTCAGTGCCACCACTTACATCTGGTGTCACAATAGCTTGGATTTAAAAACAAAAAACTTTTTTCACTGTTATAGATTGAATAGCAGTCAGTTGTCTGCCACTGCTGCCAGCTTCTGTGTCAGGCTCACAGTGCATACTGTGCCCATTTCCCCAGTCAGTGCCACCAATTACATCTGGTGTCACAATAGCTTGGATTTAAAAACAAAAAACTTTTTTCACTGTTATAGATTGAATAGCAGTCAGTGTCCTTAAAGCGGGTGTGTTACGCTAACAGTGGATACGCTGACCAGTGCCACAATTAGATCTGGTGTCACAATAGTTTGGATTTAAAAACAAAAAACTTTTTTTACTGTTATAGATTAGATAGCAGTCAGTGTCCTTAAAGCGGGTGTGTTACGCTAACAGTGGATACGGTGACCAGTGCCACCACTTATCTGGTGACACAATAGCTTGGATTTAAAAAAAAAAACACTTTTTTCACTGTTATAGATTGAATAGCAGTCAGTGTCCTTAAAGCGGGTGTGTTACGCTAACAGTGAATACGGTGACCAGTGCCACCACTTATATCTGGTGTCACAATAGCTTGGATTTAAAAACAAAAATCTTTTTTCACTGTTATAGATTGAATAGCATTTAGTTATCTTCAAGCAGGTGTGTTACGCTAACAGTGGATACGGTGACCAGTGCCACCACTTATATCTGGTGTCACAATAGCTTGGATTTAAAAAAAAACACCTTTTTCACTGTTATAGATTGAATAGCAG
>OW240912.1:314514276-314537797 GCA_933207985.1 Pelobates cultripes | reverse complement strand
GTGATCGACCTGCTTCCTCTTCCATCTCCCTGTTACAAAAATCAATGCCGCGGTACACGCCCACTGATAGGAGACGGAATAAACTAATCAGTCTCTATTCGTTCTTGTACTTATTTCACCATAGAAACGAAAAAAATTTGAGAAGACGTTGGCAGGGCTATTCTACTTGTGTGATCTGTCATGAATTTGTCATTTGAATGTTATTTTGAACTGTACAAGAACTTGAATCTGACAGTATTGCCATATACACGTCCACTGATAGGAGACGCGGAAGGTATTAAACTGATCAGAACAATACTAAACACACCACTCCTTTTTTGGTGAGGCTTTACAGGACAGAGTGCTTCTCCACGGGACATGTTAACTCACGGGCAGCTGGCTCATCAAGGAACCACAGCAGCTTTCCATGTACAGGTAAGACACGCGCAGCCGGTAAGGGTTCAGGCTCTTCTTCCTGGAGGATACGCTGCAAGCCTGTTGAACGAGGTGACCTTGCTCGGGTCCCAGGTGTACGGTTCCTAAAATGGCTGCCATATACACGTCCACTGATAGGAGACGCGGAAGGTATTAAACTGATCAGAACAATACTAAACACACCACTAATAAGGTTTCTCTTCTGTATGGCTCCTCAAATGATGCTTAAGATTAGAAGCGGCTGAAAAGCATTTCTCACACTCCGAACAAAAATATATTTTTTTAACATTCTCTCCACTTTGAACGAAATGACGTTTGGGAAGAGATTAACATAATTAAACACAGGCAGTAAAAATACAGTTTTTAGCCATACACTGTAACTTTAAAACTACACATCCCATCTTCATAATTACATATTTGGAATCAGCACACTTAAAACATAAACATCAGCCAAAATCAGCCAAATCCATCAGGGGTTAAAAAGTTAGCTGGAGGTCCCTTTATGACCGACCGCAAGCACATTTTCCTGCCCAAAACAGTTCCATAGATTTGGGCTGTGAGGTCGGTCTATTTCAGGCTGAAAAATCGACTAAGTCCCATCGCCGAATGGGACTTAGTCTCTGCAGCTGTAAAACCAGTAGGGGAGAAGGTAGAGCTCAGCGGTGTTGCGGAAATGTGTAGCCGATTTTAGTTCCATGAATTTGGCTACACATACCGCTGACCTCGTCGAATGATCAAAGATGGCCGCCGCCACGTGTTCGGCAAGCGAACAAAGACCTCCCAGCATTGTCAATTAAGCTGCGGTTAACCGCAGCTTCTGGGAGGTAAATTGCCTGCACACTTCCACTTCTGGGTGGTCTGCCTGTGTGGTACTTGGTTCAGTAAGCCCCATTTACTGAACCAAGTGGGAAATAACCAGGCAGGCACAAAGGGTGTGCACCAGGTCTGGGGACACAGGGGACACTGTCTTAAAGGGGCAGTGTCCCCAACAAGTCTGGGGACACGGCCTTAAAGGGGCAGTGTCCCAATCTTCCTGATGTCCCAAAAAAGGTGTTTAAGGGCCAGCACCAGTCACATAAAGAGTCCATAAGCCCCAATATGCCCACCGGCAGTCTTAAAGGGCCATACACACCAAATAAAAGTGCATACATTTTCACAATCTCCCAGGGGCCATAGTCATGCGGGAGGAGGCTGGCAAGTAGGCTTCTCCACAACCCAGGGAAGCAGGGCAATTTGCCATTTAAAGGGCCCGTTACAAATAGCAGTTTGTAACAAGGTGTCAATCCATATCTGCCAAGTGACCCGATGTAGGGGGACCAGTCCCTATTCTGCTCTGTGTCAGTGTGTATCAGGGAACCTTAGGACAGGTGTCAATCCATATCTGACAAGTGACCCGATGTAGGGGAACAGTCCCTATTCTGCTCTGTGTCAGTGTGTATCAGGGATCCTTAGGACAGGTGTCAATCCATATCTGCCAAGTGACCCTATGTAGGGGGACCAGTCTCTATTCTGCTCTGTGTCCGTGTGCATCAGGGCTCTGAGGACAGGTGTCAATCCATATGTCAAGGTGTCAATATGTCATATGTCAGGTGTCAATCCATATTGATTGTGATTTAGGAATGTTAGGTGATTTCTGCCCTTTATGGATTAAAACCAGACTCTGTATCAACTGTGTAATTTTCCATGGGAGTTTTGCCATGGATCCCCCTCCGGCATGCCACAGTCCAGGTGTTAGTCCCCTTGAAACAACTTTTCCATCACTATTGTGGCCAGAAAGTGTCCCTGTGTGTTTTAAAATTCGCCTGCCCATTGAAGTCAATGGCGTTTCGGGCGGTTCGCCGGTTCGCGAACATTTGTGGAAGTTCGCGTTCGCCGTTCGCGAACCGAAAATTTCGGGTTCGCGACATCACTATAGTAGGATACGCGGCCGTAAGTAGCTAATATGGCTAGGAGACAATAATATGGCTGGTAGTGATGTCTCAGTGTTCTTCAGGGACAGAAGGATGTCATCCGCGATCATGGCTAGGCGATAGTTTTTGGATTGAATTTGGATTCCCGTTATTAGTGGATCTTGTCTAATTTTGTGAGCTAGTGGCTCCAGTGACAGTATAAGTAGGAGTGGGGAAAGCGGGCACCTCTGCCACGTGCCATTAGTAAGGGTGAAGGAGGTTGAGACAAAGCCTGAGTTGGAGACTTGTGCCGATGGCTTCCTATATAGTGCCATGATGCCCTGTATGAGTTCCGGTGGGAAGTGGTATTTTGTTAGTACTGCCGACATGTATGTCCAGTTGAGCCTATCAAAAGCCTTTTCTGCATCTAGGGCCAAGAATAGGCTCTCTGTGCCTTGCTTCTCTATGTGTGACAGTATATTCAATATCTTCCTAGTGTTATCGCAACCTTGCCTGCCTTTAATAAAGCCTGATTGATCATTATGTACAATGTGGGGAATTATCGTGGCTAACCTATTTGCTATAAGTTTCGCATATAGTTTGGTGTCACAGTTGAGCAACGATATTGGTCGGAAATTAGGGCAATGCGTAGGTGGTTTTCCTGGTTTCGGCAGCGAGGAAATATGGGCCCCTAACATGTCATTGGGCATAGTGCCTGTTTTGAAACATTGGTTGAATAAGTCTGTCATATGAGGTGCTAGGATGTGTCTAAATGTATGATAATATAGGTTAGTGAAACCATCAGGTCCAGGTGATATATGTTTCGGTAACTGAGTTATAGTTTGTAGGATTTCTTGGGTCGTGAATGGTTGAGTCAACATTTTGCATTCATCGGTCGAGAGGGTAGATAGATGAACATCTCGTAAAAAGTCATCAATGTCATCTTGCTGGGGTGTGTGGGAGTCTTTAGCAATATTCAGGTTATACAGTTTACTGTAATATTTGCTGAATTCTTCTACTATGTCTTGCTGATAAGTAATCTTATGACCCTCTTCTGAATGGAGGAAGGCTATTTTTGATGCTGGGATCCATGCTTTAAGCTGGGACGCTAAAACTTTGCCAGACCTGTTGCCGTCCTTAAAAAAATTGTGTTTAATTTTGGTGAGGAGATATGTGGTCTTAGCTAGTTCCATATCCTTCAAGCGGGCCTGGAGGTGGAGAATTCTTATTGTGTTGTCGTGCGAGGGAGATTGTTTGTTCGTGTGGGTCAATGTGGCTAAGTAGGTTAGGGTGTTTGTATAAGTTAAGAGGCATTGTATTTTGTTGTAGCTATCGTGTTTGATGAGTTGGCCTCTGAGAACTGCTTTGTGCGCTTGCCATAGGGTTTCCACTCCCACTTCCCCCGTATTATTGAGAAATAAATATGTCTCTATGTCTGCTGTAAGCTGTGTGATCAAAGTATGATCAGTTAAGAGATTGTCATTGAGGCGCCAAGTCCATTTACCAATGTTAGGATATTGCATCTTAGTTGTCAGTGTGATCGGGGCATGGCCAGACCACGTGATGTCACCTCTACATGTTTTTTCTATTTTCAGTGCCTGTGATTTGGGGATCAGAAACCTGTCTATGCGGGAATAGGTGGTGTGGCTCAGAAAGTGATATGTGTAATCCCTGTCCAGGGGGTGTAGTGTTCTCCATATGTCAAGGAATTCGTAGTCTAGGAGTGTGTTTCCTAGGAGATTGGTATGGCGTGTTCTCTGTTTAGTTGTAGCTTGTTTGACCTTATCAGCAGATGTGGTATCTAGATTAGGGTCAAGGAGGAAGTTTGTGTACCCCCCTATGATAATATCACCAAACCTATGTGCATTGGAAAGGGTAAGAATTTTGTCCAGAAAAGCTTGTTGGTCAGTGTGAGGACCATAGACATTGACTAGGGTGAATTAGGCATTATTAACTTCACACTGTAAAATGAGATATCTCCCTTCTTTGTCACCTATTTTTTTGACAACTGAAAGGATACGTCTTTGCTTATCAAGATTGTCACCCCTTTTTTTTGTTTCGTATGTACTGTGGAAGCCCAGGGGGAAATATTTAGAAGAGAATTTTTGCTTCCATGAGTGCCATTCTCCACTTATGGGGTGAGTTTAAACCTTTGGTGTTCAAGGAAAAAATATTAAGTGACATAGCCATCATGTGTGGTATTCAATGTATGTCGCTTACGTGACTTAGGTCTGCCTAGTTGCATGTGGTATACTTGGGGCCCAGTGATGTGATGGTAGGTAACTAGACTGTGATGACGTCCATATATTTGGCAAGATGTGGCCTGTGTGAGTGAGAGGGTGTCCCATTGAGTGGTCGTTTGATCCGGTAGAGGGAGAGAGGTTAAAGTTTGGTGGCATTCCGTCAGGAGTACATGGGGGAAATTATAGAAAAAGGGGGAACAAAAAACAAAAAGCCAACTATATACAAAGGATTTGTCTCTGGAGTGAGACTTAGTCATACTTTGGTTAATAGGCCCAAAGCCCATGTGAGGGGGAGCCCATCTTTTGCTTCTTAAAGAAGATATTTAAAGCAACAATGGGGTGTTCCCGGTCTGCGTTTCAGTTTGTGATCTAATACATATGTGAGCTCTGACTTGGCGGTGGGGCCCAGATTTAGGAGCCCCAGCACCAAGCCAGCGCGCCCGCACAAACAAATCCCAGCAAATATGATAACATTAACAATAAACCCTTAGCTTAAGAACTGATGACCCGTTGAGTGCATCATGCCCTTGACTACAACAGGGCTAAGGGGAGCCTGTAAAAAACTATAAAAGTGCAGTCTGTCACCGCTGTGGCGGTGGTTTGCCAATCGTGGGTCAGCTTCATTGGGGATTTGGAGGTGTATCGCTGGGAAGAGGACCCAACGACATTCACCTCTATGGATATGTTCCATTCTGCCAAGAGCTTGTCTCCATCTGTTTGGGTGAGTAGGTGGTGTTCCATGCCATTTCACCTTACTATAAGCCTTGTCGGGAATCCCATTTGTATGGGATATCTGCTGTGTGGAGCGCTTTAGTCATTGGGGTGAAGGCCCTCCATGTCGCGAAGGTGGCCGCCGAGAGGTCAGTGTATAGTTGAATTTTGTTGTATTCTCCTGGGAGTATCTGTAATTTCTTGGCTGCTTGCATGACTGCTTCTTTTGTGGTATAGTAATGCAGTGTCGTGATGGTGTCTTGCGGTACAGTTGCTGGGAGATGTTTAGGTCTGGGGAGTCGATGGATCCTGTCTAGTAAAAGTGCAGGTGTCGGTGTATCTGGAAGCAATTCCTAGAATAGCGCCTTTGCATAAGTCCCCAGATCTGCGGATGCAGATTTTATTTTGTCTGTCTCTGTCTTCATGGTCTGCTAATTTGCTGGTTAACTTAGTGTCCATCGCTTTGTAAGCAGAGGCCACATTATTGTGAGCAGTAATGATTTCTTCCGTCTTTGATTCAAGGTAGTCTGTGCGTTCGCCCATCTGCTCTGATTTCTTTAGCCAGTTTGGCGAAATCTGATTGCAAAGAGGTTTGTAGCGCATTGAGCATCTTCCTGATCGAGAAGTCTGTAGCTGGTGCAGCTTTGACTGATATGGAGGTTTCATCGCTCCTCCCAGAACTCGACACCGGTGATGTGGGCCTACCTGCGCCATCTTGTGTGCGGCGTGGCGGCGATGACAATGCCGTAATTTGCAGTGTGGCTGGTTTCAGTTTAGATTTCTTAGCAGGGCATTGTGCCATCCTTACTGCGGGGTCACCCGATGGTTTTGGTAAAGTAAATTTCAATTATTTTCAATTAATGCTCGTCTATTCGCTGTAATAAATCACTCACACGTCCGTCTCCTCGAGCGGTCAGGCCACGCCCCCCAAGATTGGATTTTAAGTGCTTTACAAATCTATATCCTATAAATAAAACTCATATAATAAACAGAAATACTATGTTTTACAGTTTCATTTATTAACTTCTGTTACGTCTAAAATATTTTTTTTTCTATTTTTACATGTTATTTATTCTATTATTAATTGTATGCTATATATACACTGTTTTAAATATTCATTGTGACAAGATGTAATTTCAATAATACAGGTATAAGCAATTTATAAAGGATTTCTGCATACAATCAACAAATTGTTTTAATTATATAGTTAAAAGAAAATGGTTACTCCAAACATCATAACAAGTACAGCCTGTAGTTTAAGTAACCTGGTTCCATTGCAACTGTTTGCTCTCTTACCTGGATCTTACCTGGATCTTGCTGGGCACCAAAGAGCCTCTCATGGCTGTAGATGTGCATACATCTTCTGCAGACCTGCAGAACCCAGATGCCGATACCATTGGCCATTTTTTGCCCGAGAGTGTCAGCTTGATGCTCTCAGTCAATGCCTTTCATTCTGTTCATAGAAAAAAGTGTTCAATTGACATTAATCAGCCCAGGATTATTGTTCCAGACTGGCTAATGACACCCCTAATTACACTGTCAGATGAGGAGTTACACCTCCAACAGAAAACGGGTTGTATTGTGTGTGTGCAGTATTTAATAGCAAAATGCTGCATTTACAGACTCCAGGCACGAATATTACTTCAAAACACTGAAGTGGTCATGGTGCATGGACTAATCCTGTAATATGAAGTATATCTGGAAGCATAATAAAAATCAAATATGTCAAGGTAGGACCTAGATGCAGTGTGAACATTCTCCACTGTGTTTCCAGGCTATGCCTCGAAAGGCACCTATTACCACATGTGGTGTCAAAGTTACTTTGTTCTGGAGGGAGGTGTACATGTTCTTTACCCAACTCTCTAACCCGAGTGTAACTATTTGTTGGACTTGTTGAATAGTGCTCCATCCTCATCTTGTTTTTCTACCTCAGGCTTAAGACTCACAAAATTTGAGTGTCAGAAAAAAAGAGAGAGTCTTGGATCAGCCCCCCATCTTCATCAGGGAAGACACCCTAAGGTGATAATACCTATCTCCATTTTGTGAGTGTAACCCACTATCAAATAGTAATATCATTTATACAGTGTTGCACTATGTTTTTGCTTTGTAGATTTACAGCTGCATCCTCTATTTTTCTGTTGGATCTACTTTAGATTTAGAGGTATATATTTTATAGGCATGAAAAAATAATAATATAAAATACTAATGATAATCTTAGCAAAAACAATACGTTTTTACATAGTTACATAATTACTTAGATGTCTAGGTTTGAAAAAAAGACTAGAGAACATCAGTTTCAACAATGAAGTCCATTTTTTTAATGCTGCTGATCCAAAAGAAAGCAAAACAAATGCAATTGTATCCATCTCCAATAATGCCACAAAAAGCAAACAAATGCTTTCTTGACTCCATAAAAGTCAGATTTCTCCCCGGATCAACAACCTGTTTACATACATTTCAAGTAAATGTTTGAATATTCTGCTTTTTAACCCCTTAAGGACGGAGCCAAATGTACACATTGTGAACAAAACAAAATGTAAACAAAACCTGGCATTTGCGCTACATGTCTGTCCAACCGTAATACACCTCTTTCTTAGTAAATGCACCCACCCTTATTATATATCATTTTATTCAGGGGAAACAGGGCTTTCATTTAATATCAAATATTTAGCTATGAAACATAATTTAATATGAAAAAAATGGGAGAAAATACGTTTTTTTTTTTTTTTTTTAGTTCTACATGACATTTTAACGGTCAATGTCATAATACTGTTTGCTTTTACTGCAATAAAATACACATATTTATATTCAGTAAAGTCTCACGTGTAAGACAGTACCCCCTATGTACAGGTTTTATGGCGTTTTGGGAAGTTACAGGGTCAAATATAGCACGTTACATTTGAAATTGAAATTTGCCAGATTGGTTACGTTGCCTTTGAGACTGTATAGTAGCCCGGGAATGAAATTTACACCCATAATGGCATACCATTTGCAATAGTAGACAACCCAAGGTATTGCAAATGGGGTATGTCCAGTCTTTTTTAGTAGCCATTTGGTCACAAACACTGGCCAAAGTTAGCGTTAGTATCTGTTTGTGTGAAAAATGCAAAAAATGCCAATTTTGGCCAGTGTTTGTGACTAAGTGGCTACTAAAAAAGACTGGACATACCCTGTTTGCAATACCTTGGGTTGTCTACTATTGCAAATGGTATGCCATCATAGGGGTAATTTTCATTCTTGGGCTACCATAGGGTCTCAAAGGCAGTAACCAATCTGGCGAATTTTAATGTGAAAAAAATGAAACGCAAGCCTTATATTTGACGCTGTAACTTTTGAAAACACCATAAAACCTGTACATGAGGGGTACTGTTGTACTCGGGAGACTTCGCTGAACACAAATATTTGTGTTTCAAAACAGTAAAAAGTATCACAGCAATAATATTGTCCGTGTAATGCTGTTTGTGCGTGAAAAATGCAAAAAACTTCACTTTTACTGGCGATATCATCGTTGTAATACATTTTACTGTTTTGAAACACTAATATTTGTGTTCAGCGAAGTCTCCCGAGTAGAACAGTACCCCCCATGTACAGGTTTTATGGTGTCTCAGAAAGTTATAGGGTTAAATATAGTGCTAGCAAATTAAATTCCCTTTACTTTCGCATGGGTTGTCAGGCAGGTCCTGCTAATTGTAATTAATTAAGATACCTAATTATGTAAAAATATTACATAAATATATATGTAGAATTAATATATGTATATATATACGTATGTGTATATATATGTATATATCTATATAATTTTTTAAATATTTTTATTTATATATAGGTATATATATAGTGATATATACGTATATATTTATGTATATAGATATATATATTATTTCGTTCTACGTGTATTTTGATATATATATATATATATTAATTTCACAAAACAGTTAGAACATCTATATATATTTTAATTATTTATTTTTAATTTTTTAATTTTATTTTTTAACGTATTTACATTTTTATTTTTTTTATATTATATATAAATATATATATAACAATAATTATATATATATTTAATCAGTATCAGTCTACGTGTAATTTGATATTAATATATATATATATATATATATATATATATATATAGTAAAATACACCTAGACGGTGTATGTGTGTGTATGTATATGTGTATATATATACTTAGATCATATATATATAATATATATATATGATCTAAGTATATATAATTATTTTTTTTTACACCATTAACTTATTTTTATTTTATTTTCAGCCAGCAGGGGGACCACCTGTCATTACAGGCAGCCCCCCTGCCGGCAATACAGAAGCCAGCTATCCCCGGCCATGTGATTGTGGGGTCCTCGCTAGGACCCCACTCTCACATGGCCGGGGGGCTTCAACGAGGACGGATGTGCCGCGGGGGGCTCCCTGGGAGTCCCCCCCACCGCGATCGCCGGCGTGGGACCGCCGGCGACCGGGTAAGTTAACAAAAACCGGAGGGCGTACAATTACGCCCGGCGGCGTTTAGAGCCGCCTATTAGAGGGCGTAATTGTACGTCCTCCGGTTTTAAGGTGTTAAAAACTGTAGAATCTGATAAGACAACTTCCCCAGGCAGAGAATTCCACATCTTATTATTCTTATTGTAAATATCCCTTTCCTCGGCTGTAAGCAAAAACACCTCTACTCCAGTCTCAATGGATGACCTCTTGTCTGCTGTAAATTCCTGTAAATGAATAGGTTAGCACATAGCAGTTTGTAATAACCCTGTATATATATTTGTGTATGCTATCATATCTCCTCTGAGGCACTTTCCATACAACATGTTTCCCACCCCCTTACTAATTTTGTAGCTCGCCACTGGACTTTGTCTAGTTCTGCAATATACTTCTTTAAAACTGGTGACCATAATTGCACTGCATATTCAAGGTGGGATTTTACCATTGATGTATAAAGAGGAAAATTATATTTTGATCATGGGAGCCAATACCCTTTTTTATACACAAAACTACCTCACTAGCTTTTTCAACAGCAGACCAACATGGCATACTGTTGCCTAGTTTGTGATCTATAATTCTTCCCTTTTCATTTAATGTTATCCCTAACTCAACCATTTAATTTATAAGTGGCTGTGGATTACTTATTCCAATATGCATGACTTTACAGTTATCTTTATTGAATCTCAACATGGAGAAATAAAGTAAACAGTATGCAGGTCAGGAGTCTGGATACAAGTCATGAGTTGCAACACTGTAACTACCTAATAGGGAGCTCCAATGAGGGGGTAACCCTCCAAAATATGTAGGAAATAGGAGTAGGTGATGTATCGAGTCCCACAAGGGGAAACTAACATCAGGAGAGCTCCACTGTATAAGAAATGAGGAAGGGGGGGGCCTTCTCTGAAAAGAGACATGTGCCCATCAAATTCAGCCTTCTTCGCATTTGTATTTTGCTGTTGATCCAAAAGAAGGAAAACAAACTCAGTTTGAAGCACTTCCAATTTTGCAACAAACTAGTACGTACTCTGAGAAATCCACTTCTTCTGGCAATGTCATTTAGCAGTGTCATTTAAAGTGTTGGCATGAAAAGGGGCATAAATTATTGGGATGAGAATATCATTGTATTCTTTATAAATCACTGGTAAGACCACATCTTTTTATTTTTTACCGTCAGAACAATAAGGATACGTAATTCTCTGGCTGAAGACGTGGTTTTATCAGAGTCTGTACATGTTTAAACAGCAACTATATTCGTAATTGCAAAAGCAGAATATTCAATGATATATTTTTTCAACTGTAGGGTTTTTGATCCAAGGATAAATATGACTGCGATTCTGGGGGTTTTCCTAGATTGTTGCAAAATTGGAAGTGCTTCAAACTGGATTTTTTTTGCCCTCTTTTGGATAAACAGCAAAAAAACAAATGTGATGAAGGTGGAACTTGATGGACACATGTCTCTTTTCAGCCTATGTAACTATGTAGTATGTGTATCTTAGTGTCAGTGTGTATCTGTTTCTGTTGAGGTGTATATGAATCAGTGCATCCAAGAGTGTGTGTATGTGTGCCAGTGTGTGTATTTGTGTGTTATTGTGTGTATCTGAGTATGTATCTGAGTGTGCATCTGTCTGTCAGTGTGTGTATCTGTGTGTCAAGTAGAGATGTCGCGAACACACCACTACAAGCTAACACAAATATTACATACAAACACACCCCTGCATTCGAACTCCAAAATTATACACAAATACACTCAAACACCGATACCACACAATTGTACATCCACATTAAAAGCCAACACTACATCCAAACACACCAATACACTCAAATGCAAACATTAAAAATGAACACACCTCTGTGTTAAAATGTTAATATGTTATTTAAACATCAACACTGCACACAAAAGCACACCTGCATTCAAAAGCCAAAACTACTTACACACACCCCTGCATTCAAAGGCAAAAACTACACCCAAGTATACCACTGCATTCCATTGGCAACAGTACATACAAATACACCCCTAAATGCACAGACATACTCTAGGTGAAGGAATGCCCTATCACTTGAATCAGTACTATTTTCTTTTTCCCTATTTGTTTGTTCATTCAAACTCACCTAGTTTGATTCCCGAATGAGGACTTCCCCAGCAACCCATTAGAATGTGGAACACCAAGTAACAAGTGTGAAAACAACAAAGGAAACTATTAGTAAAGTGCTCCCCTCGGTCACCGCCATTTCATGCAACCGAGCGCATGTGGTTGACAGAATAGATGGCCATTTTGTCTCCCGAATGCAAGCAACGGTACTTGTTCGTGGAGTGCCTGGAACTTTTTTTGGCTAGGCACTCCCATGAACACCGGTGTAGATGGAACCGCAGCCAGGTCAAGTTCCCGACCACCTATGCGAACGGCGTTCGGGAAATATTAACTTCAAAATGTGGGGAGCATTCTCCATGTGAAAGCAATTGAATAACTTGTGTGGTTTTCATAAAGCAATCCTTGAATGGAGACCGGCCATTGCCATTATTTCCCTGGAACTATTTTGGGCTTCTACCTTGTGGCTGGCCTGTCCACACCACCAAATCGATCTGAGCGCTTTTTGGATATATTAGGCGCTCAGATCAGGGCTATCTGGGGATGTGACTCTCAAGTGGTTTCCATGTATTTTGGGGGTACTTTTGAGGTGTTGAAATTTTTTTATATTTGTCTGTACCTGAGAGATAATTCAGTTATACGTTTCCTGACTCAATTATTTCTTACGCACAGGGAGGAGTTTACTGTGTGTATAAATTATGAGTGCTTGCCTGAAATTGACAGATCTACTCCCAGCATTCAGTCTCGACTAATTTACAGGGGGAAAGCCATACGAGCGATATTTACTTTCACTGTTTGATAGAGCTACTTCACATTGGGAAAGGGAGTCCATGGTGGTGATATACTGGCGGTCTGCCACACTCCATACAAAAACACTGCTCACATGCAAGCATGGATAGATGGGGATTTATTTTTTTGCCACTCTTGCCCCAGAAGGGGGCCAAAAAAAAATCTTGCACCAGGGCCCCCTCTACATTAGTTCCGCCACTACTGCTAGCCATTACATTCTGGTGCAGTCCATTACAGATATAAAGATTGTACCCGAAAGCAAAATCGACCCCGTTCTAAAACCCCAAAACCCTCCTTCTTACACCAGGACTTCAGACATGTATTGAAGTCTCAGGTGGATTGTTGACTCTTACCCATGGTACAGTTTGCATTCTGCAAACATCGGTAAAGCTTACCATATTCAGCAATCAACAATATGATTACAGTATGCAACAATCACCTTAAAATACTATTCAAATCAGCTTACAATCAGTTTGGAATACTATGCAAACAATGGCACACCTTACTGTACTCAGAAAAAGTGGCACTGCTGACCATAGTTAGCAAAGAACAGCAAATCTTACAATAGTAATCAATGGAATATAAAAAAAAAAAAACAATGTTATATTTAAGACAACTGCTTAAATATAAGACAACAGCCAATTTTGAGTGTGGACAAGAGTCATAGTATATAAAATCTCCAACATCTGCAATGTTATATTCATAATAAGTCTAGATTTTGTGGAATAAGAATTAAATTATATTATATCATCATAAATTATTATCCAAAAAGATTAACTAATTTGGAATGTTTATCAAACAATATTACATTGAGGCCAAAGTAAAAAAACATGAATAACACATAAATGTTGGGAGAAACACTTTTCTGCCATTTTGAATTTCCAAGGTTAATGAAAAGTGAACATATTTAAAAAAATAAAAATCACCAAAAGCATTTCAGAATTAATTGTATGGTAAAAGTGCATGGAGCCTATTTGAAGAGACATTTTACAGTATGAGCTGCTGTTGCATCTGCTGAAAGAGAAAGGAAGAATCCCCAAATATTGACAAAAATTCTCTATGAAATTATTCCACTAAAGCCAGTAACACCCATTGAATATATGTACTTAAATGTTGTGTTAGAACAAATCAGTGTGAGCAAACAAAAGCCAATGACTATCATTAAAAAATAAAACTGCTTATCATGTAATTATTGCACATAGAAAAGTCCAGCTAAGAAAAACATAAGGCATGAGAGATTATTAGTTCAGATAAATATAGGTTTTTGTTTGCCCTGTTGTGAAAGATTGAGAAATATTTAGTTTAACAAACTCAACTAAAAGTATAACAATGACATTGAAGAAAATATCAAAATACAAAACAGACAACAGTTGAGATTGAATACATACAGAAAAAAATGCAAAGTAAAAAAAAAAGAAATGCATAATATTAGATAAATAAATAACAAAACAGATACTATTGCAATTGGCTCAAATCTTCAATTTACTAATCAACTGATCTTTCCTCATATGATTATTGATGTGAAAAAAAATAAAGCATTAAGAGATATTGCATTTGAGATATCACATCTAGAAGTTTTCGTTTGACCAGAATCCTAAAAGTCAGCTTGGTCAGCAAAGAGGCTTAAAGGGATACTATAGGCACCAAAACAACTTAAGCTTAATAAAGCCATTTTGGTGTATATGTTATGCCCCTCCAGTCCTACTGCTCAATTCACTGCCATTTAGTTAAAGCACTTTGTTTATACTGCCCTTGTCACACACATCCCGCACCCCCGCATGTAACTTGCACAGTCTTCCTAAAAACTTACTGTGAAGATATATTTCATGTTTAAACTTCCTTTATTGTATTGTTTATTTTACCTTTTTTTTTTTTATTTCCTGCTCTTTTAATAGTCTTCTAGAGCCTGCAGGGTATAAAAACATATACATCCTGTTAATATCTGATTTAAAATGAAAGTGTTTTGTTTTCATACATGTGAGTCATAGCCAGAGGAGGTATGGATAGGCTGCATGGACAGAAACAAAAAAGCGATTTAAGCGGCTCAACTGAAAGACATGCTCTCTGAACTCAGAGCGAACATAGCGGCTGACATGGCCTATTATAAAGACACCATAGAAGGCGCCGCGACCGTGATTACCCTCTTGGAGGCAACGACAAGCACACACGACATAAGACTCACCTCTGTGGAACGCAAATTGGCGAAAAACAGAAAGCCATGGCAGACAGAACCGAGGCTCTGGAGGACCAAAAACGGAGTTACAACTTGAAAGTGTGGGGAATCCCAGACTCAGTGAGCTTGTCCGACCTGCCGCACTATGTGCGCAGCCTGCTTAACACACTATTACCTCCAAAAAAAGCCAAGGCAGTTAAGATCGAGGGCTTATTCCAACTTCCGAAACCGGCATCAGCACCACCAGAGGCGACAGCAGACCTGATAATTAGATTTCAATCCTTGCAAGACAAGAACTCGATTTGCGCAGCTGCCCGGGGACACACTCCCCTGCTGTTTGAAGAGTCAGCCTTATCGCTGTTCCCGGACCTCACTAGAGGCACCATTGCATGATGTAAGACCCCGCAGCCACTACTGATGACCCTAAGAGCTAAGGACATCACCTACCGCTGGGGATTCCTGAAGGCTCTGTTCTTCACACACCAGGGCTCGACATATAAGGCTCAGAGTATCCAAGAGCTGGAAAACCACCTGCAAAAAATCTCCTCCAACCTTCTAGTCATCCTGTCCCTCAGCACTGCAGACCCTCTCCTTTTAGGTGCAATCCATCACTGCCATAAAGTTTGCACCCAATTGCAAAGTCTGCCCAGAGCTCTGAAAAACATTCCTACACCAAGACTTCAGCCACACATTGACCTCTCTAATCTCTGGCTGCCTTTTCACTGTAGTGCATGACACAGGTAATACCACCTTGGAGGTCCTTTTCTTAAGTTTGCTACCTAATTCCCTGAACTCATTCTTTAGGACCTTCCATCTTCCTCTAACTTTGTCATTGGTACCAACATCCCCAGCCCCAGCCCCATTGGTCATCCCCAGCCCCTCCCAATAATCCATCCACTATGTCAGCAACATGCTGGACCCGAGCACCCCGGAGACAGCAAACTGTCTGGTTGAGCCGATCAGAGAAACCTTATCTACTCTCCTAATGATAGAGTCCCCTATCACCTCAACTTGTCTAACCTTCCTTACATTTTCATCCTCACCCATACTAGAGTGGCTGTTCTTTCGACTGTTAGAAGGAACAGCATTCTCTAGTACAGCTACTCCTGAGCTGATGCTCCCAACATCTTCACTCTAATGGGCAAATCTGCTGGGCTGCACAAGGTTAGGACAAAACCACCCTTTACTCTTCCCTCCCCCTGCTACTTCACTCCACTGTCACCTAGCTATGTCCCTGTTCCCCAGTCTTATCTCCTCCCACTCCACTACCTGTCCCCACTAAACTCTGCTCAGTGAGCAGTAGACTCCCTCAAGGTTGCAATTTGGTTTGTAGATAGAAAGCTACCTTCCAGAGTTGATATGTCCGTTGAAAATAATGTATTAGGTGCTCATAATTGTGTTTAAATTGGTTTTGTGTGCCTGTTTTAGAGCCTCTGCCATGGTGTTGTCTATTCCTAAATACATTGCTTGTGTCTTAGACACATTTAATTGTAGTACGCATGGTTTCCATATTCTGTTATCTGTTGGAGTATATTTGGGAGGGAGATGTGCAGTTGGGTCAGTGTGAGTAAAATGTCACCATTGAAGATGTGTGTTTTGTATTCTCTGTTGCCAGTTGTGACACATGTATAGAGGTGTTCACCTGAATGGCCTCCGCCAAGGGCTCAAGTGTCACAATATAAAGAAGTGGGGATAGAGGACATCACTCATGGGTGAAATTCGTTATTGGAAACTTGTCAGACATGAACCCTGCATTCAATATGAACTGCTGGTTGTGTGAACAGATCCAGTACTGCTGCTTAGAAATGTTCAGGGATTACAAATTTGTGTAAAACTGCATTTAGGAATTCCCAGATGAGGTGGTCGAAAACTTTCTCCTCATCAAGATATAGAAAAAGCCTCTTCTGGTTGCTAATATGTAGACTTTGCATGATGTTTAACACTTTGTGGGTGTTATCTGAACTTTGACTCCCTTTTATAAACCAAACCTGGTCATTATGGATTACTGGGGAGTATGGGACCTAATCTAATGGCTAATGTTTTTGCAAAAATCTTTTTGTCAGAATTTAGGAGTGTAATTTATCTGAATTTTTAAAGGAAGGTGGATGGTTTACCTTTTTTTGGTAAGGACCTCTGAAGGAAGCTGTTGGGTGTTTATAACATCATTGAAGAATTAGGCTAATTATGGAGTTGGGATTTGTTGAAAATTTTGTAGTACGAGTTAGAAACGCCATCAGGGTTAGGGGATTTTGCCAGAAGGTAGGTATTTTATGGTGTCTGTGACTTCTTCTGCTGTTATGGTCACTGTAAGATCATCTTTCTGCTGTTGTGTGTGGTGGGGAAGTGTAATACGCTCTATGTATCGTGTTATACCTTTCTGCATGGGTTGTGGTGTGGCTATGTCTTAGGCCAGGTTGTAGAGATTAGAGTTGTAGTTAGAGAACTCATTGCTAATGTAGTTCATTTTTCTATAACCTTTTAGCTAGTGTCATCTCAGGGAGTAGTGTGTGGCTCTCAATTTGCGTAAGCTGTAATCTATTTTTTGCAATACCTGATGGTGAATGAGACGTGTGATGGGTAATATGCATGTGTGAATCTGCGGTAGGTGTAATTTGGTGTTGTACTGTGAGGTCATACAGCTCTGTTTTCCATCTCAAAAACTGAGCTGTAGATTTTCTGTGAAGGCATTCCATCCTCTAACTGCTGGCGTGTGTGCATGCCATATGGAATGAATAGAAGTATCGGGTTTCACATTTACCTTAAGTATGCTTGTATGTCTAGGGAAAGGGTTTGCATGAAGTTGGAGTAATGAAGCAATGTTTCCATGATCATCTGTTCTTAAAGGGACACTATAGTCACCCAGACCACTTCAGCTCAATGAAGTGGTCTGGGTGTCAGGTCCCTCTAGGGTTAACCCTGCCTGATGTGAACATAGCAGTTTCTGAGAAACTGCTATGTTTACATCTGGGGTTAAGCCAGCCTCTAGTGGCTGTCTTCCGGACAGCCACTAGAGGCGCATTGGCAATGATTGAGGCATATTATGCCTCAATCACGCAGAGCGTCCATAGGAAAGCATTGGAATGCCTCACATTCAAATTCGGTGCCGGTGACGTCAGACAAGGATGCTGACGTCAGCGGGGGAGGATAGGTAAGGGAGCCCAGCAGGGGAAAAGGGTGAGTAGCTGAAGGGGTTTTAACCCCTTCAGTGCCACGGGAGGGGGACCCTGAGGGTGGGGGCACCCTCAGGGTACTATAGTGTCAGGAAAACCAAGCGGCTTTCCTGACACTATAGTGTCCCTTTAAAATCCTATATGTCTTTCAGAGTGATGATTGGAGTGTGGTCCAATGACAGCATTTTACCTATCTTACAATAAACTACCTGATTGAGGTCTGATCCTTTCATTAAAAATCTGTCGATCCTAGTGTAGGTGTTGTGTACTGAAGAGAAGTGTGTGTATTTCCTATCGCCAGTGTGTTTTTTTCTCCAAATGTCGTACGGTTAGGTGTTTTGACAGAAGTTTTAATATGGCACTACATTACCTCCTCAGTGCTCTATATCTATGGCTGTATGGCAAGTGAGTGATGTCTAAGGTGGGATCTAGGATATGGTTAATTCTCCACAGATTAATGTAATACCTTGTTATATGTTGGCAATGGTGTGGAGAACTTTGTTTAGGTAATGGCTTTGTTCAGAGTTTGGAACGTATATGTTTGCTGTAGTATAAAGAATATTGTTAAGCCTGCCAACCAGAATTACATATCTCTCCTCTTTATTTATCACTTGATTTTGTATTATAAATGTTACATGCTTGCTGATTAATATTGACACTCCTTTGGATTTGGTTGATGAGGTAGTGTGAGTTTAGTGTGTGATTCAGTTTTAAAGTGGGCCTATTGTAAACAGACCACATCAGCTCCATGGGTCTTTATATCTCTTACTAAATGGTGTCTTTGTACAGGAATTTTTAACCCTCTAACAATGTGGCACTATATTTTCATGGGGGTTTCTATGGCTCAAACCATGCAAATAAAGACCTGGAAAATAACCATAATAGAGGTGTCGCTTTCCCCACCCTCAGCATTCTCAAGCAAGGTAATCCCTCTGTCTGTGTTTTGCCCCTCTATCTTCTCAGGCAACTGGACTAGTTTATAGGTAACATTGACTGCTGCTGTGTTACCTATAAACAAAGGGTCACAGCAGCGTGTTGAGCATGATGACCACCTACCCCACTGTTATACATGCAGAACCAAAATAACAATGTACAGGCAGATAAAAACTTAATAACAGTAAAAAAGAACAGAAAAAATCTTAAAATAAAGAAAATCCATGTTTTGACTAAGCATCTACTAGAGGTGTCTCGGTAGTAGAAGCGTTGTGCTTCCATCCTGGATAGGTTGCCACAATGGTGGTGGACCTCAACTAATAGTTGTACCATTTTGAAGCCCAAGTTATGTACCTAAGGGAATGTGTCCCTAATAAATATATATATATATATATATATATATAGATATAGCAGAAATGACCGCACTCCAAGGACTTTATAGAGATTTTCAAATAAAATTTAGCTTTTATTCAATCCATTTAAAAAGTCAACGTTTCAGCTCCTGTTTTGTCCTGATGAAAGCTCCATGTGGGAGCTGAAATGTTGACTTTTTAAATGGATTGAATAAAAGCTAAATTGTATTTGAAAATCTCTATAAAGTCCTTGGAGTGCGGTCATTTCTGCTATGTCTGCATGATACTTGCCAGACCAGCACCGGGCACCACAGGATTACACCAGGAGTGCAAGCCCTCGCTATTTATATATATATATAGGCTAGAGAAGCTTCCTGGGTCCTTGTGAAGTGTTCACATACAGATGAGATTTATACATTGATATTTATTTATATTTTTTTTGTGTCTCTACTCCTGTACACTTGGAAGAGTATGTGGATATAGGGGTCTTAGCTTCTCAGGGGTAATATGAAAGTGAAAAGCTGTGGGCCCCTCAAGGGTGAGTAATGGGTAGGGTATGATATGAGGTGTCCCTAGATAACGGGTTGGTAGCTCCAAGGGGAAAGTTATTGCTGTATCTGTATGGTCATTATTTAGAGTGTTTTAAGAGTTAAATTAAGAGTATGCACCTCACCTCTCTACTTGGTCCCCTGTGTAAGCTGTGATAATTTAACATCTGTGCATAATTCAACAACAGTGCAAAACTCCAACATTCAGCATTAACACAAAACAAAACAAAATTAAAATGTCATTGACCCTCAGAGTGGGGTATATAAACAGGTATAGTGTGTGAAGTGCTAGGGTACTTGTGGTAAAGATAGGGCCAATATAATGAGGTGTTCTGCAATCTGCATCTGACAGTCACTCACTGTTTGACCCTTTTTCATTATGGGTGGCAAGTTCGGGGATCAGTTCTTCTTTCTGGATGAATAGTGAGGAGATATGCCCCAGTTCCAAAGCATTTTGAAGCCATCTTCCTGAGAGGTGATCGTGGTGACTGTTCCATTGCACTGGACCAGTAACTTAATCAGGTATCCTCAGTGGTACATCAGGTGGTGCTCTCGTATCCGGCTGGTCATGAAAGATTTCCTCTTGCGCTTGTAATGGCCGAGATATCAGCAAAGATCTTGATGGTCTGAAATTGGCAGGTAAGTTGTCCGTTGTTCTGTTGGCTTTTAGGAGGAGTTCCTTGACATTGTAATAGTGCATCTTCCTAACAATATCTCTCGGTATATGCTTGCACAAGAACGAAGGTTTTGCAACTCGTGGACACGGTCCACGAGAAACATATCCTGGGGAGATCAGGTATCAGCAAAAGAAATAGCTTGTTATAATGGACCTGGAGGTTCCTCAGTCCCAACTCTTCTGCTACACCCCTTCTGCGGAGGTTGCTACGCCTGGATCGGTCTTCCATGTCACCAAGTTTGGTCTTGTACATTTCCATTTGTGCCAAAAGCTTTTCTGTATTGGTAGCAAGATCGTTATAAGCTTCTGCATGCTCCGCCATTTTTTTCTACAGTGTAGATGTGTGATCGCCCAAGTCTTTAATGTCTTGATGAAGATCACCAAATTATTTTTGGAACATATTTTGTATTTTGGTGACCAGCATACTTTGCAGCAGACCCCTAGTGTGAGGCATTTCTGGCCAGGAAGGCTCTTGGGTCTGGTCTGTCTCAATGTTTCCACCATCTTGACTATCTAAATGGAGTAGTAAGCTTTTGTTTTGCCCTGTCCTCGCATTGAAAAAGCTTAGCTTGTCGCATTCTTTTTTCCTTGTGGTGGGACATGTTTTCTTTTTCTTGTAATAGTATTTTGTGGGCAATTTCACCTAGTGAAATGTTATGTTATGTATTATATGGAGCTATCTGTGCATGTGACTGCTTGTGGTCAAGTCCAGGATACGCCACACCCCCCCTCACCTTCCCTCTGTACAGGATATACTTTTATGGAGTATTAATAAATGTTACCATTCAGGAAAACTGTTTTGTAACGGTGTTGCATTCTGTTTGTGTATTATAGAAATTATATTAAATTCTTCAACATACGTGTTTAATATGACTATTTGTGTAACTGCCTATCCATTTACATTGAAAACATTGTGATAATGTATACTATACTCATTGAAAACATGCTTAATGCACTGTATGCAGCTGAGATTAAATTCACTTATAGCAGTACACAATGTAGTATGATAAAGTAGAATACTCCCTGATAATTACCATTTTATTCTCTGTACTGATACAGAATATATTTCATTATAATTTACAATGGACTAATGCATAAAATTACAAATATAATCTTATAGCATGGTATATTGGCCTTGCTTCATTACTAGTAATGTACCGAACGGTTCGCTGGCGAACGGTTCCTGGCGAACATAGCATGTTCGCGTTCGCCACGGCGGGCGAACATATGTGCGGTTCGACCCGCCCCCTATTCGTCATCATTGAGTAAACTTTGACCCTGTACCTCACAGTCAGCAGACACATTCCAGCCAATTAGCAGCACACCCTCCCTAGCAGACCCTCCCACCTCCTGGAAGGCATCCATTTTAGATTCATTCTCAAGCTGCATGCTTAGTAAGAGGAGGGAAAGTGTAGCTGCTGTTCATAAGATAGGGAAAAGCATAGCTAGGTTAGGGATAAGGGTATGCTTTTTTTTTATTTATTTTTTCTATGTAATGTAAATGCACTTAGTTGTCTGCCACTGCTGCCAGCTTCTGTGTCAGGCTCACAGTGCCCATTTCCCCAGTCAGTGCCACCAATTACATCTGGTGTCACAATAGCTTGGATTTAAAAACAAAAAACTTTTTTCACTGTTATAGATTGAATAGCAGTCAGTTGTCTGCCACTGCTGCCAACTTCTGTGTCAGGCTCACAGTGCATACTGTGCCCATTGCCACCACTTAGATCTGGTGACACAAAGCTTGGATTTAAAAACAAAAAACTTTTTTCACTGTTATAGATTGAATAGCAGTCAGTTGTCTGCCACTGCTGCCAGCTTCTGTGTCAGGCTCACAGTGCATACTGTGCCCATTTTCCCAGTCAGTGCCACCAATTACATCTGGTGTCACAATAGCTTGGATTTAAAAACAAAAAACTTTTTTTACTGTTATAGATTGAATAGCAGTCAGGGTCCTTAAAGCGGGTGTGTTACGCTAACAGTGGATACGCTGACAAGTGCCACTAATTAGATCTGGTGTCACAATAGTTTGGATTTAAAAAAAAAATAATCTTTTTTCACTGTTATAGATTGAATAGCAGTCAGTGTCCTTAAAGCGGGTGTGTTGCGCTAACAGTGGATAAGGTGACCATTGCCACCACTTAGATCTGGTGACACAAAGCTTGTATTTAAAAAAAAACAACCACTTTTTTCACTGTTATATATTGAATAGCAGTCAGTGTCCTTAAAGCGGGTGTGTTACGCTAACAGTGGATACGGTGACCATTGCCACCACTTAGATCTGGTGACACAAAGCTTGTATTTAAAAAAAAACAACCACTTTTTCACTGTTATATATTGAATAGCAGTCAGTGTCCTTAAAGCGGGTGTGTTACGCTAACAGTGGATACGGTGACCATTGCCACCACTTAGATCTGGTGACACAAAGCTTGTATTTAAAAAAACAACCACTTTTTTCACTGTTATAGATTGAATAGCAGTCAGTGTCCTTAAAGCAGGTGTGTTACGCTAACAGTGGATACGGTGACCATTGCCACCACTTAGATCTGGTGACACAAAGCTTGTATTTAAAAAAAAACAACCACTTTTTTCACTGTTATATATTGAATAGCAGTCAGTGTCCTTAAAGCGGGTGTGTTACGCTAACGGTGGATACGGTGACCATTGCCACCACTTAGATCTGGTGACACAAAGCTTGTATTTAAAAAAAAACAACCTCTTTTTTCACTGTTATATATTGAATAGCAGTCAGTGTCCTTAAAGCGGGTGTGTTACGCTAACAGTGGATACGGTGACCATTGCCACCACTTAGATCTGGTGACACAAAGCTTGTGTTTAAAAAAAAGCAACCACTTTTTTCACTGTTATAGATTGAATAGCAGTCAGTGTCCTTAAAGCGGGTGTGTTACGCTAACAGTGGATACGGTGACCAGTGCCACCACTTATATCTGGTGACACAAAGCTGGATTTAAAAACAAAAAACTTTTTTCACTGTTATAGATTGAATAGCAGTCGGTGTCCTTAAAGCGGGTGTGTTA